>CM037922.1:15493345-16235011 GCA_021346845.1 Apeltes quadracus | reverse complement strand
TCATACAAAAGAAATGGCAATGACTATGACCGAAAGTAACAAATGGAGGGGACGAACATGTCACACGCACCCCGCAGATGAAGAGCAAAGGGACAGAGGTGAAGTGGTGGGGGAGGCAGAGAGACGCAGCGGCCATTGACGGGAAGCAGAGAGAGAGAGAGAGAGAGAGAGAGAGAGAGAGAGAGAGAGAGAGAGAGAGAGAGAGAGAGAGAGAGAGAGAGAGAGAGAGAGAGAGAGAGAGAGAGAGAGAGAGAGAGAGAGAGAGAGAGAGAGAGAGAGAGAGAGAGAGAGAGAATGGTGTAAGTGTCACAGGGAGAAAATGGAAGCGATGGAGATAAAAGCTGTATTACATGAAATTAATGGTGGTCTTCACCAGCAGTACATGAATCACAGTCTTCCCCTTCATGGTGTGTGCGTGTGAGAGAGAGAAAGAGCAGGACAGAGAGACAAAGAGCAGAGCTCCCTGCTCACTAACTACAAGTTCAAAGTCCTCTCTAAACCAAATTGCATTAAACCTCTTGAGGAGCAGCGAGAGAAGTCACAGCGATGCACAGAAAAGGAGACGATTCTATCTTGAACCGTATAAAAATTGTATACCGGGACCTTCAAATGTAGGCTAAAAAAAAGCAAGGTTCACTCTTGTTAGACAAAATTCCTGTTTATATTAAATCAAAAGCCAAAAGATATTGGACTAAAGCAACACATCTTTGTAAATATGTGTGTATCTATAGAACAGTTCATCCAATCTACTTCACATTAGGCGGTTGTTTTTGCTGGCGTCACAAGGACATCCAGTATTAAAGACTGAGCAGTCTGGAAAAGCTTTAAATATAATTCACAGGTCCATAGGCGGCAGTTCATTTTTACAGCTGGATGTTGGATTTACAAATAATAGTTGAAACATGGTTGGATATAGGAGCTAGTTCTGAAACCCGTAGCGCTGTAAAGCTCCGAGTTAGCGGTTCTGCTGTCGGTACGTTTCGAGCTGCAGAGTGAGATGCCCTCGTCTAAAACAGAGAGAGGACCATTGTGCACGAACAGGCACAGTTAATTGTTGCTGCCCACCGGGACTCCCCTTGAGGCATGAACATTATATTTATGTACACACAGTGAAAACAGATATTGCTGCACATGCAGTTCCATGCAACAACACAATCATAATCCAAATCCCCTCACACTGCGCTGCCAGGGACTCAAAGTGTTTTTTGTTCTTCCCCCCTTCTCTTCCTTGTTCTCTCGACTTCAGGCCTGTTCTTCTGTGAATAAATCGCTGTAATTTGAAAGTGACAAGGAGGAGATTTATGAAAGTATAAGGGCCTGTATCTGGTGGAATTTATAGTGCAGAGCAAGGGATATGCAGATGAGAGTGCAAAGGGCGTTGCAGGTCGGTGTGAGTGTGTGCATGTCTGTGTGGTATGACAAAGAGGGCTACAAGACTTTGTAATCCGTCAAATATTATAAGACGTGGCCTAGTGGTGGACAAGCTGAAAGGTAGGGTTAGGAAAAAAAGAGGCTTGTGGGATCTGGTTTGAAACCATCACGCTGTCCTATGAAGGCACTGAATGATTAAAGGTTTGGGTTTCCCACTCCAGCCACCAACCAGGGCGACCTCCAGCAAGGGCTGCTCAGCGACCACCGATGACCATATGGCCAGTTTGTTGTGTTACCACAATAGGCTTTACATAAGAAGGGGACACAGTCATGCTGACGTCACACATGTTTTTGTTTACTGTCGCTTTAAATCATTGGGTTTGCCAACCACTTAAGCTATGAGGAAAGTTATCAGCGTCTAACCATGAACTGATCTCGAGTTTAGGCTGAACACAGAAACGGCCTGTACAGAAAGACATTCACAGGTTCAATAGAAATGCATCTCACTCCTCCGGAAAAACCCTCAGCGTACCAAAGAACATCAACAAGAAGAGTCGCTTTTGACAAAAGATAACTGTAAAATGTCCCTTACCGCAGCAGTTTGCCATAAAAAGTGTTTGCTAGCGGCCAAACAACACTGACGATGACTTTCTGTTACAAGCACTCTCCTGGGACTTCTAGAATTTTTTGTTATTTGCCTGACCCATTGAGTGTTTTCCCTGATCACCTCTCCTCGTGTGTTCTCTCAATTCCATTTGTTGTTGTCTGCTGTGTTCTGTGATTTTTTATTTATTTTAAAGGTTACAGTTCAGCCTACACTGGCCAGCCCTTCCCCATGATACTGCTCCGCTGATCCTTGTTGGCTCACTTCTATAGACTCTAACGATTCCAATGAGGTATCAATCACACTACAGCTCATGCTGCAGCTGAAGGGTCAACGCGTGCACAGCAGGGAGGGAAAGCCTGAGGAGTTCCCCAACGTAACAGGCGGTCACCGCTGAAGACGTGAATAAAGCCTGAGACTCGGGGGAGGGGGAGGGGAGGTGCTCCAGGTTGTACGGTCAAAAAGGTGCAACGCTACTCTTATGGCTGGCTGAAATCATAGGAGCGCTGCAATGTGAAGACACTGAAGAGCAATGGTGTTCCTGACTGGTGTGTCAAAGCTAATTAATTCACCATGGATTTACAATCACTGTCAGCACCCTCATAATATCTTGCGTTGCACCTGATTAAGTCACTCTGGAATTTTGAGAAAGGAATTTTGCGTGCATAGTGTTGATTCTCAGATGAGCAGCATGTACATTAAAAAGACTTACAGGGAAAATGTTTGTTTTGCTTAATATCTGGGATAGAGGTTTTTTATTATTAATGTCTTGATCGATATGGATGAGTCAACGTTTCCTTATGCTTTAAAGGAGACTTCACGCTTATTTCAGAACTCATACTTGTATTCAGTGTTTCCACCTTAACACGTTCACATGATTTGATGTTTAAAAAGCATATCATTTTTTTATATGTGCTGTGTGAATATCGCTGTATTAACCTTCTATCTGAAATGTTGACATCCAGTGATACCAACAGGGAGCAACGGGTCTTGGATTTGTCATCCGAGCCGGGAGGATCATCCGCGGGAGGAGCATCGTGATTAACTTGTTATCCCTAATCACGTTAGTCGCATTACTCATATCTGATAGGGTTATATCTGACAATAGTTATATCTGTTAGTAGTAGTAGTAGTAAAATCGAAGTGGATAGAATGTAAACATTCACTTATGCAAACATAAGTGAAACATAGAATTACTACTGATGAGTATATATGTATATATTTATCAATGAGTACATAGATATATATGAACATGCATATACGGATATAGTACTAGTAGTCAAATCTAAGCTGATAGAATGTAAACATCAGCAAATCCTTTGCGTAGCAAGCTCCCCGCGTAGTGACGGGCTAGTTTGTCTAGGGTATGTTGGATTTCTCTTGTCTCTTTTTTTTTATATGTGTATGTGTGTGTGTGTGTGTACATATTTCTATACGGGAATATATATACAGGAATATTTTGGCTTTGAATCGTGAGACCGTAGCTCAATGTGACACGACTAGGTGACAACAAGGGTGTCACACTAGCCAACGCCATTGGCTATGAATTAGACAGCCTTCAACTATTACTTTTTAAGAGCATTAAGTAAAAATTCCTTTTGATGCTCTATACCTGGCATCGTGGCAGGGATTCTTATTTCACATGCTGGATATAGAAGGAAAGAAAAGGATTATTAAGTAGATTTGTAAAAGCATGTGGGTGTAGGCCCGGCATTATGGTCAATCATCTAACAATCTGCAAAATAAAATACACTCAATAGGGGCTGTGGAGTGACTATTACTCTCAGACACACACACCAAATAGAGCAGCTCTCACAAACGTCATATTAACGCTTATCTTTAAACATAATGACCGTGCCCTTTTATTTGAGTCATTAAACACACAAACTTCCAATGTCATTTAAAACGGGCACTAATCACATTCATCTGTTTAAACAGAGGCGTGTAGGGACGGAGCAAGAGGGGATGAAAGACATGCAGAGCGAAAGGAGACTGTGGTGAGAGGGCTAATGAAAGAGTTGCCAATGTTTCCTGAAATTGCGGAAAGTAGGCACGAGCGCTGAGTAACAATGATAGAAGATGATGATGGATGGCAGCAAATGGCTGGTGGCTACATGTATTCTCAAACGGAGGGACTGGCCCTTATTTATCTAAACAGCACTTGCGGTCAAGTCATTATATGAAACCGGATCCCTTTCAATTTTATTGATATGTAATCATATTTTAGAAATTGCTTTCAATATTCTGTAAATTCAAATATTGTGTTTTCATGTTGACCTGCTGTCAACAAAAATTCAAGTTCATTTTTGCCTTATCAAAGGGGAACGCCACTGATAAGAAAGTGATATTTTAGTGTCTAAAGTGAGGTAAAAGTCATTGCTTGATTACCATTTCATTGTTTAACAGTTGATCAAATCCTAACTAAAGTTTGAAGATAAGGGATTGTTCAACAATGAAGACATCATCAGAGTTATCTTGATCGGGATGGGGACTCACAGGGCAGGAAGTGAAGTTATGAGAAGTCATGCAAACATTTATTTACCTCCCGTTTAGTTATCATGAACAGGGAAATTGGCTATAAATCACAAAACAATTTGGCCACCGGGCTGTAAAGTTGGGCATTTTCAATTAATTTTATTTTGTATAGCCCAAAACCGCAAATTACAAATTTGCCTCAGAGGCCTTTACAGTCTGTACACATGCGACATCCTCTGTCCCGAGACCCTCACATCGGCACAGGAAAAACTCTTCCTGTAATGGTTTGGGTCTGTTTCCTGTTTTATTTTGTAGTTCGTGTCTTGTGTGTCCCTGGGTTAACTTCCCTTCCCGCCTGGTCCTGTCTTCCCTTGTAATTGTCTGATTGTTTCCACCTGTTTCCAATCACCTGTACCTCCCGTCTGTACTTAAGCCCTCTGAGTCTGTTAGTCCTTGTCTTGTCATTGCTGTGTGGTGAGTGTGCATCCTCGAGACTCTTGGAACCCTGACTTTTTGCCTGTTTCTATATTAAAACCTTTTTTGTTGCAACCCTGCATCTTGCATCTTCGACAACACGCCTGTGACAGAAGGTTCCCAGAGGTCCATAGGAATACATGGCTCAACAGATCTGTGACTCTCGGTCAGTCTGGCCACAGTGCTAAAGAGAAACCTGGAGTTGTTTATATTTTCCTCTATTAATGATGAGTAATAAGATCCTCTTGCGTTCCGGAGAGCCTTCTATTATGTTTTAAGGCTGTCTTCTCAGACTAGCCTAGATCCTTCTGATTTGGTGGAACGCCGTAGTCGTTCAAGTTTCCGCGCAGTTTGCTTTAAGTTGCGGGTTTGATGGTTAAACCAAGGTGCAAACTTCCTCCTTGTTGCCATTCTTCTTTTCAGAGAAGCAATAGTGTCCAGCGTCACTCTCAGAGAGCCTGTAGCAGTATTGACAAGATTATCGTTTTGGGACGGAATGAAGTTTTCACAGGAGTCTTTTGATATCACACTGAACTTGGAGCAGAAGGAATGGCTTCTTTAAATGAAGCTACAGCGGTATCCGATAAGCATCGACTGTAGAGACTTCTGGCAGGAGGAGTTTCCGGTAGTAGAAATTCAAATGTTATCAGACAATGGTCCGACAAGAGAGGATTCTGTGGATTGTTAAATGTTCTATCTCAATACCATACACAAGAACCAAGTTGAGGGTGTGGTTAAAGCAATGAGTTGGTTTTAGTCTGACAGAAACCAATTGAATCCTAACAATGAAAGAAATTAAGCACCAAAGCTGTCGTTATCGACATCCACGTGAATGTTGAAATCACCCACTATAATTACCTTGTCAGTTTTAAGGACCAAACTCGTTAAGAACTTAAAATTCAGATAAAAATTCAGAATACGGACCTGGAGCCCTGTACACTATTACAAAGAGAACTGGCTGGATTATTTTCCAGGTTGGTGGCGACAGACTGAGAACCAGGCTTTCAAATGAGTTATCTAGTTTAGGTTGCAAGTTTATTAAAAGACAGGAGTCCTAAACCCCACATACCACACCACCCTCTTGGCCTGTGCCTCGAGGGATATGAGTATTAACATGACTCGGAGGAGTCTCTTCATTTAAGATGAAATATTCCCCATCTGACAACCATGTTTCAGTAAGACAAAATACATCAACATGGAGATCAGATATTAGTTCATTTACTAAAACAGCTTTAGATGACAGATCTAATATTCAAAAGTCTCCCTTTAACCCTCCTATTTTGCTGCACTGTTGCATTACTGGTTTTAACCTTAAGTTATTCAGTATAACTCCTCAGTTGTTTACCTTTGCTTTAACCAACTGTCCGTGGGGCAGACACGGTCTCTATAGGGTTAATTATGTTTTGGGTGAGTGACTGCTGAGTCCATGTAAGACTGCGACTGCTTCCTGGTCTGAACTCTGGGTCATAGACTAAGTCCACTAAGAAACTGGGTAAGATTCTTAGAAATGAGTTGAGCTCCATCCACGGTAGGATGGATGCCGTCCCTCCTAATCAGACCAGGCTCTCCCCAAAACGTCTTCCAGTGATCAATGAAGCCCACGTTATTTACTGGGCACCACCTCAACGACATGCGCCTATACATGTCATCACTCATTAAGTTTATCCTTTGCCAGCAGTTTAAGATAAGACTCAATGTCGCCCGCTCTGGTCCCGGGTATACATGTAACTATGGTCCCTGGTTTCGCTAACTTCACGTTCCTCAGAAAGGTGCTACCTATCACCAGAGTTGGCTTCTCAGCGGGTGTGTTGCTGAGTGGGTAGAAGTGGTTTGAAACGTGAAGTGGTTGGTGGTGAACTGTGTGCTTCGACTAAGACTTATGCTTTCTCCGGACAGTCACCCACCCTTCCGGCCGCTCAGGGGTTGCTTCGGGATGGCTAGCAGGAGCTAATGCTACGTCTATGTGGTCCGCAGCGGCTACGGGTGATGGCTTGCTAACTACAGTAGCTAACGACTGAGCTTCCATGGTGCGGATCCGTGCTTCTATTCAATTTATTTCATTATGTATAGCCCAAAATCGCAAATTACAAGTTTGCCTCAGAGGGTTTCACAGTCTGTACACATGCGACATCGTCCGTCTCGAGACGCTCACGTCGGCACAGGAAAACTCTCCAAAAAAATGAGAAAAAATTCGAACTCACTAAGCCTCGCCTCCAACCTTATCCAATGTACTACACTTCTTACATGTACCATTATCCGTACGGGAGGCAGAGGAATAGCTAAACATGTGACACACCGACGAAGAAAGAGCAGAAGAGGTGGGGAGGGAAGACATCACTAGGTTAGCTGCTAAGCTATTGCTAATGGGGGTAACGTTGCCACTATTAGAATGAAACACTTGCTAGATTGTGAGGCTGAGCTGGGGAAAAGTCAAACTGAATGGCAAAGTAATTGTCATGCTGTCAACTGTCGGGCCAGCAGCCCCTTCGCGTTTTTGTTGTCGGCAGGAAGGTGTGGTCTTCTCCGGGTTCTCTGCGGGTGTGGCTGGAGCAGCTGTCGGCAGTCTACAATCAGGGCCTGCTCTACTTCAACCAGAGTTTTCCTGCCACTCATCGCCAGATCGTCCATCGTCCAAGTGGTAGCTACGGTCGCTGACTATATTGTTGCTCACCTTGTGCTCTCCTTTTGTCCTAGTATTCCGGAACCCTGACTTGCCTGCTGGCTGGTATCGGTACTCGGTCGGCCGATATCCACAGGACAGCGTTAGGGAAATAATGGTATCGGAACATCTCTACCTACCACATTTTTGCACAATTTGAGACATCTGTTGCGTTTTTATGTGGAAAAAAACATCTCTCCTCTAGCTCCCAAACGGTAATGAGCATCTATTGTGATGAGTACTGATTTATGCCTGCAGGTGGCAGTAATGTGTTGTATAAGTGCATTAGAGGACTAGAGGAAAAGGTACTTTCTGGACCTGAATAATTTGTCACACTGCGCATGCGTGAAATGCATTAACAAAAATTGATGTAATTAACGACAAACATCCAATTAACGCCGTTAACGCGCTATTTTTGACAGCCCTAGTATATATACATAGAGATGCACCCCGATCAGTGTGTTGAGGAAAGACCAACTCAAAAGCCCCACAAAACTTCACGCAATAAATTATTTGGGATAAAATGTGTCTGTGTTCATCTACGTCCTGGTTGTGTGTCCTCGCCGCAGTCCTGTGTGCGATGTTAACTTTAACCGGGCAACATAATGCGCGCGGTGCGTGAACATACAGTGTTAGCATGTATCTAACTAGCTAGCTAAACGTCCCAGAGTAGAAGTCTCTACAGAAGCGTTGTATGTGCGGCTTCCCTTTCACGCCGGCCCGTCTGATTGTGAGGTCGGGCTGATCTGGTCCAGCTGTTTTACCTCTAGTTTCTCCGGCAAAGTTCTTCTCTCATGCTGAGTTCGGTTCGGGTCTTCTTGGAAGACCCTCATAGACCTGCCGTTTTGGGACCTGGCCTGAGCCCAGCAGGGACAAGCGGTCAGGACATGCAGGAGAAGCATATATTTTGTGCAGATATCTTAATTTACAAATGTTACCAGGTATATAATCATGTTCCAAAAACACGAACATTTACTATTTTTAATATAATATAATATTTAATGTACTTTTAATAAAACAACTTCTTTATGGACCAGCTGCCACTTATGTACACTAACAGCCTGCTTGCTCCAACGGCCCTTCCTGGTTGGCTTTTAATGTGAAGCATTTGCAGAAAGCATTGTCAATCACTGTGGCTGAGCTGGGGAAAAGTCAAACGGAATGGCATGACCATAACTACGTTATAATAGTGATGTAGCTAATGAAATAAAAAATGTGAACTTGATAGAGTTACAATCTTACTACATCAAAATGCTTTGCTGTGCAACCAGACAGCGTCTGTGAGCATGTGTACCGGTCTGGACATGCACAATACCTTCATGCAGGAGTATCCCTACACTAGGCAGTAAGGGAAAGCAGGCTGGAACATATTGTAATTACTCGCTGCATTAAAATCCGGTGTGTTATGGATCACAGGGGGAATGGTGATGTTTGAAACCGCTGACGGTCATTTCCTCCAGTGGTCATCAACCTTGTGGCTGCAAAAAATACAGAATACAGCCCAGACAGAGGGCAGCAGCTTTTTTTCCCCGAAACCTTGAGTTTCAAATCTTACATTCCTTAAATTTGTATTTAAAAGAAAAGTCTCTGTTGATAAAAGAAAAAAATGCTAAATTAACTTATTTCCAGGAATTCTCTGCGCAAGTAGAGGATTTATTCCTTGTACTGTTATCTTGTAGTCCATTATTGTATGTTGTCATGCACCAACCACCAAGTCAAATTCCTTGTATGTCTCACAAATTATGGCAATAAATGTGTCTTGATTCCTGATCCTGAAGTTCTCACGTCTAAACAGGATCTGTGGGCAAAATAAGTCGGAATATATCATTCAATCAAAATCAAGATAATGTTAATTCTTAACAATTCCAAGTGAAGTCACCCAACAGAGTGAATCCAGTTAGCTACAAAATTAATCTCATCAGAGGTCTGACGATTTTTGGGAAACACACAGCGTTCTGAAGTCCTTCCTTAATTTAACAGGTCCCTTTAATGTATTACAATACATTCAGCTGAGGGATTGACTGAAAACATGACTGGAACCTCCATACCTGCACAAACCACACTGTCTTATTGATTTCCTACATTAAGAACCTGATGGTCATTTTAAGTGTTTGTGTCATTACAGAGCCTTTTGTTTCTCTTAACCAACCAACCCGTGCACTCCGCTCTGCATCTGCCAAACTGCTTGTTCCTCCCTCACTGAGAGCAAAACACTCGACCAGATCAAGACTCTTTGCAGTCCTTGCTCCGAAATGATGGAATTCTCTGATGACATCAGGACTGGAGGGACCTCTACATCTTTCGCCGCAAACTACAGACACACCTCTTCAGGCTGTACCTTTACTAACACTAACACATTGCAGCACTGAAATTTTATGGGCTCTTGAATTGTACTTATAATGGCTCTCATCTATAACAAGTCATAAATCTGCTTTTTAACCAACCAATAAGAATCAAAGCAAGCTTGAGACTATGGCCCCGGAATCTGTGTTAATAGGAGCTGAAAATAGGTGTGTTTGTCTTCTTTTGTCTCGATCTGGCGGTTTGATAAGTTTCTTCCTGACCTTCCACTGTTAAGAGTGATGACAAGGATAGCACACACTGACCTTGACATTCAGCATGCTAAATGGGTAGGCGGGGAGACAGTCCTTATCCACAGCTGGACGGTGAGTCTGTGGTTGTCCCTGTTGAAGCAGGACAGACAGTCACAGTTAAATGCTGAAAGAGAGATGGAATGATGACTCTCGCAAGAGGTTTTAATACTGCTGTTAGGGGAGTTTTGATAGGATTTTAAGTTTATTGTTATGCAGAGGTTACGAACACAGTAATTCCAGTTTTTTTTTACTTTTTATTTGCGCAGTGCAGCGCCATCTCCTCCAGACAATGCAGTGATACAACCCTTTTCTTTCATACACACTGTATATATTCTGCGCTTGTTTCAAAATGAAGTAATGAGGTAAAAAGGTTTGTTTTCTACAGATATACAACAAAAAGTTATCTTTAGCAATACTAAATACTCAGGCTTTCAACATAAACACATTATTAATCTATGCGATTAATGTGGCTGCATCTGAATTAATGCAACAAAATCTTAAAAACAAGTAAAGCGGAAACAAAGCGGCCGCCATCAAGATGGAGAGCTTTATACATTGGAAGTAAAACAAACAGAGGCGCAACGGTCCGTGTACTTGGTGGCCAACGGATTTTCGTTTTGAAAGGAAAAAAACGAAAACGAAAAACGGCCAGTTTCCCAATAAATAGGAAAACAAAAAAAGGAAAACAACCCATTATTCGTTTTTAGTTTTGATATAAAAAAAAATTAAAAATCTCGTTATCCGGGTGTCTTTGATATACGAGGTACAGGCATAGCATAAGCATAGCATTCGATAATAGACTTGTACGAACTCGTCCTTCAAGAGGAGCTGGTATGGAGTCGTATGGTAAGTGTTCTTAAAAGTCTTCTCTGATAAATTCTGGGTTCGCTAACTAGGTCGTTGGTGGAGCGTTTTATGTGCAGGGACCCTGAGCAAGCTACTGACGAAGTTTGGTGCTGTTTTGAACAATATTACTGGTCGAAAAATGCTATTTGGAACGCGTTGGGCTAACCGTCCCATCTCCGCCACTGATTCGCGATTTGGGGCTGTAGCATATTTGGGCCAAACTCTGTATTGGTTGATCAACGAAAAATACTGTCTCCACGGCTTATTTGACGTGTTTTAATGAAAAAAAAACAGCTTTTGGTCCATTAGCGCTGGAATTACACTTTAATGAACGCATTTCCTCAGCACCCAGGGATCATGGCACAAGTTGCCTCTCAAACAACAAAAGCAAGGTGTCCTCGGCAGTAGGGGCTTGCTGTCCCTTGTCCTTAATGAGACTAGACGGCGGAAAGCGAACGGGGCGCTGACCTTTCTGCTTGTTTACACTTGCTGCTGACAGGACCGGAGGACGGGATGAGAAGATGCTGAAGATGGAAGCAAGGAGGTGACCTCTCCAAAGTTTACCCGGCAGCTCTACCCCCACTCCCTCCCGAGAGTCCATGCCTGGGCCTTAATGAGGGACCCGGTGGAATTGTTGGGACGTTGACTCAAAGAGCGCTGGGATGTTGAAACCGGCCAGGTAAGGCGATGGGGGGGAAAGGTGTGTGTGTGTGTGTGTGTGTGTGTGTGTGTGTGTGTGAATGTGTGTGTCCCTTTGTATCTCTTACTGGAGCAGCCTTAGGAACGTAAAGCATGAAAAGTGAGAGCAGCCATGGAGGATTTTTGCTTAAAGACTTATTTCTCAAGGCCTCCTCTCCCATAATTTGTGTTCACAGCAGCACAATTTCTTTGACAACTTTCTCAAATTTTAGTAACATGGACCCCTCCACTCCACATAAGTACCTTTTTCATTGCAAAATACAGTTAGCCACACGGTTTAACGGATGAGATGACAATGATATCGGAAATGTGGTGGAACATCTTCTTGATTCTCTCTACCAGCGTGATGAAGGCAAAGACGAAGAGCGATTCTCTTCGTCCATTGAAGTTTCTAAAAGGCAACACATCCGAGGATGACTGAAAGCTTTACCTGTCCTAGCAAGTTTTCTAGGGTATTTGTGATATTCCTGACCCGTTTGAGTTTAACATAAACGTTAAAACTTCGGGAAAAAAATGAAGAGGGCACCTGGCAGTGACCAATGCAAACACAGTCACGGGATTACGGATTACGAATTTGTGTCCTGAGCATCACCTTTTTTAAACAAGGAAAGGCCCTTTAGCTCTGAACTCCTCACACAGTATGCCCTCCAGATGGTACAAAACAACCTACAACTACCTCAGCAGGTTTTTAATTAGTGAAAGCAGAGAGGTAAGTAAGAAAAGTAAACTCTTTAACCCAAAATACTCCAATATATCCTTTTTGGACCCACTTAGTAATTTATACAGGCATGAACGAAACAGGCATGAACGATGATCCCAGCTAAAAAAAAACTATACTATTTAAACAAGTTATCTCCCCAGCATGTCACGATGGGTTTAACAATTGCTGTAATGCCATGGATGTGAAGGGT
Source organism: Apeltes quadracus (assembly GCA_021346845.1). NCBI lineage: Eukaryota > Metazoa > Chordata > Actinopteri > Perciformes > Gasterosteidae > Apeltes > Apeltes quadracus. Next base: position 16,222,378 of record CM037922.1, on the reverse strand, counting down.
GTGTGTGTGTGTGAAGAGCCTTGAGCAGCTAAATATGACTCCTGGTTTTTATGAGGCTCTTGTATATCATCTGAAGCCGTGAACGCGGTTGAACTGTACATTTCCTTAATTGCACCAATCCTTGTAGCAGGGTAATTGCAGAGTTCACTCTTTCAAAGTTAGCGTGCATGCGTCCGCAGGGTCTCACTCTTTCTCTACTTCTAATCTAAGAAAAGCAAGGAAGGACAGAAGAGTAAGGGAGGGAGTGAATTATTGAGACGAGATGGACGGGAGGAGTGAAATGGGAACAGTGTTTTATCGAAATGGACGTTGGATAATGGTGGTGACAGGTTTGAGGTTTGGAGGGATTGACGTGGAGACAAGGGAGAAATTTAGGGATTGAAAAGTTTGTTAAAACCCTTCATCTAGAAAACAAACGCCATTGCTCTGATGGCCCAGTGCTCTAAAGGTATGCGCTCTCCCTGCAACAAACAGAAACACATGGCTAAGAATTATGCACAATGATATCATGACCTACTTCTCTCCCTCTTATTACTGGTTGCTTCTGGGAGTTGGCTTGGTTAGACCAATTATTGTTCTGGTATAACGGGTCATGCCTCGACAGGAAAGGGAAAATAATATTGCAAGGGGAAAGGTCTGATGACTGAATGTTGTCAGATAGTTAGCAATGTCCCTTGCATTGGACATTTTGAAGCAATTGGTTTTTGCAACATTGCAAATCAGCAGATTGTCTCAAAATGTACTAATAGGCCGTTTTTTAATTGCCGTTAATCATTTTGTATTGGTGGATTTCGAGCATTACTAAACACAAAGTTTTACCTCTATAGCGCATTGCAACAACCAACCAAATCAGAACAAATATATGAGGTGATTCCTGTCCATCACAGCCTGCTTTCAATCCTTCCCCACAGTAGCTGTGAGCCAATAAGCTTCAGCTTTCCAAAACACACTGGCATCTTAGACCAGATTAAAAAGGTCACAATTTTTAAAGGGCTACTCATACGTGCAGGCCATTTCACGTTTCTTGTTACCTTACACTCTAGCGTCTGTATTGGATGCAGCAAATGTAAAGCCAATATACCAGTATGTTAGAGGATGTCTGGTTAAATGGGTGGTTAAAAAACACATGACTTCAACCCAAGAGGACAATGTCCAGGTCCAAAACTTAAAGCTTAGCTAAAATCAAATATGTATCTCAATGTAACCAACCAAAGTTAAGTCAGCAGTTTTAAACCAACAATGACAGCGGTGGCTCAGATATTGAGATGAGGCAAAACACCTGACAACCCAGAGTGTGAAAGAGCAAGATAATAGAGTGCTATATAAGTAATTTTAACAATATCATTCATTTATTTGTTGCCTATGAAAACTAGTTGGTGTATGCTTATTCATAATCATTGATATTATAAACATTAACATCATAAAAATGTAATCGTTGTAATAGTTGTAATAGAGAAGTGTAGATATCCTGGGCCTTGGGTGTGTCAGTGTTACTTTGTGTGTGCACCATCAACGGCAGCATCTGCGTCTTAGGGTGAGACTGAGACCCATCAGGCTGTGCTCACATGCAATTCAGATGAGCACCGCAAATCCAGCATGAAATTAAACTTACGACTTGGACCACAACACACACACACACACACACACACACACACACACACTCTGTCTCTCCTCTGATGGCTGCCCTGATAACAAATGGGCCTGGATGCATTTGTATGCCAGCGAATGTGTTTTTTGCTTCAACACATTTCACCTTAAACATTCATTAAGTGGCTTTGCAGTAAACAGCAGCATTGTTTTGTATTATTGCCATGATTCATATTTTTGTGACCTTTAACCCCGATCATGGATTCAGGAGTCAGTTATTCGACAAGTTGGACATTACACAGAGATCTGTTATGGTATGTTGTGACAGTGTGTGTGTGTGTGTGTGTGTGTGTGTGTGTGGGGGGGGGGGGGGGGGGGTGAGAGTAGAGGGGGGGGCAGGTGTGTTTGTGGAGCTGCATGTCAGTGGACTCATATTTTTGTATATTGCTCCGCCCTGTCCAGAATAATAAAAAATAACAATAATACTAATGAATACTAGCATTACACCACAATCATGGCCACATCCATTACAATTGCTACGCACACACACACACACACACAGTTCAATCAACACCAGGTCTGGCCCAATCATGTCAGCCTCAGCTCTCTACATTTGCATAAAACAATTACCCTGGGCGGACTCTGGGTTCAATGTCGTCTAGACGACATGTTTCACCGCGGTGTCATCAAGCCGTGTGTGTGTGAGCGTGTTTGTGTGGGAGTCGGGGGGACACACTAGGTTGGTTGTAAATTAGCTGGGTATGGTTGCTCGGGCACTGGCCGCATCACATCACCCCGAGGCGCACAGGGCTTGGAAGGATTTATTCACATAGATAACACACGCATATGCAAATGAGGCAGCCCGGACACACACACACAACGGTGATGTGGAGGATTTAGGGGAGAACCAATATTCAGATGAGGGCACAGGGCAGAGAGGAGGAAGGAAAATGGGATTTTGTATTGGAGTGATGTGTATTTTTTTCTGTGTGCATGCGTGTGAGTGTGCACATGTTTCCAGATCCCCCATTTTCTCTTTTCTATCCTTCTGCCTCTCTATACTAAGCTTTCACCACCCCATTATTTTCTGCTTCTGAGCCTTTGCGATCAATACGCGCAACACACCAGGAATCTGATAGAGAGAGGGCTGGCTCCTAACTCCCACCTCCCTCCCATCCTCCGATTGGCCACGCAAATACAACCGATAATAAGCTACATATAATACATATATGACAAACTTTTGCGTATTTGTTCCTGAACTGGCTTTTTGTTGTGAGGAGTGGAGAGCATTGTGTACCATCCATGCAGATCTGCGTGTATGACTGGGACATGCTCACACACACACACAGGCTGTTCAGAGGTGAAACCCTTTGTTTCTAATCAGATAGCTCAGGTAACAATCGTCTTAGCTGGATAAGCTTTTTATTTCTTATTCTGTCTTTTCCCAACAAATGACTCTAACATTACCAGTTGATACTGTCATCTTCTATACAGCTCATCCTTGAAGGGTTGCGGAGCCCCACGCACCCCTGTAGGGCCAAATAGGGCCCCTCAGTCACAACAGGGCTACAGACATGTCTTTTTGTAGCATTGGTAATGATGTAACCCTTATTGCAAAATGATTCAAATGTAAGAGCAAGAGTAAGAAGTGGGAAAAGAGGAAGAAGAAAGAAAGGGGCGTAATTATGGCAAAGGGGGTGCATGCTCTGAATGGAGAGGCAGGAATGACAGCGGAACACGATGACAAGCCCTCGCCCTTCACACACCAACAATAATAGAGAGAGGGAGAGGCCATTGGAGGGAGGGAGAGGCTGTGACATCGTAGACCCGGACTGGAGGATTAATGATGAATAAAAAAAGAAAGGAGTGCGCACAAAGGGAGACGGGTGGGTGGGGGGGGCAAGAGAGAGAGACACTTAAAAAAGAAATCTCACAAGGATGGATAAAGTGGTATTACAAGTGCGGCCTCCTAGGGGTGGAGATCTATAGCAGACACGCAAACATATTTCAAAAGAGCACACTGTCACTGTGTGTGAAGGCAAGTAGACAAACTGGTAACAGTTGAAGTTTTGATAGTAAATAATATCCGGCATGAGCACACTGATAAAAAACGACTACACATGGCATGTGGCTTTGTGAATCAGGGGATGCTTAATCAATGTCAGAATTAAATCAATATCCCTGGTACCATGTGACATGAGGTGTCCCCCCCTCCGCCCTCCGCCCCTCCTCCAGAGCCCCTCCACCCATCCTTGTTGCTTCTCTTCCTCCTCGTTCCCTCACTGCCCCTCCTCTTCATTGTGTCAGAGTTTTGTCCTGTTTGTCAAGTTTCATGTTCCTGGTTTCCTTGGGTAACTTCACTTCCTGCCTTGTCCTGTCTTCCCTTGTGATTGTCTGATTGTTTCCACCTGTGTCCAATCACCTGCACCTCCCTTGTGTATTTAAGCCCTGTGTCTGTGGTGCCTTGTTGAGTCATTGTCTTTTGTGAGATGTCCTGTTAGATGTTCCCGTTCCGGACCCTCGGTTTTTGGAGTTTGCCCCTGTGGTATTTTTTGAGCAATAAATCCTTTTGTTTTTCGAACCCCGCGACTGTGTCTCCCTCCTTCCGGTCCACAGAGAGTGATCCCTGACAGAATGACTCGACCAAGAAGAGACGCAGCAGGGTTCGCAGAGAACCCGTTCTTGGGAACCCGCTTGGCCCTGGCCGGACCTCGCCCTTAAGTTGCCGGCTTCTCGACCTCAGGGCGTCACGGCCCATTGGGACTAGGTGATGCGGCTGGCTGTCCGCCTCCAGGCCACTTATGGGCATCTTACCGAGCCGAAGCGATCCCCTGCCCCCGCTGAGCCGCAGCGCAACGCTCTCCGGGCTGGGCTGCAGCGAATCCCGGACCCAGCTGAGCCGCAGCGCACTGTGTCCCGCACTGGGCATCAGCCAGACCTAGTCCCACGACGCTTCGTGCCCCAGCCCCAGTAAGTCCCGTCTCCACGACTCGTGCCCCCGACCTTCACAATAAAACAGTAACAGGACAAAACCGTGACACATTCCACCTTGCTAATGCCCTGAAGTCACCACAAAGGGCACACAAAGTGCTGGTCAATACAATGCCCCCCCTCCCCCCAACCCCGCCATGACAGAATTACAGTATCCACTTGGTCTGAGCGGTTTAATGATTGTTAATGTATTTTTATCCAGCAGTCGTAAAGTCTTTAATGCTGTGCAAACGTTTGTTTTTTGAACATGCATTTGTCAACTTGATGTCAAAAATCACAGTGCTCACTGTATTTGAGATCATGTGTGTGTTTATATGGCGCCAAATCCAGGTCAAAAGTTTTGTTCATTCGAAAAAAAAATGTGAACCTGAAATTTTTAAAATTTTGTCCAAAATAAAAATAAGTGGACGAAAAATATTTTCGGGTCGAATATAGTTTTGACTCAGGTTAATATATATATATTTTTTAATAAAATATTTGTTTTCATATTTTCAGCTGAAAAACTTTTATTTCCAGATTCAAAACCGTTTTTCGCGTTTGGATCTTTTTTTTCACATTCAGACTTTGCGCCACATCAGGGTCAAAAGTCTGAATGTGAAAAAAAAGATCTGAACGCGAAAAACAGTTTTGAACCTGAAAATATGAAAAAAAAATATTTTATTCAAAAAAATAATTAAACTGAGTCAAAACTATATTCAACCCGAAAATATTTTTCGTCCACTTATTTTTATTTTGGATACAATGTTGTATTTTTCAATGTTCAACAATAAAACGTAAAATTTCAGGTTCACACTTTTGACCTGGATTTGGCTCCATATGTTTATCGTTTGAAGATGTTTAAGGGAATAATAAAGGACGCTACAGTTTGGTTCCTCAAAGGGACGGTGCATGTATTAGTTGGTGACACCGTGGCTCGCTGCGAGGCAGTCCTCGTCAAAAGAAGCATTCAAGGTCGGATGGCAGCATACGTTACTGTAGATTCACATGTAGGTTGAACTTATAGATAATGTGGTACAACCAAACACTGAAGCCAGTGTTTGTTAAAGTGCTCTTGCTCCCTGCAGAGATGTTAAGAGCTCATCCTAAGCATGTGAAACAGTTTTATACTCTGATCAAAACATAGTTATAAACTGAAAAATCACTTTTAATATATATCAAAAATGAATGTTTTTCGAGCTATATATTCATGAACATTCATAGAGCGGAAAATAATTAAGAGATTCTGATGGTCAGAGCACCATTTCCCTTTTAAGAAAACGTCTAGGGTGAAAAACAGTTTTAGGGGCAACAGGGCGTTTGAGCGCAAAGGCCCCATCAGTTGGTGTTTGCTTGACTGGCTCCTTGGATTCTGATTTTTAGGATCTGCCCAAATCATCCCAACTGAAGCGTAGCGCAGTGTCTCCGAGGCCGGAAGGTCTGACCCAACCAAATCACTGGAAAGGCATATCCTTCAAATGTCCACTGTAAAGACATCCTTGCCCTTAACATCCACTGCATTGCGCCCCACAGTTACCAAGCAAAGAGTAGCACATTTCTTCTCAGACCATGTATGTACCTGGCATCTAGAAAACATGTAGAGAAACTCTAGCACACTATCTACCTCACTCGAACGGTTGAAAATGGGTCAGAGGTGACTTTAAGTCAACTTTAATACCAATCTCCCACTGGCCTGGTGGAGAAACGGCTGCCTTTGTCCAGACACAATGAAAAACAGCAACATTTCAGGGGAAAAGAAACGCAATTTGAATTTGGACATATGACTGAAAACAGGAAAAGACACACGGACTAACCGCCTGTATGTGGACATACTCAGCCGTCTTTTGGGTTATTAAAAAAGCCCTGACGAGGACAGCGACAGCTTTGCGAGTTGTATGAAGGCAACTTGTCTTCATACAATATTACATGTTTTATTTTGTGCGTTTCTTTTTGCTTTGTCAAACAAAAGCCACGTGGTGGAAAAGTTATGTACTGTATGTTATGACAATCTTTAAAGGTAGATGATGGGCTTACATGCATACTATACTATCCACATGACATATCAGCATTAACGTGGGTTTTGTATATATTATGTAGAAGGACACTATGACATAAGGACTCGAGCAGATCGGATTATGGTGGGGCCTATTAGTGCTAAGTCCATGCGTGTGTGTGTGTTTTAATTCAACATGCAGCATTAGACATTCATATGGAAGCTAGTGGCAATAAAGTTGGGTTATTAAAAACCTTTGTGCTGTGTGAGTCTAATGCAGTTGTACCATAATCCTTGCTTATGAAGATGCTTATGGCGCTCTCTGGGACCAGTTTTGCGAAGCTGTTATTATTTCGGTGTGTTTAAACAGCCACAGTTATTGTGTCTGTTTGGAATAAATAGGTCCCCCTGTGTTCATAAAAAAACAATTTTCTATTGTAATAATCATGATGTTGTGTCTGTAGGATGGAGAATATAGCACTGTTTTAGAAATTTACCTTTCATTCACATTCACGTTCAGACCACAGCTCTGGTGTAAAGTACTGAGGTGTTTGGACCATTACGCTGCTACTCAAGACAACAATGGCATCAACGTTGGTCATTTTAATGCCAGTTGGGATATGTAAGTCATATGGGAATGTAAGTGACAGATACATTTCAGCTTATTGATAAAGAAAAAAAGACTCAACCCATCATCAATCTCCCAAACCATAGTTAATAATGATAAATAATCTAATTTCACCTCACTGGAAAAAGGTTAATGTTTCAGAATATCTAAATAATAATTCTTCCAAGCATCAACCGACCACTTATGATATGACAGTGGAGATGGAATTAAGAGAAAATGCTGTTTTGTAACGTCTTTTAGACCTTTTGATATTTCGTTTTACTCAAAAAGGAAATAAAAGGGACCCATTTAAAATGTTAGTTTTGAAAAGGTATTTATATATTACAATATACAGTCTATATTTTTATTTTTAAGGCGATACATTCATGTTGCATTTTGGGCGATTCATTCAAAAGCCTGTGTTTAGCAGGTAGGTCTTTAGTTGGTAGGTTGGCCTGTAGACCGGGTAGTTACGAAGGTTGGTTGGTTTTTTCCTAGGCCAGCTAGATAGCTTAGTAGTTCGGAAGGGAGGTAGCTTAGTAGGTACAGTAGGTAGGTTAATAGGCTTGGCAGTTGGGGAGGTAGGTAATTGTTCTAACATTTGGGGTTGCAAATAAAAGTTAAAAATCTTACTTAAAAATCTAAGTAGATTACTGGAAAAGATTGTATTTGAGCAAGTGCAAGATTACTTTTCTAACAACGATTTGACTACGATGTTTCAGCATGCGTATAGGTGTGGTCATTCCACCTGCACTGCAATGACACAAATGTCGGATAGCTGGCTAACCGCAATTGATAATTCAATGCTGGTGGGTACACTATCACTAGACTTCAGTGCTGCCTTTGATGTGATTGACCATGGAATTTTGATTTCCAAACGTATTAGTTAGGTTTTACTTCATCAACAATCATGTGGTTTAAGAGGTATTTGTTGGAGAGGTCGCAAAAAGTTTATTTTAATGGTGCATTATTTTGTAGCAAGTCCCTTGATTGTGGTGTTCCGCAAGGAAGTTGCCTCGGACCTTTGTTATTTTCGGCATATCATTTTTACAAACGATATGCCGTATATACTCAAGCTACATTGACTATATTTGTTGATGAATCTACTCTTTATTATGCAGCCCCCACATGTTCAGACCTTAATCAGGTTCTGTTTTGTGAGATTAGCAGATTGTATAACTTGATCAATACAAATAAACTGAAATATTTCAAACTATGAGTAATATTTGGTTCTAAGTATAGATTATCTGATAATCCGAAAATTAATATACAAGTAAATGGTCAAAATGTACAGCAAGTAAAAAAGGTGAAGCTTCTTGGACTTGGCTGGATTCCACATTGTCACATTGTCATGGTCTGATCACATCAACAAAGTTGTTGCTAAAATGGGTAGAGCTGTTGCGGTAATGCGTAAATGTGCACAATTTCTAAATTCGCGGTTGTTTAGTCGCGTTGTTTGTACATTGGCTTTGTGTCATTTGGATTACTGTTCTGTTGTATGGTCTGCTGCATCAAGCAGTCATTTAAAAAAAATTACAAGTGGCTCAAAATAAGGCTGCAAGACTGGTTCTTGGTTGTTCTTTGAGAACTGGTGTTGCAGAGGTGCATGACCGTCTTGCTTGGCCGATGGTCAAGCATAGACTATCTGCGAATATGTTAGTATATTTTCATAGAATTATTAACACTCGGATTCCTACATTTCTTTATGATAATATAATTTACTATTCAGATATGTATTCACATTACACAAGAGGGGCGAATATTCCTCAGATTTCTTTACCCCTACCTAAATCTGACTATGAAGAGGGCCGTGTTTTATAGTTCAATTATGTTTTGGAACAATCTTTCATTTGGGGTTCGTAAAATCAAGGGAAAAACTGGTTTTAAAAAAGGACTAAGACTGTATTTTTTTTCAACATCATAATATCGTCTGGAATGGTTGGGCGAGGTTGTATCATGTGCCATGTTGTTTTGCATCATTTTTATTTCTTTAATCAGTACTTTCTGTATTGTTACTTTTTCTTGTTCTTTTGAGTGTATTTATATATGATATATTTGTGAGTAATTGTGATCTGTAATTACTGGGTTTTGTATGTATTTTTTGGACCCCAGGAAGACTAGCTGTTATCTCGGCGTCAGCTAATGGGGATCCTTTTAAATAAACAAATAAACAACAAGGAATTCACATTTTGTAGTGATTTGATCGTCCTTCCCTTCCAATCCTATCTTTCTCTCTGGTGTCAGAATAGATTAAGCAATTGGCATAAAGGAGAGAGGTTGAGTAAATGTCTACGTTGGTATTTCTGAAAAATATTGTATTTTGTAAAACATCTTAACATGAAACCATCCGTGAGGCATAAAAGGTTGGAGAGCCTGAGCCAAGTGACCTGTCAGTGGTTATGGCTTGAGTGTGTGTGCATGCACATTTGAGCATGTGTGACCACATAGGAATTTGTTCAAGGCTTCTTCATATGTACATGCACGCGAGTCAAAATGTGTGTTGCGTGTGCATGTGACTAGGCCGCCCTGAAGCAGCAGATTTGATCTTTGCAAAGGCGAACATCTGTCGTAAGTCATTTTAGCAAGATTGATGACAGCTACCAGAACAGAGGTGTGAGGAGGAGGAAGAGGAAGGGGTGAGGCAACATTGAGGACAACAGAGGAGGAAGAGGTGACAGTGAGGGCTGGGGCAGCATGAGTTGCTGGTGCTGATGGGAAGGGCACAGTGGGTCATGAAAAGAAACAGTGAGACCTTCTGCACACTGGGTTAAGATGCATGAAGGGCAGAGGAGGGGATCCATTCGTCAATGGATTCACACTCAAGAGCCCGTATTTTCCGTATTTTCCGGACTATAAGTCGCTCCGGAGTACAAGTCGCACCAGCCATAAAATGCATAATAAAGGAAAAGACATATCTACACACGCCGGCGGAGAACAGAGTTAAGTACCGCTTTTGGCCTGCATGTGTCCTACGAACGTCAATATGATTTCTGGCGATAAATCCGAGAAGTCTGCAGGTTTTGGTTTCACCACTGTCATGATATGAGGCAAGACGCGAGTCGTGATACACATTAAAGGCGGTTTTATTTTCGAACAGCCCAGAGTAACAGTTAGCATACCCAAACTACGGTAGCTTAACATGGACAACAACCACCTCCTGCGGGAGCGCTCCACCATCTTTCCACGGGCTGTAACGGCTGTGTTGAAATGATCATCACATGCCTAGAGCGCCCTCTTGCGGTTTAGTGTGAAAATAACATGTGAAATTATATAATAATGTTAATAATTTTACACATAAATCGCTCCAGAGTATACGTCGCACCCCCGGCCAAACTATCAAACAAAACTGCGACTTATAATCCAGAAAATACGGTATATAATAAAAACAACACAATAGACACTAGACACAGTACTGTGACGTAAAATCACAAGAGCACTTCACTTACCAAATGGTGTTCATCTCTCACTAATTACTGAGATCTGCTTTCTGTTTGACAGAAGTTCGCTGGCCCACTGACCAATCAGGACGCACGTTAATGCTGTGCTGTGTGGGGATCTGTGTGTGCTGTTTTCTGTCTCTCCCCCTCCCCTCCTGTTTTCCCTTTGCAGGCGCACCTGCTCTCAATTATCATCACTGCCACTATTTAGGGCTGGTCCGTGCGGCAGGCCAGCGCCGGGTTATTGTCCCTGGGATCACAACCCTCTGGTGCAACGGTACTCGTCTGGCTTCCTCGCCTCTCCGCGGAACCTCCAGCCCGCCTGCACTCGGCCGCTACTACGCACCGTCTACTGTATAGTCAATAAACGGACTTTGTTCAACTACCGCTTCTCCGTGTCCGCTTTGGGGTCCCTAACACCACCACTGGCCTTAACAGAATAATCCGGCCAAGATGGACCCCGCCGACGCGGAGAAGTTCCGGCAGGCTCTCACGTCCCAAGGAACCCGTGTAGGAATGCACGAGAAGGCTTTGCGCAAGGTTATGGAGACGCTCCAAACCCTCACCTCCAACGTGGTTCAGATCGGGGGCCGCATGGAACAGCTGGCGACTCACCTCACAACGCTCTCGGTCTCAACCTCCGCGCCGGCTCCGGATTCCGCCACAACACCTCCACCTGCTGCTTCCCCGGGCGCTCCTTCTACACCGCCGCGGGAGCCCTTCATCCCCACACCCGCCAGATTTTCAGGGCAATCAGGTTCAGGCAGGGAATTTATTTTTCAGTGCAATTTGGTGTTTGATCAGCAGCCGTTGACCTACCCGACGGACAAGTCCCGGATTGCTTTCGTTATGAGTCTGCTCTCAGAGAAAGCCGCTGTCTGGGCTGTTGCCCTCGCTCACAGCAATTCCCCAGTTTGCCTTTCTTTTTCCTCCTTCACTGAGGAGTTCCTTAAGACTTTCGACCACCCGCTGCGCGGCAGGGAAGCCAGTAGCCGGGGAGGGACTCAGTGGCGGCGCACTCCGTCGATTTCCGCATTCTCACTATAGAGAGCGGGTGGGACGACCGGGCACTTCAGGGGGTTTTCCTCAGGGGACTTATTGACGAGGTGAGGGACGAGCTGGCCGCTCGTGATGAGACCACCTCGCTGGACGAGCTAATTTCTTTAGCGATACGGCTCGATAATCGTCTTCACGAGCGGCGCAGTGAGAGAGCCGGGAGGGGTGGCCACGCCCCCCCCCGTGACCCAGACAATGAACCCCCCTTTTCGGGGGTTTGCGCCCTCCCCGATATCACAGCCAGGCCCCAGCAGGAGCCCCCTGCAGGTCGATTCTTCCTTCCCTAACACGGAGGAACCCATGCAGCTGGGGAGAACGAGACTGACATCCAGAGAACGTCAACGCCGTCGACTCAGCGGACTCTGCATCTACTGCGGGCAGGACGGACACCTGCTGCAACACTGCCCCTCCCTACCAAAAGGAGCGGCTCATCAACCACGGGAGGAGCGTTGGTGAGCCACTCCGCTGTTGCTTCGTCTCCTCCCCACCTGACCCTCGAGGGTACTATTTCGTGGGCTCAGAACGCCCTGCCTGTTTCTTTGTTGGTTGACTCTGGGGCTGATGATAACTTCATGGACTCTGATTTTTCTGCCCAGTCGGGAATCCCCACTCAGCTCCTTCCTCACCCGAGGAGAGTGTTTGCACTAGATGGTAGGATGCTTGCCTTTGTTACCCATCCAGCAAATTGTACAATCTGTCTAAGCCCGAAAGGGATGCTATGGAGGTTTACATTACAGACTCTTTGGCCACTGGACTCATTCGCCCCTCCTCTTCGCCGCTGGGGACAGGATTTTTTTTTGTTGAAAAGAAGGACAAGTCACACCGCCCCTGCATTGATTTTAGGGGCTTGAATGAAACCACTATAAAGAATAAATACCCCCTCCCACTCATTGACTCTGCGTTTGGCCCCCTTCACAAGGCGACTGTCTTTACCAAGTTAGACCTTCGCAATGCTTATCATTTGGTTAGGATTAGGGCTGGGGACGAGTGGAAGACCGGGTTTAACACGCCCCTGGGATACTTCGAGTACAGGGTTATGCCTTTTGGCCTCACTAATGCCCCGGCGGTGTTCCAAACACTTGTAAACGATGTATTAAGAGATATGCTGAACTGTTTTGTTTTTGTGTACCTGGATGACATTTTGATCTTTTCCCGTGACCTCCAGGAGCACATACAACATGTGAATATGGTGTTGAAGAGACTTCTGGAGAATAAACTTTATGTCAAGGCGGAGAAATGCGAGTTTCACGTCCCCTCGGTTAGTTTTCTGGGGTTTATTGTGGAGAAGGGGCAGCTCAAAGCTGACCCTGCCAAGATTAAGGCAGTGGCCGAATGGCCCACTCCGACATCACGTAAGCAACTTCAGAGGTTCCTCGGGTTTGCCAATTTTTACCGTAGGTTTATCCGGGACTATAGCAGAGTTGCCACACCGCTTACCCAGCTGACTTCGGTTAAGGTGCCGTTTTTATGGTCACCGGCAGCAGAGCGTGCGTTTGCTCGGTTAAGATCTTTGTTTTCCTCCGCACCGGTATTGATTCATCCTGACCCTGCTGTTCAGTTTGTTGTGGAGGTGGATGCCTCTGACTCCGGGGTGGGGGCTGTGCTCTCCCAACGCACAGCCTCCGACCACAAGATGCATCCCTGTGCCTTTTTCTCCCGCCAGCTCTCCCCGGCAGAAAGGAATTATGACGTGGGAATCGGGAGCTGCTGGCAGTCGTGCTGGCTCTTCAGGAGTGGAGACACTGGCTTGAAGGTTCCACTCACCCATTCTTGGTTTGGTCTGACCACAGGAATTTGTCTTACCTCCGATCTGCCCGCAGGCTCAACTCGCGCCAGGCTCGATGGGCGCTGTTCCTGGGGCGATTTGACTTCACGCTCACCTACCGACCAGGGTCGAAGAACATTAAGCCAGATGCACTGTCACGCCAGTTTGCACCTCCTGTGGAGGACGAAGCCGGGAGCACCATTTTGCCACCCACCTGTGTGGTTGGAGCAGCAAGGTGGGAGATCGAAGGTGTGGTCCAGGAGGCCCTGAGAGATCAGCCAGCGCCATCGGGAGGTCCACCGAACCGGCTGTTTGTCGCCCAGGCGGTCAGGTCCCCAGTCCTCCAGTGGAGGCATTCCTCCAGGATCGCCTGCCATCCGGGTTGTCGTCGGACCCTGGCGCTCCTCCAACAGCGGTTTTGGTGGCCGTCCATGGCTGCTGATACTAAGGATTTCGTCGTTGCCTGTTCTGTCTGCGCCAGAGGCAAGGCATCCCACCAGGCTCCTGCGGGGTTGCTGCGCCCCCTACCCATCCCGCATCGCCCGTGGTCTCACATTGCAGTGGATTTTATCACGGGCCTTCCTCCCTCCGAAGGCAAGACAGTGGTACTTACCATCGTGGACCGGTTTTCGAAGGCGGCACATTTCATTCCCCTTGCGAAACTGCCGTCCGCCCTAGAGGCCGCCAACCTCCTGGTGAGTCATGTTTTTCGCCTGCATGGTATCCCGGTGGACATTGTCTCTGACAGGGGCCCGCAGTTTGCCGCCAGAACTTGGAAAGCGTTCTGCCAGGCTTTGGGGGCGTCGGCCAGCCTTTCCTCTGGATACTACCCACAGACAAACGGCCACACAGAACGGGCTAACCAGGATCTGGGGGCAACCCTACGCTGCGTAACGGCAAAACACCCGGCTTCCTGGTCTACACACCTCCCGTGGATTGAGTACGCACACAACTCCCTGATCTGCTCCGCCACAGGTATGTCCCCATTTATGGCTGCTAATGGGTATCAGCCTCCACTCTTTCCCTCCCAGGAGACTGACGTGGCAGTGCCGTCCGTCAAGGAACACCTCCAGCGCGCTCGTCGGGTTTGGCGCGAGGCCCGGGCAGCCCTCGTCCGGACCTCTGCCCGCAACCAACGCATTGCCGACCGTCATCGCACGCCCGCGCCCGACTACCGGCCAGGGCAAATGGTTTGGTTGTCGTCTCGGGATCTGCCACTACAGACGGACTCCCGCAAACTCACCCCCAAATTCATAGGACCTTTTGCAATAGATCGGATCACTAACCCCTGTGCGGTGAGACTCAGACTTCCCCCTTCCTTGAAGATTCACCCCACTTTTCACGTTTCCCTCCTAAAGCCAGTGTCCTCAAGCCCCCTATCCCCGCCAGCCGAGCCTCCTCCTCCCACCCTGATCATTGACGTCCACCCAGCCTACACGGTGAATAAGGTTCTGGACGTACGTCGGCGAGGCAGAGGGTTCCAATACCTGGTGGATTGGGACGGTTATGGGCCGGAAGAGAGACAATGGATTTCCCGGTCATTGATCCTCGATCCCTCCATCCTCCGAGACTTTTACGCCCGGTTCCCGGATAAACCGGGCAGGCCTCCGGGAGGCGGCCTTTGAGGGAGGGGGTACTGTGGGGATCTGTGTGTGCTGTTTTCTGTCTCTCCCCCTCCCCTCCTGTTTTCCCTTTGCAGGCGCACCTGCTCTCAATTATCATCACTGCCACTATTTAGGGCTGGTCCGCGCGGCAGGCCAGCGCCGGATTATTGTCCCTGGGATCACAACCCTCTGGTGCAACGGTACTCGTCTGGCTTCCTCGCCTCTCCGCGGAACCTCCAGCCCGCCTGCACTCGGCCGCTACTACGCACCGTCTACTGTATAGTCAATAAACGGACTTTGTTCAACTACCGCTTCTCCGTGTCCGCTTTGGGGTCCCTAACACCACCACTGGCCTTAACAGTGCTGTACGTTAATAAAGCGAAACTGACTGTGAGGGACCAGGCAGCCAAGAAATGAGGTCATAGCAAAAATTTCAAAAAAGGTAATTTACTGAATTCCAAAGATCATTTACAAAGGTTTCAATCCAGAAACAAAGTAAAAAATAATGAAGAAACAGCTGTTTAGGCCTGAAGGTGAGAGTCGCAGAACACACCTAATATCAGCAACTGAGTACAGGTAACAACAAACTGAACTCCCCCCAATTCAACCATCAGGGACAGATTTATGCAAACGGGCTAGTCCAAGTTAACACATGAGGGGAAGACACAAACATCAACTTCATAATACAACCAATAACCAATAACTAGGTATGTTACGTAACTACACTAGAAAAAAGTGTACATTTTAACCTAAACAATCAACCTACAGAATGTAACAAGAAATTAGAAAATCATACCAACACAAAACATCAACTCCCCCCCCCCCCCCCCCCCCAATAATCTGTTTGTTGATAGCGCCAAACGGAACTAAAAGTTCAGCCGAAGCGGCATGCCGGCCCTTAATTCATGCGGACCCCCACGGAACCAGCCGACCAACATCTGAAGCTCCAGTTCTCCACGGTCACGTAAACAAAAAACAGGACAGTAATCAAGGTGAATACCGCACAACACAAGCTAAATTATGGGCATGCGTGACGTCACCGTTCATCCCATGTGTGGCTGAACGCGGGCCACCACACTGACGAATATGTGCGTGCAGGCAGAGGGAGGACTCAGATGCAGAGTTTCAAAACAAAAATGGACTTAAATAGTCAAAATAAAAAAAACGCAGACGCACACACATACATGAACCAACAGCAACATCCAACAATGACGCCATAAGGGACAAGAGACTGACATAGCTTAAATACACACTGGGGAAGTGCAGGTGACACAAGTGGAAACAATCACAGGGGAAGACAGGACATGCCAGGAAGTTAAGTTACCCCAGGGACACGAGAGACATGAACCTACAAAACAGGACATGGACCCAAAACGTGACAGTACCCACCACCCCTCAAGGACCGAATTCCAGGTTGTCCTAATAATCTTGACGGGTGGGCGGAACCGAGAGCGGAGCAGACAAGGGGCAGGTGGGCGGAATCCCGGCGATAATGGTCTGCCAGGGAACTCCGACGGGTGGTCCGGCGGCCGGGGAGCCTCTGAGGGTCGTCGGCCATGTATCGGGGTCCCCAGGGTTCATCGGGCATGGGTCGTGGGGCCGGGACTGGCGGTGTCGGGGGCAAGAGGCGTGGGGTTCGCTGCGGCCCAGCGCGGAAAAAGGTGCGCTGTGGCTCAACGGCAAGGGTAGTACACGGCTTCCTCTTTCCGGGCTCCTCCTTCTAGGGTTGAGGAAGTCCCAGAGCTCAAGGCAAGCTCTCTGGTAGCTCTTGGGGCCAAACACAAAGTCTGTCTTTCTTTGCCAAAATGGGCTCCTCCCATAGAGGTAGTCAGGACCTTACTGCCGAGTCCTTTTTAGGTCACGTCATTCTCTCACAAGAGTTGGGGTGCCATGCAGGTAGAGGGAGTACTCAAATGCATTTTTCAAATGAGTTTCAAAACAAATATAGAATTTAACAGTCAAAATTCCTCCAAAAACCAAAGGGCAAAACGCAGACGAGGACCAGCAACACGGACATACACGAAACAACCGACGGCAACATCCAACAATGACACGACCAGGGACAAGAGACAGGACAAGGCAGGACGTGAAGTAACCCCAGGTGCATGAGACGTGAAACTATTGAGCAAAACAGGACATGGACCCAAACCGTGACGTGTGTATCTCATTTTAGTATTCTAGAGGAAAGACAGTCCCAGTATATGCATGTAAACCGGCATTGGGCCCCCAACCTCTCACTCATTCACTTTGCTCATGACGTCCACCTTAATTTTCCGGTTGCCGAACTTCGCATAGCCTTAAAACGATCATTTGTGGTGTTTCCGGGTTTTTTTCAGCAATCGCCACCGAGCTAAAATGTCAACTAACGGTTGCGCAAAAGCTAACCTGTTACTTTGAGTGCGCAGTTATATGGAACACTCGGGTCAAAGTGAACAGGTACTGGACATTATCGCTGAATAATGCACCCCCCGTGACTCACTCTCAACTAATCAGAACGCTGGATTTTATCTACCCGTGTTATCAGTATTAATGGACCACAGCAGTTTTAAAGTATCTGTCCTGTAATAAGCCAGCTGACCTATCCTCTCTCTCATCACCTCCACCAGATGACCAGTTAAACAGAAGATACACTTCCCATGATGGCTTGAGGAGCCCTGTGATTGACTGGTGACCAATCCAGGATACACCTCATCTCTCGTGTGATGTTAACTGGGATTGACTCCAGCGCCCCTTCAATCCTGTATGAAGGATAAGCGGCTTTGAAGGTGGATGGATGGATGGAATGGATGGATGATTTTTTTTTTCATGCAGATGGTAACCCAGCCTCTTCATGAGGGCCTGCTCAAACATTCAAAATAACGTGATACAGGCGCAAATACAGCAGCTATAGCAGGGCTCTCAAACTCAATTCAGGTTCGGCCATACGCAGCCCACATAGATCGGACGCGGACTGGACCATTACCGTTGATGGTGGAAGGGAGGTTGGGGGGGTTGGCGCACTGACGCTACAGCCGGATGTGGCTGGAGTTTGAGACCCCTGAGTTTTGTTTGTACCATATGGTTTACATTCATGCATATATACACATAGTTTTGGCCGGTTTAAAAGGCATTGCAGAGCTGTAGGTGCCCACCAACAATTACAATATTAGTTTCCTCCATTTGTATTTCAACAACACAACACCAGCAATGTCAACGCTGCCGACAGTGTCCCACTAATAGGGCATATTTTGTGTTTTTGTGTAATTCACGTCTGTGAATGCACATTTTAATTTCAAGCCACTTAGGAATAATTCTCAATTAACATTTTATAACGTTTTATACTGCTTTGGGTTTGAAAATGATCTTGATGGAACGACATTTTAGTCTCAACTCACAAGGGCCCTAAGGGAGGGCTCACAACAAGCAGTGCTGATGTAATCTAAATGCAGTAGTGTTCAAGAGAGTCTGAATACTCTGTAGGAAAAAATAGAACCAGCAGGTGCCATTGGCAATTATTGAAGTTCTTTTAACCACATGGAATACCAGCGGAAATGGATAAGCCAGCCTCATTGACATTTGGCATCAAATTCTTTCCACTGTAGAAGGAACTCTGAACTGAAGCACCTATCAGAGACATCCAACTCTTCGGTTTTGCATTATACCAACACATATTCAATTAAAAGTAAATTAAAAAATAGCACTAATGACGTCATAATATTTATTAGAAGCAGGGAGAGGTATCCTGGGTGAAAGTCCTGTTTGTTTGACATATGCAACCTGACCCTCTCTCCTATGCACACTGTGTATAGGAGAGACACTGTGCTCTACATCCTACGGCGCCTGAGTTATTCCTCTACTGCCATCATAGTTACTATGAAGTGGCCCCATAACAAACCTGAATCCGGATCAAGCTCTTTGCACTGCCAGGTCGGCCGCAGTTCATCACAGCGTTTTCAATGAAAACTGTTGCCTGTCATTGAAACTGAACTATAAATCTGGGATTATACTCTCTCTGAATGATCTGCTCATGTCTGCCCACAAGATTTAGCAGTTTATCTGGATTTTGACTCTGGCCTGTAGTCCAAATAGATGTTGATCACTGTTAGGTAACAGTGTGGATTAGTCAGTCATGACTTCCATGATAACATGATGATACAGGAAATTAAGCATTTACAGCTTCACACAGCAGTCTTTTCTCTACATTCTCTTCATCTGGCTCTCTCTGTGTGTCCGTGGGGATAAGTCCCTGACCGCTGTACACACAGATGGTTGAAATAAAAAAAAAGTAAAAGCCTAATTAACTCCAGATTGGAGATATTATCCAAACAGACAGAAAGAGAAGCTGCACTCGTTTAAGGCAGTCAGCGTGGGTCATGCTCCATGAATTATTCAAGCTGACCGCCGGTTTGCAGAGCGAGTTTTAAGTGGACAATGACCCTGTGCACACTCATTTAGCCTGCGCCTCGGCTAACAAGGCTAAGTATTCACCGACTCTCCTCTATCCCCCACTAACAAGCTAATGGAATTTCAACCAAGAGGATGTGCTGAATGGCTCAACATAGCCCTCTGTACACACACATATCAATATTCAATTAGATCTGTAGCTTTTTGCAGCCTGGCTTTGCTAAGGAAGAAGTTTTGAAAAGGGAGGTTTTCAAAGGCCAAAAGGATAGTTCCAACGAGAGGTCGATACCTTCAATAGCAGTCCGTAGCGCTCTCTGCAATCACAACCTTGAAATTAAAGAAAAAGTGGTGTTGGGAAATCTTTTTACTCGTAATCTAATTAAAGTAAGTCAAAGGTCATAGAAATAACATGCCGAATGTGCTGCAGTCAAGGATTATCAAAAAGAATCATCCGTTTTAGGATGCACACACACTGAGAGCCTTGTTTGACCTGAAAAAAAGATAATGGGTTAATCAAATGAATGTGGTATTCTATAAGGTGTTTCAACACCGTAGTGTAGAATAGGTAAGTAAAAGTGCAAACTAAAATGAAACGCACTGATTTCACACTGCACAGCATACACACAACTATTGGAAAGAAAGAAATGTGAGACCAAATGAAAGAATCAAAAAGTTGACTATGTGAGGATTCAAAGATAGTTCAGATTCATTTGTCATCACTTTTAACATGTACTTTTGTTTAGTGTACGTGTAGTAGTGCAGGCTAACGACTACTAATCTGTGGTGTATCGCACACATATTTCTTGAAAAAAACAAAAACGAATTACCCTTCACATTCGTAACATTCCAACAGACAAGTCAGCATTCATTAATGTGAACAGATACCAGCAAGACATTGTTTCTTTTATTAAGGATACAAACAAACAATTATCTTTCAATAATCTATGTTAACTAACAAGTGTTAGTCCGGTGGTCCAGCACAAAGTGTGCAGGGACTTTTCACTCTGTTTGTGCTGCATTTCCTCTTAACAACTTTAACTTAGAAACACACTTTCACTGGTGCAAGTTATTAACAATTGATTCCATCAACTCTGCCGTCTGCAAGAGATTTAAAATGAAAATGTCCACAAAGAGGTTTCTCTGTTCTCAGCAGCCATAGCCCCGCCTCCAACTCTCTTATTGGTTGAGACCTGTGTGACGCCCGTTGCAAGCCAATACTGATCAACAACTCCCCCGTCATGTGACTTGTCGACATGTGTATTAAAAGCCACTGAGTAACGTACTTTCAAAATAAAACGATTTCCACACATGTCGGCTTATTTACAACCTTACGATCTGTGCATCGGACCACTTGTCTTTTTCACCTCTTATTGCTTTGCTGGATTAATAACTGATGGCCAAAACTCTTAAAATACAATACGATTCAAACGAATATCGATTAAAGATGTAAATTGGAATATTTATTGTGAGGATGCACCATGCATGAAGCAAAAAAAACAAAAAGCTCAATTAGCCTGAATTAATTTTCCAACTATTGTGGCGCTTTAATTTCAGAGTTCATCGAATTTCAAATGAAAAAGTCCTTGTAGAATGTCAATTCCATCTCACGTGCCAAGCCAGTTGATGCGTTCAATTGAACATCTAAAAAAAGGAAGAGGGACTAAGAGAGTCTTCCAATTGGCTATGAGAAACAAAAGCCCACTCAACCTTGTTGATAGAAAATTGCACTTGAGAGCAGAGCTGGCGAGTGCTACAGTAAATACTTATTCATTTGAATTCCTAATGAATAGGAGCCGAGTCTGAGAGAAGGAAATGCATTGAAAGAATATGGCGTGTGTTCTTCACAGAGGTAACAAAAAACAACAAATGGATGAATAAAAAAGGGTGAAGAGGGGAATAATTCATTGGTTTGCTGGAGTGAAGTGTGCATTCACATTGTGGGGCATGTTGACAAGGCCCACGCACTAACGATCAACAAGGACAAGGTATGCAACAAATAGTTAAGTCCAAGGTCCATGAGGTCTGTTTGAAAGCACTCACCAAGTGACATCGCCCAAACCTTTTCTCCTTCTCAAAGATTGGAGCCGAGCAAAAACACGTCCAGTGTGAAGAGTTCCACATATAGAGCGAGGTGCAGAGATGTGCGAATTTGACTCCCCGTCTCACCACTCACACTGTTCTTCATCGGGGACATACTGTACTGACTTCTTCACTGGGTCCTTATCACTTCATGTAATGTCACAGGAAGACCTTGTTTTGTCTTCACGTGCCACACTAGGCCGACGTCATGTAGCCCATTCAAAGCTACAACTGCAGTTGTTTCCCTTCTTGTGTCCAAGAAAGACTTGACATGACATCTTTATTCTGCGTTAGAAAAGGGGCAAGACAAAGGCGGAACATGACGTGCGTGCACCGCCTGTCTCTCTGACAGGAAGAAGGGGACAAACGTTATGCAAATGGGTTCATAAGTTGAGCGGGGCATGTTGTCGTGACACTGTCTATATTTAAAACAGGTCACCTTAACTCCACCCCTGCTGTCTCAATGACAGACACCGAGCGAGGCTGCACTGACATCTTGATGCTGCACACACACACACACACACACACGTGCATGGACACAGGCATGCACGCGTGAATGTAAAAGGCATTGCTTCACGGTATTTTGCATATTCAAACACACACACACACACACATATTGCAAAAATGGCCATGATATATGTATATATGTAAAAGTGGACAGCCTATTCTCTGCAGACCAGGACCCAATCATTCCGCACGCCGAGCAGAGGTGACAGAAGAGAATACCTGACCCCCGGTGCATTGCTCGTCCCTCCCTTCTCAATATTCAACATGAATGGGCCTTATCCCTGGTTCGGAGTGGCCATGGAGAATGGCTGCTGTCTATTTACGACCAGCCTCCAGGCCCTCAGGCGTCCATTTCTTTTCATGAAGACACAATGACCGGCGCTCCCCTCGATCCTTCCATCCCTTGCCCCACAACCTTGATAATTTCATTGCTTCATTTGGGATTTTTTTTCTTTTCTCCCCCCTCACTGTTTTCTTGACCTAGATAGCAATGAGGTAGAGTGACACTTCTCCCCTGGCCAGAGCGGGACCATCTCATATCTTGCAACCCTCCCTTTTCTCTTCCCATCCTACTCCTCTTTTCCTGATCTCTCCCACTCTCTCTCTCTCGCTCTTTCTCTACTGTCCATAAAATATGCCTCGGCGTTATCTCTCCCCCCACGCAGTGGAATAATGAAAGGCAGTGGCATGACAGATTGGACATAGATGAGATTGCCGCTGTGACTATATGCACGGCTCCCCTCGGCCCCGGCTTTGCATCTGAAATGGGAAAAAAAGGGTGGAGGGCATGTGTGTGTGGAGGGGGGCAGTGGCTTCAGGGGCAGTGGGTGCAGTGGTGTGGGAGGAGGAGGAGGGACAGGGGGTGAGGGGCAGTGGGTGGTGGTGTGTGAAGAAAAGGATGGATGGAGAATGGATGTGTTTGTGTATGGAGTTAGATTTTGTGCTGTGTGTGTGTATTTGTCAAATCACTTCATTACGGACATAAACCAAAACTCAAACTGATCGGCTCACTGGATTTGACATTATAACAACGTACGTTTTCCTGACATGCAGGTGCGTGATGCTGACTCCGAGGTGTCCTGTATAGGATCACACTCTGTGTATGATCACACTCTGTATGACCCCACCGTGTGCATGACCCAACCGCGTGCATGAACCCACACTGTGTGTGTGACCCCACCGTGTGTATGAACCCACCGTGTGTATAAACCCCCACCGTGTGTATGACCCTACACCGTGTGTATAAACCCACACTGTGTGTATGAACCCGCACCGTGTGTGTCACCCCACCGTGTGTATAAACCCACCTTGAGTATGACCCCACCGTGTGTGTGACCCTATACCGTGTGTGAACCCATTGTGTGTATGACCCCACACCGTGTGTATAAACCCACACCGTGTGTGTGACCCCACCGTGTGTATAAACCCACCGTGTGTATGACCCCACCGTGTGTATGACCCCACACCGTGGGTATAAACCTACACCGTTTGTATGAACCTACACCGTGTGTATGAACCTACACCGTGTATATGACCCCACACCGTGTGTATGAACCTACACCGTGTATATGACCCCACACCGTGTGTATATACCCACACCGTGTGTATAAACCCACCGTGTGTATGAACCCACACTCTGTGTGACCCCACCGTGTATGACCCGATACCGTGTCTGAACCCATCGTGTGTATAAACCGACACTGTGTGTGATCCCACCTTGAGTATGACCCCACCGTGTGTATGACCCCATACCGTCTGTGAACCCACCGTCTGTATGAACCCACCGTGTGTGTAAACCCACAACGTGTGTATGAACCCAGAGTGTGTGTATGAACCCACCGTGTGTGTGACCCCACCTTGTGTGTGAACCCACCGTGTGTATGAACCCACACTGTGTGTGACCCCACCGTGTATGACCCCACACCGTGCCTGAAACCCATTGTGTGTATAAACCCACACCGCGTTTGACCCCACCTTGAGTATGACCCCACCGTGTGTATGACCCCATACTGTTTGTGAACCCATCGTGTGTATGACCCCACACCGTGTGTATAAACCCAAACCGTGTGTTGACCCCACACCGTATGTGTGACCGCACCGTGTGTATAAACCCACCGTGTGTATGACCCCACCGTGTGTATGAACCCACCGTGTGTATGACCCCAACGTGTGTATAAACCCACACCGTGTGTATGAACCCACAGTGTGCGTGTGAGCCCACCATCTATATGAACCCACCGTGTGTATAAACACACGGTGTGTATGACCCCATCGTGTGTATAAACCCACACCGTGTGTATGAACCCACAGTGTGAGTGTGACCCCACCGTGTTTGTGAACCCACACCGTGTGTATGACCCCACTGTGTGTGTGAACCCACCGTGTGTATGAACCCACACTGTGTGTGACCCCACCGTGTATGACCCCACACCGTGTCTGAAACCCATTGTGTGTATAAACCCACAACGTGTGTATGACCCCACTGTGTGTATGAACCCACCATGTGTATGATTCCACCGTCTGTATGAACCCACCGTGTGTGTAAACCCACAACGTGTGTATGAACCCAGAGTGTGTGTATGAACCCACCGTGTGTGTGACCCCACCTTGTGTGTGAACCCACCGTGTGTATGAACCCACACTGTGTGTGACCCCACCGTGTATGACCCCACACCGTGCCTGAAACCCATTGTGTGTATAAACCCACACCGCGTTTGACCCCACCTTGAGTATGACCCCACCGTGTGTATGACCCCATACTGTTTGTGAACCCATCGTGTGTATGACCCCACACCGTGTGTATAAACCCAAACCGTGTGTTGACCCCACACCGTATGTGTGACCGCACCGTGTGTATAAACCCACCGTGTGTATGACCCCACCGTGTGTATGAACCCACCGTGTGTATGACCCCAACGTGTGTATAAACCCACACCGTGTGTATGAACCCACAGTGTGCGTGTGAGCCCACCATCTATATGAACCCACCGTGTGTATGAACCCACACCGTGTGTGTGACCCCACCGTGTGTACAAACCCACACCGTGTGTATAAACCCACACCGTGTGTATGAACCCACACTGTGTGTGTGACCCCACCGTGTGTATGACCCCACACCGTGTCTGAACCCACCGTGTGTATAAACCCACTCCGTGTGTGACCCCACCTTGAGTATGACACCACATGACCCCACACGAACCCATCGTGGGTGAACCTATAGTGTGTATGACCCCACACCGTATGAGACCCCACATCATCTGTATTACCCCACCGTGTGTATAAACCCACACTGTGTGTATGAACCTACACCGTGTGTGTGACCCCACTGTGTCTATGACCCCACACCGTTTGTGACCCCACATCATGTGTATTACCCCACTGTGTGTATGACCCCACGCCGTGTGTGTGACCATGTGGGGTCGGGATCATGGCAGATTACCGGGGACTGGACGTGCTGCCAGGCGGCTTGCTGTGGCACTGCGGCATGATGCCAGCAGGCAACACGTAGGCACCTGTTACTCCTTCAGCCGGACATCACGCTTCAGCGCCGTGCCAACGATTGCTGCTACGGGGGGGTTGGGGAGGCTGCTATGATGGATACACAGTCTATAAACAATTTGTACTCAATATAATAATAATAACATTTTAACAATTTATTTAGAAATGTCATAACAGATAAGTACAAATAGAAAATGTATTAATATATTAAAGATAAAGGATCACTTCATATTATTTTGTTATATAAATATCACAATTGTAAACACAATTGTTGTTTGTTTGTATTGTACTCCCTTACATTACTTGCATTACTATTACAGAGGTAATAGTGCTGCAGGACATTCATAAGTAAAGTCAGAGAATCTTACAACACAAAGAAGTAGACCGTTTTTTAAGATGAGGAGCGAGAAGAAGGCTGGAGGAGGAGGAGGAGCAGCGTGTGTAACACGGTGTTTTTTGGCACCGAGGCCTGAGCCGTGTTGCGGCTAAGCTCAGAGCGAAGCTGACATGACCCACAGTGAAGCAGGTAAACAGGCCCAACCTGCTTCGCCTGCGGTGACCATCTGGCCCTGTCTCATAGCAAAAAGAGCCTGCAGGACACGCACACACACACACACGGCGGTGTACCTGGTGTCCCCCTTCTCTCTTTTGTTTTTGTCTCTCAGAAGCTGACACCCTTTGGCTGCGAGCGGCGGCCAGCATCAGGTAAACACGCACACGTCCACACGGGCGGCAGATGGTGATCGGGTGCAGCGCCGTGGTCCTTAAGTGGTGCTAACGTGACCTGAGGCAGGCAGGGAGGGATCCGGGAGGGAGGGGGGGGGGGGGGGACGAGGAGGAGTTGCTTAAGAGTTGTTGCAAATTATTGATGCACCATCACAGACTCCGGCTGGCACAACAAGACGTACACACACGTACACACACACTTTACAACTACCAATTTACCATGTTTATTTTACTATAAAACATTCACACAGTCAAGTTACAAAACAACCTTTATCATGTTCATCCTTCTGTAAAAAAAAAAAGAAAAGGTAAATAAAATATATCAGTGACTCATTACGCAGAGACAAAGGGAGGACGGAGGGACGGCTTCTTTCTGCTGTCGTGTCTCGGCCTTTGCCACGGACGACGCGTATGGTGGAGTTTCACACCAGATTAAATATTCAGAACAATGACGGGAGCAAAGTTCCAGGAATGGCAGCGGGGTGTAAGGAGGAGAAAAGGGAAGAAATTAATGAATATGGATAATCAAATTTGCTATCTCCTCCTTTTTTATTGAAAATTCTGTCTTTTTTAGGTTAATTAGAGCCTATTACTATTCTAATTGGCTGAGTCCAGTTCAGTAGCGTCATTATGGAGCTATTAAAGAAGACCGAGCCAGATGAGAACAGAGAAAGCATAATCAACCAATCAATGAGCAAAATGAGCTTTGCTACATTATCACGTTTGATCTCACGTCCTTGGTTCGGCTGCCGCGTGTGTAGCTTCTTCCTTCTTTTTCATTTTTTAAGTGGATCCATCAGCCAAATGTTTGAATTCTTCTCGGCTGGGATTAGCAATGTGCCTGTATTTCGCGACACAAATGGAACATGAGATTCAGCCGTTACGGTTTTGTTTTGTGCCACACGGACGCAAGAAAATAGACAAAGGTCCCAGGAAAACAAAGCCAGTCATTTACAGTCCTCGTGTAGTGAGTATTTGCAGCTTGCATTTATTATACAAGCTTAGTTGTATTAATACTGTAACTCTACAACTGTATTAATATATATATGAGAGAGAGAGAGAGAGAGAGAGAGAGAGAGAGAGTATTATATACTGTCTTTGTATGTTTTACACTCTTACATTGTTTCGGATGTTAATAACTTGAATATAAATATATGTTATTCATCAATATAAATATATAAATACATGTTCTATATGTTTTCTCTGCAGGTTCATTTAGTGTTAATGAATGAATACATTTAGTACAATTATTGTTTATTTAAATTGTGACAGAAGAAGCTGATAAGTAACTGCATTTGTTTCATGTTACTTAGTGGAAATGTTCTACTGTTTATTTAGTTTGACACTTTAATGGTTTTTGGTTAAATGTTGGATCAGCCTTTAAATCATTTCTTCCGACTCTCTCGGTGCAACATATAAATGCCTTTAATTAGTGCAGTGGGATGGATTCCACAGGAAACGGCCGGTTGAGTCTGCAGGCTGGACTGAGAGGTGATGAATTATTAGATGTAGGTCACTAAGGGATCAGATTAGAAGGCGCTGATGCTCAACTTCATATTTGCTCTTCTTCATAGTAATAAAAAAACGAAGGTCAAATTTTGACTTAAGCTACAGATTTTCATGCACATTTGGATCAGACTGGGGTGTGTGTGTGGGGGGAGGGGGGCATATGCAATTTCAACACAGAGATAGTGGCGAGAGAATCATAATGATTTAAGCAATACATTTTCAGTCTCCTGAAATGACGGCAGAGCCGAGCAGCGAGAGTCTGTAATTATCCCTCGGATTCAATAAAAGCGAGGATGAAAAAGAGCGAGGAAAAGATTTCAGTAAAGCGCTTTTGCGGATCGTCACTACACGGGTACGGGATAACACCAAAGATAATAGCTTCTTCTACTTCTTCTTTTTTCCTACCTGAAGAGCAGCTTCACAGGGGGGCCACAACGTTCCCAGGCACAATCGATAACACTATCAAAGGGCAGAATCTCCACCCTAATGAAAGGAAAGAAAATACTGCAGGCTACAGGCTGTGAAAGACCACTAGAGATCTTTGTGCATCAACACGCCTCAGTCTAAATATGAAATCAATTCATTACGCCCTTTATTTCTTTCTCAAACGCTGTCCGGGGCCCAGATGAACAAATCTACCCGCTACCTCCACTTCATCTCCCCATGTTCCAGTGTTTTCTGCTCCCTCTTCTTCTTTCTTTTTCCCTACCAATTAATTGAGAGACAATCAGCGGACACCCTCCCTGCCATGGAAGTGGCATGAAAAGATTAAATTGCAGAGATCATAATTTATCATTTCTTTATTAAAAAGTAACGCGGGTGAATTAACTTTGAATTAAACTGTATTTGCACGGGATTACTGGAATCATCTGTGTAAATGGCTTCAAATCCCAAATGGGACATTGTTCCCTCCAACACTAGAATTGTAGAGAAAGAAGTTTTTTTTTCCTTCATCCAGATAATGATTTTTTTTTTAAACCCAGAAATGAATCTGAAACTATTGGAACATACATCATGAAGGGTGAGACTTTAATCACCACACAAAGAAAAGTCTACTTTCCGAGAATCTTAAATCCGATTAAAAAAAGAAACTGACCAATCACAGACTAAATTACCAGGTGGGATTCATGGAAAAACACACGTGCAAAATAAGACATGACTATTATACACGTTGTGACGGTCGCACAATTTTACTGGTAAAAACATGCTTTAGTGTTTTGCTGGTGATTAAAAAATCCCAAACGATCACGAACCCGTCGACATTAACAACTCGTCATACCTACGCTCGCCGTAACCTTTGAAAATATGTTGTCCCATGTTTGGGCAATCAGATAGAAGTTACTAATTTAACTGAACCAACTAGTTCGGGCACAGTAAATGTAGTAGGTTAGTCAGGTGGGACCGTCCATTTATTTAGAAAAATACGTAATTCTTGAAAATGTTAAAGAAGTGCAGAAAAGCACAAGGTTAAACTTTAAAATTCTGAATAACACAGAAATAACGACTTGTCCAGGTCACATTTTAAAGTTCACACTGAAGAGTTGAAATCTTTATATGACTTTAGAACAAGTGAGTCTCCAGCACTGCATTTCACATTCATTACCGTTATTTTTTCTTCTTTTAGTAGCGCAGTCTAACGATGTGGTTAAAAAGAAGGAGCAGGGCAGGAGACCAGGAGAGGAGAAAGAGGCAGACATTGATGAGCATCTTGATTGGCACATGACTCGTGGGACGTACCAAATAAGGCGGAGACCCGGGGGACAGTCTGAGATCTGATTAGCTGGGCTTGCTGAAAGTGGAGTGCACCACGACTAATTCCAGAGCCTCATACTCCTCTTTTTTATTGAAATTCAATACAAAAGCCCTTTGCCTCTGCGCCTGTCTTTGTTTTTACAGTGGACACATTCTCACACACACAATACGTTTCCAACATCTGCTATTTCAAGCACACACGTACGAGGGCTCCTTTCTCCACAAGAGGAATGCGTTTTCAGTTCAATCATCACTCTTTGATACTGAGCCATTTCTGCACACGCTCAAGGGCGTGAAGATGTAACTGACGAGCGGAGCAAAAGACACACACACTTATGCTACAAACACACACATGCGCCTGGACATACATCCGCTGATTGTGATTGGCCTGGATGTTTGGCGCCATAGTCTCCATCCCAGTGTGAGACGCACTAACTACCGATACGGCTGCCACAGACTCCGGCGCCACGGGGGGCTTCAGCTTCAGTTAAGTGCAACCTAAAGCGCCAGAGAGCGGCTGGCGTGCGAGGAGCGGCGAGGTGCCTGACCGACCACGGGCCATTTTCCACTGAGGACTGAACAGGGCATCTGGTGTGATGAGGCACCGCTGTATCACTTGCATTTCAAATGTGTATCCACTCAAACCCATTTGTTTGAAAGTTGCCTGAATTTGCGTGTCGGCTTCTTACTTCAGCAGCTCATTCCCTCCAATGTTTGGCCACAAGGACATCTTTTTTGGTGATCAAAGTTGTTTTTTTTCTAGAAACAGATATCAAAACGTTTATAATGATTATCCTCTTATGAAGTTTTACGTTCTAGTTTCAATTAATACATGACGTACATTTCAAAACAACTTCTAAAAAAAACACAACAAAAAATATCTGATGTGGACTGTTGAAAATAATATGTACTTCTTCACACAATAATGTAAAGATTTATTCGTTGAGAACCATGCTACATGCATGCTACATGCATGGTTCTGATTGATCTACTATTAATCAGCACATCGTTTCAGTGCCACTACGTTTAGCCTGATTTTGAATTGTGTATCTTTCATTTTTCTTATATTGTAGCATTCATTTGTTAACGTGATATGTGTGTTTTGGGAGGGAAAAGAACAACATTAATCTTGGTTTCTAGTAATTAAGAGGCAGGAACCCAAACGTGTAGGGCATTGTGTTGCAGGGCACGTGCTGTCCTGCCTCTGGGAACATCCACTCGGGAAGGACGACTTCTCCTGCTCAGTGTTCACAGAGAGACTGAGACGTTGTAATTCACGTGCACTCAAACGCACATTCACACAACAGCCCCCCCCCCCCCCCCCCCCCCCCCACCCTTGCGCTTTATACCCCCTAATGCCTCTGTCACACAAAATTCCACGTTTATTATTAATCTCCTTTTGTGGAAAAAGTTGTATTGTTTTTTTATGAACTCCATATCCAAATCTCCCCCTTGTTTTCATCCCTCACCGTGGTGCACCTGCTCCCTCTTCCCCATCTGTTTAGGAATACTGACACTTACTGTATATGCTATGTATATAAATACGCTCACCGGCATATGGACCAGTGAAAGTGACACACACACACGTACACCTTGCCCGCCCCTCTCGTCTTTCCCTTTCATTCTCTCTCTCTGCATTTTCCTGGGAAATGTTTGAACCCGACGGTCTGCTAAGATGTTGCTGAAACAGAATTTGAATTAGTCCCCCCCATCTGTCCCAATGCTTCTGCTACTGAAGACCCCCCTTCCCTTAACAACTACCAACCCCCCCATGCATAAATAATTAAAGAATACAAAAGGAGGAGAGGCCCGCTGTCGACGCACACATGAAAGAAGTGCGAGCCGAGTGACAGCATCCCAAACTTCCTCGGGGGGGGGTGGGGCAGGAATGGAGCAAGTGTCCACGTTTGTGGGCGAGGAGTGGGTGTGCCCGTGTTCTCACTCCACACTGCCCCTCCATGGAAGTTTTGATATTGTACTCTCCTTCACGTACACACCTCCAAGCATTGCAACACTTCAACTGATCACCGTCACACTTCTGCTGGACCGAACTCTCTCAAATTAAAAGTCCACAGTGTATAAAATTATTATATGTATGTATGTATTATTATATGTATATAAGCGGCAGAGATATGTTGGTGTAATATTTATCCCAATACTTGCTGTGTTGTGTATTAGGAGCCTTATTTGAAAAGATAATTCCTACAGTTGTGTGCGTTATTAAACTTACTTTATACAGCCTGAAGCACTGCAGCCTTGACAGACACTAACAAACACACACACACACACACCTTTATATATATTATTTTATTGGCATAACATTGACATACATCCAATTTTGTGCTGACTTGCTTTTTGTCATGTTCGCCTCCCATCTTGTTTTTCTCTCTTCATCTCTTTCTCGCTCTGTTATGAAGTCTGCATATGTAATAAGAGGTCTTTTGTTGTCCCTAGACACCAATTTATATAAAGTGCATGCCATCATTAGTTCAAGAGACGGAAATTATTTCCCTGGCAACATCACACTTTTTCCTTCTTTTATTATTTATTACATTTTTTAACGGAGCGCAAGCTGGGGCTTGTTAGGAACATTTAGCAACATATGCTAAATGTTCCTCTCCTTAAAGTGCCTCCATCAATGAGCAGCTACGAGGGGGGGGGGGCTGCTTCAAGAAATGATTGCACCAGTATGCACCAGTATGCCCGCCTTGTTTGGTAACATGAGCTTAAAATGTAGTTGGTGTGTGTGTGTTGCTGTAATGCATATGTTATAGGAAGGATTCAGGCCTTTCTGCCTGCTGACACTGACATTCGTTGATAGACTGCCGTCAAAAACATGATGTCCAAAAGGTTGTTGGTTCATAGTTTTAGGGAACAGATTTGACTGTTAGTAGTGGCCTGTTAACCAATTTCTACATATTAGTGTATGTTCTTATACCATTTAGATTTCCCAACGTTCTTTATGGTCAAATGTCATCCGCCATGTATAAAAAAATAGCAAAACTAAATTGTCAAACATTTGTACGGCATTCAATGAGCTTTGTACAACAACCAATCTGTGCAAACACTTTATGTCAATAGTAAGACTCAAAAGTATGTTAAGGCCATACATGTGGCTTTTCAAAGATACTTTTTACGATTGTTTCCCTCAGCAGATTTATTTATTTGTAATTAAGCTTTTGATATTATTCTAAATTCCCATGTCTGCTATTATAAAATCCTGGGGCTGGATGCTAGATGCTTTGAAGCCACGAACAATCCTCCACAAGACCTGCCTCTTTTTCCTTTGGTTGTCTTGGTACTGAGTAACTTTCATATGTTTCAGGCCTTTGGTGTATTTTGTATTGATCTTGGCTTGGCACCAGTGGTTTGACACATCTGGGCCTCAACACATCAATTCTTAGACTACAATATCACTTTTACTTTGGATTCTGCTTGTAAATGTATCTGAAAACCAAACAAAAAAAAAGCAAAGCATAATCAACTCTAAAATAAAACAAGCCGACTTAATGAACCCATTCTCAAGAGGGGAAAAAAATACTTCCTCAGGTCAGTGAACATTCATCAGTATTCTACCGTTTCATTAGCAGCAATGATGAAGGTGCGAATGTCATTCCAGCCGAAGCTCCTCTACAACCTCGATCGGACGTGCAGCTTAACGTGACGTTATTTAAAATGACCCTATTTCACTGAGAGATCCGAGGACCATTGTACTTAAGATGTGTCCTCTTTTGTCTGGGCCACTGAACAATGCTCTCTCATTTTAGCAGAAGCTAATATGATTAAAGCGCTGTGACAATAGACGGTGTAATTCGTTTCATCATTAGGGACAGCGGACAGGGCCAGGAGAGAAGGGGGGTGGGGTATCACAGCTACACGCTAATTCAGCCCTCAGTGGTGACGATGGACGGCCCAATGCAATTCAGCACAAAGTTGAGAACTTCGGAACGAATCATCCTCTGTGTTTAAAGCGTGGGGTTTTGGAAAATCATCAATCACGCGGACACAGGGGATTAATCAAGTGTAATAATAGCAATTATCCCCAGTGCTCTCCCGGTGAGGGATGGTGAAGTGCACATATCGACGGAGGAGGACGTTGCCAAGACGCACGGAAAGCAGCGCTCCCGGCTTTGGAAACAGTCCTCCATTTGCCGCCGATCGCTGCTCTATTGCTGTTCTTCGTCACGAGAGATTGGACACTTAGCCTCTCCTGAAGGTCTGTTTCTCATAAGTGTCTGCACGGAGCTAGACGGTGCCATCTGACAAGTCTTTCATCTCGGGGGGGGAACTGCCTGGCACATTCTCTCCCTGAGCCCCCAGTCACTGGAGGAATACCACTTCACATGTTTGCCTATAAAGTTACATGCCTATTAGGCCACCGCAGAAGAAGTGTGCAATATTGGCTGTCTAGACGATTAGGAGTAAGCCTCGAAATGATATCAAATTCTGCTAACATGGTGGAGTATGAGAACAAAACTAATGTGCTTGATAGTGGGGGCCACATTATGGGAGAAATGCAGCATAGGTGGAAACTTACTACAGCATCACTGGAGGCCAATTTTAACTTTGCCTGCACTTTCCTGACTTAACTGTATTATTTTTTTATTCTCAGGACAGCAGTCTCCCAGCGAGGATTTTTTTTCTGTTGATTAATTGGTTGGTTAAAAAAAGTTATTTCAACAACTAATTGAGAACGGCAATTAAGTTCACATTTGCACTGTTTTTCTTTTAAGATAATTTGACATGTAAAACAAGACAAGAGGGTGATGTTACTCAATATGAGATGTAAGCTCCGACCCTTCAGAAAAGACAAAAGTTTGTTGGTGTCATAAAAAATAAAGAAGAGAGTTTCAGCAGTGCCTCTGATGTACACCTGTCTCTGGAGAGCAAGTACAGTACGGGGACATAAAAAATGCACAGCTACACATGCACAAAAAGGATTGGCGGTAGTGGTGGAGGAGGAGGGACTAAATGCTCCGAAAAAAAGGAGACCGAAATGGATGTTCTGTAAGGCAGGATCATTAGTAACACAGCGACTGGTGAAAGGCTTTGTGTAGAGAAGAGGTGACGAATCCTCCAGTCTTTTCTTTCTAAGACGACTCTATCTATTAATTGGCTTTACGTCTTCATTTGTTATGTCATACTGTTTGAGTGATTTTAATCGTCTGAGGTTCGATATACCGCATCAATGAGATTTGTTTGCCATTTTTATTTAGCATGGATTCATTTTTTGGAGCCGTGCATAGTTCCTTATCCAAGATGAGACCCAGACTACCATTTATTTCACAACTTTTAATTTATATTTCTAATGAGGAATGTGTTTTCAAACTACTTATTCTCATTTTTTATTCATTTGCATTGACTAGAATTTTCCCCGTTGACGACAGCGTGACATGGCTCGGTTTTCGTTTTGCTGCAAACTTTGGTTGAACCAAACTAAAAGGAGGCCGTTGTCCAACATTCATTTTCATAAGCTTTGTCAAAAATTAATGTTTTGACAAAGCAGCTTTCTTAGCAGCTTAACTTGTGAGCTGGCTAAGCGCCGCTACTATTTATAATACACGTAACACATTAATATAACACATCAACGCTCAAACACAAATCCCGTATTTAAAATTGAGCTAAGCCCAGTGTGTCTTTCTAGAATTGTTTTCTACTTCTGGTAACCCACCCATTACCATACCTGTCTCTCTGTCATGGTTGGCCCCTCAGGACTACATACAAAGTCTATGCACCGACACAATGATACTGGAGCAACGCAAATCTGCAATTGAGTAATGCGTTTTATGGCGTTGAGTTTGCGTCATGTTCCCTGCGAGTTTGTGGCGAAGTTGCTCCTCCTGTCCCCACTGACGTCCTTGCAGACCCGAGCTGTACGATACATCCTCGTACCTAATGTTATATAGGACTGGTCCACCTGGCCCTTTTAACTAACAGCATACAACCATATGTGCTGACGTACAGGTACAGCTAGTCTCTAGGTCTTGAACTGACGAGAAATTATCTTTCTTTCGGCGTGTTTCGAGCGTTTGAGGCGTCCTACAGTGATGCTTCTAGAGTCCTGGTTTTTGTATTGCCTGCCTGTTTTTATGAGTATACCTAGCCTGACGTAGTCATACTCAAGTCTAGTCAGAATTTGAGTCTGATACTGCTCCATTGAGCTGTGTCAAACGAACCAGGAAAGAAAATGTCTCTGCACTCAATTGGATAGACCTACAACCAATAAGAGCAACGGAGTGTGTGACGTATGTTAAGTGACGCCCAGTTGCCGAATCCCGTAGGAAGGATGCCAAAAACATTGTTCTTATCATCAAATGCCTTGATTGCGTTTCTCTGTTCCTCTTTTAAAATTAATTTGCTGTCGATATCTTTCAGAACAGACCTGCTAGCAGAATCTACACACCTCAGTTCTCCAGCGGCAGCCATCGTTGTTGCAAACGAATTCAACCCAAGCGCTCTTTGATGACCCAGGCTAGATTATACCTACCTCTAGGCCACATTTGCCAAAGACTGTTTTACCGATACACCTTGTCTTACCCTTTGGGTCGCTCTTTTGACTTTGGTTCTACAGGGACAATATCTTCAGTGGTGACCCAGATACTACTGTCTTTTCTATGTTGCAGATGGGATGAATTTAGCTCTCTGATCCTGACTGGTGCCGTAGACCCTCTTCACTCTATCCCCCAAAACTGGACATACTGATTTTCTTTTTGTACGTCCGGTGTGCAGCAGAAAATACACTGGAGCAGAATGCATGAACGAGAGACGAAGACTCAGCCTGGTAATCCAGGCTCTGTGGTTGGCTACACCACCCCCCGCCCTTCACCTCTCCCCCTCCACCCACTCCTTCCATCCCTCCCCCTCTTTCCCTGCCATCCCCCAAACCCCAATTGGCTGTGGAAGAGGGCTTCAGTGAGTCATCTTGGGACCAAGATCAAAGGCAAATTACAGCCGATGTCTATGCAAAATGTAATATAGAAACCCCCCAGCTATGTCCTCGCTATTGATTTCTCTCTCCCCCTCTGTCACTTTCTCCACATTTCTCTGCTTCATTTTTTTATCCAAGCACAATACTTTGCAGTGTAAAATTTGAAGGAAAAAGGCCCCAAACCCTGTTCCAGATGAAAAAAAAAAGAATAATGATTTGGCTCTCCCTGGTTCTGCCTGTTTGCATTTAGAGTCCATTTTGCCATGTAAGTAGTCCTGTTACTTGTGTGGAGCGCCACTTTAGGCATGCGTTTTGATGTCAAAGAGAGAGGGGTAGTAATAAGTTCCGCCCAGGCCCTCTCTCGAATTAAATCAAAGCGACAAGGCAAGGCAATCACAAGCAATATGGTTGTTTTTGTGAAATATCTGGGTTTGGGGTTAAGATGTAATTGTGAGCCTTAAATGGAGTTTTTTCGTTAGATTACTTGCTCTCTGAAGTCACTCGGAGCCCTGCAGGAAATTGAAATGAATTGTAAAGCCATTCTCTATAAAAAAGAGCCCCATGACTTCTTGAGATGTGAATGTGTGAAATAGTGCTGGAGTCATGTGTTTTCAACACTTCAGCCTTTTCACTGACAAAGCAGCTATTTCACTCTCTCACACACACACACACACACACACGCACACACACATTCAGAGGGAAATACATTTTAGTCTCTAATCTTTGAGGATGTGTAAACAAAGAGAAAATCACATTGTAATAGTATTGTCTAGAATATGTTGGAAAATTACATATAATAATTTAAATTAAATTAGTGAGGCCTCAGAGGGCTTGACAATCCTGACATGGTGGTCTATAAATATCTCTTTATGAGTAAATACAAGCACTTTGAGTGATCTGAAGACCATCTAATAAACAGTCCTGTGCCAACTATGCATCAAGTGGAAGACCCACCACCCTCTGTGACATCGCACCTTCAACGATAAATTGTTGGTCTACGCCTACTCTGTGGGGACAGAGACGTCTTCAAACTTCGACGTCTGCTAAACTTTCATGCACCAATTATTATGAATGGAAGGGAAAACCAAATGATGTGCCTGTTAATAAACCAGAAGGTAAAAAATCTTCTGAAACATAAACTTCCGTCTTCACAGGAAAGTCTCTTTATGCAAAAAACTACTCAAAGACCAACGCACGGTTTTCAACACACGCTTTCCTTTTTACAAGGGGAACAATCGGCTGGATGAGAGCAGAAGATGCACGAAGAGCCAAAGCGTGCTCCTACAAGCAGCCTACAAGCGTGCTCCTACAGCAAGGGAGCCTGTTGAACTGTGGGTAAATAATGTGTCAAATGTCTTTAAAACGCTACGGGGATAAAATCCAAGCAGCATACATGGAGTTCATAGAAATACAAATGTAGAAATGAGAGAATGAGAGGTGTGTGAGCTACGAAGGTGTGGCTTTGAGTCTGTGTTTGTGTGTGTTTGTCTGAGCATGTGTGTATTTGTGAGCCCCCTAAATCATTCCAACGCACACTGTCAACGCCCCTCCTCGCTTCAGAGTACCGTTCTTTTCTTAAGTGGATGCACGCTTTCAAAAAGTGTTTGTGACCCTGGAAGTGTGTTTGTGTGTTAGCCACATCTTTGACGGCTGTGTGTGTGTGTGTACAAAGACATTAGAAAGATGGAAGGAAAGCTTTCTTACAGCATTCATGTGCGAGTGCGCCGGTGCCAGCTTCAGTGCCCTCAGCCATGGGCACAAAGACGTCAGTGACAACCCATTCATTCCCCTGACGAGCTGTCGGCAGCAGGACGACAGCTGACTTCTCCCAAGGTTATTCATGGCGTTGTTGATCCCTCCTTCTCTGGGCGGGTCCTCGTCTTTTGCAGCCCCCCCTCACCGAGCATCCCTCTCATTTACCTGCCGCCACATTGGCACTTTGTACTTTCGTTGTCCAGATTGGACCGGACTGAACATTGATGTTTGTGTTCGTACACAAGGGCCAGCCATCGAACCACAGAGTAAACTCCAAAGCAGAGGAGTATCAGGTGATAGACAGCAAAAAACGATGATACACACCAATAACAGACGCATCAATGATGAGCCGTGCTCCCACTATTACCAGTACTTTTAACGTGTATGCCTTATAGAAAGAGTAGCATGATCATTTGCTCTCTAGCTCCATTGAAAAATAAAGACCATGTCAATGTCAACTCTTGTAGATCTTTTCTTCTTTAGTATTACTAACATACACCCACAATGCTAACTTCGCATAAAGCTTGGCTGTAGCTCTTAAGCTCCA
Source organism: Apeltes quadracus (assembly GCA_021346845.1). NCBI lineage: Eukaryota > Metazoa > Chordata > Actinopteri > Perciformes > Gasterosteidae > Apeltes > Apeltes quadracus. The sequence continues at coordinate 16,183,678 of CM037922.1, read as the reverse complement.
ACCCAGTTGATCAAAACATCAATATCTTCTAATGCTGCATTTCAAGGAACCACCAAAGTTTGCCTGACATTGAATGGAATGAGCCATTGACTTTTGCTTCTTTGGCAGCCACGAGATTTATTGTGTTGTATAGTATTATATATATACAACAAACCCACTGGCTCAGATCAATCCTGTAATAACCTTCTGTTGCTGTTAACAACGACAAAGGTTTGCCTCTTGAAATTCACACTTATTTCTAAATAAAAGGGTCCTTGAAAGCTATGGTACTGAAAGCAGAGTTCTCATTGAGTGGCTGTTGATTTCACTGGGTGAAATAACAGGGACCAGATTTGATGAGCTGTAGCTCTTCTTAAGGTAACTGACTGACCTGGTGTTCCCAAAACAGGGGTCTGAAACATCCAAATGAATGCGTCCGTCCAACAGGTGGACGGACGCATTCACCCATTCACTCATGCGCTACTAAGCATTAAGTCCATTTTTTGCAAGGTGTTTTATTCCCCTCTAACAGCAATTCTGAAGGAACTGAAGTCAACGGGACTTTGGCATCGACTTCCACCTCCTTTATGATCATCTCTAAGATGCTGGACAAATACCAGCACTAAATAAGCTGCAAACATAGTTACACACTTTCCTCTCTACAGACAAACACGCACACATATAAGTGTGTCTACACCATCCCTAGCACTCACACATACATTGCACAATGCAGGAGTAATGTGATTTAACCAGCTTTGGCGAGCTCTGACGGGTACTCAACGTGATTAACAGCCAACATGCCGTTGCATACAGCCCAGCTAGATGCTTCTTTCTTATTCGCCCGCTTCCTAAGCCTTCTCTTTGCATCTTCCTCTACATGTCTTTTAAGCACATCTGAGGGATCTTGGAGGGAGAACGTTACACACACACACACACACATCATCCAAGATCCCTCACTCGGACGTGGAAGCATATCAAATGTCAGTGAAATGGGGAGCTGTGCGGTAATAAGGTGTTTTTAAGGTCCTTTCTGGGAAGCGAAACGTTGAAAAGTTTAAACTGGGTTCATCTTTTGTTAAAGTAAAGCACCCTGCTCTACTTCTATAAGACTGATAATTATGTGCTTGTATCAGCAGTCTGCCGACGCTGAAGAAGTTTGGAGCCGTCGAGAAGAAGAGAGGGAGTGCGGAGCGAAGTCGCAGAGGTAAGAAGGCGCGGCTTGGATTTAAGCTGCTCGACCTCCCGCTTTACGTCCAAGCGTGTTCAGACATCTAAAGCGCTACTGAGCTGTTCATCCATACCTGCCTGCATCTCTGCTGTCGCCCCCACAACCCCTCTGCCAGCTCCAATCCAATCCCTTCATGCTTTGGTCCGTGTGCCGGGTGGCGAGGCAGCCATCATCTCGTACACACGCCAGCATCTGCTCACAGCTTTTGTGCTCAAAAGATTCAATTAAAAAATAATTACCAAAAGATTAGTGGTAGTCCGGTACGACTGTACTGTTTGAATAGATGTTGCCTTTTCATCTGCTGTAATAATACAATGGCTTTTTTTTAATTAAAGAAAAATAAGATGAAGCAGATGAAGAGAGAAGAGGAGGAAGAAGAAGAAGAGGAAGAAAAAGGCGGGCCAGCCTCAGTACACCCCGTCTGAAGACCGAGTTTGTTTGATGTGCAGCAAAATTAAATATTTTTTGATCTAACAAATTAATTTTCACACCCACTCCCGAGCACTTCCCACCCTCTCTCTTCAATTTTTTTTCTTATAGAAGAGATAAAGACAATTTAATTTAGACACTAACATAAGGAGGCGCAGAGCAGACACACACACTCACTTGGTCAAGCCTCCTCCTCACGGCGGAATGGGAATGTGAGCAGGAGAGTGCAGGGAGAGTGCAGCGTCCTGAATTAGCCTGTATCTGCTCAGGGGACAGAAAAGACTCACTGGATCAGGAAGCCAGTGTTATTTTTCAGACAATGTACATTAACAATGGCTTTGTGTTTTCCTTCATTACCAGAAAAGTGGGAGGAGCCTTCACAGAAACGTGAAAGAAGACATACAGTATGAAGAACGTGCCGCTTTCCAATTGTAATAATACAGATAATTATAGCAGCAGTGTAAATATGCACAGGCTACTGAAGGGAGGTGATGATTACATTTACCCAGCGATGAGTTTGCCCATTTCTCTTTTGTAACTTTCTTATATAACAATGAGTTTCTTAGTGTCTGGATGTCATTAAATACGGTGACTGTAGCCACATACAGTGAAGACAAGTGCTAACATTTAGTTAAAATGAAATCTACTTTTATTCACAGAACAATGATTATATAGCGGGAGAACTTAAAATGATGTGATGAAATTGAACCCTAGTTGTCATTTAATCTATCATGTTACCGCAGGTTTCTTTTGTTTAGAAGCTGTGAGTTTGAAGATATAGCCGTTGCCTGGTTGTTTCTGACAACCAATGAAAATCAGTTACCATATTTGGAAAGTAGCGTTGTGGCGTAGAGACTCTGGTAGCAGAAGGAACTTGTCAATCACAGTAAGCCCGCCCTCAAACATTTTCTCATTGGCTGGATTGGAATAGTCCTTTTTGTTTTAGGACACTGAGTGAAATGACCCGGATGTACTATAAGTGATAAGAGCTGTGATTTCTCTACATAAAGTAAGAAGGAACCACAAGAAGGAAAGGAGATCCTTGGAGTGGAAATACTTAATACTGGCGTCACTAACATGCGTCATAACCACGTAGTTTAGTGGAAGTGGAGTCACACCTATTCTCCTCCTCATGAATGCTCCTCACCATCTTTCCTTGACCCCCCCAAATTGTTGAAATTTGATCCAGCTATAAACCTTTATACAATCCGAACTCTTTCAGGCCACCATGAGGTGCAGTATAACTACTTCAGATCACCGAGTGCAGATGAGCGACTCCCTCAAGAGTTCTGTGTGTCGTGAGTGTCAGTCCCACCCAGCGAGTTATTAGCTCAGACCCAAAACACCATAAAGTTCTAATCCCTCAACGGCAAGAGCAAACAATGAGCTCAGCCACTTGGTGGCGACCGGAGAGGGTTACGCGTTTGGATCAAAGCAGGTGTGTGACAGCGGGAAAGAGACGAGCGTAGAGACATGGACTCGGTGTCCCGGGTTTTGTCTCTGCAGCACAAATAATACGCACACAAAGACCGTCACACACGCCCATGCACGCAGCACCGGTCTAACACGGACCACTTCACAGAGGGAGGGACTAAAACACAAAGAAAACAGCTGACATCTCTGTCCACATGTTTTACAGATAATGTGCAACCATCCAAGGAAGAATTAGAGCCATTACTGTTCTTTCTACACAACATCAAATCTGCACGGTTCCACTCCACTCCCACAGTTTGTTGCTGTAAATGTCTAAATGTGCATCGAATGGAGACCCTGTGTGTCAGGATCGGTCGAGATGGCGAGGCAGGAAAGGAGAACTCACACGCAGAGGGTCACAAAAACAAAAAGGACTTTAATAGTCAAAAGGGCGAGAACAAACTATGACGTGGACACTCAGGCAAGACGCTCAACGGCACGACTACGTTTAACAATGACACCACCCAGGACAAGAGAAACACATGGCTTAAATACACAAGGGAGGTGCAGGTGATTAGACACAGGTGGAATCACTTAGACAATCACAAGGGGAGACAGGCCAAGGCAGGAAGTGAAGTTACCCAGGGACACCAAAAACATGAAACTTCACAATAAGACATGGACGAGACCAAACCGTGACACTGTGAGGGCTCACAGAGGACCGACACCAACCCCCCTTGGTTTATCAGGTAGGAAAGGAAAAGACCCAGACAGATCATAATACTACATCCAAAAAGATTAATGAAATGGTTTTTATTGTGCCGTACAGTGGCAAAAATTAAATGTTCAAATCTCACATTAACGTCACCCTCACAATATAAATATATGTCAACTTTCTCTCAAATTCCGGGTTGAGACATTCTGCCAGCAGCATTCCGTAATACAATTATAGTCATATTATAATCTACGTGAATGAGTCATTCAATTCCCGCATCGTAACAATGCAAATGATGTGTTTGTTTATGATGCACTTTCAGTCAGCTGCTACCCTCTTTGATTAGTCACGTAGTCCATTTGAGTTTGCCCTTTGATCCAGTGGAGTTTCATAAAGCATCACAGAGAACAGTACAGGAAGAAAGCTTCGGAGCAGAGGGGATTAGAACTGAGAGTGTTGGTTGCAGACAGCGAGCAGTCGGGACTGTTTACCTCCTGCTTTATGCCCCAGCTTATTGGCTGGGCTTCAGTCCTAACTAGGCATTGATTCTAACTAGGCATTGTGTGTAGCCTGGAGTGCGAGAAAATAAGAAACAAGTGGATTAAACAAGAGGCCTCCTTAAATGGCACATGTGTGTGTATCAAGGAATATTTTGAGCAGAGGAATCCAATTCCTTTCCCTTGCTCTATTTGTGTGCAGGTGTGTTTGTTAAATTCCATTCAGCTGCCTTTAAAACCAATACTGATTTTTTTTACTTTTTTTAAATGATCACATTGATCAATGAATTTAATCCAACATTGTTATTTGTTTAAGGAGGTAAATTAAGATTAGAGATCCATTATTGATCCCTGTGGGGAAGGATTTGGGGGATTTATTTGCCTGTTATCCCGGTTCTGACCCTGACTGAACACAAGTAAAGAACTTTCTGTTTTTTTTTGAGTTTTTTAGTTCTAGTACTTGTAATCCTTAGAGCGCACAAAGCGTAAAGGAAACATGTCAATCATTAGGTAGTGCCACCCCGAAACATGTTCCGCTTTATAGTCCATTTGACTATAAACAGACCCTAATTAAATAACCTAGCATCATGCTTTATTTAAGAAGACTATAACTGAGATATTTAGACAATAAACTACTAAACGAAGTAGACTTTTCCTCAGAGACTTCTATACAACCAGAAGAGTGTTCCCACGTTAGCTGTTGGATAAAAATGGAAGTAGAAATCGAGCTTTCACATTGGCTTCACTAACAATGGTGCCTAAAGCTGCTGTTTGTCCAAATTCATCAGAAGTCAATAATAAATGGTAGTTAGCCACCAAAAGAACAACAATTACACAAACGTGTTTTTAGCGCTGAAAATATACATCTCTCATGGTCTCGGTCGGGATGTGGAGGGATACAGATGAGAGGTGGAGGGGAGGAGTAGGAGACTGCAATGAGAGGGAAGATATTAATTAAGCAGGGATTGTGCATTGACTCTGCCTTGTGCATAAGACAGAAGGTTAAGCAAATGCCAGGGCAGCCGTGTCACTTCAAACAATGACTATTAGCTTTGGAATCAGCCTTGTGTCTGCTGAGGAAACAGTCCATTCACACTCCTGATTGCCACCGAGCGCCGTGTGTGTGTGTGTGTGTGGGTGTGTGTGTGTGCTGGAGGTAGTGGGGCGTGGTGGTTGCGAGGTGGGGGATATGGGGGGGGCATTTCATTTCAATCTGTGGTTGAATTAGCTGAAGGCGCCAGAGGTTGAAAACACACAATTATTGGTGCGAGCCGGGCCAATGGGGACTGGCGAGGCAGAGGCCACACTGAAAGAAAGACAGTAACAGATGGGGATGTTATGGAAGGGTTTGATGTTGGGCAGTGGGTGGGGGGGGGCGTTTGGAGAGACACAGTTGGGATCACACAGTTGTCAGAGGGCACGTCATCATACAACTTTTTCAGTGCTTTACACGGCATCAAAGTCTGATTAACATCCCTCAATCAGCATTCAGAGGATGTGAAGGCATTGTTTGCATTACATGACAGTGGTGGTGAGAGTCAGGAACCAGGACGCCGTGCAGCAAAGGGCTCACAATGCTCCACAAGAACTGATTGTCTATTTCAGAAAGAATGGTTCATGATAACTGTGTGATTTTACTCCAGTTAGAGGGGAAATAGTACCACTTCAATAAACTATGTCCAATGAATATTTATTTCCATGAAACAAAGTCCTTGGACTAACAAAGTACGGCCATGGAGAGTGAGTCAAACCAGTAAACACTGCCCGCGTGTCATGAAGGCCCGAGACCAAGGTGTCAAATCAGAAAAACTACATTTAAAATTAGAACAACAAAGCTGGAAAGAAGTTCTTTCAACATTTGAAGCTTTCTTACGGTGGATTTGAGGTCAATTGAACCTTGCTACAAAATCCTTCCTCCTTTCGGAAAGGGATTTGCCATTTGTGGAGGTAACAACAAGGCACATCTTCTCTCAAGAGCTTCTTTCAATCAGTTCTTTGCATTCATCACGTCTACTTACATCATTTTACAACTCGTCACACTATGAGGTTGTTCAGGGAAGACACAATTTCACCCATATGAGCAATTTATATGGGCGTAAAAACAATACACCAAGCTTGTTAGAAATATATATATATATATGTACACATAATATTCCCTTTTTCTAAATTGAACAAACAAACAAGACGAGAAAAACAGTCAAGCTGTTGAAGCTAATGTGGCAAACGTGTTATGAGAAGGTGCGATTCCTACACAAATGTGGACACACACTGAGCCTACAGAGCAGCAGAAGACGGCACTGAGTTAGAATAAATTGCCACATCAACATGACAAGAAGAGGGCGGAAATAAACAAAGCAGCAAAGCGGGGAGAGCCTAATGTTAGGGGCCTCTTTTGTATTGAGAGAAATTACAGGAGCATTTGATTCGCGCCGAGGTTCATTCCCGAACATATGGCGTTTTAATTTTTGCCGGTCTCATCTGGATAACTCGAGGCCCCGCGAATCTCACTCCACCATCAGGGAAATATGGGCACAGGCAGAATGCTTAACAGCAAAAGGGCTCCAATTTCCCACCTTAATGGGCATCTCATCCCATTTCCCCCCTTGCGTTTACTCTTTTTTCTTTTCTTCAATCCAGGCTTTTGTTTGTTTTACATTTTTCCAGCCCCTTTTTGTCATTCTTTTCAATCCCCCCGTCCTCCCCGCTTCCCTTATTTGCATTGATTTCCCCACTTAGCGGAGGACTTGGGGGGAAAATAGGCCTGCATCGAGCTCACACCACGACGCAAACACACATTTCCACACCATCCACACACACACACACACACACATACACACTCACATATATACACAAACACCTGACAAACAGCAGAAGTCTAGCAGTGTGCAGAATATGTTTGCGACTGTTCATTTTTTTATCATGTGATGCCTTTTGTGTGGGTTGACAGCTCTAGACGAGTGACTAATAAGTCCAGGCCTGGTGCTGTCCTGCTGAGTAGTCCCTTTATACATATATATACAAACATAGAGCCCAGACCATGGGTTTGGTGTCCTATCCCATGCACACACACACACAGGCCCCTAATCATCCTTGTCTCTAGCACTCCGCTGGCGATCAACACTCCGCCACACTGCCATCATGGGCCAATTAAGTGGCCATATATCTGTCTAACAGTCTCCTCTGGCTGAATGGACAGAGGTGGAGTAGTAGTAGTAAGCCGCTGCACGGGCCCACCCGCGGCTACCAGTCAATTTGTAGCTTAAAGCCTAGTTGCCACAACACTCCAGCATTATTACGGCTAGAAGCACCATTGAGGATTCCTGTATTTGTGTCTGTGTTTGTCTGAGGCTCGGAGGGGAGGTTTGGCTACGCTTTTGTGTGTGCCCAAGCATGTATGCTTCCAGGGTTGGCCTTTATATTATAGTGTGTGTGTGTGTGTGTGTGTGTGTGTGTGCCTGTGTGTGTGTAGCCGCAATAGTTTTCTGAATGACTGAATTCAGGCACATGCACGTTTGTGAGTGTGTTTATCACTTTAATTGTTTATTCATTCTCCATGTGTGCGCAGCTCTACCAAGTGTGTAATTTGTCGATGTGTCTGTGCGCTTTCCTTGTTCTTCTTGTTCACATGTGTGCACATGAACCAAACGTCTTTTTAAGAATGACCGTGTTGCTGAAACGGGAGGGAGACAGCCACATTTTGACCGCCGCCTGTCTTGTCGCCGCTGCGTCGATAAACTAAGGCCGATGGAGGCTAATGGTGCGTTCAAGTGCACGTCATAGGGAACGTTTCGAGCGTGAAAATCAAAAATAACAATGAGATACAACAGTGGGTACGACCAGAAGTAGATATTAGTTCCCAAAGACTGGTATATATGCCAGTAATCCATTCACGTTTAGTGCTACTCTGTTATTTCTCAACAACCCCGGTAATCCATATCTATGATCATTTTTTTCTCTAGACAGCTCATAAGATTATGATATTGCATAACACAATGTCAAATCCTATTATTTATATGTAGGATATATAAGATATTTAAAAACTACCCCTCAACAGCTTATCTAATAGCGTATTACAATTAGATTATGGTAACTTAAAGCTCCATCATCGGCTCCACAGGGAGTTCCCTGATACAAAGGTGACATAACTTTGTTACAGTTTAGAATAATGGAGGTTCCATTACAATGTCAGCATCAGAACTAACACAGCTACTTTAATCCATGTCAATTTAAGGTAAACATATGCTTTTTTTAAAATCTGTTCTCACTCTATAAATGATAACAATGCTTTTTCAGTGCCCCTTGGTGGCACCTTAAGCTTCTCTTTGGGACCCAGCGGGCATTCGAATAACGTATCGTTAACGTTAACCCATCGCAACTGACCTCCACTTTTACCTGTTTTCCATGCAGCTGTGGACACTGATAATATTGCTAATTAGTCCCATGACGTAGGTCCTACAGCTTCGCCGATAATTGTCTATGAAAGAGTTTAACAACGAGTGTTTCTCTGTCAAAGCAGAAAAGCCTTTCTTTCATCACTAACCTGTTCACGGGGTTATACAGGAAACGGGGCTGGCCGTCATGCAAACTGCTATTAAATTCCTGATTAAGATGATCACTAACCATCGTAGTGACAAAGACAAGCAGCATTTGAGAAGCTCAATTCATTGGTCTTCACTGCTGACGAGTGCCTTCTATTTCTTGACTGATACATACTGTATGAGAGAGTGCTTCATGACATTCGGAAGACATTTGTGGAGTCTGTTATTGTGTACAAAGGGTGGACAATTGAAGGATAGGAATAACGATGTTAATTTAGGATGTGAAGTGAAGGCGAGCATGGGAAATGGAGATAGGAAGACAACAGTCCTTATAAGGAAGAGCCAATAACATTAATATTATGAAGAAAGAAAGAGTCCACTGAAACAAATGAAACCAAGAAAGAGACTGAAAAACTAAAAGAAATGAGGTGAAAAGCTCGGATTGCTGTAGAAGCGTTTATTGTAATTTAGAAGCTGATATAAATCTAGATAAAGTCACGTCAGGAGTCGGCGGACGTACACCAGGCGGTCACCCTGGAACTCTCCGTCCGATTCTCTTCCTCTCTCATCTTTCAATCAAAGCCTCTCTACACCTCATCTAGGAGACACTGTTTGAGTGGGTAACCTCGGCAGCACCACACGCAGTGGGGACCAACTGAGGTATTACTGCGTTTAGTATTGCTTTTTGGGTTGGGAGTGGGATGGGTCGATGGGGAGAAACCTGAAGGGAGGGAGGGAAGTAGGGAGGAGGTGCAGGAGGTTAGCGAGCCTATCTGGGCTCGCTAACAAACACCGTCAGACTCATGTTCCCATCTGGGCCCAACAGATCGGGACGCAACTCAGCAGGTGGTCCTGGTCCCAGTGCCCACAGATGACTAAGTGCAGCATTACCACAGTGTGTTTACTGTCTGTCTTTAAATCTCCTGTATTCATTAAGGCATATATTTCAGATTGCATAAAGAGTTAAATTGTAAATGCGTATAGAACAATGTACATTCGCCGAACTAAAAATCACTTCAATACCACATACCTTTTGTACTCAATTCGACCTCAGAACTCTCAGAAAGTTGCGCTGCAGTTTGGTTTCCAAAATTATTCCACGGCTGAGTTCAGTGTCACGTGTTTCAAATGACAGCCGTGACTATCCACATTGTTCATGGAACGGCAGTTACCATTTTCCATAAAGTTCATACACACTCCTACCAATTCCAGGTAAATAATGACAGCAGTTCTTGTCAGATATCGCATCAAAGTGGAGTGGGGCAACAGAAATCCACCTCACGGAACAGATAGAGAAGATATTTGGCTTCCATTTTATTCTGTTTCAATTGGATATTGTGAATGTCTAAATATCCCCACATACTGTCCTCCGTAGCCCTTTAGAACACCATTAAAATCTATCCTATCCACTCACCGTCCTTAAATTGGAGAATTGAAATGCAATGCATTTGTCCAGATCTACATTAATATCCTCAATATTCAGTGATAGCAAAGCAATCTATTTCGACAATTGCCAGAACATGGGACATTTTTCCAGATGGACTTTGGCTTTTAGCTTTATAGTAAAGCTATTTATTGTCTGTACGTGTGTGCTCCCGGCCGACAAGCAAGGTGCAAGGTTGCAGCTCATTGCACTGAGTGGTCATTCATCACTGGGAGCGTCCCAGATAACTCCAGCCTTCACCAGCAGGTCAGTGGCCGACCGTTTTCTGACACCTTCTGCCAAAACACTTAACCATCACTTCCTAACTGGACCGGGTCGTTCAACTATAGCGACTGAGGGTATGACCTCGGCAAAAGGTGACCTCTGATCCACCCTTCATCCCCTGGAACCACGCAACGTCAGCATCCCCTATCTCTATCGAGCCGACCTGCTGGCCCAACAGTTCTGATTCACTGGTTCACTCCTCCTCATCATCGGTACGCTGCCGATCACACAACTGCATCTGCCTTCCTACCTCAGCGGTCTCAACCCAAGCTCGTCGGCTTACTTTCAACTTCAACATACAACCCCCTTTGACTTCCAAGCCCCCCACGCGCTCTACCCCTGAAGTCCCCTGTCTGAAGAGGAAGAGCAGCAGGGGGCATGCGTAGGAGAATAGAGGGAAAGGGATGGATGAAGAAGCCTTTTGATACACGGCTGCAGGCAAAGGAAGGCTAAATTGATTGAACCATGATGGGAATTATATCAAGGAGCGCATTCATTTGCAGCAATGGACCCGCTGCATGCGTTTGGGAGGAATGTGTCCTGTACATATGTATAATCTGTGCAAGTCTGTGATTCTGAATTAAAGGAAGGCACTTGGGAACAACCTCATTTCCATGATGATTTCATTTTTCTTTTTACCCTCTTCGGACCGTGATAGTACTAGTTTAGAGGAGTAAAGGGTACTTACTTAAGAAGAAAACAATCTAATAAACATCTATATTTCTATTTATACATATTATTGAATTTAGGCTGAAACGACATATGGCAAGCGTAATACAAAACAGAATCAAAATGAAAAAGGACATTGTGACGTCACCCATTGGTTCATGGACAAATTTTCCGATTTTGGCCATCGCCATAGTTTACTAGATGAACATCATGCTGTGTTGAAGAAGACTTGAAGCTAGAGATTGAGACCATAAATTCATAATGTTCACAATGTTTACCAAGGAATAATTCAAGAGAGAATGTATTTCACAATTACTTGAATAATAAACCACGGGAGTTGCCTTCTGTTGGTCTGTAGAGAGAATGCAATTTTGAAGACACTTGAAGTTGCCGCCTGGTTGTGCTCTCTTTCCACATATTCACAATAGGTTACTCCAGCTTAACCACCAGGTGTCTGATAGCACCTTGAAGCCCCCCACACAAAAGCTCTGTACCGGCTTTGACATGGTTTCCATATGTGTTCAGCATAGGCCCCCCTGCCAAAAATTAACTTTGTTTGCAGTTGACCTTTCGATGTTCAACCTATGATACAACACTTACACAACACATAAACATATATACGTGTATTTATATATTATAAAATGATGCGCTAATCTAAGCAATTCATGTTGCCAAGACTAATGCAATAACATATTTTAACACAGTTAACGCAACTTTGTTTACTTCCGGTCTTCCGGAGTGGAAAGCAAACCGCCGCTAGCTGCAGTCAGTTAGACAGAAGAGCGCAAGACGGTAGCTGAAGATGGAGAGAGCTTTTTGCATTGAAAGTAAAACAAGCAGGGGAATTTCTCCACATGTCAAACAGAAGGGGGATGAGTGGGAAACTGACCACTTTACGCACTGCTAGGCTAAGCTAGCTGCTAGGCTACTTCCATCTCAACATCCACCCTTGTAGGAATTCTGCCTACATGATGACCAAATATGTGTAGTTTTGTATTAAAATAACATTAACAATTAAACAACAGTGTATAAAATACACCCTTTCTAAAGTGATTACTAGTTACTTGTAAGATTTAGCCTTTAGAAGAAACATTGGGGCCAATGCCCTTCAGCTAAATAGGCCGATAGCAAGCAAGACGCAGGAATTGGCTTGGGACTTAAGGCGGTTAGTATTAGCTCACGAAAAATACCTAGGTTCAAAGCTTCAATGCTACTTCTTACAATTAAATGCCACACTCTCCAACTTTCACTGATGCTGTGCACACAACTTTACAAACTGCAAACTGCTTTAGGAAGTAAACTTGTAAGACACATTTAAGCATTTCACAATGGCATAGTTCCACGATTCTACAGGCAGCAAAGCTTCAAGTTCACCTATGAAAATGATGTGTTGCCAGACAAGAACGCAGATCTTTTTCTGGAGTAATTGGAATTCATATATCACACCTGTCAATTTTTGATTTGTATTAAGCACATAAAGCACATAGTCCAAATACTCACTTACTAAAATCACAATCAATAATGTCTACTCCAAATGCTTTTGCATGTAGTAGTTACATCATAAAAGTAGACATATAACTACCCATTTACACAGTATTATTTCATATCCCTCAAACAAACAAAGAGTAATTAATTTTACATTGGTTTCACAGCACGCCTTTGATTTGATTGTGAAGTATGGCAGGATGACAGAATGAAGACCATTCCATCAGGCCGCTGGTGCGGTCAGATTGTTAGTGTGTGTGTGTGTGTGTGTGTGTGTGCATGAGAGACAGGATTGGGGATACAGGATGCCATCTGGCAGTGGCGCCTCACACCCAGCGCTACTCGTCCCTGTGTGTCGGATCAGAACCGCAGGATCACGGATGCAGATCACTGCACACACCGAACATCGCCAGAAATAAACACGGCTACATATCACATACACCACCAACACACAGATGCTTTGAGAAAACACGCTAATTGCAGTCTGTGGTTGTCAATCAACCTTTTTCTTTTTGCCTACTTCGTCTCATCATTATCTTCATCTTTTCTACACGGCGTATATTCTCCCTCAAACAAGTCACAGCATTTCTTAATAACGTGATTTGAAGTTCAATAAATGATAAATTGGGCTTCCCTCATTTTAAGACCTAAACGTTATAACTTAGCAATCTCAACTTCAAACTAACAAAATGTTGTTTACTCTGACTTGTTAGTAGAAGAAGGGATTGATAGATTGTTTTCTTGGCCCATTTTAAAGTTTTTCTTCATAATAAATGACACATTTAGAACACAATGGGTTCCAATGCCAATCACCGTTGATTCTCATCCAAAATAATTGTTGCAGTAGTCTGGGGTGCAATAAGAAAAAAAAAGAATGTAATTCATTTTTAGGAGGTCAGAGAATGCTCAGCATAATTGGACAGACGTGTTTTCCCTTATGGAGGTCAAACAACGCTAAAGATGCAGAGCTAAACGTGAAAGAAGAAGAAGCTTCGTGAATGGGTTACTCCTCCCTTGTATCTCTTCAGCAGTCTCTGATGAACAGCTTCAAACTGCTACACCCAACACACACACACACACACAAACACACACACACACACACACACACACTTGCTTTTCACATGAAGTCTTGTTCAACAGTTGTGAGGCAGCTGAAGACATCTAACCAAACTAACGCAAAGTACTTGATTGCAATGCTATCTTTAACTTCTTTATATTTCAGCCTCACACAAAAATAAATAGGAAAACAATCAAGTAACTTTTTTTCAGTGTGTTGACAGTGCATGCTTCTGAAAAGGACTTAACCTTAAAAGGACTTAAACACACTTAACCTGTGGTTGACAAACACGTGTAAGAGACAGCTGTATAGCGATGTCTTTCAATTCAAGGCCGCTGTTCTTATGTGTAAATATATGGACGCACTGAGCACTGCCTTGTGATGATTGACTGTGCTCTTGTGCTACTCACTTAATCACGATGTCAGCTTGGGTATGTGTGTGTGGTTTAGTGTTGCTCGACCAAGTGCCAATATTCCCAAAAAATAACAATGATTTTGTCCATATTGCTGATATATCTTGAATCTTCCTGCTCTGAATTTGCTTGCAACTACTTTAATAGATCAATAATTCATCTTCCTTTCACTTTGTTGCTTATTTGGTGTTGCTTTCTCACGTGAAGGAGCCAGTTTGTGCCCTTTTACCACACGGTGAAGTGGCTCTTTGTGGTCTGAAGGAAATGTCTAGAACCTACTTGGGTCAAAATATCACAAGGATCTTTATTAACAGAACCCATTTGAGCCTGCCTAGAACAGCTGTGCTAAAAACGATCCGTTTGGTGCTTTAATGCTAATGAGCCAGCGACCCACCCCCTCCCTCTGCCCCCTCCCTCCCACCCTCCTCCCGCATCCACACGTCTCTGCTGTTTGAGCCTTGCGTCATCATACAAATACGTGTCTCCTTGTCTGTCTGAGAAATTCCAATTCCATTGCTTTTATAGTCAATATTGCTGAACTGCTGACGAATCATTGTTTTTATTAGTATTAATTTATTACAAGTGTTTTTTTTCCAGCGTTTTGGGGTTGATAGAATATTGGTAAAAGTGGCACTGTTATATTGTATGCTCTAAAACGTCTTTAGTGTAGAGCAATTACCTTAAAGTATTCACAGATCACCCTCTTCAACGCTGCTCAAAGCTTCCCCATCTTCGATGCTTTGTAAACATTACACACATCCAGACATCAAGAAATTGTCGTGGAGCGGCGGTGGTGTTGGGGGATGCAGAATCAATTTGTCCTTCTTCAAAAGCTCCACTTGAAGCTGGTGGCTGGGCGAGACGCAACGGAGATGCTAATCGCCCCAAAGGGTCTGGGTGTAATGCCTTCTCTCCCATTCAGTGCGTCTGCCTCTGAAGCTGCCATCTTAATTATCACCATAGGACGTACATTACCAGACCAGACGTAAATGTCATCAAAATGACAATGGGCCTCGCAGGCGGCGTTATCGGCCCGCGTTAATTGATCTTATCGTAATCACATTATTGAGTTCAAATAAAGGTGCTTTAATAAGCAACCCTTGCCATTCATGAATATTCACTGAGGAGTAGAGTTTCGTTTTAAGAGAGGAACATTTGCCCTACGCTTTTGCTTTTACTGTACGGCTTTTGGATACAGCAGGGAAATACATGCGCCTTATGACCTTATGACCTTATGACGTATGTGCCTGTGTTTTGCTTTCGGAATTTAAGAGAGCGCTAAAGTGGACATGAAGGGAAAAAATATACAAAGTAATACAAAGTAACTTTTTTACAGTGTAAAACAACAGCCTTTGATGGGCTTTCACACTTCCAAGTATGAAAACAAACTACATCTCATCCTCTGCACACCACTCATGACACTACGCCCTGTTCTGGGACTGAAAAGTGGGATCGAGCTGCTACTCGCTGCGGATGCTAACCACCAGCTCTCCTCAAGGGAAGGTGTGATGGTGGCGCATGGAGTAGAGAGGGTGTGCTGAGCACCGCAAGGCTGGTGGTTTGAATCCTGGCTGCCCCATGTGCCCTGTCAAAGTGTCCTTGAGCAAGACACCTAGTATTTGCTGAAGCCTGCTTAGCATTCAAACTGTTGAGTTTTATTTTTTTTGCAAAAGTTGTTTTAACTACCAGTACTTCCCTTGGTAGAGTCTCCCTCCCTCTTTTGCTACTCATTGCACACACACTTTTAATCAAGAGCCAAAAGATTTAGTTCACAAGAGCTATATCTTTAAAATATTACATTTTAAGTTAAGGTCTGTGTATTATGGCTTTTTGCAAGAAGTGGGTATATGTGTTCGACCTCTCTTTGGGATCATTGTTGTGTGTGTGTACGCCATTAAATTACATTGTGTGCTAATGAATCGTCATTCAATCGTCGGTAATTGTGATTTTCCTAGCCCTAATTAACATTCTGTAATCCCACAAAGAACCCGTTTTGTCGATATGTAACACAAATGTATGCTTTGAAGAGAATCTCTATCACAGCCAAGGATGAAGAAACCACCAGGAGGAAGGGGTACATGGATCCTCATGTATACTAAATAAGGGGGCAGAATCACTTTTAACATTTTCAATAATTTTATCATATAATGCTTGTATATGAAGCCTTTAAGAGAATAGTAAGAGAAGATATACATCAATGTTTGGTCATCTATTAACCTGAAGATCAAAGCATACATTTTAAAACCAAAGACACCTGAAAGGGTTTCACATTAAATCTTCTTTTTTATTCTATTCTAATCATTCTGGGAATTATCAGCATCAATATCAATATTGTTAAATATGTAACTATCCCTAATCAACAGCATAAGACAACTAATGCATATATACTTTATTAACATTTACTATATGAAACAAAAAAAACTTTAAATTAAATGCACAGCGTATGTTTCTGGTAGAGACCTGTCAATCCCAATAAGCATCGCAGCGTAACTTTGTGGTCAAAATTATGAGCGGACTACTCCTTCGGGCGGATCTTCACTTCATGAAGTCACTTCATAGTCCTGGAAGTTATTGCTATATTAGTTTGTTCACTTTCTACGCAATATCACAGGATTTACAGTGAATTCTTCAGAGACGGCATTAAGAACACAGACAGAAGTTAATAAAAGTCTAATCAAAGAACTTCCAAAGCTTTTTCACTTTCTAAATGAGATCAAAGCAAGAGTCGAAAACATTTAAGAATTACTAAGTTCCGGGAGACAAAAAAACAACAATAAGAAAAGGGAACAATGTAATAAATGGCCAAGCAACAAACAAATAAAATAATAAGTGAAGAAAAGAAAGGAGGAGGAACATGATGATCCACCAGGGACATTTTTCTTTTATTGTCTCTCTTCTTCTTTCATCTTGTGTATTTTTGTTTGTTTTGTTTATTTCTCCATTTGAGGGATTTGGTTTCTCATGTGTTGTACAAAGGGGCGGCACGGGGGCGGGGGGGAGCCTTCCGGGGGGTCGACTTATTATTGTGTGTGTGTGTGTGTGTTAGAGAGCATGTGTGGGTCCTTGTTTGTGTAATTATACTCCCTTTCCATAGAGGAAAATAGGAGTTATAATTGGCATGACAGTGTGATTAATCTTTTATTATTATTGTTATAATGTCAGAATCTACAGCCTTTCTTCTTATTCCAACTTGACTTTAAGTACTACATCACATGCAGGAATTCTTTTGTTTTCTTTTTTTATTCTTCCTCCTGCAGTGTTATTGACTGTATGGCAAAACTAACTGGTGTGTACTTGCTCTCTCTAAAAGGTTCCTTCCAGTCGACAATTCAGTTTTTTCTTTTTGGCACTCAAGTCTTTTTTTTTTACATTTGAACCTGCACTATTATGGCTTCTAGTCGCGGATCAAAAGGTAGAATTGCATCGCTTTTCATACGTAGGAGCTGTTATTCAGAAAACCGCCTCGGCACCTTTTCCTTCACCGCGGCGAAGGCGTCCACAGGCGCCGCGGCCTTTTCAGAGAGGTTGGCCGCACGGGAGGAGGCAGGGAGGCAGGGTTGACGGCGAGAACAGAAATAGAGAGAGGGAGAGAATAGTCGGCGAAGAAATCAATGTCAAGCTCTGCCTTCCTTTTCACCGTGCACTTGGAGAAGGAGAGGAGGGGCCGGGGGAGGCGGTCGGAGGGAGGATGAAGAGTGATGGCACTGGAGGACACCAGAGGTCAATAAGGAATCAATAGGAGTGGGTGAAACTACACGCTGAGGATAAAAAAGAGTGTGGAGTAGGTCTTGGCTGCCACGTATTGTCGGGGAGCCTCTGGCATTGGCAGAAAAGGAAACATGTCCAGCTGTTACTCCTTAACCCTTCACGGCCAAAAGGTCTCAGCGCCTAATTGTGTCTCTTCCTAATCGTAATCTCTCTTTCTCAAAGCAACAGAAGGAGCGAGGTGGGAGCCACGCAGCTTTTGTTTGTCCACCTATTTATCCAAAATGCTGTTTGATTAGATTCCTCTCATGCAGTCCACATGCTCTGCCCCATTCCTTCAGAATCATGTGAGTCAGCTCATGCACAGCAATTGAATTGAATGTAATTGAATTTAGTCAAGGAGCTATTAGTACACCATTTCTTTCCGACTTAGGAAACGCAGGAAGGACACGTCATTAAAAAAGGCGTCAGAGTGCGTGTTGTGACATCCCTGACACTTTGGAAATAACGAGGTGACGCGAAAGTGATGGAAAATAAAACACAGCCCTTAAAAAGTGCCCATCCAACGCCAAAAAATGCTTCTCTTAATCCCTACAAGAAGCAGAGATGATAATTAAGCAAGTAAAGATATCAATTAAGTGGTGTAATTGAGATTTTGTAGCTGTATGAAAATAAATTTCCCAAAGGTTTCTTTGGTAATGAGTTCCAGTAGAGGTATTAAAAGGTGTAGGCTGGTGTCATAGCCCCCGTGAATAAAAGCTACTGTAACACAAACACAAAGTAATGCTTGTTTATTCAGAGGCTGTCTGTCCTCTTTCTTAATCTTGGCAGGTATGTAAACTACTCAAACAAGAAACTTTCTCCCCCTTGGCCCTTATGTAAAAGTGCAAAATCACGATGAGGGAAAAATGTTTATTGCGATCGGAGAGCAGCCAGTTAACATTCAGAGGTTGATCATGTCTGGTAATTAGCCAAGTAGGCTATTACACTAAAAACAACACAATTGACCTCAACCGGGACGTCGAACACGTCAAGCTTCAATCCCTGAACCACACCTTTGTTAGCAACCCTTCACCCCCTTCCATGGGTCAGGGGTCACCCGAGCCGTAGTGGGCATCAGAATGCAAAGGTGGGGGGGGTTTCTCTCGCAGGAAAACGCCTCTGGCAATATGGCCGCTAGAGTCTGCGAGGGCACGATACATATCAATTATGAATGCAAGCCTTAGTTAATGATGTCCTCACATATATCTCTCTTCAGAGCAATTAATGCAGCTGTTTGTGCTGGAAGATGCCCCCATATGTACAATGTCAGAAAGTCAGAGCCCCAACACCCACACGTGGGTGCAAGGGAGAGCCTATGTTGGAACGTGCACACGGACAAAATACAAATACCTCTGTATTTGTTTTAATGATGATTGTGTGTCTTTAAGCAACTTTTACTTCAACCATACCATGGGTCAGGACCCGGCATGGCTGAGGAGCCTATTTCTGAGTCCCTGTCTGCCAGGAATACTCGTTTGTACAGCAAATACTAGCAGTCATTAGGCCGGGTCCTGGAGTAAGAGTGGATTTTTTAAATGTGGTTCCCGGGCTGAAGAAGTTTAACAACCTCTGTACCATTATGCTGGAGGACAATGGATAATGAGGACAAGGTTGAGAGAAAAAAAGAGAAAAAACACAAAAGACGAGGCTGTGCGAGGACGGATATCTGGTGAATTGCACCCCCAACCCACCCATCACAACAAGCACAAAAGATGCAGAGCTCTCCTCCGAGGACCAACTCAGTCTTCTGCATATTGAATGAAACAAGACGGGTTGGAGATCTATTTTCAGTTCAAAACACACACTTTCCCTTTTTGCTCAAAGCGCAGCATCGTTGAGTGGCTGGCAGCGCTGTAGTAAGAGCATATACTGGAAGGTCAAGACAAGGTTTGGGGGTAAAAATCTTCAAAATAAAAGTATGTACACATATGTAGCTACAGTTTATCAAATGTATAAACATTTTATTTTTTTCCAACATTAGTTTTCTGGTTGAAAAACAAAGTCATTTGTGTGTCCACCATAGCTTCATATATTTGTGTTGTGTGTCATATGTACCTGTGCATTTTACAAACTACAATAGACTGCACTGGAATAGGTCAGGTTGTCTTCTTGGATACACAAAAGTTGCACTAGTGACGGCCAAATAAAGCCTTTTCTAGAGACCTACTCAAGTATGGATTTGTTAGTGGGAGGGAAGAATTGGTCCCTGGTTGTGGAGTGATCTCTGTTGTGGTCTCTGGTTGTGGAGCGATCTCTCCTGCGGTCTCTGGTTGTAGAGTGGTCCCTCTTTTGGTACCTGGTTGCAAAGTGGTCTCTGGTTGTGGTCTCTGGTTGTGAAGTGGTCTCTGGTTGTGGTCTCTGGTTGTGAAGTGGTCTCTGGTTACAAAATGGTGTCTGGTTGTGAAGTAGTCTCTGGTTATGGAGTGGTCTCTCTTTTAGTCCCTGGTTGTGAAGTGGTCTCTGTTGTGGTCTCTGGTTGTGGAGCAATCTCTCTTGTGGTCTCTGGTTGTAGAGTGGTCCCTCTTTTGGTACCTGGTTGTGAAGTGGTGTCTGGTTGCAAAGTGGTCTCTGGTTGTGGCCTCTGGTTGTGAAGTGGTGTCTGGTTGCAAAGTGGTCTCTGGTTGTGGCCTCTGGTTGTGAAGTGGTCTCTGGTTGTGAAGTGGTGTCTGGTTGCAAAGTGGTCTCTGGTTGTGGTCTCTGGTTGTGAAGTGGTCTCTGGTTACAAAATGGTGTCTGGTTGTGAAGTTGTCTCTGGTTATGGAGTGGTCTCTCTTTTAGTCCCTGGTTGTGAAGTGGTCTCTGATTGTGAAGTGGTTTCTGGTTGCAAAGTGGTCTCTGGTTGTGGCCTCTGGTTTTGGAGTGGTCTCTGGTTTTAGAGTGGTCTCTGGTGGTTGTCTCTGGTTGTGGTCTATTGTTTCAGAGTGGTCTCTGGGCAGCCCAGACTTTGGCACAGGTCCTCAATTGGCACTGCACAGCTTGCCATAGTTGACCGGCAGCCCAGGCAGATGGCCAGCAACCCAACAGCATTATTAGCATTTGGTCTGGATTACATGGAATGCTCGACGGGGAGTTATATGTGGAATGGCCCTGTAATGTAGGGAGCATTTGGGACGTGCAGCGGGATAGTCGCGGAGGTTGGATGGACTCCTCATCAGTTTTTTTCTTAGGGGGTGTTTGTTGAGTCATGAGCCCTGATTATTTACTGAGGCAGACCAGTCTCTTTGTTCAATCACTCGTGCCTTTAAACAATGGCTCCTAGAGGCAATACCTTGCACTGACATATACACTAAATTGTGGGGAAAGTATTACTTATTTTTTGTGAAAGTATAACTAATGTAATAAAATGATTAACAATCACAAGATTTTCCAAGACTGTCGGTGCAAATAGGTGCAATCAGCAAGGGTTCATGGTGTACCAGGGAAGTGTAGAGTGGATCTGTCTTCACAACATCATCATGACCACTTGACAGAAGCACAAACCGGCAAACTCTTATTCAAACTTCATTTGTTCCAGTTTAATAAGCCTTTGGGTACTGTGGGGTTAAGGGACGGTATTTATAATTGTATCAATGCCATTAAATAGCACAGTGAACGTTTTTATGGGTCAAAGTTGGTATAAATTCGGAACCGCCTCTTTCAGGCTGCAGCTTCTTGCTGAATAGACTAATGTTACACCCAAAGTATACATCACTTATAGTCATTCATACTCAATCACTTACACACATCCATAAGCAGTTCTCCCAAAAGTTGGATCTTTTATGTTGTGAAAAACATTGCATATTAGGAAAGAAAGCGAGGAGACAAAAAAGACAAAGTGGGACCCACACACACACACACAAGCACAAGGGGGCATCGTGCACGTTAATCTGAACTGATTGCGTGTCCACTTACATAAATTATGGACTGTGGCAGATGCATTATTTACTCAGTAGAATTAAAGAGGCATGCAAGGTTCCTGGATGCCGTCACAACATCACGGCACAGGCACAGTCACACACACTGGTAGGGATGCAGTTTGAGTGGAAACAGGCACTAAAATGAGTCGATGGCTAGCTCCTTTTTACTAACAAATGTCTTCTTTCCTTCTTCTCTCCTTATGTCCTTCCAGCCTGGTTTTCTTATTTTCCCAACCTCTCGGGAATGCATTCATCCTCTCAGTCATCTTTGCATCCATCTTCCTCTTTCTCTATTGTGTCCTGTTGTTTTATCTTTCTGTGCACAAACATATCCATTCACTCTCTCTGTAAATGTTTGTTCCAGTGATTCCATTTCTTTTCCTACTCGATAGCAGTGTCCATTCTTGCTATTATTTTTCTTCTCCCTTCCCTCCCTTAGATACACCTTACTTCCCTTCCTTATACTTCCTATATAATTAATTCTTGTGATTTTATTTGTTTCTCCTTTGCCTAATCTGGTTTTCACCGTTCCCTCTATTCTTTCTCTTTTAATTTATAATGTTTCTTCCTCTAGAGACCACTAGAATGTTCCAAGTGACGTCTAAGTCCTCACTCATTCATGTAGTTCTGAGTTCTGAATTAAACATCGGATGAGAAATGCACCCAAAGAGAGGCTTGCAAACCAGTTGGAATAAACTGCAAGGTTATTGTGAAAAGGTACGCACAAAGAAAGAGCATATTGATGCTAAATTTCACTGGACCTGGTGGAGAGACAGCAGGAGCAAATCAATGTTATAGTGTATTATGTGTTTGTAAAAAGAGATGAGCACTGGCAATGCACTGCAAATTAAACAAGCATGTTCTTTATAAAATCACTAAACAGAATCACTTTGCACATTATAGCATCATTTCATTGAGCAAGCTGTTGACTCTTTTTGCAGGTGTTACTATGTTTCGGCAGAGTATTTCACGTCTTACATAATCTACAAGTTTGGTTACTTACAAATGTCATCATTTAGGAAGACTATTTGGACAGTTTATATGAGGAAGAAAAGTACCAAATAGGAATCAAATGGATCACTGTTAGAGTCTGGAGCAAAAAACAACATTTTGATTGGAGATTATAAGCTTAAGTGGCTTCAACTGGCCCTTAAAACATGTTTAGCCCTCAGCATATAAACAATCTACAAATGCAAATGAGATTTTATTTAATTCAACTTTAAGTTACTAATGAAAATAATAATCTGATTAGTGGAAGGTTATTTCAGTTATTTTTTGCTCTCTCCATATACTCCTTTTCTGTGCTACATTATTACCATCGCCGATATGGCTTTTATTTTGACAGTGAACCTAAAATATTAGAGCCATATTCGTCGTAGTCATGTCCCTCTTCTTTTTTCCTCTCTTCAAGCCCCCAGTGAAGCTCAAATCAGTATGCAAAGTATCCTAGCGGGGCTGCTCCTTAAAGCGAAACATCCCAAACTTCACTGGAACTTTTGGACGCCGCCTCTAGATCCAAGAGAAAAAGGCCTCTGAAACAGATGGAGAGCGAATACAACACAGCGTATATCAGCAGAAAGGAGAACGTCTGCGTCCCGCCCACGCGCTTCCATCCTGCAGCCTACAATCTCAGCTGCAGCGCGGCCGACTTAGCACCTAAATATAGAGCATGCCGGCTATTCATGTAGTGTTATTGCAACACTAATGCCCACAATCAGGGATTTTGGAGGGGCTAGGCGGCTTTACAAGCGCAGCATTCGGCTCCTGAATATGCATGGTGCCGAGCAGTAAGAAGAGAGAACGCTGGGCGAGAGCAGAGGATTTGATGTTCAATAAAACGAGAAAGCCTTTGACATGGAAGAGGAGAAGGGCCCAGCCTCAATATGAAAAGAACCAGGAGAGGGAATTAGATGGATGGAGAATTCCTTCAGAAATACAGACATGAGAGAGACAGAAGAGTGAGTCATGAGAAAAGAAAATGGGACATTTGAGGTTTTCTTAGTGTGCGCGTCGCAGTGGCATGCAACAGAAAAGCAACCAGAGACATACACACACACACACACACACACATTTTATCCCGACTCTTTAAAAAAGCACTCTCGCATGCCTCTTGTTAACTTACTTCCAGCTTTACATGTCGTTTAAAGACTACTTTTAAAATCACAGGGACACGTAATGGCCTCTTTAAATTAGACAAGGCCTATAGGTCAGCCTCATTACAGATGCCATTAGCAACCATGCACCAAGGACTGTACAGGAAAATACTTGTTTAAGGGCCTCTAAGTGATAGTCGGTAATCCTCGTAAAGATGAATGCAAACCAAGTGGCCCAAGTGAGACATTTATACAACCTTCTAGTAACATCTTTCAATTCACAAGGGAAGTATGCCCCATGACCATCCTGCTGAGCTCCGTTTATGGACATAAAACCCTTTGTCCAGCCATGATGCCTGGTTTACAAAAGGCTCACCAAAACGATGTGATCCTGGGACAGAGCACACTGAACCCTAGTCCATAGAGTTTTCTGCAAAATGTTCACATTCTAATGTGTAACTCTATAAATGTACGGTTGAATTTGGGACAAAATTTCACTGTTCAAATTACATGAGATAAGTACACAAGTTAATCCAGAGAATGGAATTTACACACAGGGCAGAGGTCACCATCGGCCAGGTAAGAGCTGAAACAAAAGGTATTCCTGAAGATCACATGTTTTGTTTTTTTCACCATCTTGCTGTTGTTCAGGAAGTCCAAACGGCCGGAAGCAGCACAATCATCAGGAATCTATGGAAGCCTGCAGCTGGTTGTCGACATTACTAAGCCCACATAGAGGTGTCGTTTGTGTAAGGAGCATGGTGGACACACAAATTCCCATGTTTAAGGGAAGTAAGCACTGCTCAACGTGTTTGCATACATTCACAGATGGTTCACACGTGGTACTGTAACCCAGGAAATTCTAGTCCAGTGTTGATTGTCAGATGTTTCTGACAATGAGTTATTCTATAGGATACATACAAAGGCACAGCATTTCTTTTGCCTTAAACTCAATGCATTGCAATTGAAATATTCTCATCATCTCTAACAATTGTGTGGTAGATACTGATGTGTGAGACGCTATATGTAGCGGGGACCAATGAAAAAGGATTCCAAAGCCTAGAAAGATAGAAGAAAGCTGCAGTTGCATGTTAGAACGAGGAGCATAAGACAGGTGATGAATAATGCACATTTGGCAATGTAACTTAGCTTAGTTGATGCAGGAACAGCATTGACATTCATGCTCAGATTTACACACGCACTGTATAATCCACGGACAAGCATGCAGAAAGAGAGAGAGACATACTCTCGGCCCTGTTGGGGATGCCATGCGCGTGCTTTGGTTGGGGCAAGTTCCATATTAAGAGTGTTTTCCAATGCAATTAAGGCTTTGGCCTGATCCCTTCTGACACGGTAATTGTTATTTCAAACACAGATTAATAAATCATGGACATCTAGTTAAGAATTAAAATAGGTCTCCAACACCACACTGGCCCAGACTAACCTCCACAGCCCAGTCCCAGCACACATGCACACACTGCGTCCACACGTGATATCTTCCCATATGCCCTTTAGGTAAACACATGCATACTACATATAAGTTACATCTTACATTACCCACATATGGACATAAATGGCATGAAAATATACTATAAAAATGTACATTTTCTTCCTTGAAATGGTCATCTTAATTGTTAAAAAGACGATTCCATTCAAATTTGGTGTCAAGTATGTTCATCCAATGCTAACAACAAAATATCGTCATAATGGAATCTCCCTTGAATGACATATCCGGCCAAGGAAGAACGTCTTCAATGCTAAATACTGGACCAAAATCTGTTAAAAATACTGAAAAATTAACATGAATTAACTGCAAGTAAAGAAAATTTACTAAATGGGAAAAAGTGCTCATTTGAATGTGTAGACAAAATATGTAAAAATAAGTATTTCAAATGTTATTATTTCGACCCACAATCTTTTTCAATAATACGTAATTTTTTTGTGAATTTTTGTTGTTATTGCGGTTACAAAACCAATATCCTTTCCTGTGTCAACTATAGTTTTCCAAGGTGTTTCCTGTGAAGAAAGACAGTTTGTCTTGAGAAATTTGAATAAGATATCACTACAATGTTTTTATAGGATAGTTGCATCCACAAGTTGTATCTTTTTACTGCAACATACTATCAACCAATGACGACATTTTATGTGACATCTATGACATTACCTTCACAATTTAAGGGAAATGTTTTACTATGTTTGTGGCTGTTGCTGGCTGAATTCCTGTGGAGGTTTAATAGACGGCATGAAGACATTTTCGTTTCTTGAATTGTTAAAAAAAGGTTCTGAACATCATGGATACTTGGGATTTGAGGATACAGTGCAGCGTGTGTGTTTCCTGCATCTATATACTGTACACCAGATCAAAGGCAGTCCCACTAGAGATCGCCTGCCATTGATAAGTAAAAAACCACGTCATGCATCCGCGGGAGCTAACAGAAAGCTAATGCTAATTAGCAATCCTAGCTTACTAAACGGACACATTTCATTCAAAAGCAACCGTGGCTGACTGCAATCAGTGCCAGTCCTCAGGCGAGGTAATGGCAGAGTGTGTGTGGAGTGGTTGTGACAGTGTCCTCAATTCTAACAACTAAGAGACTCGTTGTTGTTTTTTATTCACTGTTTTGCGCTGACGGCAAAAAGCACCGTTGTTCCGTTTGGCTAGCGTTACTTCTTGTTTGCCCGAATACTACATTTCCCCCCTGTCGGTGCTCTCAGGGGAGGTACATCGCCATGACTTGGTCATTTGAAAAGTAGCTTGCGAGCTGTACAGTAATTAAACATAGATACAGTATGAACACACACATACGCAGAGGATCTACATAGAGACATGCCAACACACATGCAATCTTACTGCAAATAGCCCGTGCGGTACACAAGAACAAACTGTAAACAACCCATAGTCACAAGCAAATACCAAATCCATACACACATCATCTGTACAAATATGCACTTGCATGTACACACACCCACACACACCCTCAGTTGATGTGGCATTGTTTACCGTGGGCACTAAAGGCACACAGTACATTTAAACAAATAGGAGCTGAAAAGGAAAGGACAGAAGCCAGCAGGAGAATCTGCATTATAAATGCAGAAAAACATGAACATGGAGCTACTCCTCTAAACACAATCCATCTCTGGCTCCAGCTCCACCTTACTGTCCCTTCATCCCACTTCTAAACCTGCAATTGTTGATGTCTACTACTTGCTTACTTATCTCTTCCTTTCTCCTGTTCCATCTATGCTATCCTAATCCCTCTTCCCTGTGCATTGATTGACCCTCTGACCCTCGTCCCTTTCTTTCTCGCGTCATCCTCCCACAACCTCACTCCCTTCTTCTTCGCCGCCATATGTCCATTTTCTGTACATGTGAGGGCCGGGAATAGTGGTAGACAAATACAAAATTCATGCTGAATAATGTGTATGATGGCAACATCGTAGGAAGTCCTCTCTGTGCTGCTCCCTCCCCATACGCGCACACATACACGGCCTCCTGTGGTCCACCCACAGCACTTTAGCTATCACTGTGGATTAGCCTGAGACCTGTAATGCACCTTTAAGTACGTCAGGAGCCATTTCAAGGCACAAGCCACACACGCAGACACACACACACACACACACACACACACACACAAGCGAACATGGGCGGGCCACGCCAGGTGAAAGCACCTGCACCCAGACACCTGTCTAATATAGAAGAATGCATTCCGTTTACTGTCAACTGTCAAGATTGAAGTAACACGTTAAATATATCCTATTTAAGCAGTGCTGGGCAAGTTACTTAAAAATTGTAATACATTATGTATTACTTGTTACTGTCATTTCAAAGTAATTTGTTACAATTCAGAGACAGTAATATTATAATGTAATGCGTTACACTACTACTGCATTACTTTTAAGTTACTTTCACCAAAACAAAAAAACGAAAAAGCAGAGGGGGGGGTTGTTTTTTTATTCTTTAGACAAGAACATGTGACTTTTAGCTTGCATAACCAGGGAGAAGAACGCAAAGGGTAGACCAGCTCTTTTTCGGGTCCGTGGATTAGTCCCCATTACAACATGGCAACACTTTTAATGTTAATTTAGTTGTTTTATTATTGGGTCCTGTAAAGTAAGACGATATGCTCACACGCACATCACGCACTGCGCCAAAACATCTGGGACGTGGAAAATCATCACAGTAGGCTACTAGTAAATAAATAACAAATAAAATATGTCTAAAGTATGTTAATATACAAAAGTAATAGGCCATCCCTCACAGTAATGCAGCTCCGCGCTTCTCTTATTAAAGAGCTCGTATTCTCTGCTACAGAGACCCCTCCCCCCCCCCCTCCCTCAGCGCAATTAATGGGATCTAAAGTCCAACTAGCTTGATGCTCACTTTCACGCGCACGGACGGTTTGGCTACGAGGAGGAAGCAGCACACGCACCCCTGCGAAGTTCCGGCACTAAAATGTTACAATGTTTTTGTGTTCGATGACGTTTAGAAATATGCGCCGTCTGCCAGAAGGTGATGGTGAAAATGCATTGTAACGCGCGTTACTGACCTTTGTACCGAGTAAATATTACTCATTTTTTTTGTGGAATGCCTTACATTACCACGTTACAGCAGAAAGCAATACATTACAGTAATTACATTACTTTTGTAACGCGTTACTCCCAACACTGTATTTAAGCCACATAAACATGCATAAACAGATGACAAATAAACATGTGCACTTATGTGTTCTATAAGTACACTTATGGTGATGGAATATTAACGGCATTCATTTTATACATAACTCTCTCTCTGTAAACCTGCGTGGACACAAGCTTCCCAAGCAGACAGGAACAGGGATCAAGGGGAATAGCAATGGCTCTTGAGTGCTCTTTACTTGTACCATACTATCTTGTAAATTGGATTCTGCTCAGAAAAGTGTAGGTGATGAAAGAATAATACAGTCTATGAAGAAGCTGAGGGATCAGGGAGCCCTCTGCTTGTGCTATAGCCTTTGGTATAGAGCACAGTGACATTTCCCATGTGCTGCTTCTGGCTACCAAGATGTTTTTGTGCCCAGGTGATTCCACGTCACAGTTAAAGGCTAGCTGACCGGCAAATCCTGCAGGGGAAGATGTCGTCACTAGATGTAAATGCTTTCTGTATTATGCTTGTTTTTCTGCACTTGATAACAAAGGATGTGGCTGAGGTGGCCCAAAGAAAACAGTTGTGCTATTGGTTCTTTAACAGTTTCTTTAAGAGTCTGATAATAACAATAGGCTGATACATAAAAGCCTATCACTCAACTTACTGTTACGTTTGGAATGGAATTTAAAGGTTTAGGAATACATTTGACAAAATTATCACAACAAACCTTTAGGAGTAATGATAAGCAGTAAAAACTATTCGCTACTATCCATTCAATGTGGATATCCCAGCTAATCATTCTGTCTGTTGTAATTATTCATTTAGAAGTGTGATCCACACTGTTCAGCAGTGCATAGGATAAAAGAAGGCATCCCATAAAACTTCCCTGAGTTCCCTGACTGATCATTATTAGGTGTAGTTGACCTGGGCATATTGAATAAAGGGCCTCTGTGTGATTGAAACATTTGCATAAATATGAATTCAACTATATAATATGCAAAAGTCTTAGATTGGCCAGTTGAAATGTGAACCGTACTAGATGACCAGTGTGTCACTAAGTGTACACGACGAATGGATCCAAGCTGAACTACTTTGAACAAACGTGTGTTGCTTTTCTATTGTCACTGTGGCTAATAGAAACATCATTCTGCCGCCGGCACTAATAGATGTTTTCAACTTGCACAATTCACGAATAAATGAAGACTTGAGATGACCTCACATCTGAACTGAATGCCACCTTCTAATCCAGTGTGTCACCTCGCACAGTCGGGCCCTTCACCTCACGGCGGTGAGATTAATCAAAGAGAAAAGGGGCCTCTTGCTGCTCTGTGTCTGCCAGAAAACACAGCAGTGCAAAGTGAAGAGATGACCTTATAAGAAGTAGCAGATGAGATCAGATGGTAAGATGATGGGTCAAAGAAAGGTGGAGGAGGTAGAGGTAAAAAAATAGGAGGCCAAGAACTAGAGAGCTTAGGAGAGGGACCGAGAGCAGGCCGTGAGTGCAAACAGAGTTAAGAGCCATGTAGTGTGGACAGGGGGGACTGAGAAGGATTAAGTGCTCATGCTGGGCTTCTTTCTGTGTAAGTGTGTGAGTGTGTAGTTGAGCAATAGAGGCTACAATGGCGTTATTTAGATGTCACCAGACACACTTCACAAACTCAGCAGGAGCCGAAGATGAACACACAAACATGCTATTGTGTTCGGACACTCACCAGGAAATGTTGCACTGATTATATCACACCCTGACTGAATAGAACACTTTACAGTTCACCTGTCCTGAGCAAGACAAAACTCGCACCATACGCCGAACCCAAATTAAGCTCTACATGGTAGGAAGAATTGTGCGGTTGTGCGTCACCGCTTTAAGCCCCGTTGAAAACCAGGCCATTTGCTTGGGTATATTTCTGTCTAAAAACACTGGATTAAATTAATATTTTTATTTAAAACGGCAGAGGTATGAATTTATGATTGATATGATTCAGGTGCTTGGTGTCTGGTTTCCAATGAATTCGGCAACATTTGCCAAAGGGAAATGTTACGAATAATGTCGTAATCACTGTGAAAAACTTGCTGTTTTTTTGTCCTATTGTCAAGAAACAGCTGCACGCCTCGACCGATAAATAGAACTATATTTGTATTGCGTCCGTACAGTTTTTTTGTGCAAATTTGCATTGGATATTTCTAACCCTCTTAATACTTGTTGGAGTTGTGTTTGGAGCATATTTTACCGTATATGTTTATATTGTAGCCAAGACTTTACCATTTCTATAGGTGTGATGTTATCGAGTTTCAAAGGCCCTAACCCCCTATACAGGGCCCTCTGGGGCTTAAAACGGGGAACTTGAGGTCCGTGGCGAACCAGTTGGAGAAGCTTGGTGTGCTGGTGAAGACTAAGAGGTAGTGTGAAGAATGCAGCATCAACCCCTCCCCACATCATTCTTTCATTTTAACTTGTTCCAGATATGTATGTTTGTATCTATAGAAACGGAGCACACAAGGCAAGGAAAGAACGAGGCTATGCCATCAGGTGCCTTTCAGAATCAGGTCGTGATTAGTGAGTTTGTTGCGGGAGGAGTCAGCCTAAGAGAATGGTGTACCAAACTACACCATGTTCTGCATCCACCACTTGGTGTCCCTGACTAAGACACCCAACGCATTACTGCTTCCTGGGCGCCTTCCTGGCAGCACACAGCTCCAACTGTGTGCGATGGTTAAATGCAGAAGATATTTCCCCCACAGGGATTAATAAATAACTTGTGGAACATGCACCTTGAGATTGCCAGTGAAGATTTATATCTCCCCCTCTTTGGCTTCAAATTTCTCTACAACCTGATGTCTTCTCCGTAAATTCCCCGGGATAACAGTGGTTCACTGTGCGCCACCAGCTGATCGCGAGAACAACCCAGACCACCAGTGTACTGTGTGCGGCTTTACCTACCAAAGAGGGGAAACAGTCACAGAAAAGCCACGAGAGGATGTCCCCTTATTCTAATTTATTTACTTGTTTTCGTGGAGCCATTTGTAGTCAAATGGGCCCAATGAACTTCATTTCAGTTCAAGTTCAACTGTATTCACATGTTTTAAACACTGTAACCTTTTGCAGTGAGTGTTCAAGTTAAAATAACTAATAAAGTTACTCTCCAACCCATTAAGACAAACTGTTTGTGGAAGCGACCGACTGAACTCATGTTTTAAAATAAGGTTGGATAAGATAGTCTTTCATTAGTCCCACATCGAGGAAATTCACTGGATATACAGAACTGTTTTCCTCATTAACATCAAAACAATGTGTCAATGTCAAGGATGAATCAGAACATCTGCAAATAATGTTTTCAATCTGACCGTTTTACTTCTAAAAAGTGTGTAAAGAAGTATGAAGACACAGACGGACTGTAAGGCCTTGGTAAGTTTTGCTGTTGGGATGTAACTTTGATTAATAAGTTGATTGGCCGAGTTTTACGATGTGATATTTGATTATGGTAATGTTGCATATACAAGTAGTTGCATATGCAAGTTTATCTCATTAGACAACCGTACTGTGTTTTGTTTTAAAGTCGTTTTATCCCACTTCTAACGTAGCATTGAACACATCCTAAGGGGCATTTGTGTGATTATCACCTAATACACGTTACACATTACCTTCATTGGTGGATGTGATTTGCCAATTGTGAGTCCTTTGCTTGTTTCTCTTATGCATGGAGGATTGTGCGGTTTGTTTCATTTTATTGAATTTGTTTAAATGGTTTATTTATTTCCGTTTTTCAGGAAACCAGAGTCAAATTCCATGTACACACACACAGCAAAATCGGCAGAGCCAAATTAACACTGTCAGACTTTAAACGAGTGTAAGGCTTTCACTCTCTATATTGAGTTAGTACTTTAACATGTTTATTTTTTACTCTTTTGGGAGTTTAAAAATTCAACTGTTACACTTGTTTTGTTAAACAAGTGTTACATTTTTCTTAACACTTGTTTGCAGTGTTAAAAATGAACTCCCTTAAGGGATGGTTTGTTAACTACACAAGTGTGACTCGAAGTTACGCATTTTAACTCCATGAAGTGTAAATCTGGCTCTTTACTAAACATGTTAAAACAACATGGAACAATGTATGCTGTCACTGTCATTAGAGTTTTGCTTATGAAAAGGTTTAACGTATGTCAGCTGGTCAATACAAATCAGAACATGTTCATTACTTTGCTCCTCTATACAGCATCCATTCATCCGTGTTCAGCAATGTACAGTGTGTACAAGCAATTATACTTTCACAGGATCATAGAACACAATCAATTTGATCATAGAACAAATCGATGTTAAAACTAGGGCTGTCAAAAATAGCGCGTTAACAGCATTAGATGTTTGTCGTTAATTACGTACATTTTTTAACGCATTTCACGCATGCGCAGTGTGACAAATTATTCAGGTCAGGAAAGTGTCCAAAATGCGGTTGTGGTTGGACTATTATAACTAGGGTTGTCACGATTCGTTTTTAACAACGATTCGATCACGATTCATGGTTGTCGATACGATTCAAGGACGATATTGGTTAATTTAGAACGATACGATCCGAAACGATTCAATGACTTGAAATCAATTCATTAACTTTTTAGCCAAAAATTCAACCAGTGTGACTGAAATAAATTTCCTAGATTCCTGCTGTTTCTTGTAATAGAATCAGGTATCAATTAATTATGAATATAAATAAACAAGTAAACAACAATGAATGGCAAATGCATTCACATTTTATTTGAATAAAGTGCAAACACTGCCGTAGCAGTGTAGGAGAAAAAACCTGTATTAGTGATATACACAAAAAAAAAACCTGCAATAATTATTTCCCTCTACCAACCCCTGAAACCTCCCCCCCGCTATTTCAACCCTTTTGGAACATCCCCTCGGATTTGTCGTGAAACCCGGAAGTTGAATCGGCGCTCGGGACGGCGGGACCTGCATACTGCCTGAGCACGTCACGGCTCAGTCCGCGACAGCCTTTATCATTAAATATGCTAAGAAAAAAGTCTAACGTGCTCAAATCCAATGGGTTATTTCCTAGTATCGATGCAATCGATTCATTACATTTTAAAATCGATGTTTGATCGATATATGTCGTCCAGATGGCCAACTCGCCGAGTACAGATCGATGTAGTTTGATCGGAGGAATAGAAATCAATACATCGATGCAACAGCTGAATCGTTACACCCCTAATTATAACAAACAAATCATCCTCCTGGCGACTTTTGTGTCAAAAGTGACACAAAAGTCGCTTTCTCATAATTTAAACAAGTCTCCTGAAGATAAACTGCATCATTCTCCCCCTTCCGCCTGCTGCGCTGTGGACGTGTGTGTGTGTGAGAGAGAGACAGCCCGCTCAGCGAGGTTCACAAGGCACTTTTCTGGAGTTTTACCGCCAACACTTCAGTTTTTACCAGGAGTTTCCCGTTTTTAACCCCCATCACCCGGACACCTTCCGGTTTGTTATTTCTCCCGGGAAGCGTTGCATATGCGCCCCCCCGTCAACAACTCAGACCTCCTAGCACCTCTTCTATCCCTGGCACTTCTGCCTGCACTCACTCTGGAACAACGTGCAAATAGTGATTAATCATAATTAATCCACTGAAAATTCAGATTAATTTGATTAAAAATTGTAATAATTTGACAGCCCTAGTTGAAACCTACGTATCCATTTTGTGAATATTGATCTGAGGAAAAGGTCCCAGTGCCAATTCCCAGTGCATAAGAGAATTCCACTGCGCAGCTGTGTCACATATGTGGGTCGTCAGGGAGGTGCGGACCGGAAGGAGGGAGACACAAGCGCAGGGTTCCAAAACAAAAAGGTTTAATGCTCAAAAATACCACAAAGGGCAAACTCAGGGACAAGGGTCAGGGAAGCACAGGCACATCCACACACGACATCTAACGAAAAGACAATGACCTCGCCACTGGACAGATTGACAGGACTTAAATACACAAGGGAGGTGCAGGTGATTAGAAACAGGTGGAATCACTCAGACAATCACAAGGGGAGACAGGACAAGGCAGGAAGTGAAGTTACCCAGGGAGACCAGAAACTACACAATAAAACAAGAACAGGACCAAACCGTGACATGTTGTGGGTGGAATTCTCCTTTTGAAACTATGATTCATTGCTATGTTACATTTATTGGATTAAGTTCAATCAATGTTTTTTCCTTATATATTCCTTATGATTGTGTCATTTGTGCAACCGATTGTTGTCCATCTTTCTACGTGTTGCATCTAACAGAAAAGTACTTAGTTAAAGAACTATGGTCAAGGACGACAACAACAACACCAAAAAATTAACTAAACAGAGGTCGGATTAAATGAAATATAATTACAGCACGTCGTTGTTTTTGCAGAGGAGGCTAGTTGCGAGAGTACAGCCTACTGGTGCTAGCAGCTGACTGGAAGTAAAGTTTGTGTGTCTGTGTGTGTGTTGGGTCCATCTAATTCTAAAATTTGATGAAATCCGAGGTATGACTGGTCTGCAGGCATCGTCAAATGGGTTACAATGGTTACTCTCCATATGCACACTTACTTACATTATGCGCGCGCACAAACACACACACACACACAACTAACTCTATAAGAGAAAGCATTCTCCATATCTGACGGTAGGCAAAATACATGCACGCACACACACATAGATGCACAACCCCAACTACACAAGAATATGCACTCTACATTTCCTCACATTCACAATACTCCCGTTTCGGACACCGAAATAACTTTGGGCACTAAGAGACACACACAGATACACATGCCGACACACCGCTGTGACCCCAGAGAACAGGCCAGCTGTGTGTGTTCTGGAGCTGTAATCCCGGCGTTAATTATAAATCAATGGGCCAACTGCAAAGGCACACAGAGTGCATCTCCGGCACACATGACTTATCCCATTCATGTCAAAATCCAGAGGGTTGAAAAGCCGTTTAAAGCATCAAGGCCCCAAATTCATGGCTGATTGTAACAGATGGTAGACACGCACAGAAAAACACACCGGACAGTGATGCAAAGTACTGCTGAGAGAAGAGTGCAGGGTTACTGCTGAAGATCGTCAAGAGATGACCACTGGTTCCACAGATCAGGGCATCTGAAATAGAAATGTCTTTTAGTTTTATTCTAGTTACTATCTTGTCATTCAGCCCATTTACTTTCAAACAGGTCCACTTGTGTCTGTCCCAAAGTGAGGATTGGCCAAATGTCATCACTTTAAAAGGGCCAAAGTCAAAACAGCTGGGAAACAAACCCAAACATTTACAGCAAAGCACAGTGCAGCAGGTGGTGACGCAGAGAAAGTTTCCAATCATAGTGAGTTTTCATTTTCATATGGTGAAAATCAATTGAAGCCCAACGGAAAACTTCATCTTGGATAATAATTAATTGTGAAATAATGCTTAAATGATGAGTATTGACGGCACAATACAACTTATGTCTGCAATATTTAGAGATTTGCTCTTTTAAAAATGAATGCAACACTCACAGACGCTAATCTAATTAACTTATCTCAACGAACAAGGTTGTGATTGTCAGAGTTAAATATAAACTGGGTCATTTTCAACTACACTGTCAAAGTAGGCAGTGCGTCCTCGTGTCAAACGCTGAACACGGATGCGAACACTGACGCATCAATCATGCATATAGCAACATGCATGCAGACGCTCTCACTGTGACCTGAGAATATGCATGGTTTCAAAGCGACATTAGACATCGGCGTAGGCAAGGGAGGGGGAGGTGAAGAAAGACAGTGGTGGGTGGATGGAAGTCAAGAGAGGAAGCACGATCAAGTGTGCTCCACAAATTATATATAACTACTTGTTTAAATAGGGGTCTATATTACTAACTGCAGTCTGTCACAACAGTGAAGGCTCTAAAGAGGAAAAGACTGAGGCAAACACACATGTGGGTCGTGTGATGCTGGAAGAGAGAAAAGAGAGAAAGGAAATTTAATAATAACCTGATTTAAGTGTAGAGGCCTTAATACAATGGGCTTTTGTTGGCGACGGCGTAAGGGCATCGTTTTGGTCAATAGCTAGTGGCAAATTAAATCATTGACATCAATAGAAGCTTGTCCATGATTTATCTCGTCAAGACTGGACTAGTGTAATTCCCTCTTCACTGGAATCACTGGCAACAAACTACAATACATCCAAAACAGCAGCGCTGCCAGGACGCCTGCACATCCTGCAAAGTTCTACTACTCACTCATAAATGCACCCAAGTACCTCACTGTCTGCAAGAACTACTTACTCCCCAAACTTATAGCTGCCCCCTCAGATCTGCAACCAGATCGCTCCTTCGGGTCCCAACACCAAGCTCCCCAGCGCAGGGACCAGGCCTTCTGCTCGGCAGCGTCACGTCAGCAGCAACGCATTCCAGCCCTAAAAAGGCCATTTCCACAAACAAATCTATATTATCAAATCTGTTTTGAGGGAAATGTATCTGCAAATAAAAAAATACTTAATTCAATGTCAACTGACTTCAATAAATATCTGCAGCTTAAATATTGGAAAAACGTACTTGTAAGTCAAACAAAGGTGATGTATTTTGTTTCTAATAACCATCGTAATTTAACGACAGGCAGGACCCATATTGGAAAAAACCCCGGCAGAGGCAGGACTCAAACTTCAAAACAAAAGGACTTTAATAGTCAAATAAAAAAAAAACAAGGGGGAAAACGCAGACGAGGACAAGGAACACACCTGGCTTAGATACACAGGGGAGGTGCGGGTGATTGTTTCCAACTGTGTCCAATCATCGACACAACAGACAATTCTAATTGCTATTTGTGTGTAATATTGATATTTTAACATTAACATATGGGACACAACATAGCACTCAAATGGTTTTATCGCCTAAAAATAGTATTTGCAGAGTTATCACACTTATTATCATGGGTGTGTCATTTTCGTAGCAGAGGCCAGAAAACAGGCTAGTCAGCAGAATATTTACTGCAACTGTAATCCGGAAGAAGATTATATTCTTATATATGGCCAACTGACATAGAGAATGCTGTTTCACTGAAAGGAACATACATTTCCTATGAATGTAGAATTATCTTACAGCTAGAGCAAGCACAATACCTGGTGGCTGTCTACGTGCCTCTGCATGCCAACGTACTGGCGAGTGGAATGGACCAACCGGGACTCCTCTGGGACTTTAACAAAGGAAACCTCTGCCATAAACTCCCCAAATACTGACAGTTAGTTGCTACTCCACTATAAGCAGGGCTTATCATGCCATCACCCCCCAGTGCCCCTATAACCCCCCACATCGACAAAAGGTTATTAAACCTCAGAACCTCCTGGAAACAGCTGGCCGAAAAGAGCTGGAGAGCTCAACGCTCTTCATACGTTCAACTTTTACCAGATTCCAAAAGCTGTGTCTTTCTGGCGTTATGAAGCTATTTCAAACCTTGTTCACATGGCGCGACTTATGTTTCCTCGAAGCTGGAAGCTAACAAAGAAAAAAACGTAGCGAGATGATAGTGAATCGAGTAACACCCACATGATTCCTCTCAAACATGGCCGAAGCATCTCAAGCATGGGAATCATAAATTACCTTCGACGTTCCCACTGAAAATAATTGGGTTTATTTTGCGAGACAAGCAGTTTCAGCGGCTTCTGCGCAGGTTTTAGGGATTGGAGGATTTCTCAGCCAATTGTGATGGGGTCAGCCCACGTAGACGTTCACTGGCTGACACCTACAGGTGCATGAGAAGGCTTAATGAGTCCGTAATATCCGGTGTGATAAAAACTAGGAAATCCCGGAATTGTCCGAGTTTCTCGTTGCCGTCGCTGGTCGGAGTAAGTCACAAGCCGGGGAGCGCACGCTATTTTGAGGCTGCCACACTCTACATCAGGCATTTGGAGGTAAGCCCTTCGGCTGGTCTTCACGATCTCTGGTTAGCCATGTTACTATTGTATGCCGTGCATGTTACGCGCGGCGTTTGTTATTAGCCGTCATATGGCTCATTAGTGTTGTTTAACCCCTTGTAGCCCTTGGCTCGTTTGACTGGCGGTGCGAGACCTGTGCATATAAAGTCTTTTTTTTTATGGGGATTAACAAAGGATGACCAGGTAGGCAATACGGCATGATTTTAAATGGTTAATTCTTATTCTGTCATTTTCAATGTCTTTTTGTATTGGAGAAATTATGTATTTAGAGTGTATCCGGGAAAAATGTGCAATATCTGCTAATGGGAACAATCTCTGTCGTAGATCTACAAACGATCATCATTCGTAGCCTGACCACTGTTTTCCTCGGTTTATTTTTATTATTTGTTTTTGCTGGTTTATTTACTAGGATAGCTGAAGTGTGTTTGTTTATGCTGGTTCTCTTTTATTGGTTCCTTGAGGGCCTAACCCAGTGATAGTCTACTGTGAAGTTACAGCGGGCATTATTCTGCCCCTAAACACTTGCGGTGTAACCTCTCTTAATAGTTTGTTTCTTGTGTGATTTTGTTTGATGTCCACGTGTGATTTGATTTAACCGTTTTCCGGTACATAGAGGGGATTGTCAGGGATTGCTGGGGGCCCTTGTTCTATTGGGGGTGCAGGTCTTCGACCATAAAAGGTCAGGGGCCAGTAGGTCCTCCTCTGGTTTCCCTCTGTGTCGGTTTGGCTGGTGGTTTGCCCTGGAGGTGGTTCTGGTTCCACTGCCATTGTGGTTTCCTGAGGTAAAGTTACAGGGCAAATCCGAAGATTGTTACGGTGGGCTGTTTTGGTGGGGCCCTCTTTTCCCTCAGGCCTAATGAGGTACACGGTTC
Source organism: Apeltes quadracus (assembly GCA_021346845.1). Taxonomy (NCBI): domain Eukaryota; kingdom Metazoa; phylum Chordata; class Actinopteri; order Perciformes; family Gasterosteidae; genus Apeltes; species Apeltes quadracus. The sequence continues at coordinate 16,144,402 of CM037922.1, read as the reverse complement.
CATCTGGGTACGCCCTTTTTACAATCACAAGGGGTGTGGGGAGCCAACGGGGGGGTCAGCTTACCCTGCGCTCGTCGTCGGAAGTGTCTCAACAGTACTCACTCACCTGGAAGAAGGTCTGGTGCGCGGGCCCGCCGATCAGAACGTACCTTATCCCGTCGTTGTTGTTGCTGGAAGTACTTCTGGGCCAAGCGGTAGACCTTCCCTAGGAGCTGGTGTTGATGTTGGACCCAGCCATTTGTAGCATGGGCATCTGTCTGCACCGTTACTCCATGGATCCAGTCTATTGGCAAGCGGATTGGCACATAACCTGCCCTTTGTGCCATTCTACATCAGGTTGGGATAATGGTTCAACCAATAGGGTACGCCCTGAGGAAGGTGAATCTTCGCTCGTCCGGCCCCACACCAAGAGTTCGGATTCTGCAGGAACCACAATAATCTCAGACTTTGGGAGTCTTACATGTCTTTGGAACGGGGGGCTGGGCCCCATGCTGGCTTGTTGACAGACAGCAAATGCTTTCCCCCACTCCCGTTCTGCTCGAGGTGGAAACTGGGACCGGAACGCTGCCTCTCCCGGATGAAGGCCATTCATGAGTTCTTGCCAGCAGTCAGTTATGATGTTCATTCGCAAAATGGCCCGTTCTGCACCTAAACAGTTATCATTAACAATCAAAAAACCCTTATTCTGCTGCTGAACACCACCCACCTTAAAATCGAGTAAGGCATAGCCAATACAAGGGATTTGCAGGCCATTTGCAGCTTTCAATGACAGCCAGCGTGACTCTTCTCCCACTTCAAACTCTGCGTTTCCCAGGCGCTGTCTGAAAAGTGTCTGGCTCATCAGGGTCACCTGTGAACCAGTATCAAGCAAACAAGGTATTATTTGGCCATTAACCTCCACCTCTACCCCTGGGCACTCACCCATTAGAGCAGGCCTTAGGGAGGGAGTGGAAATGTCCTTCACCACCCCCACCGGTCGGCCCGCTGCGGTCGGGGGTTCTGAAAACCCCTTGAGGGCCGCTGCCGCTTGGGGCAATTCCTCCTTACATGACCAGCCTCCTTGCAATCCGAGCATATAGGTCGACCTTGTGAGTCCCACTGGTAACTTTTTGCCTGGTTAGAGCCTGCCTGGGTTGGAGGGGGGTGTAGTGTGATCTTGTGGTCGTTCCCGGGGGTTGTCTCTTGGTCGGCTGTTAGAGGCAGCATGTCCCCGCAGCTGCTCCATTAATGGCGTGCCCAGGGCCTTCACCTGCTCTGACAGTTCTTGTTGTAGGTCACGGCGCGGTTCTTCCTTCCAGTCGGCCGTTGGTTTGTGGGTCGGTCCAGTTGGTTCTTCCCTCCTTTCCATTCTGGTCGATACACGGACAGCAGTAGCTTTCACTGCACTTGCCTGGGCCTCCTCAATTCCACTTCCCAGGTCCTCTTCTAGGGCCCGGGCTTCTGCAGTCACTGCCTTAAGACTTTGAAGAGGTTGTCGACGCATGTAGCACTGTAGTTCCGTTCTCACAGGACCCGCTTTCAAACCCAACACCAACTGGTCCAGTGGTGCCTCGTCTTCCTCCCCTGTAGCCTGTCGATCAAGATGTTTAATCCATCAGGCAAACCAGAGAGGTCTTCCATGTTACTGAGCATCCTGCCAGCATAGCCAGAAAAACGAGGGTGTCGGCCGTGAGGCCCCCTCTTTAAATTCGGTATGCTCAGGACACAGACCACAAGGGATATAAATATAAAAAATAGATTTATTTTTTATAAAAAGATAAAGATCATTTATATCTCGCCGAGCACAGATCGATGTAGTTGGATCGGAGGAATATAAATTGATACATCGATGTAATAAATAACAAGTACAAGAACAAGAACAAGCTCTTCAACTAGTGTGAATATAGAACATTTTCCTGTCTTAAGATTTAGAGCTTGATGAGCTTCACCCAGTAGCAGCAAACTGACCTTGACTGAAGACCGTTTCTCTGTTCTCTCTGTGTGCCTGTCATGTTTTACTCATCCTGTAAATTGTTGTAGAGGAGAGAACATTACAGAATGGTGACAGCAAAGAGCTCCCACACTTTTAGAAAATAATACTTGCAAATAGGAGACAGAATTGACACATGCACAGGCACATGCATCAAGGCTACTCAAAAGTATTATATGGCTGAAAGATAATTGAATAAAACTTTTGTGGATATCCAATTGCCGGTGATTGCCGTTGGAAACAGACCATCATGTTCTATAAGCACATAAAGTCCTATATCGTCACCAGGAGGCCATTCGCATTTTTAGCACAGACATCTTCTATCAGACGACATGACGTGCACAGTTATCATTGTAGGAGTGCACAGACACTCTGACTATGACATCATTACAGTTTATTAAACACACACAAACACTCGACACAGAGTAATCTGAAACCGGAAACCAGCCGCCGGTCGCCGCCTCCTCTTCTGCACCTGACAAGGCTTCTGATTGCCCCCCCACACACACACACAATCTCACACACACACACATGCACACACACACACACTCACTAAATGAAGTAAAGGCAACCACAGAGAGACCGAGAGAGAGAGAGAGGGAGGGAAACATGCCATGTTTAAATCCCTCTCTTTGACAGGGCCAGGGAAGGGGGGACAGAGCAGCAGATGAAGTGATAGAGAGTATATCTTTCGCACATAATTCACAGTTATGTAACACAGTGTGCTGTAAACAAACAGCCACACATATAGTTATGCATTTATGCATCCACAGTGGTGGGCGTGCACTGTGCAAACAGCGTAAATAACATGCACACATATGCACACGTTCCTGGGCTTGCAGACATTTGAGGGTTGTAATGAAACAATGAGAAGGTAACTGAATGTAAACATGGTACATCATGGATTCAAGTTGATATGTCAGGAAAAAAAGAAAAAGATGGTTGAGAGATGTAGTACAACTAATACGGTACAAATAAATGAAAAAGCAGTGCAGGGAGCAAACTGAAAAGGTTAAAAAAGAGGAAAAACAGATGATGAGTATTGAGGAGAGGAAGTCAGAGAAGACAAGCAGCCAGGAAAGGAAAAAAATGAGAGAGGGATGGAGCGGGAAAAAGGAGGAGAGGAAAGGAGGAGAGAAGATAGGATAAAGGACGTAATAATACTAATAATAAGGAAAAGACAGACAAATACAAAATAGAAGAGGTAAGTATGAAAGGATGTTAATGTAAAGCATAGGGACAAGAGGGAAATGAGTGCCAATGAAGTGAGGCAGTGAGGAAAGGACATGAGGAGAGAAGGAAGTGGCTGAACATGCACTCTGCAGCCCTGCAGGACGGGCTCCGGTGGGCTTGTGTCCCGTGTCCTGTGACCTGTGAGAAGGCCACCGGGGCTGAGGGGATATCATGTGTTATGAGACGGGACTTCAGATGTCATGGATACGACCAGCGCTGAAATCTCAACCACAACGTCCACCTCGGGAGCATTTTTTATGGCTGGATAGAAACCGTCCATACTACACATATGACTTAACATTGAGCGAACTCACCTTTTATGGTTTTTGTACCTCAAAAAACCCTTTATAGGATAAGGTGTCGGCCTTTGATTTGTTCAGACAGTGAAGACTTGTGCATTTGGGCAGTCCTCCCCTAACATGGACCTTCTGATGATGATTAGGGGACTCTATAAAGCTCCCTGATTGATTTGATTTTGGAAGCCTAAATACTAAGGAAAAGAGAACCAAAGATGCATTTAAAAAGAACAGCGGTAAAGCAGAACAAGAACAAAAAGAAAGAAGTGGGGCTGCCATCTCTCTCTCTCTCTCTCTCTCTCTCTCTGAGCGGAAGGAGTGCGGAGTGAACGGAGCGTGGTGAGAGGTGAATTGTTTGCTAGTTGTCTGTTATTTCGTTTATTTTCGGTGTCGTATCTGGTGTGAATGTGTGGTGTGTTGGTCTGATTGTTGCTTCTGTGTGATTGTAACGTCTGTGTGCTTTAGTTTGTGCGTGTTTGCAGCCGGTCGGCATGCTGCGCGCTTCGGTGGACCTCACGGGGTTAACACGGAAACACGGCGTCAAACTGGCGCCGGGCTTCCCGTGTGCCGTGGAGGACTGCGGGCTGGCCGTGGGGGGGGTCGTGGGTTACGGCAGCGTGAAGTCCGCCGCGCGGATGAACAACGCGCTGGTCCTCTTCCTGGACAGCGTGGAGAAGGCGCGCGAGGTTGTGGCGAGCGGCGTGGTGGTGCGCGTGCCCGTGCTGCCGCTCGCCGAGCCGGCTGTCAGAGTCACGGTGGCGAACGTTCCGCCGTTCGTGCCGGACTCTGCGCTGCTCGGCGAGTTGGCGAAGCACGGGAAAGTGGTGTCCGGAGTAACAAAGGTGTCCTCGGGGTGCAGGTCACCCTTGCTGAGGCACGTGGTGTCTCACAGGAGACAGCTCCACATGGTCCTCACCAGAGATCAGGCGCTCGACATTGTGATAAAGGTGAGGATCGACGCGTTTGATTACGTCATGTTTGCCACTTCAGACGACGGGAGGTGTTTCAGGTGTGGCAGAGAGGGACACCTGGCGAGAGCGTGTCCAGGGAAGAAGCCCTCCAGTCAGGACCAGGCCCAGGAGGCTGCTGGGGGGGCCAGGGAGGAAGAGGGGGCTGGTGAGGCCCAGCAGGTCAGTGACGAGGTGAGCGAGGCCAAGCGGGTGGGCGAAGGGGTGAGCGAGGCCCACCAGGTCATAAAGGTGGGTGAAAGAGTGAATGGGGGTGTAAGTGTGGAGACGGGTGAGGGGGTAAGTGTGGAGATGCGTGGGGCACAGCCGATCAGTCAGGGGGGGGGAGGGGGTGAGTGTAGGAGTGGATGGGGGGTTAAATGTAGCCCAGCGGGCAAGTGTGTGTGACGGAGTGAAAGAGGGGATGAGTGGGGTGCATCATGGTGAAGGAGTTTGTCGGGGCGGCTCAGACAGTGAGGAGGAGATGGAGGAGGAGGGGGTGGAATTTAAGGTCCCCCAGAGAAAGAGGAAGACGAGGAGCAGTAGGGGGGGCTCTCAGCCAAAGAAGGGGGGGGCGTCGAGCAAAGGGGAGGCGGGAGGTGGAGAGTCCGATTCCTCTTCGGGGTGGGGCTCTGCCATCAGCGTCTCCTCAGGCGGGACTGGCCACCAAAAGGTACGGGGCGGGGCAGATGAGGGAGTTCCTGCTGGCCACCAAGAACGAGAGAGGGGTGAACCTGGAGGACTACTTCTCCGACATGGAGAAGTTTGTTCGCTCCGCCAGGCATAGGCAGTACCAAGAAGGGCGCTGGAGACTTCACCCAGCAGGACGTCTTCAGGCTGAGGAAGTTCCTCGTAAAGATAAACCAGGAAGGAGGGAGCACAACTGGGACCGAGGTGAGGCGTCTGTCCGGCTGAGGAGCATCCTGAGCGGGGAGGCGACCCACTAACGAAGAGGAGCTGCGGAGGACTGATTATATATATAAATATGCACATTTCATTATTACATACCTGTTAGATTATATACGATTACTGTTTTTTGTTATGTTGTTATGTAAAATAAAGGTTTTTCTAAAATCAAATCTCTCTCTCTCTCTCTCTCTCTCTCTCTCTCTATATCCCTCTCGTCTTAAAGGCCTCACACTCTCATGTATATTAATGTGGCTGAGAAATGACAATGGTGACACAAAGCCTGTTTAGGGGGATCTTTGCTGGCTGCGGCCAGGTTGAAGCTGGGATTTATCACAGCGCTCCATGTCGGAGAGCTGCTCCACTTAATACAGCAACGACGCTTTTTTTCAGGTATTTAGCTGACGCGCTTATGCAGAGAGAATTACAATGAAAACAGCGTTAGCGAAAAACCCGCCGAGATAATCCTAAAACATTACGGGCCAACAAATTGATGAGAGGTCAAAGGCTTTATTTCATTGCTGCAACAGGGAAGCAAAGTGTATTAAAGGGGACTTGAAATCAGTATCGAATATAGCAGCAATAAAAAGGAAAAGCACCTTTTCCTCTCTTAAAGTACCTGCAACAGTGCGTCTCATTGGCGCTTTGTCAATTCTTGAAAGCTCTGGTTGTGAGCTGTCAATCACAGAAGCCCCACCCTAAAGCATAGTGGGCTAACTGGAGGGCAGCGCTGTCCATCTTTGTGAGTGTCCATGGACACTTACCCAAATAGCTTGCGTACTGTGAAAGTTAGTTACTGACGGTGTTTGGTAGCTCCTGTCATCACAGGATGAAAGGGTGCACATGAGGAATAATGACATCAACTCAGAAGCTTCCAGTGGTTGGAAGAGAAGAGATTCTACTACACTGCTTTATGTTCTGTTTGTCTCAAAATGGCCCATCATTGACTAAATGAACATCACGCTGCATTGAAGAAGACTTAGACCATAAACTCATGTTCACAATGTTTACTGAGGGAATAAATCAAGAGAGAAGTAGAGTCATTTTCTCATAAACTTCTATACAATCTGAAGAATGCCCCCTGCTGGTCAGAGAGGACACTGCACACTGCACCCAGCCATACGTGGTCAGAAAAGTCCCCCTCAAACCCCAAATGCTAGGCAATAAGCTAAGCTAATACTAAATGGAATAATTTAGTGTCTTCATCTTCTCTACTTTACGTGAACATACAGCATGATGAGCAATATTCCAGCTCCTCCTCCACTTTCCTGATCTCACCCCCCCGGCCTCCTCCCTCGTCCACCGCAGGGCCCAGCGGGGGAGGGAGGGGGGAGGGAGGTGCGGCGGAGCGGTCTGGGGCGAGACAGATTCAAGTCTTTATTGAAAGATCATATGGGATGACTGAGGAATCCCATTACTTGTTGATTAAGTATTGATCCCCAACTGTCCAAGTATTAACAAGTAAGCTAATATGGGCCGACCCATGGGACCGGGGGCTTGGAGCGTGCGGCCGCTTTGTGTGTGTGTGTGTGTGTGTGTGTGTGTGTGTGACTGAAGGAGGAAAATAGAGAGAGAGATAGAGAGACAGTGTGACAGGCTGAAAGAGCAAGCAAGAAACAAATTATCACAATAAAGACGGACGGGAGAGAGAAAGCGATTAAAGTTTGAGACGACCGAAAGGCAAAGTTGGCCGCTCGAAGGGAAAAAGGGTGGCAAACTTAAGTGTTAACGAGTCAAAGGAAGAAGGAAAGAGGAGGGGGAGAGAGGTATTTAAGCGGGGAGGAGGGGGCGGGTTAGGTGCTCTAGGCTTTGGTTGAAATGTCAAGCGCTCACTGCCGAGTGGAGATCAATTCCTTCATTACTCTCTGCTCCTACCATTACCATCATCGCATGGCATTTCTGCAGGGAATTGGACTGTGACTCAGTGTTGATTCCAGCTCCACATCGTCCAGACATTCCTCAAACTCAGGCCTGCATTATTCAGACCAAACGGCTTGCTTCTTTCCTAAACAGCATCTGAAGCCAGTTGGCCGTTGGTGGCACTGGTCCTCAAATTGTCAAAGCGATATTCTGTAAGTGTCTCCACAAGTAGAGGCACAAGACAACAGAATTTCTGTTTGACATCATTTCAAAGTATAGTTTTTACATATGTCCAAGCTGTCTGTGTGCCTCAAATCAAGAGTGATTAAGTCTAATGCATTCTTTCCACAGCCTTTGTTTCACCTGCACTCTCCTCTTCTGTCTGCAAGCCACTGCAAAGAAATTCTTTTTCATTAAAAACTCATTAACTCTAATATCCTTCAGTTTACTATAAAAGAGTGGAGAGAAGAGTACAAGAGAGACAGCGAGAGAAGGATGGAGTTGGTATGTGTGTGTGTGTGTGTGTGTGTGTGTGGCGTTGAAATCTGAGGCAAAACCATAAATAGATTTTGTGCTCTAATGCGATTGTCATCCTGCAGTTGCTCTTTGTCTGCAGAGAATGCAGAGCGATGGTCCAATGAGGGAGAGAGAGATCAATGAAGGAGAGCTGGGGGGGTGGGGGGGGGGGAGTGTGACAGAAATTGAGAGCTGCAGATCAGCTGTTGTTGTGCACGGTTCACAAGCTTCTTTGGACTATCTTCATTTGTATAAACAGTCGTGGATTCAAGCTCCATGTGACTCTGTGACATGTTAGGAGATGTTCTCCTGGTTGGGGAAGTCGTGTTGAAAGGAACCCTGTATGTGTTTGTATTTGTATTTATTTGTATTTATTTTTATTACGTTCAAGTCAAATGCAAACAAGGTGTGCTGTGTAATTGACTTCCTGCTGCGTGTGTTCATTGAGGCGTTTGCGTGTCTGTGTCTGTGTGCGTGGGTGATTGACCGTGCCAGTGTTTGGCATTCGCCTCCACTCGCTGCCAGTCAATAAGGCGCCGCCATTATTCAAATAGGGCCTCGGTATTAACTCCCCCCTCCTCATTGACTTGATGAAGGTTTTAGTCCCGTTAAGAAGCTGACACACTTCATTACAGGGAACAGTCCTCTATTGATTAAACCATTCCAGGGTCTGGCCTTTCTCTCTCAGGGAGGATCTCCTCAATAACAGCTGGGCTCTCTCTCAAACACACATGCAAACATGCTGTGTGTATTATATATTGTTTTATTTTTGAGTGACAGAGGCTAAAGGGAGTTAGTAGACAAGGAAGGGTATTACGTCTGATTAATTAACCTGTTTGCCTATTTTAGGGCCCTGCTCAAAAATGGCATACCAAGAATAAAAAGGCAACATCTGGCAAACATAATGTCTATTTGAATGGTCTGCTTCTCACAATAAAGGGAGCGCTTGTAAAGATGGATCCAGATGTGTAAATATCAGTATATTTGAATATTTATACTGAACAAAAGGACTTAAAAATAAAAAGACAAAGAAATCGAATTAATTGTACACGGAATAGCAAAGGACTGGATTCATTGGAATCGTTAGAACCTACAGAATTAAGCCATTTCCATCATGACCGAGCACCTCAAGCAGGAGCTGAACATCAGCTCCATCACCAAGAAGGCTCAGCAGACGATGAAGAAACTCAACCTGCCAAAGACCATGATGGGTCACTTCTACACGGCCATCATGGAGTCCATCCTCTGCTCCTCCATCAGAGGCAGTGTGTTATCCTCTGCACAGAGGCTGATCGGCGGCAGGAGAGATTCTTTTGGACGCGTCACCGCTCGCTCCCTGACCCAGAGCTCTGGGTGTTCTTCTCTTCGTGGTCTCTTCTTCGGAGAACAAGCCGACCTTCTGCGCATAGTGTCTGAGCGCAGACTACCAGCTTGGAAGGGCTCTCTGTCATTTCTGTTTCTATTTTTTCTCCTGTTTTGTGGATTCGTCAGTATTGTTTTTCCCTTCCATACGGTAGGTTTTCTATGGGTGGGGTTTTTCTCTATTGTTTTGAGACCTGTGATGCCTCTTTGCTTCCATTGCAGTTGTCGACGAAAAGGGAACAGGAAGTGATGGTTTGAGAGAGTGGTGGAAATAAACGGCCACACGTTGTAGCCAAAAGGAATACTTGCCTCTTTGTTTGTTTCCACGCTGGTCAAATAGTCGACTAATCGGAAAAAAAGTCACTAGATTAGTTGATTACAAAAAAGCTTGAGTCCCCCATCGACCCAAATACTTCATGTCCAGAACACTTTGCTCACCATGGGAACACATGCTTAGAGGAGGTAAAAAGGGCTTCCATCTAGTTGCAGCCCAGGTTCTGCTGTTTAATAGGATATAAAGCATCACAATTAACTTTGTGATCAGCGCATTCTGTAAGCCTCTGGAGTAAGCAGCTGTGGGACTACCAATCAGCTGAAATCCAAAAGGCCGTGCTTTGAAAAAATAAAGACAACTTCATTGTTCATTCATTTAACTAAATGTGCTTTTTTTATACCATCATCAACTAAAATACGTATTTGCATCTCATGTATTTATTGAAGGTTTATTCATTTATCACTGGATAAATGGCATTGCATAAGTCAACACCAAGGTCTCTTTTCACTCTACCATATATTTCTGTTGGAATAGTGAAACACACACGCACACACGCATAGACACACGCATACACACACAATCACACACACCAATGCACCCATTTACTTCTGAATTACATCCGTGCTCGATATGAACCCAACAATCTCCCAGTCATCAAAGTTTAAAAGGTGTTGCCTTGTGAAACTAATCACTTACTTGACAACCGATGAGTTGAACTAGGATGCAACTTAGCTGCCTCCACACACACACACACACACACACACAAACACACACTCATACAGCTTGTTTGCAGCTTGTTTGCAGCACAAATATAGTTGCCGAGGGCAATATGAAATCATTCCAAATATTTGACAGCATGTCCCATAATAACAAACATAAATAGGGAAAGATGGGTGAGAGGAGGTGCTAGCAGAACATTCCTGCTGTAAAGAAAACAGTGATCTCAGAATGTAAATCTTGTAGAGGAATAAAGGAATTCCTCATGTCGTTATGTTTTCCAGCTTGCCCTGTTCAACATATAGTTCTACACGTTGTCATTTATTTTTCGGTGTCAGCATTTCCGAAGACCAACTGAAACATTATTGGCATTGTTTTATTTGGTTGTTGCTGATACAGCTACGGTGTAATCAATAAGCATTTAGTGAATGATACGTCCATGCCAAGTTGGATGTATCTTACAGACTGAAATTAACCACCTCTTACATTCAAATATGGAGCACCAATAATTGCTGAGTAGGCTACTTGCTTCTGAGCTGGATGTGTCTCCACCTCTTTATGATTCAAGGAAGACGCAATACTAAACTCCCATCAGTTAACACAGGGAGGAACCTGGAATAGATCTCACCAGGTAAATAAACGCAGCGAGAGAGCTCACTTGTTCGTCCATTACTCGTGAAACAGGGTTGCCTGAGTGATTTCAGTTTGGAATACAGCAAATCCAAACCCTTACCTGTGACCCCGGATAAACGATGTCAGCCCGCCGTTCGCCTTTTTATTCGGTGGCTTTTTCATGGAAGCCCCCCAAAATACACATACAGACTTGATTGCGTGGGCGCCACCTCAGTGATTGCCTATTTAGTGCGTAATTATCCTGGCCCTTCTCACTCTGAGCCAACACAAGCGCTGATTGAGTTCCTCTCATTGTGGGTAATGTCTTATCTTCCACATGAGCTTTTACAGGAAGAGCGGAGCTACGGAACCAAAAGCCAGTCTCTATGCTGGGGGACAGTTTGGCATCATGGAGGGAACCCGCTGCCGCTGCTGTGTAGAACACTTTATCATTTGGTTGATAATTGATACTGTTGAGTAGTTGGAAGAGTTAAAGTAAAGAAGAAGAAAGATGGTCATAAGGCATCTCCAAAGTCTGAGATCAGAAGAGGCCTCGGCTGGTGTTTTCCTATTGTAGCCGCTAATCTGCTTGTTTGTGTTTATTAGTAAATCAAAGGTCTAACCAGCTCTGAAGCTGCAGAAGAGAGGCGAGGAGGAGGAGCAGAGGAGGTGTGGGCGATTTTCTAATGGCCAATTAAGATGGGGCTAAACAAGGAGGCAGGAGAGCATTGTCTGCTGCAGACAAAATGTCACAAAACCCTCCTCCTCGTAGACACTTTGTCTCTCCAATCCGCTAACTCAATTTGTTTTTGCTTTTCATACACCCCCCACCTCCACTCTCCTCTCTGGTAGGTCACGAGTAAATACACAAACATTCACTATCACACATGGAAAGAAATCCCACCCTCTCCTGCTACTCCTTCACTCACAGCAGTTCTTGTACCCCCCCCCCCCACCCCCCCCCACACACACACACACACACACACACACTCTCATCTCAATTCAATACCGCGAGGTCTGAATAGAGGAGCTTAATCCACATATTTATTGAATCCAGCTTCTTTGTCCAGTGCCAGCGCACTCTGTGGTTTTAGTCTCCACTCCAGTGATCCAACGTGGAATGGAAATAGGATCCGCCCAGCTGAGGCCTGGCATCAGAGGGTGAAGTGAGGATGGTGAGGGGAGACGAAGGGATACAGAGAAAAGGTAAAGGGGGAAAAGGGAGGCCAAGAGAAAACTGTGGTGCCAGTCATGTTAATACGGTTGTGTGTATCTTTTGGGGTCATACCACAAGTTAGAAGAAGGCTTCCGTACTGTTTATTAAACTACTGGAAATCATTAGACATTGATTTTTATGAAATGTTCCCACTCACTTAGTCTGATCTTTCACTCTTTCCACTGTTCACAGCTGTGACTTCAGGGTCATAAAAGTTGCAAAGCTGGAAATGTGATGTGAATACACATTTTAGTTATGCATTCTGATGACCAACATCCATCTACACGGCCACTCCCAACCAATCAAATAGCAGCTCGGTTAGCGTTTAGGCTCAACGAATGTATGTCAGTTTATTTTTGTCATCTGTGCAGTTTAAAAATGTTAAATATACCGTATAAAGTAGAATTAACCATTTTCAAGATTACTCACGCAACACAAACCTTACAAAAATATAATAGTTAAGGGTAAGTTTGTTACAGACCACAACTACGTTGCTTACATGAAATCGATTTATTTATATAACTGAAACTAACTGGCGGTCAGTAAGCAATCTAGGCTGAAATAAGTCTGTGTGGACACAAACATGTGCCCTGCTGCCATCCCGTCCCGGATTGCTTTGCACATTAGCTTTAGTCAGTTCCTGTAAAGATCCAATAATGAAGCTGGTGGGTTTACATTCAGGCGAGATGAAAGCGCCATGCGTTTCAGACTCAACATGCCGAGGGCCACTGAGTGCAGAGTGAGAGTGGGTTGCTTTGAGCAGGAATCATTGACATTGTACCTAAAGTGAAATTTTCTCACAGTGAGATTGGATTAGATGACGGCTTCTTCTATAAATCCTCATACATTCATCAAGGAGTTGGAACTACCACCACCACACATTCATTCATTTAGCCAAAAGCCATGTAGTCTGGTTTGGGAAGCAATGACACATCTATACTGTCTTTTCGTTTGGAGGAAATCTTGGAACACGACTATGAGGGTACAGCCATGCTAGACGCCCTGAGGCGCTGTGATTTGGCACATGGATGTGGGTTTAATGCAAATGTGAAATATGAATTAGGTCCCCTTCACTCAACTGGTTTGTAACAATTAACAAACCAAGTTTGCTCTGCCGTCCAACCGTCGGCTTAAGGAATGAGTTTCAATTGAAAGTGAAGTTTTATTTTTCTGTGATGGCAGATTGGCCGTGTTGCATGCGGTCCAGGGACAAAGACAAGCATTCCTGTTTCATGTAAATATTCCAGAACCTACTGAAAAGGTGATCATTGACTTAGATGTTTACTACAACAGAACTTATTTGTTGAAAGTGTTTTTGTCAGTGGTGGCTGGACAATAGAGAACAAAAGAAAATGATAATATTAAATTATAAAAAAGATCAATATCTGTGTTTGCAAAATATGCAATGTACACAGTAATATTTGTGAAAAATGATATCAGAGCAAAATATATGCATTTCCTGCACGTCGCTGCCTGTCATACGCATGTCCTGTCTTCATATGTGCTCTAGGGGCGATCTCAGGTTTGCCAGCAGAAGGCGGGTCTTAGAGGCACTTTAGCCAATTGCTGATTAAATAGACAACATGCAGAATATACAATTTAGCCACTCGGCGTCCTTAAAAGGACTCAGCCTGGGTAAACATTGGTTTTGCACAAAGCTTGCTGGTATCGACGGGGGATGACATTCTGGAGGTAATTCTGGATTTAAATCGCCATTTAAGCAGACTGATAGTTATGTGAAAGTATCCTTTACTGAATTACCTGTTAGGGTGACAAAAATAAGATTGCCAAAAGTTTTATTTACTACCTTTTTCCATGGAATAAATCTAAAGTAGTATGTGTTTTTGATACTTTAATTCTTTTAATTTAAAAGAAATTCCAATTAATTCATTTGTCCTACCTAGAACATTTTTCACCAGCTGTCACTGATTTCTAAATAACTTTTAGCATATACACTTCAAGGAGGCATTGAAAACATTTCATGCCAATTCCATACAGCTAATCTAACATGAACTTTAAGTGTGTTTAAAGTATGTGAATGTAAACACCACTAATGGCATTGTTTACCATGTTCAATTGTCAATTGGCACCTAAACATAAAGTACAGCAGATGGAATTAAATTACCTTTGTAGATATGTTATCATCAAAAGAAATTATTGAACATTATTATTGAATAATGACGTAATTGTATAAAAAGAACAGTCAGAGGCTAAATAAGTTGCAATATTTGAAAAAAAGGGCAACCTAATGCCCAAAAATGTGTGGTTCCAAAAATGCATGTCAGTGTTCGTTCTGTGGTTTTTATAAAGGCGTTTATAAGCCCCAGGGGGGAATCGTTTTTCTCAACCATCCTTCTGCTTTAGTCAAATTGGAGGCACATGGTTTTCCCATGACAGCAGCACTTTTGACAGTTGTAGTAGAAATACACAAAGAAACCTTTGCAAAGTGATCGGACCCTCGTGTTAGAAGTAATACTGGATAACTGTACAAAGCACCAGCATTTAGCTCGAGTAGGAGGTAACAAAGGGGGTCATCCTTGTGTGTCCTTTTCTGCTATGTGTGTGTGCGTGTGTTGGGGAGGAAACTGACCTTTTTAAGATCCAGCCAAACACACTCCCTCTGTGCCTGTCATTTACAGGTTGGATATCGACATCTTACAGTCTGCGCTCAGGGGATTGACACACAACTGCCTGCATTGAACAGACAAGGGTTCTGAATGACGCACACATGTAGAAGGTGGGACGCTGCAGACAAAGGCATCACAATCAGTTGATGTAAACACTGCATTAGTCCTGCAGCTCCCATGTGCAACCAATTTCTGCTGAAATTCCATCAAACTTAGAATATCCTCCCATTGTGTCAGATGGACAAGACCTTCTCTGCGTCCACACATCTGCTTTTGGTCTTTTCTTTTGGGGAGGGGGCAATGCACCCAATTCAAATCAATAACTGTATTCGTCTTGGCAAAGCCTGCTCCCTATTATCCACTGGCAAACTCGCTAGATGAAGAAATATGAGGACCGCTGATCCCTGCTGTGGCTCCAGGCCTCTACATGAAATCACGGCTGTCGTGTCCTCAGCCTCACCTAGTGTTGTCTTAGACCCAGTTTGAAGCGTAAATATGTCTCCACCCACCTCGTGGTCAAAGTCTTTGCTTGCCAGGATCACCTTTCCGTGGAGGCGATCCCAAAAAGCACGGCCACACACAGCAGACTGTTAGAAGAGCGTTATCATTATTCGTTCCTTATCGCAACACACTAGAAAGAGAAAGGGGAGGGCAGCGTAGAATGTGAGCCAGGCTTCTTGTGACAGCTCAGTGAGAGACACCAGCCGACTGGAGACGTCCTTACAACGGGCTTGGACGTATAGCTCGGGAAATTAAAGGGTTTCTTTTTTGGCAAATCACATCTAATTGACACATTTTGTACTCTTCGGCCCTCTCAGCTGTTTCTAGACAGCCTCTCATAAACTGTATAAATATTAAAGAAATCTATGGCAGGACTGAGGGTCGGCTTTCATGTCCATTGTGGTCACATGCGCAACACTTTTTTTAATGGTGAATAAACATAATTAATGTGTAATGTAAAAAGAAAAGAAACACCAAGCCACAACTGAGGAATGAGGTGAGAGGAAAAAGTCAAACCTGCTAAAGTCAGAGTTCTCTGCATTATTAATACGTATTGCAGCCTTAATAACAACACAAATAAAGCAAACTTATCTAGCTAACTCATATACTCACTAAGACCACGATGACTTCAAGTCCAAGTATCTTTACCTTGAATGACCCCTTTTGGTTAATTAATCACTGTATCTGGTTGAGTTTGTGTATTTCCTGTTTTGTTCAAGTATTAAAGGTTGGATGTGAAATGGCCTTCAGCTTTTTGACTGTTTCATAATAAGTGTTCGTAAAGGTCCAAGACTATGTAAAAATGCATTGTTTTAACAAAATCCTACTTATTTAAAAAGAGCGACCAGGTCGTCAATGCCCTCCAGGTCTCGGACACGGGAAGATGGCGCTGCTGTGTTTGGCATGCCACTTGCACTTCTGCTTTCTCCTAAGTTTTTTCACGTTTGATTTTGCCACCGTCTCCACAAATATTGTTTACGCTCGCGCAACGTTGCTGGAATTACGTTTTTTCTACAAACAACTGTCTGAATGCCCAAACCTTTATACCAGCTCTGCCGCTGTTCACTCCAATCCCTCCGTTCCTGAGCTACCCTGTCTATCTACTTCCAGGCAGTTAGCGTAGCAAGAAACGGGGTCAGAGAAGTGGGCTACATGTCAAGAGATGAACCTGAAAAAACTTTATGCACATAAATGCCAGAGGTCCCTTACCAAACAGATACAGACACTTACACCGGCTCTTTTGTATCCAAACATCCACTTCAGCTACCTTTTGGTTGGACATCTGTGAAGGCAATACAATCAATAAAATCTCTCTTTCTACAGAGTAGAAAGAGTAAAATCAATGGAATCCCTGAAACAGAATCATTGTACTTTGCATTGAATACTGGACTACAGTAATGTGGAGCATAGAGCACAATAATGTCATTATTGTTATCTACTATAACATCTATGTTATATTTCTAGAGTTATCCAGATTTTTTCCATTTATGCAGGACCTTAGTTCCCATAGTAACAACAAAATAACGTTGGGAAAAAGTCATTTAATGTAATTCACAATTCTCATCTCAAATTTGCTGTGGGATTACCAGACATCTTAGAGGAGACTGGCAACCTGAAGCAGCCACTCTGTCAATACTTAATGAAGCCAATTAACTGGAGTGCGATGGTTAGAATTCTAATAAGGGAGCAGGTTTGGAGTTGCTAGGTTCTTCAAGGTGTTAGTTTGAAATCTACTTCCACAGATTTAGAACCATTGAATATTTTTGTCTATAAAAAATAGGTCCAAAGTTACGTCCGTACACAAAGAAGGTTGTTTCATGCATCTCTGGACGCACCATTTGAAAAGCTTGTGAGGGGGCCAATAACCCATGAGACATTTGAGATGATATTGGGCTCAAAAACCGTCACACAACTTTTTAGTTACATATGCCCGCCAACAACTCTGTGGGTTCTCTTTCAATCCTAACAGGTTTAGAGTAACACAGTGATTAACTCGGGTCTACCAGCAGTCAGTCCACTCAGACATAATGACAAAGGGACAGAAAACACAGTAACGTCTCAAGCGAGAAGTGAGGCCTTTAGTTGTGTAGGTCGTGTCTGTAAATCGTGAATTCTACCATTTCACAGGTTGGTATGGCCCTGTATATCCCATGTAGTAATATAAGATTCAGGGAAAACTGTGTGGGCAAACATCCAAGATTATTTTGAGATGATATGGGCAGAATTTAAGATGAAAGTGTGACTAAATAAAGCTGTTCCCTCCTTGAATCACTACCTAATTCCCTGCTGCTGTTCCAGTGGAGCTGACACACCCTGGCTGTGTTTCAAAAGCATATCTCCTTACTTCCTTCAAGGTGCTATCGAGTTAGCACATCATTTCGGTTTCATTGGTTTAGGTATTGCGGTGTCTTGTCCTTCTGCGTCCACTCCATTATAAAAGGTACATACATTCAGGTGGTGTTTGTATGATGTTCATGAAATTTGGCTGCAGCATCTGTTCCCAGAACTGTTTTGTTTCCGCCTTTCTCTTAAAAAAAGCTCTTGTCTTACTGAGACAGGGTCAGACATTCTGTCCAGCCGGGTCCTGGTCCTGGTTCTGGTTTACCCGTGCCACCCTTTTCTTCCAGAAGTGTGGTCTGGATGTTTGGAAAGGGAGGCGAAACAAAGCGGCCCACATCCACATCTGACCAGTCTGAGCGCTGTCAGAACGCGTCACAGGAAGGAGTTTGTCCTTCACCTCTACTGCATTTGTTTGCTATCAACAATCTGGTTAATAAATGCTCATGTTTAATGGAATAAGCCAAAAAATGCTTAGCTCATGAAATTGACTAAAACAACTGATATCTGAATGATCTACTATTATCGCACCGCACAAACATGAACCGCATGTACCGCACAAACATGAACCAAACACCATGTGTGTGCATTTGAGTCAATTAGGGTGCGTATCTCACGTGCACTTATTTTGTCTAATAATACATTGTGTGTCCAGGATGTGCGATTTGCACTCCAGAAGAGAGGATGGGATGCATAAAGAAACACGGCGCCGGATGGTATGCTAAATATAATGACAAAGGTGAGGCTGCATTGAATATGACGCAGGCGGCGTCCTTCATCCACTCACCTCCCACGCAGGAACGCACGCGCGTGCTGCCGTACACACCCTGGATAGCGAGCAGAGGGGCTTACGTGCATGCAGTTTGACACACAGCGGAAGGGGCAGACTCACACATGAACACATGCAGGAAGCAGGCGGAGGTTTTCTGTCAGTTTAATTGCGTGCACGTATAAAAAAGAGAACACGTATGCACACACACACACAGAGGCGCAGGTCAGATTGTCCCGGTGGTGTAAAACTGGCAGGCATCCTTGCACTGTGCACCAACAATCCAGCAGGCTTTTCTTTTACCGTACTGCCAACATGGCGACCCCTTCACACACACAGCACATTGCTTTCCCTTTCTCCTCACAGGCATCGCACACAATGCAAAGTTGAATGGGAGAAAGTGAAGCTAATTTGCGGACATGTGCCTTCTTATTGTTTCTATCAAAATTCCCTATGAACACGACAATTACATAAGTACAACAAAGAGGCTTTTTGGCAAAACCTCAATCATGTCTCCCATCCAGAACGGTCCCTTCAGACATCCTGTAATGGATCATTAGTTAGAATCTCTCACAAAATAATGAAAAAAAGAACAGAATGTGTGTAATTCTTTTTGATCTTTGGCTGAAAAGAAAGAGCAATAGAAAAGTCAAAGTGATAAGAAGATGCTTTTATTCGGCGTGGAAAGGCATCTTGATATTTTGGATGGAGTACGATAAGGTACGTAAGTTTTAGACATTAAATACAATAATCAAAAAATAGAGTCGGAGGAAACATGTATAATTCGAAGGTTTTAAAAGGGATCGGATCTCTATTTTTAATATGGAAATACTATTGCAATGTCCATTTCCCGCGCCTTAGCACGTCGTCCAGAAGGACGGAAAGGATTCCTTTTAAGGTCACAAGATGTGTGTGTTCTTGTCTTATTCTTATAAGCTGTTTTATCATCTTTACTGTTGTGACAGTCTGATCATTCTTCTATAAAAGGTGTACTACTGAATAAATGACATTGACTTTCTCGCCACCTAAAAGTTAGCAGATGTCGAGCAAAGTGCGTGACGTTGTCAGAACGTTACGAAATGAATGAAGAACAGAACAAAAGGAGTGTGGCTTGGGTTTACACACATTTACCCCATTCTTAGCATTATTTTGACCCACATTTGCTCGGACTAGGTCACTATTAGCCATCTTTGCCCTCCCTCCATGTCTACATACACACCCACACACACACCAGAATTCTGGGCCGGGCAGCTCCTGGCTTCCACTTCAGGGTTTTGGCTGCACTGTGACACACACACACACATACACACACACACACTCGTACAGCCCCTCTCCTCTTTCCAATGCTCTAAGATCCTGTTCATCAGCCTTTATTGTCCCAATCAAAGCCGAGCCTCCCTGACCGCCTTTAATATTCAACACTGCAAGATGGAACATGAGGCGTTTGTCTCAGTTGTGTAAACTTATTCTACACAACCCCGCTGTAGGAGGACGTGTGTGTGCATGTGTGTGTGTGCGGGCCGTGCATTCTTCCACACGAAAGTGGAGCTGGATTGCTGCGAGTTGCCCCCGACACAAAACTTAATTCTCCGAAGCGAGGCTGGGGATAAATATTTCAAGGTCATTCTGTTTGCTCTCTGTTGTCTTGTTCCGGGAGCACTGACTATAATAGGAATAAATGCATGCCTAACTAGGGGCTTTAGAAGGGAATCCCACCGCCTGCTGCTGCCTCTCTGCCTATAGGCACATGCCGAGAGATGAAAGACGAGCCGCAGTGGACGCAGCGACGCAGCGTAATCACCTCACACTTCTTCCCATCAAGTACAGGACGTTCTCTTTGACTGGTAATTAAAATGGGGAACGCCAGCTTAGGTCAACTTAAAGTTAAATCTCTTTATTTAAGTCAACTTGAGTTTCTCATCGCTATCGACTGGCCCGCGTGTCTTAGAGATCAGTTTCCGTGGACTCATCCACCTCACGTGTTGGCAGAGGTCTTTTTACTTAGTTTTCATGATTAAGTGGATTAATAGAAAATACATTTCGGCGCTTTCTTTTACGTGGATTGAGCTACAAAAATCGTTCAACTCTCAAATAATTGTGCCCTGCAGAAGTTCTGTAGCATTCTCAAATATGGGGAATTCCAGCACAGCAGAAAAGCTTTATTGTAGTAAAACCATTTGAGACTGGTTTGATTGCTGGTTAGCAGGTTGGGTTGCAGGGGTTTTTGTCAGATATTTGGACACATTGGAGGAAGTGTTGAAGTAGCACACACTCGGGGAGCAATATGAAAGCCTGGTGCAAAGCTAAAGAAGCCGCCAGTGACTCATTGTGAAAGGTCATTTTCACAAACACAGTCCAGGGAGGCGGCTTCATCAATACATATTCTGGAAATGTTTCATGTTTTATTCTTTGAGGTTAGAGCACGGCAAAAAGTGTGTGTGGGCATGCAGGAGGGGTCAAGAACACTAACGGAGCGTGGTCCAAAGTGCGGGCAGGGAGAGAGTTTTCATCTTGGCGGGAGATGTAAAGTAATGAAGTTGACACCAGTGTCCACCCCATTAGGCCGGGCCTGCATGCACCATTACAGGCGGGGTGAGAGGACAGCCCAGAGCCAGAGGACCCCGCGCAACACACACACATGCAAGCAATGAAACACAAAATATCCATTCTTCTTTCCTAAGGGGTTCGTCACACAAACTCAGTGCTGTGTGTGTGTGTGTGTGTGTGTGTGTGTGTGTGTGTGTGTGCGTTCCACTCTGAATAAGGAATCCAGATAGTTACACAGTACATTCTTTTTTTTATCATATGTGTGCACATGTATAATCCCTGAGTGTGTCCTGCTCCTGTGCATATGTAAAGCATTCCGCGTGTGTGTGCCTGTTGTGTTCCTGTGTGGCAGCCTCCCGTTCTCCTGTCATGGGGAAATATCATTTGCGCCTTCAGTGCTTCTCACCTGGCTCATATGCGGCATGCAAATTTATTTCTCTAATAATCCAAGCCCGCGACGGCCCCCTCCTCCAGGATTAATGACAGCATTCCCGGGGCCTTGCCTCCAACCCCGGACCGCCGGAATATAACTGCACCCCCCTTCCACACACACACACACACACACACACACACACACACGCTACACACCCTGACATGGAAAAATTGTGTTAGTTCTATACAAAAAAACGCTGGGGTATTTGTCCTGCTAGACAATATAATGGGCTGGTGCATCATCAGATTGCAATGTCATTTCAAAAAACCTTGAATACAAATAATGGCGGGGGAGGGGGTGGTTATGGTGGTGGTGGGTAGGATAGATGGAGCATTTTCTAATCCAGCGGGTTAGTTATCCTTCATTTCAGGTAGTGGTGTCATGGCAGCACACACACACACACACACACACACACTGCTCCGTTATTCAAATGAAGTGTGCCGCATTGTGCAGAGCTTGCTGCTTTCCCCGGGACACACCCCTTCCCTTTCCCCTCATTCCACTGTTAATTAATCTCAGGAATCTTTTTTAGCATCCCTCTCACAGCCCTTTTTTAGCATCCCTCTTACAAGCAAACAGTATGAAATATGGATGTGAAAGAAGTATTAATTATAACCCCATGAGTGGGTGGGGATTTGCGTGCGAGTGTTGGGAAGAGGGAGAAAGAGAGATGCAAGAGAGAGAGAGAGAGAGGCGGAAGCAATGTGCCAGCGCCACCACCCACCGTCTGGATCTGTCACAAGAGGCTGAGGAGGAGGAAGAGGAAGAAACAGAGAGACGTACTGAGACAGTGTGAAAGAGGGAGGCAAATGTGTGTGTGTGTGTGTGTGTCCCTCTATTAGTGTGTTTAAGTTCCAAGCCAGCCTGTGTAGCCCTTCACCTGCGAACAGAGAGGGCCTCCATCACAGGTGAGGCCGCACAAAGCCCGGCTGGAGGCTGTCAGCCGCTGCCATCCGGCACAAAGCGGGTTAACTTCAGTGGCGGCTCGGCACCCTGACAGGCCGCGACTGCTGGTCACTTATCTTTTTAATTAGCTTTTCACTCCTCCTCGGCCTGCCTGCTCTCTCTCACTCCCTCTTTTTCTCGCCCGTCTAATTCTGAGTGGATTTTCTTGGAAAAATGGTTGCTTATTGCCTACTCATCATCTTTCACATTCTAATAAAACCAAATAAGATTGAAATACATACATAGAATTATTTACGGTTACTAAACATGTAGCAACACACTCAGATTAAGGGGAATGAAAGCATTCTTCAATCAACAACATAATCCATTAAACTCAAAGTCATATAAACAGGAGAAAAAGTCCTGTTTTACTTTATAAAGTAACAAAATAATCCAATAAAAATCGGGAGGCAATGACAAATAAATTTAAAACAAAGGTTGATATTGTATCAAAAAGACACCAGAAGCATAAATAACAACTGGCGTGGATAAAATGAGGAGCTTCTGTAAGTGGGAACTAGCGGTTCTCTGGTGAGGGCTAGCAGGCTCTGGTTTTACCTGTGAAGTCTCCTCACTTCTTTGTTTTCTGTTGACTTTAGATCATTCTAATTTTCTATCTACATTTTCAAATTTCTCTTTCAAGTCTATTCTGTATCTGTACATTTGCAAGGCCACCTATGCTCTAGCAGAGTTCATGCTTTTGTTCTCTGTGTATTAGGAAGTCATCGCTGAGCACAGGAAGGTTCACAGGAATCAGACCTTCCAGTGGTCTCCAGTGTTTCTGGCAAGAGGGCAACTCACTGGTGGCCAATTAGATGAGAGTGACTAAAGGGTCCCGATTGGCTGGCAAGACCCTGTGTGGCCGAGTTTTGTTGACGCAGGGACCTGGGTGACCACACAATGCTGTTAAGAGGAAGTTGTTCCAACATTCTGGACCTCATGAATCAGAGACTGATAACCCACTGAAAACCCAATTCTAAAAGGCCCTGTATAAGGTAAAGGTAAGTAAATGTTGAGAAATTAGAATCTTACTTCCCTGTTGAAACAGGAAGCTCTGGTAATATATATTTATAATGTTTCACAGGTTTCTGCGGTCTTGCTTTCTGACAATGGTCCAAAAACTAAAAGCTTTATCACATCGTCATCACTCGACCTATTAAATCCACTTTAGTCACATTATGATTAATAGAATGTATGTTATAATTCAAAACGATGTTATGCCCACTGAATCTGAAGCTCTGTTGGAAATTATTATCCCTTATCAAAGCACTTTGATATCTTCTTATGAAAACCCGCAATGTCACCTGTCAGTGTCCATCTGAGCCACAGATAAAGACGCGACAGCCTTTAGGGGACCAGAAAACTATTAATGCCACGTTTCATCCCAAATGGGCTTTTATTAAAATGGGCGCCTAATTAAATTCCAAGATGAGGGGGCAGTGAACAATGCCAGACAGTGGCTACTTTGATTTCCCCCCACTCCCCTTGTTTTAAAGTAATTATGCAGGCCTGACATGAGTGAGCACGCTGCCGGAGACCCCTCTAATGATTTAAGCAAGAAAAATCGCCACAGTCGCCTTCTCAGGCAGCAGCTAATTGCCTGGCCACATCAGGCCACTGCCAACGCTGTCATTCAAAATTTGCATTTGTAGCATTTCTACTGTTTTCTTCTCCTTCTTAATTTAGTTAATTAACATATCATTGCAGTAAGTCCACCATTGCTTTTGCCAGAACATGCTTCAGTTTAAAAAAGTGGCGAAAGGTGTGGGTGGGGGTCTGCAAACTATTACTTTCAAAGCATGGTAATGAAATCATCAGCTAAGAGGAATTATGAGAGGCCAGTAGGAGTGCCACCTAATGCATCATCAGTGAGCGCTGAATGCATAAACGAATCCATCCAAGTTACTCTGAAAAACGTGATTCTGTTAAGGGACAAAATGTATTTATTTATTTTACGACTGTCTTTGTCAGTGTGACGTAGACCAAATGTTCCCAGCAAAAGAAAAAAAAAGGAAATTGTAGTAATGCAAAAATACCAGTTATGAATCACTTATGACATTTTAGTTTGGCTTTAGGCAGGAGTGTCTATGTCGATATTAATCAAATGTTAAAAAAAAAGGATATATATTATAATCACACCAAAAATGCCCCAGCAACCCTGGCTGTCATCACATCTCTCATACATGCACACACACACACACACACACACAGAAGGATAAGTGTATGACTTTTACGGCCGTTTACATCTACAAATACATCTACAATGCCACCGCTAACATTTTCGAATGTTTCCGGACCTCCAAACAAGGGAATCAGTTAGACGGCCCATAATTATTCATGTGTTTCACTTAACCTTTAACATGCAGTCCCATACCTTGCCCCAGCCAGCGCTTGCATATTGGTACCAGATTATTACAGGGAGCGGCTAAGCATTTTTCCTTGTTTACGTGCCCCCGTTGAAGCATCCTTGGCCGTGGCTGCCTACACTCCAGATGAATAGCGCTCCCGTGGCCCCCGGAGGCTCCCAACTTCTCCTGAGACCTTTAAGTGTTTGTTGACAGACTAACAGACTTTGGCTTGTTTAGCTTTCTTCACTCTCTAAAATCCAAAAGGTCACCCGTGATTCCACCGCCAACCATACCCCTCCCCCCTCCACCCCCTCCAATTTGAAAGCAGTAGAAGAAGAAGAAAAAAACAAGACCTCAGGAAAATGCCCTTCCTAGTGGACCTCGAGAGCTTTCAGGGAAACAAATAGAATCCCTGCTGCCACAAGTTTACCAACATGTCTCTATGGTTACAGCTGACGAAATAGCTAGAAAAATCCCCCCCTCAGTCAGAGAGGCAAACAAAGAGGAAGAGGAACTGAACTTGGTATCCCTTCCTGAGTAGATTATCCAGCACCAATGTGAGGAAACATTTCACTGGATATTTGTTTGGCCAAAAAATGAAACAGCCTAAAGACAGATATCACGCTCCATATGGCATATTTGGGAGGGCACTGTCAGCATTGTGACGCGGTTGAGCACCCTGTTATTTGGGGTCCCTGTTGTGGCTTTGGCAGCTGCTCATTGTTGCGGAGGTGGCTGGTTTGGTCCAGTCGAGAGACTATCGCCACCGAGAGGTCTCTCTGGAAATCGACGTGCCCCTCTCACTGCTTAGCAACCGAGCCCTGGGGCCTGTTTTGCACAGCTTGATTCAGATGAGAGTGCCACACACAGGATTGGCTGAGCTCCCCCCCCCCCGCCCCCTAGTATACCGACACACAGTAGCTATCTGGCCTCATATAGTTTATCTACATTGTTCTACAGGTCGCTTCAGGCCAAGCTCATTGGATCAAAAGTGGTTGTACAGGACCAAAACGGCTCTATAAGTTATGTATTTGGTTTTACTGTCATAAGGAGACCCGTTGGACCACCAAGTCTGTAAGTTAATTGTTGTATTTTGATTATCGGTATGATAAAGGTATTTCCATTTTGTTATGAATACTGGTATTTACCCAAATAAATGCCAAGGTATGACGCAATACATCAATGAGACATTCAGGGTGAAGAACCATGTGATAATGCCAGCTAAATTCAAATGTTTCAGAACTGCTTTAAGGTCCCCTTCCCATTCCCTCTACACACTCTCCCCCTCTCTCCCATCCTCCCCTTGCATGGAGTTTACTGACTAATAAATAACTTCGCTGTTGGAACCAAACCAACTTTCTCTCCGATACCCCCACTCCACTCATAAGTGCTTGTTTTTAACTGAAACTTGGTTAGACCAAGATAACTGATCTTCATGCAATTGATTTGTCTTTTTTAGTGATACAATTCAGACAATTAGATAAGCAGTCAGAGTCTCCACGCCTAACACAGGATCTCAGAATAACATCTGTTCAAACACCATGAAACAATTGAATTCAATCAACCATAGAGTCTTAGATGACATTATACAACATATTGAGTCATCCTCCTGCTGTTTAGATATTTTTCCAACACACTTCTCAAAAGTATTTCAAACTCCACTGATCTGAATTGTAAACACATCGCTCCGCTCAAGTTCCTTTCCAAAATCCCTCTAAACTGCTTTTATCAAACCACTTCTAAAAAGACTAATGTAAACGGCGCAACAATTAAATATAAGTAAATATCAAACCTGCCTTTTTCATTACTTTTCATTAAAATTTGTTATGCCCTCTGGTCCGGCTCTCGTCAGCCTCTGAGTACTGAAATTGCTCTTGTTGAGGTTTTTCAACAAAATCTACTTAAACAAAGATGATTGCAGAACTTGCAAAGTCGGGTATGACTCGATCTCAGCGCAACACACGATCGACCACGACATACAGTACTACTGGACAGACTAATCAACTGGGTGGGACGACTCTCTGGCACAATACTTAAAGGCACACTATGCAACATTTGTCAGTTAATTAATATGTTCCATATCGTTTTGGATACCGTCACTGGAAAATGGGTTCAGGTTTTATTTGTTTAAGTCATATAGCATGCGGGTCGATACATGTGTCCCTTTGTTGTTTTAGCGTCGCTTCTCTGAATATCACCTTGTTTCTATCATCCGAATGGCAGGTCACATGATGTGAAGGCATCTTCCCGAACTGTTCTGTGAGCGAGGTTACACATTAAGAGTTTGTCCTTTTATATGTACTTTAATTCGTTTTATCATTTAACTTAAGTAAAAAGCTTGAGTTGATAATTCAAGTCTTTTTAAACCCGAGTATCTATACTTCCACTTGAGTAATGAATGTAAATCAACAACTGGATGTGCCAAAAACTTTCTTCAATTTAAAACAGATGAAACAGTGATTGTGATTGTTTTTGTTAACAAGGATGAACAATTGAAAGTCAGTGCTAAGCTTCAATTACTGACGTCAAAAACCAAGCCAGAAATCTAGGTGTATTTATGGATTCGGACAAACAACCTGAACGGCCATATCAAGACAGATCAACCTCCTACCACCTAAAGAATGTATCAAGAATTAGGTTAGGATTCGGATTTATGTCTCAACCGGATTCGGAAAAACTCTTTAAAACTTTCTCTTCAGTAGACTCGACTACTGTAACGGTGTTTTTACATGTCTCTGTAAAAAGTCAATGAGAAAGGTACAGCTGATCCAGAACGGTGCAGCTTGAGTACTCACGAAGACCAGGAAAGTGGATCACTCCAGTTCTCAGGTCTTTATGCTGGCCTTCTGTAAAACAAAACATTCACTTCAAAATCCTGCTTTGGTTTTATAAAGCACTGGATGAAAACTAAAAACTAAACACGGACATTACATTATCTTTTTTTATGCTTTTATTAAAAATTAAAAATGGATTATATGATTCAATCAATGGGCTTAACTGTTTCTAAATCTTGCTTTATGTTTGGATGTTTTATGTGAAGCACTTTAAATTGCCTTGTTGTTGAAATTTGCCCTCCGAATAAAATTGCCTTGCCTTTTCTTCATTTACAGTGGATTCAATGCTAGTGTGAAGCATTGAATTTGATCCCCTGCTAATTGTAACACTCATTGTGGAAGCTCAGTTCCCTGTATTGTTTCCAGTATTCTTATTAAAAAAATAAAGACTATATCAATCACTGACGTGCTGCTTTTACGCCAGTGTGCTGCCCTCTTTCCTTCAGCTGTTTCTCTCCAGCTCATTCTGTTAGCTGGGTAAGAGTGGGGACGAGTGAGCAATCCACAATGCAACCAGCTGCTGCAGTGTGGTGAAGGTAATGAGGACGGGGTCAGGGCAGATATAGGCAGACAGAGCAACGAAGCCACACGCTGTAGTCCACAGGATGGGAGAGAGATGTGTTGACAAGGTAGAGCTGGGTTGGTGCTGGGGAGGAACGGCAGAGTGGGAGAGCAGTGAGGAGGTAGAAGTCGACAGCAGCCGGGTGATGTGAGGGCTGTACTAAAGTGATAGCCGTACAGGGAAAAGTACTGAGCTCAAAAACGTTTTCTCTCGCGCCACAGGCTCTACATGGCATATTCGCTAAATGTTTTATGTTTTGTATGTATTTGCAGCAATTAAGAACAACTTTGATGGAATAGTGTAAGGTCATTGAAGTTAATTGAATCTGTCACCCTTTATACCACACAACAATATTTTTCAGATAATAAGACAACAATGAAAACTATTGAACTAAGAAAATGTTAAGGAAGAGTGTGGTTCTGGGAGGAAGACTGGCATTAACACAACCTGGAAAGGGGATAGACTAGATAGAAAGCGGTACGCAATTCCAGCACAGCAATCAAGTTTCAAGCTCCATTGGCAAAATAATTCAGAAAGGCAGTCAGCAACAAACCCAGTAGTTCAGCTGTACTTCTAAAATATAATATATAAAATACCAAAATATCAACTAGAGATCAACAGTAATTATATATGCAGAGATGGCAACAGGTTGTAAAACATTAAGTATATAAAAAGTGTAGTGAATCCAAATCCTTTGTCTATGCTAATGCGCCACAGGTCATTCTTGGTCTCATAGCCTAAAATATGCATCCCAGCTTTTTACACAAAAATAGAGACATGACTCGTAAAACTACATAAGATTAGAATTTAAAATAAAAAATGTACAATTTAATGAATAAACTCTAACTGGAATATGATGCAATACGGAATTAATTGAATCTTTGTTGCAGTGTTTTAGGGTATTTATGTAGTTTATTTGTTGTCCTGATTTGGAATGAATATGGTACAATGTTGTAGTTGCCCTTTTGTTCGGTTTGTGTTCACACTGCAACATTTAACAGCAGACTAAATATTGTAAAACAACAAACTATTCTTTGATTCTAAGGCTACGTTCACACTGCAGGCTGAAACGACCCAATTGTTTCGCCCCTATGCGACCTGAATCTCATGTTTTCATGACAGTCTGAACGACCAATCTTTTCAAATGCGACCCAGGCCACTTGGGTATGTGGACCCAATGCCGATACATATCCGATGTTTTTAAATGCGACTTTAGTCTGAACGGCCAGGTCGCATGTATCCGACCTGCACGTCATTGATACCCGACAAACGTCATAATGCGCCGCCGCAGACGTATCTCTTCCCGTGACAGACTTAATTGATGGCGCTCACAAACATAATCTATAATCTATAACCTCCGTTTTCATTTTTTTCTCAATACAAGAAGATTGTAACTACTGGCTCCATTGGCAAAAAAACTTCAATATGTTTAATATCACCAGAGAATGTCTAATATGCCCGTAGACGGGCTCTGATATCACGCCACTGTTGACATCCATGTTTAGTTAACTAACGCATGCGGGTCACTTCTGGGTCATTTCACGTTCACACAGGAGATCACATATAGGTCACATTTAATTAGAAATGTGACCTATATGTCACATAAATCTGATTTTTTCAAAAAATCTGAATTGAGCATTAAGCCCTGCAGTGTGAACGTAGCCTACGTGTGAGGGTGCATGAGTCTTACTAAAGTCTTACTTTAAACAAGGGTGTATAACTACAGATCAGCAATTTCAAAGCTGTACATCTTCTGTTGAAGTTCTGACATTGGAAATTAGGTATTTTTTCAGATTAACCCTTAATTATGCTGTTTATTTTCTTGTTTATTCATATTCATAGTGAAAGAAAAATACAATGATCTAGCTTAGTTTCTCCGTTTGCTGAAGAAAAAAAGGAGCATTTCAAGCAGTTGCGCTGAGAAAAGGAGTGAAATGGAATGAGACAGTGGTGACACGGACTCCTACTATAGACACAACGTTTAACATCTTCACGTGTGGCAGCTCAATTACCTGAGTGTAATTGCAATAACTCCAATACCTCTGCAGTCATGCTTGACAGTTCCCAGACCAGGGCCTGTAATTGTAGGTCTAAATATGCAACTGGAAATCAAAGAGGGCTAGTACATTAGCAAGAGAACCGCCAGGCTACGACTTCAACGGCAGAATGGTGAAACGCTAATGCAATAAAAAGACCGGAGGTATTAGCAGAGTTGTGAATGCCAAATTGGCATAAAATCTAAATTGATAAGGCTAGTATTGAATGAGATGGAGAGTTAAAATGGGAAGTGGGAGGGTTGAAAGGGGGGTTAGACAATGGATGGTGTTCAGTTGTGTCGGAGCAGACCAGATCGCATTGTAATAGCACTTAAATACCGTCAGTAATTACAGTACAGATCAACTCTACTCTTTAAAAACTCTAATCAAACAGCAAAGTGCCGGTCCAGGGCTCTCAGTTGTTTTCCATGACTCTGGGAGTTTGTGTTGGCCTTTTTTAAACCACTGCCCTGTTCCTCGTACCTGAGTTAGCCGCATCTGTCACGGTTTTCAAGTTTCCTGTTTCTGGTTTCCCTGGGTAACTTCACTTCCTGCCTTGTCCTGGCTCCCCTTGTGATTGTCTAAGTGATTCCACCTGTTTCCAATCACCTGCACCTCCCTTGTGTATTTAAGTTATGTGTGTCTCTTGTCTTGTGTGGGTTCATTGTTTGTCGTATGTCAGTGTTGGTGAGTTCCTCGTTCAGTCCGTTTTTGCCCCTTGTGGCGTTTTCGATTTTCTGGTATTTCTTTACTATGAAAGTCCTTTTTATTTTGAATACTCTGCATTTGAGTTCTACTTCCTGCTCGCCACCCTGACCTGTCGTGACAGAATCAACCCACCAACATTGGACTCAGCAGAGTACCACCATCAGCCCCTCTCCCGCTCCCTGGTCCTGGGGGCAGAGGTTGGGCCGGTACTTCCGAGCCCGGTCCTTTCGGGCCTGCAGCCGGAGCAACAGAGCCTTGCAACCCATGCCACGCAGCCGGAACCACCAAGCCCAGCGACCCATGCCACGCAGCCGGAACCACCAAGCCCAAAGCGACCCCCTGGCCTCGCTAAGCCGCAGCGCATCGTTTCCCGCGCTGGGTCGCAGCGATCGCCAGACCCCGCTCTGCTGCAGCGCACCGCTTCCCGCGCTGGCCAGCAGCGAACCCCGGTCCCCGCTGAGCCGCGGCGCAATGTTCTCCACGCTGGGCGTCAGCAGCAGCCAGTCCCCGCTCCATGGCACCTGGTTGTTCACCCGCCCTCCCATCCCTTGGTCCTCTCCCCCGCGCCCTTGACTGCTTTTGGGGCCGTCTGGCATCCGGCCCTTGAGGGGGTGGGTGGGGTCAGGGGTTGAGCCGGTGCTCTTGAGCCCGGTTCTTCCTGTCCCGTCGCCGCCAGAAGCCATGCCGCCAGAAGCCACGCCGCCAGAGAGGCCGCCGCCCGAAGTCACGCGCCGCTGCCAGAGAGGCCGCTGCCCTCACTTGTGCAGACACTTGCAGCAACACACAGAATTAAAAAAAAGACTGTTCAACAAAAAGCTGAGGCCCAGTCAAGTCAATGTCTGGTTTATGATCCAGCCAAGAAAATAACTTATTGTAGGACGTACAGGAGTGAAAAGGTTATGGGGGTCTTTTCTGTATTTGGCGAGCAAGCAATTTCAAGCAATTTTACAGTGAAAACAATGTTTTTTAGTCCTGATGTGGTTAAAACGGTCATTTACATTTGAAATAATTGTAAATCTAGCTCTTCAAGTCAATTGTTTGCCAATTTCCCAACAACAAAAACTGTTGCTAATGAAATTGCTGAGTGGCTAGTAACTTTGTGTAACCGGGGCAGCTTGGGTCACCTGGTCACGAGGGTGACAACGCCACTCTGGGACTGTCACCCAGAGAATACTGTATGGTTCACCATATACTTAATAGAAAAAGGAGCAGAGAGGTGAATTTCTAGGTTTGGAACAATATCAGTCTTTTTATTTACAAGCAAGTTTTAATGTTTATAAAATGGTCTAAAAACGAGGTTTTATTCCATACAAAATATGCTAAAAAGGTCACTATACTGGGGTACACTACCAGTATAAGGAGACTATCGAAAAGGAGGCCTACAGGGGTGGGGGAGTGAAAGGGAAAAGGGCAACCACAAGGGAACAGAAAGACACACACTGCACAGCAAAACTATAAGACATGCCAAATAAATCGAAAACGAGGAAGCACTCCACCTCGTGAGCCACCACCTATAGGCCTAGGACAAGCCCACCTGTTCTGGCATAAAAAAGGGAGGGGGCCCCAGTATAGGATTCAATACCGTTGGTTTATGAAACAAAAAAAGAAAATACACTACCTTAACTGGAAAAACACAAATTAACAATTCCCAAATCAAAATACTAACTTAAACAAAGTAGCCATAAATCCAAAAAAATGTGTTTCAACACAGGCATTATTTTTAACCTTGAACTGCCGATAAGAATCTTGCTCCATAAAATGCTCCAGGGATACTGTCACGGTTTGGGTCTTTTTCCTGTTTTATTTTGTAGTTCGTGTCTCGTGTGTGCCTGGGTTAACTTCACTTCCTCCCTTGTCCAGTCTTCCCCTGTGATTGTCTGATTGATTCCACCTGTGTCCAATCACCTGCACTGTGAGTCTGTTGTCCCTTGTCACGTCATTGTCTTTTGTGGAGAATGTTGGTCTGCTGTCTTTCCCATACCTGAGCATTGTCCTGATCCTCAGACGGGTTTCATCAGCGTGTTGTGAAATCAAGCGATGGCGAGCGAAGTGCAGAGGCAGCGGTTTGCGCAGTGCGCTTCTCCCTGTCCCCGGTTCATTACGGGAGGGGATACGCATCTCCTGTGCGTTTTCTTCCTGGGAGCTGAGCATGCCCAGCTAGCTCTCGATGGGGCTAACTGTGCGCATTGTGAGCGGCTCTCAATGTGTAGGCTGCGCTCCTGCCGGGCGCTCTTTGAGGAGGGCGGCTCGGTTCGCGCTCCCCGCGGCTCAGGTCTCTCTTTCGCCGAGGCGGCGACTATCTACGTGGGGATCGCAGATGGATCTCTCAGAGGCCGCCGAGGCGGCTTCAGCGTTCCCTCAGCCTCTTCCTGGGACATCCAGTGCCTCTTTGTCATGGGGTTGTGTTTGAGGGTCCTTTATGCTTCCTGGTCTCGACGTCACCCGGCTATGACGTGCTGTCTCGCCATTGGTCAGATTTCACACGTGCTTCATGACGCGGTCACGCAGGGCGTTCCCACAGCGTTTCACGCAGCGTCTCATTCCCCTCAGGGAACTAAGGTTACATACGTAACCGGAGACGTTCTCTCATGGTTCTTCGGCCAACGACGAACATCTGTTGTTAGTTTAAATTGCCCTCAGGTGGAAATGTGAGGGCAAATCCATCTTCATTTTTATACCTGGCCTTTGCCCAATATCAACTGGTTAAACACACTTACATAATGTCTAGTCTTAGTCAATATTTCTTAACGAGTCTGTGCTCTCTCAACAGAGATACATTGTGTTTTGTCAGTTTCCAGATAATGAACTCATGATGTAAAGTCTGTGTAAAACAATGGGACCTCTACTAACAGTAAGATTAAAAACCCTCTTTGTTGTACAGTCCTTTTCCCTAGTATTTGTTTGTGTGTACTCTTCAACCATATAATTTGGCACTGTGGAAGAAAAACGTTTGAGTAGCCTTGATGCATGACTTGTAGGTGTTCAACTCTGGCTTCTACTTGCAAGTATTTCATGTCCTGTTTAATGTCGTGTGGAGTAAAGTCTTCCTAACAAACTCCCTAATGCTACTGTAAGTATAATTTACTTTAACCAACTTCCAACCGCACCGTGGCATACAGAAAGATTTAAAGACCATTATGAAACTGTCATGTACATCCAACTTGGTTGCAAAAGGGCACAGAAAGTAATAGTTTGGGAGTGGTGAGCAATCAAAAGGTGCCCAACAGTACAATTTTCCTTGTGTGCCCTCTTACCGGGTCATCCAGAAATGTTAGCACCCCTTCCAACGATCGTCTGACAGTGTTCCCTTGTGCCTTACTGTTTTTTAAGTGTGCTCTGAGAAAAAAAAAATCTTAAGGATTGCACCATGCAAACCATGACCTTATATTTCACCAAGTCATAAGCATGCGTCCGCACCGGGAAACCTGTACCATACTTATCTGTGATATATCTTGATCTCACCAGGTTTCCTTAGTTTTAGCCACAATGGGATTGTGATAAGATCAACACACAACCATTAGGTTGCTACACGTTCTTTAGTTATTGTCCTAGAGCATTTGCAATAACAGCTGTCTCGATAATGAGCATTTCATTGCTTCGGCACTTTTGGGCCATTCGTGGTCAGATTTGCTTTGGGACCAGCATTTAGGGTAAAAAAAATGCCCTTCTTTAGATTGATTGACGGCTGGAATCATGTGCGACCGGCATGTATAAAAATCAGTAAAAGTTCCAAGGAAAAAGACCACACTCAGTAGACCGCGCTACTGCTCCACTTTATTGTGGCCATAAGGAAACCAGAGAAGATGTGTGGTTTAGCCGGGGCAAGCTGAAGGTTCTGGTGTGATTCCGGCATTCTTTCATACGTCTCGTGACGGTGAAAAACCACAGGCCGCTGACAGACAGCAGTTCTAAAGTCGGTTGCCAAAATCCACTCTGATGAATACGTGTGTTCTTCATCCAAGAGCGCTCCACTACGATTTATAGCAGTAAGAAATAAAGTACTCCATGAAAACCTCTTTCCAGAAAAGCCCCAAACAGACAGACTCATGACAGCAGTGGTCCACCAAAGGAAATGACGGTTACCAACGGTGTGTTTATCAAAACATTAGGACCCCAAAAACAGAGTTGAAATAAACATCACACATTCTACGAATAAGTCAATGGATCACGCTGTGCTGTTTCCTTTGGAAACCCATTTATACACACTCTATTTTACTCACACTTAGATAAGGTGGTTGAAATCACAACACACCAAAAATCAAATACACATTAGCTCCGTCCAGAAAATGGCGGGACCACTACAAGTTTGCAGAAACCATCACAGCTGTGACTTAACTGTAACAACTACAAATGCTGTAAAATCACAGTGCAAAAGCACCATAAAGTATCACTCACATTATAATCTCACAAGTGGCAGAATCTTAAATTCATACTCATTGAGCTCCCGCCCCCCTCTTACTGGAGCAATTACACTTCCTTAAACAGACTGTTAGTTGAGAGTGGTGCGAAGGGGAGGATGAAGAAGTGTGGCCGCATGCTAGGAATAACTGTTGGCCGAGGAGCTAATAGGCATGGAATGATGACAGATATCATGGAGTGGATGCCTTGCAATGACTGGGAGGGAATTAATAAGCAGGAATGGGTTAATAGTGCATTAAGAGCCAGCAGGAGAACTGCGGGAGAGAGGAGTGAGAAGCTTCTGAAGTCAGCTGTGAGTAATCAGCCCATGGCAAGCCTTCAACAATTACCATAACAGAGCAATTGGACGTGAAAAATGGATAATAGTATGGACACAGAAGTGTAGGACTGTGAGTGACTGTGTCCTGATGGCTGTGGGGAGGGGAGAGGGAGATGAAATGCACGCATCCTACTGGCTGTCCAGTTGTGAGCATATATTGGTGATCATTCCCATTTCCCTTGGCTAATTTTGGTCAGTTTACTGTATTCATTCATGCTGTAGTGGTGGGTAAACTATGCATTTTGTGATCAAAAAGAACCTTGACGATGTGTGATGATAAATACTCATGCATCCTTAATTGCTGAAAGTTTTATTAGGCCTACTATCTGCATTATCGTATTTAAAAGCATCATATTTGAAAGAGTATTATTAATAGCGTTTGTCCCTGTCTGAACTTGACGTTAAAATCATCAATTGATCTTCTTCAGTCCTACTTTGTACTTGAGGCCTTCTGCGGGCGGTGAACCTCTGGGAGCAATTGGTGGTCTTTTCAAAAATGCATGGCTAATTAATCCATGAAGCTGGTTGAACAAACTCAGGCTTGCAGAATTGGTTCAGAATTGACAAAACCAAACCGAAGCAATCAGGCTTTATTGGTGCCATGATGCCGCTTATCAACTGAGTTTGTCAACCCAGGCTTTGATCCTTAAACTCTGATTACTCCGCGCGCGTGCACATAAAAGAGTGACGTCGGCACCGAACAATCACGTTCGATATGGAGAGAGAGAGCGCGCGAGAGAGAAAGAGAGAGAACTATATTTCTCCGCGGAGGAGCAAGAAATTATTCTTCAGAAATATGAAGAATGTAAAAATGTTTTTCAAGCACGCAGTAACACCTTCTCTGCTGCCAAAGAAAGAGAACAATATTAGAGGAACATTGCTGATAATACATGTTATACATGTTAATCCGAACCTATTCAGAAAACAACGTAATAACTGTCAGACACGTTTGTTTGGGGTCCGAGCGGCAGCTGATTTACACATGAGACTGCAGGATTAATCTTAGCCTGGCTGTTAGCCTGGTCTGGAGCGGGCTAGCTTCAAACAATAAATCGCTATGGTTACTTGGCCCGGTTGAATTCAACCGGCTTTCGTGCAACCAAGTCCAAGCTAAATTCATCCAAGATAACCTGAATATCCCGGCTTAATCCCTCATCGTGCATGGGGAGTAAAAGAGGGCGCTTTTCAGTGTTTTCCTTCCTGTTAAAAGACCGACACTCCGTCTGTCTAATCAGAAGGCTCCGTTCTCCGCTAGAAAGGACCTACCCTTTCCGTAAGAAGTTAATGTCGTTGTGTTTTCCTATTTGTTGAAGTGTTTTCCTATTTGCCGTTGTGTTCCCTATCAGGGAACTCGTGCTGCGTGAAACCGCTGTGGGAACGCCCTGCATGACCGTGCCATGAAGCACGTGTGAAATCAGTCCAATGGTGAGATGGCACGTCATAGGCGGGTGACTTTGAGACCAGGAAGCTGTAAATAGCCCCAAGAAACCAGCTCATTCATCTCTGTGCCTTCATCCAGTGCGTTGTGTGTCAGTGTGAAGTGTGCGATAGGATGGCTAGCAGGCAGCGGTTTGTGCGGTGTGCTCCCCCCTGCCCCCGGTTTATTACAGGAGGGGATACGCACGTACTATGCGTTGCTGGCTTGGGAGCGGAGCATGCTCAACTAGCTCTTGAGGGAGCTGGATGCGAGGATTGCGAGCATCTCCCATTGAGGACGCTGTGCTCCTGCCGGGCGCTGTTTGAGGACAGCGGCTCGGCCTGCGATCCCCGCGGCTCAGGTTCCGCTTTTGCGGAACCTGAGGCAATGCGGCGACAGGCTTCCTGGGGGTCGCAGATGGATCTTGCAGAGGGGACTGAGACGGCTTCGGCACTTTCTCAGCCTGATCCTGTTTGATCCGTTGCCTCATACCGGGACTCGAAAGCACACACGGCGGGTTCTTCCACAGCAGGAGGAGGCACTGTTCACCCAACGGTCCAGCTCCGAGGAGTTGGATGTTGTCGGCGTGGAGGCTGCGGAGGCTGGAGACACGTCACTCCAGTCGCCCGCGGCCGGAGAGCTGCTGGAGGTACTCGCCAGAGCTGTGGAGAGACTCAACCTTGACTGGCCGGATGAGAGGCAGGATTCTACTACGAAGCCAAGTAAGTTGCTGCCTTCCTGGTACCTCCGCGCCGGTGTTTGCCGTTCTTCCCCAACGTCCACACTGAGGTGTCGGCGTCGTGGGGCGCATTTTTAACCCGCGGACTTCGCTGTATTCGTCCGTGGCCGATGCCGAGTCGTGTGGTTATGCGAGTATGCCTGTCGCGGAGGAGATATTGGTGGCTTGACTAGGTCGTCAGTACGCTAGCCCAGAGGCCAGTCTCGAGAGGCTGGTACCCCTGAGAGCTCGGGGGCGAGCCCTCCACAATGTATCTTAACGGGTCCTACACGCAATCAAAAAGGTCTGCCATCAGTGGTAGACCTAGAGCAGGCTCTGGCAGTAAGAAGGTTGGGGTGGTTGCGTCCAATACTAGATCTACGTCGTTTGAAGCGAGAAGCTCTGCTTCAAGATGCTGACCCTCAAACAGATCGTGTCACAGATCAGGTCCGAGGACTGGTTTGTCGCGATAGATCTTAAGGAAGCTTACTTCCACATGTCCATCCTTCCACAATACATGAAGTTTCGGAGGTTCGCTTTCGGGGGCGAAGCTTACCAGTTCAGGTTCTTCCGTTCGGCGTAGCCCTCTCTCCCCGTATGTTTAGAAATGCGTGGATGCAGCTCTGGCGCCACTGCGTCTCTGGGGCATCCGCATTGTAAAAGCTACATTGATGACCGGTTGATTAAAGAGCATTGGCTCCGTCAGAGCGGCTCGCGGTTCAACATCGAGATGTTGTTCTCACCAGATCAACCGTCTGGGGTTGAGATTCAACGCCAGGTGAAGTGCATTGTCCCCGCTGCTAGGACCACTTTCCTGGACGTGATCTGGGACTCGACCACGGTGCGGGCACGTTTGTCTCCCACTCGGGTAGCTTGGACCCTTTTTAGCCGTCAAACAGGCCAGGCTAGGCCAGCCACTCACTGTCAGACAGTTTTAAGTAACTGTTAGATCTGCTGGCAGCTACATCCAATGTGATTCCAAGCTGCGGCTGGCTGTATTTGAGACCACTGCAGTGGTGGCTCAGAGGGTTTTCCTCGAGGGGGAACCAGCAGGGGGCAGACGCCCTGTCGAGACAGGGGCCGAGGCCCGGGGATTTGTGACTCCACCCCGGGTTGGTGGAACTCCTTTTGGAGGTTAGCTCCCTGACCAGGAGCATCGGGATGAAGCAACGGGATGGTTGAGACCATCTCACTAGGGGTATGGCGGCTTTTTAGCCCTCTTGTAGCGCTGCGCGACGGTGGTATTGCGGCAGGCTGGCCTTTCCGCACACGTTTGTGAGATTTATCGCCTTGACCTTAGCTCTACGCCAGGGGCGCAGGTGCTTTCGTCAGAATGTGCGCGTTTCACTTCACACGACGGACACTGGCTCGTATGGCGGAGTGGGTCTTGGCGTTCCCACAGCGTTTTCACGCAGCTTGAGTTCCCTGATAGGGAACGTCTCCGGTTACGTATGTAACCTTGGTTCCCTGAAGGGAACGAGACGCTGCGTGTTCACACGTGCTTCATGATGCGGTCACGCAGGGCGTTCCCACAGCGTTTTCACACAATGTCTCATTCCCTTCAGGGAACTAAGGTTACATACGTAACCGGAGACAGTGTTTTCCTATTTGCCGTTGTGATTTGCACTTTAGGGCCACCGTATTTCTGACAACTTTTGGACAAATTTGATGAAGTGTTTTTCTTGAGATCCACCTAGTTTTGCCCACGAGTCAAAGGTAGACTGTGGAGGAGCTTCTGTTTTCCCACCTCAGCGCCATCATAAGTATGGTAAAGTGGGGATTGTTTATTAGCTTTATTAAATTGAATGGTGAATTCAACAATGCATTCACCTATTTCACATAAAGAAATTAGTCTAATTATTTTATTGTATTACATTTTTTATCCCAATTTACCATTTGGTGGACAGAAATAATACAGAAATAGAACCAGAATTCTCATCAGATGGTATTCCCATTTTGTTGTTAAATGCCCTCAAACTAAGGAAGCACGCTTTAAGATCCATCATCCCGTCTAACTGGAAATAGCCCAGCAGAGAACACATGTAGCTAGGGAAAACCATGCGCTGCTACGAATCTGCCAAAAGTCCTAAAAGTTATACAGACTTTATACAACCCTGGTGTCTAGAGCCAAACATACTCGCAGAGTAAACACAATGTTGCATTTGCTGCCATACCCCTCAAAAACGAAGCATTTTTAAGCAACAAAGAAAATAAAAAAAACAATATTGGAAAGCTGTGTAACAAGTGGATAAAAGAACGTTGCTGGATAGAAATGAAAGACATCCCATGCTCATTAGCACAATGACCGTAAATAAATTCCTCCTATTTTGAATTTGTTTCACTTTTTGAAGCCAGATTAGTCATTGGGTCACTCGGTCTGTCAGACCCCCCCGATTTCAAACACCAAGAAGGTAGCTGAGAACATTATGTGGCTGGCGCTTAGAAAATGTTCATGAATTGCATAAGAACTTCGACAGGGTAGCAAGTGGAATGCAGGGACTGCAGAGTTTGAGAGCCCCTTAGTCTGTGTGTGTCCCTCAGCAATGTGGCCCAATGGGTCAAATTTGCCTCTTTCTGTTCATGCATGTTAATCTCCATGATTTATAGTATACATGTTAATATATGATAAAAATGATTGTATTTAGTTACCATTTTATATGAAAAACTACACAAACTACACACTAGTAGCAAACACCTTGAATAGAAGTTCCTGCTACAAAGTTACACAGCTTGCTCATGGACAAATGATGTTTGCACTGTTGCTATACTCTCATATACATACTGCAAAAATTGTTTTACAAAAATATATATATATTTCTTTTTTGTAAAACTGTGTGTGTGTGTGTGTGTGTGTGTATATAATTTATATATATATATATATATATAATATATATATATATATTTATATATATACCCTATTCCTTTTATAAAACAAAAACAGAGCTATAGCTTTGGCTAGTGCCCAGTTGATGGCATAAGCACTTCACGTGTCGTCAGAGGTTGGTCATATTAGATGTTTTATCAGCATCCATTCCCTAACTCAGTTGGGATCACCAATGCTTTGAAGATATTGCTATCTGTACTGACGTTGTAGTTTTTTTTACTTTTTTCCACAATTTGCCTGGTCGATGTGCTGCCACTGTACAGGACCTGTCAAAGGACTGGACATGTTTTCTCAATCAATTCAATGAGAGTGTGTCCAAACCTTTGATTGGGCCTGTACATAGCTGCGGCAGCTGTAGCACTACTATTGTCCTAGAGGGGCCAGATTACCAGATGGCCAGCACATCACTGCGAAGGCATACAGTGATATTAAACACATTCCCACATAAACACACACACACACACGTTCACCGGCGGGAACAAGCCTCTGAAGGCCTTATTTCATGCCTGGGCCACGAGTACAGCATCGGCAGTGCCCCTCTTCTGTGTAAAAGCCGAGGCCCAGACAGCCTGGCAAGCGAGCAGCCGCTGGGCCTTTGCACATGCCAGCTGAAGAGTGCCGGGAGGCAGACTGTGCGAGCGAGAACTCCCCTGCTCTCTGGGCAACACATGCTCTGATCAACGCTTGTGAGAGTTTGGGAGATTCTGAAGTTGAAGTTATCTACTTGAAGCATATCGTGGCCTGGCTCAAACAAAAGCTTGTTGTTAGCCAAGAAAAAAATAAAAAGTTCAAAGACTGTTTGTGTGTTAGTGTGTGTGTCTGATCCGACAGATGTCGAGTACACGCTGATCCCTTGTGTGAGACGTTTTCTGTCTTACCTGAGGCTGCTGTGCAGCTGTCCTGAGCTGATCGCTGTCCCTACCACACAGAGCCTGTGACATGGTGTGTGTGTGTGTGTGTGTGTGTGTGTGTGTGTGTGTGTGTGTGTGTGTGTGTGTGTGTGTGTGTGTGTGTGTGTGTTTCAGTGTGGGCCAGACAGGGAATATTGTGTTGCCTTTCAGCTGTAATACGCAGACAGGACCTTATGGTGCCAATTATGCTTTTTGCTTCCTCACATCATAACTTTTTACTCAAAGAAAGTTCTTATTTTTCTCCCAGTTGAAGGGTTTTTTAATTTAGCTGATGGGAGTTATTTGAGACAGAGGATGTGTGCAGACTGTGCAAAGTTCTAATTTGGGATTTGCGGTTTTAATTTAAAAAAAAGGAATAAGATTGAACAATTT
Organism: Apeltes quadracus; assembly: GCA_021346845.1. Lineage (NCBI taxonomy): Eukaryota > Metazoa > Chordata > Actinopteri > Perciformes > Gasterosteidae > Apeltes > Apeltes quadracus. Next base: position 16,102,807 of record CM037922.1, on the reverse strand, counting down.
TTAAAGTTACTCCTGCCTGCACACTGACTGCTATAGGAAAGTTAAATGCATTTGAGAACTCCATAAAAAAATGAAGTGACTTTTTAGTTAGGATTATTTGTCTAACTACAGTAAATTAATACAAATATGAACCACATGTCCTTATATCCACCATCGTTGAATGCTGGAACTTGTTTAAAGTTGTTGGCTGTTTAAAATAAACCATAAACCACAACTATTGATGATTACTATTGTATTGAAAAAATGAAAAAAAGTCGAAATGTTGAAGCATCAACTAATCACCTGTTTTTGATATCTACTTATTTTTATGAACAGATCATGTGCAAAGGAGTTAAAACGTTTCATCTACAATAGAAATATTTCCCCAGTCTTTTCTTTTAGTATTGCAATGCTTTATATCCCTTCTGCATAACGTGAGATAAAAGCTGGTGTAAGTCAGTAAATAATTGTGCTACTCTGGACAGCAAATGGTCTGGGTGCTATAGAATGTATTTAGGAGTGATTTTGGTGCGGGAGGTTCATTTTTAAGGGTAGAAGTCTAATGACAGATAGAGATGTTTGTTGTAGTCAAGATCAACACAGAGTTAAATAAATAATGAATAAATAATTATCTTTCATCTTTCCACGTCAACAATGTGTTGACTCGCCAGACTTCAAAAAGTATAACAGCAAAAGAAACACAACGGCAACAGTAATATTAAAGAGGGAAACGTGGAGAAGTAGGAAAGTGGGAGAAAAAGTGATATAAACCTAACAGGAAATGCAGAGGGAAAAAGCTGAAACGGTTTCAAGACAGGAAGGAGTTTACCCCCCCCAACCTCCTTACCCCCCAATAAAAACAGCATGATAATGACATTTTTAAAGAAGGAGCTTGAAAACCCCCCCGACATGCCTTTGGATTTACCGCACGGCTATCAGTAGCCACAAGCTCCAGCGCGAGACGGCGTGACAGGTGTACGTTTCAGCAACTTAAACAGGGCGGATTAAGCCACTAGTGGCTCCTCTTCATATGCATTCCTTATGGGAGTTAAGGCCATTTGAAATGCAGGGCCAAAGGCAAGATTAGCAGCTCACGGGGCCCATGGAGAGAGGTGTGCTGCAACTAAAAGCCTGGATTTGAATAATTGTGGCAGGGCTTAGTGCCCGGAATCAGCACACAACAGAACCAATGGATTATTACACACACACGCACACCAACTTTGGAAGGCTTTGACTTGTCTGACTCAATAACTCAATGTATCACCATGCGTGTGTGTGTGTGTGAATGTCTTGTTGGTAAGGGCTTGTTTTGTGTCATATCTGTCTCCATGACGTAATGCAAACATGATGTGACTGCTTTTCTGTTTATATTCTGTATTATACATTGTGTGTATTTGTGAAATATCATACTCGCGCAGGCCTGACTTTGTGTGTGAGAGCGTGAGTGTGAATGCCCCCCCCCCTCTCTCCCCATAGCACAGCAGAACCCACTGTTCCGGAACCCAGGGCTTAGCAGCGCACCGAGGTGCCAGACAGACCGACAGACGAAGGGGGAGGAGGAGAGGAGATGATGAGGAGGAGCCGCAAGAAAGGGAGATAAAAAAATCAAGATGAGTGGAAAGAATGGATAATGAAGGGTAGACTGAGAGGTAGTCCCATGTGACTTTTTGGGAACAGAGATAGCGAGACGGAGAGGTTCAATATATTGAACCTGTTCTAAAAAGGAGGGATGGAGGGAGGCAGCAGGGTGCCACGTATGAAAAGGGTGGGCTGTACCATTAACTCCTCAGGTTGCAGAAATTAACCGCAGCGGAGTCTTTGCGAAAATGACTATACATCCATCTTGATTTATTCTCTCAGGAAAAACATGGGTTGACGGTGCTCCCCCTTGACCGTGTCATCAACAAACATGAGATGTCCTTTCACTGTTATGCTGACGACGCACAGCTCTAAATCAAGACTGCCCCGAGTCCCTCTGCAGCCATCTCTTGTCTCAATGCTTGTGTTGGGGAGATAAAGGCACGGACAACTTTCTCCAGCAAAATAGTTCCAAAACCCATCCATTACCCATCTCACTTTTGACAGTCAGGTCATACCCCTCTCCTCCAAAGCTACCAATCTGGGAGTTAGGTTTGACCCTCACCTGACCTTTAATGACCAATCAACCATCAAATACCTGCTAAACCTCCTTCTATCATTTCAAAAACATCTCCAAACTCTGCCCACTCTACCCTGTCAGATGCAGAACATCTTGTCCCTGCCTTTATCTCCTCCCCTTAGATGCAAAAAGACATAGCAATGCTCTTGGGGCGGTGCTTCCTTGTGAGTGACAGATCATTTCCACCGTCTCTGTGTTGGAAGTTTTTGTTATAAAAATGTAGTACTAAAGAACAGAATTGTAATGTTTCCATTGCTTATAATATCTCTGTAGGGTTCCCCCTTTTACGTCTGGTTTCAAAAGAAAATAAAAAGTATGACCTTCAACTTCTCTCTTGAAAAGAGGTTAATAGATTAGCTGACACACAGGTGGCCAATCTTGTTGTCAACCGAGGCTCCAGATTCTTTCTAAAGACCAAAAGAGTTCACCATTAGCCCACTTTTTGTCACGCCTCCTTAAAACGATGGTTGAAGGTGAGCAACTTCACCAAAAGTCCTTTCCACAGCTTATAATAGGAGATCAACTGTTACACATCTATAGGAAATAACAGTTAAAGGGAAACCATCACGTCATGTTTGTGATCATTACCCTTTCCTAAAATCTTTGTGCTTTCCCTCCCCACAGTCTTCTGTGGATGGTGGTTCTATCTGATGCTGGTTGCCCCTGCAGTGGTTCTGCTGTACACCTGGCTTGCTAATTATTTGAATCATTTCTGTTAAAGGAATTAAATGCATTCTACACCTGTATGAGTCACTCTGATGTTCTCCCCAAGGTTTCTTCCCTTTTTCTCCTAGAAGGGTTTTTTCATTTCTTGGAGTTTCTCTTGTGCCGATGTGAGGGTCTTGGGATGGAGGATGTCGCATGTGTACAGACTGTAAAGCCCTCTGAGGCAAATTTGTAATTAGCGATTTTAGGCTATATCAAATTTAATGAATTGAATTGCTTAATGGTGTGATAAATGTGGCTCTTTTATATCAGGAAAAAGTGTATCAGATAAGATTCAGCACGCAAATACTAAAACCTGAAGAACTCTGTTTGGAATCAGGATCAAAGCAACTGGGACATCACTAGCCCTTTGACTTTTCTAGGGACTCAGGGGCTCCCTGACACCTTGGGCCCCTCATCCTATAATCCAGGGGTCCCCAAACTTTTTCTTTTGAGGGCCACAAAACCTATTTCCTCCTCTGATGGGGGCTGGGCGGGCGGGCTGAACGGGGAGGGGGGGGTGCTAGCGTACCTGCGTATATTCGCGCATAACGTCCACCCCCGCGGACCGCACAAAGTGTGCCAGCAGGCCGCATGCGGCCCACGGGCCGTAGTTTGGGGACCCCTGCTTCATCTATTGCGCTAGTTCTGTAAACCATTCCTGACTGGAAAGAACCAAAGTCGAGTTTTATAACATTATTCCACCGCAGACTTCCAAATGAGGCAGATTTGGAGTCTGTTTTGAACTAAACTCACAAATGTTTACGTCCTGATTTCATCAAAGTAATGCAGGTATTGGCTACGGATACACACAACTGATCTCACATTTAATTTTGAGGCTCTATATGAACAGGGCCATTAGGCGATAGCCATTTAGTGTTGAAATGGTTGCAGTGTCTTTTGTATTCATAAAGCCAAGTGTGGCCTGATAACTCAAACAGGGATGACCAAGAGCAAAGGAGTGACAAAGGACAACACAATATTACACAGGATCTAGACATGCAAATACTGGAAAAGTAAACAGAGGGAAAAAAAGATAATGCAACTGTTAAGAAGTCAATTTGATGTGTCGATGATCGAATACCACAAAAACGAAATGAAGAGCAATGAAACCCCAGAACCCCAACGTATGCAAAATAACAACATGTTTCCTCACTTTTTAAATGGTGTGAGCAACACTTTGAATGGAGGCAGCATCAACACTTGCAGCCGCAACTCGACCGGGAGAGTTGGAGAGACAAGAGGGCAAACACCAATCGTAACACTCCAGAGCTGTTCTGACACACCCTAAGCACAGAGGGGTTCATGCGCACAAACGCACATTCAAACACACAGTAATACCTTGACAACAGATGTAGTTTTTTTTTTCAAGTGATCTCAAATGGAGTAGGACAATTATGTCCTCAGAAGAGTTAAATTAGACGTCATTTGTTGGTGTCCTGCTGGCCAATAACTAATTTCTCTGAAATGGGATAGGCCTAATTCTAGAGTTAATTGGTTTTCTTTAAAACTTCCTTAATCCACTTTTAGATATTACCTGATTGAAAGGTTAGGTTATCTGATTTGAATGTGTCATTGAATGCTTTACTTTTTTTTATTAATCTTAACATACACTGTCTGCCATGAAGGATAAGCTATTTTGAAGATGACTGACTGACTGCCATTGTATAAGACACTTGAATTTTATTCAATAAATGTTCACAGGAAACTAAAAGTACATTTACATTTTTACCTCTGCACCTGTGCATCCAGAATCCGCCATCCATTGATGGTTTTATTATATTTTTACTTTAACTTAGATTTTATTGGCACAAGAAAAAAATGGCCAACGTTAACGCAGGCATACAGTTGCAAACGTTAGCTGAAAGTTGCACACAAACTAGCATTAAAGCTAATGCTTGTAGCATAATTTAGTTGACTATATTTTTTCCAATTGCACTTTTTTAAATTTTAAGACGTTCAGTTTTGTACCAAAGTAAAGCACATGAGTAGTTTTTTATTGGTATTCAACTACACCCATTTTGGAAAAATCTTAATCTAAATAATGTCTTAATGTTTTAGGTTACAAAAAGGTAACAAAGGTTACCCATTATATATTTTTGGAATAAAAGAATTGTATCAAAATACTTTGTTGTGTAATTTTTATGACAGAGACACAGGGCTTAAATACACAAGAGCGGTGCAGGTGAATGAAGACAGGTGGAAACAATCAGACACGGCAGACAATCACAGAGGAAGACCGGACAATGCAGGAAGTGAAGTTACCCCAGGAACACCAGAAACATGAAACTACAAAATAAGACAGGAAAAGAACCCAAACCCTGACACATACCTACTTCCACTTTTGAACAAGCTTTTGTAGCTGTTTAAGAGTTTTAAAATTCTAATGATTATATCTTTTTTTGGTGAAAAAATATTTTTAAGGGCTTTCTTTGTTAATGTTGCAGAACAGATGAGTTCAGTAGGGACAATAATACTACATAGCCTGTATACTTGTGGTCACCAACCTTTTCAAGCCCAGGATCCCCGACCTCTGCCTTAGGGACGGGCAATCTACTTATTGAGCCGTTGAAAAACTGGTGTTACAAAAGAGGAGTTTGGTTGTTTGCATATTGGAGGTAGGGAGGGTCTATCATGTAAATGTAGATCCAGTATTATTGGAGCTTGTAATGTGAGACCTGCATATATTTTCAGCGTTACCTCAAAACTATTGCAAATGCGGCAATAAATTCTTGGCGATTCCCTCCAGTTTACCACCTCTTTAAACACACTCTTCCAAAGAATATTGTGGGTGTTTGTGTGATGGAGACAGCTCTTGTAGAAAAGCGGGTTGTCTTTCAATTGGTGGTTTAATCCCAGAATGTTCAACGCAACCTACAGTTCTTCATTCTTTGGTCTGCTTGAATGCAGAATTGAAGTTAAAAGGTTTAAAACTTTGTTTTTATTATCATAGTATATATACGGTGAATAGGGAAATATAGTCAGTTTTCATTACTTTTGACAACATTACGAGGGATTGAATTACAATAAAATGGTTGAAAATTCGGAAACATTGCGGTAAATGGTCTTATCAGGGACAAGGACTGATGCCTTTGTTCTCCATGTGAAGGACCATGTAGTAATGGGATTATTTATATGATCTGTCAGTAATGTAAATTAAATAATGTGCTCGTTTTCTTATCCATCCATTTTATAATTTCTATCTGCTTGGTTGATTTTATAAACTAAATTATGCTTAGTTTTGTTATCACTATCTAAAACTTACTCGATGGCTAAAAAACAGGTGTGTTGTGTTCGCGATTTGATGTTAACCTCGCATGTGCATGATTATAGATTGGATCTAAACAGAATGAAAATTACTTCTGGTATATATATATATATATATATATATATATAATAAATTTGTGAGTTTTTATATAGATTAGATATATCTATTTATATAGATATATTTATATATAAAAACTCACAGCTTACAACAGATCCGAGCTCCCTCGCTATCTGCGACAGAACCATATCAGCACCTTAAATGGTCTCACCAATTGGCAATGTGCCTTTTCTCTGTAGTACTTTCTTTAAAAAAAGCAAGTATAATGCTGAATAGCAAAATGTGAGAGAAAGTGACATGATTTGAGATTAAAATGAGATGAAGATCACTCCAAAAATCACTCGTTTCCTTCACTGGCAGATGAGCTTGAGGGGATCTTTGATTACAGGGTCTATTTCAAGTCTACAATGGGACAAATGCAGGCTTGTACCTATTGTGTGAAGCACGAGGAGCGTCATCAACCCCCAAACCTCATCCCCCCCCCCAAAAAGAGACGTTTTCTTTTTTGTATTGAGGTGTGACTGCCCCTCTTCTTATTTTGGAGAGGAAGATGGTTGCGGCCCTTCCTATCGTCTCTCCACTGGAGCCTGTCTCTTTCACGGGTCCCCAGGCGGACTCATGTAAATCTATCAAGTCATCTGAGAGAAGCACAGGCTTTGGGTGTGATAATGACATACAGAAGAATACCAACGGGGAGAGGACGTGGCACAGATACAGTGTGTGTGCACACACACACACACACACACACACACACACACATATATACATAATGCACGCACATGGACATGCACAACAATGTACCATCCACACCTCTCTTACTCTGAAGCTAGCTGTGCAATCTCCACACTCATCTCGTCCCCACATACTGTGCCAACTGCCGATTGAGGTGGCAGCACCCGTCATAATTTTAAGGAGGAGGGGTGGGCTTTCGGAGGGCATTGCCAGTCTTGCCGGAAACCTGAGTATCAAACCTGAGCTCCAGGTCTCCGTGGGTAGCCACAGGGAATGGGACAGGCCGTAGTGGTAATAGAGTAAATAACTCAAATGAGGCAGAGTGTGAATTACTTCTCTGATGGACTGGACAGGGCCCCGCTGTGAATCCGACTGGGGGGTCCAGCTAGGAAGAACCTTTGAAAATGGGTCAGGATGTGATGAGGTAGCGAGGGCGCTTGCGGGTGGGTGTGAGAGTGTTTAATACAGGTGATGATGGAAGGAAAGACATTGAACAAACCGCAGCAGACCGAGGGATGGACAGAAAAAAAGGAGAGGGACTCGCACAGAATCTCCCGCCCTAAATATCCACTTGGTGGAGTCAGCCTGACTTGTTTCTGACTAGTCTTATGTATGTTCAGGTATTCAAATTCCTTCAAAACTCAGTCTTTGGTGACATACATTGCAATTCAAAAAGGCAAAAAACAGAATCTCCTGGGCCATGCGTTGTATGTTTATAGGATGAACAAGCCGTGTATACCTTGTGAAGTCCAGAATCCAAGCACAAAAGACACTTCAATGCCAAGGGATGATTGAAAACCAGATCAAAAATGAACCTGCAACCTTGGGATTCAAAGGGAAGCATATTACGCAAACTAATACAACCAGGAAAAAATATATGAATACATTGTCCCTCATTAGGTGACCTCGAAATAGGTTACATGGTCATTTCTATTCTGTGCCGACCCTCCAGTTCACAGGCGCCTCTGAGCCACCGATGGGCAAACAAAGACTTCAATGATGGTCCCTCAAGTGTAGGAAGACTCTGCTTAACATTTCAAAGGGACAGCCCCCTTCACCCTACCGACTCTTTACCGAGGGACAAGGTGCACATTGCAGAAAAGTCAGTCAAAAACTTGTGTCTTGTGTCTTGCAATGGAAGATATCCGCCGCCGTATGTAGGGGTCGGGGGCAGTACCACAATGGTCTTTGGGCAGTGTTTTTCATGCTTGTGATGTTGTCCCGACCTTTCAAATCATACAATATCTATCGCAGCAGGTTTGAAAAAAGGTATGAAAGTGAAATCAGAAAAAGGCTGTTGGCCCGTCTGGCGCACATTCAGTGCACATTTGACAAGGCAAATATTTAATCTGTGTTTAGGAGGAGGAGGCCTGATGTCAGTTTAGGGCCGACGACGAGACAGCGTTTCAGTTCTTAGCATTCGTTTCAGGAAAATAAAACATCAGCTCTGATCTTCGCGTAAAGCCGTAACTTTCCAGACATTGCAGGAGTTTCTGAACAGACTTCTCTACCTCCATCAAGAGCTGTTTTCTCTTGGCAAAGCACAGCTGGACAAGACTGCTAAAAATCCAGGGAAGGAAAAAAAATATATATATAACTTAAAAACAGAATCCACACACAGCCGCAACATCAAGTTCTAACAGCGATGGCTTCGTCTGCCTAAAGTTGTTAAATCCATTTTCTCCAGGTCACAAATTGAACACGGGCTCCAACATTAGATGTTTGCTTTAATGGAGCTCAGCTGGTTCCTTGCAAAGCCTCTGGTAAGAGTGAGTTCTACACAGGGAATATATACTGTTTGGATGGATTTCAGGTGGATAGGCAGTAAGCCATGTGGTAGGCAGGTATATCCAGAAGATATAAAATGTATAAACTCCCAGTTGCTGTGGGTTGCGGTGTGTGTGTGTGTGTGTGTGTATAAATGATGGAGTGCGCAGGGAGAATCATGCTAATTTTCTCTTGTGCACAACAAAAAGGTGGAGATGTTCAAGCGAGGTGTAATTTATGGGTGTGTAGGTTTGAGAAGGAGAGATGTGGAATGGACATTTCTTTGTTGGAAAAGATGCATTTATTTCATCTTCCTGATTTTTTTTTTAGCAGGAATGCACGTTCATTGGGGACCTGAGAGATAACAATGGTTTCTTGTAAAAACATTGAGACATTGATCTTTGTCATGGAGGCTGCAAGAGAATGCAGGGGGAAAAAGGCGTTACATTGATGTTGACATGCCACAATAGAAATTTACAATTACAACTTGTTGTTTACAACTACTCCGCATCTTATTCGTGCCATAAATATCCACAAAGGTCATGTTTGAGAAGCAGTCCAGATACTAAGATGTTGAAGCATCCAATGTGTGGCCTCTTTTTATTTGGGACTATTCACAATCGTGATATTGACAGCAATCCAGGAAGCACATATATATAGTGTGTATAGTAACAAATTACAGTATACAACTGTATTTATTCCTTTTTCGGTTGTTCAAGATTCTACTTGTAATTTAGCATTCAATGTAAGGACTATCTTGCTTTATTTTCACATTGCACCAATTCACAAAGTCATATTCCTCTATGTTTAACATATATGGCAATAAATGGCTTCTGATTCTGATCTAATCAAAACAGTGTAAAGAATTCTGAGGACATCATCAATTCAACCGCGTAGTCCGGAGGGCACTAACTGGCGGACCAAAAGACGATTGTTATTTAAACATGTCAGCGCACTTTTAGACCGGCACGGACCAATTGCATTCGAGTTAAACCCTCCCATGTGATACCACTCGACCAATCGAGTTGGACAACATCAAAATGGGGTTAGGGTGGCGCATAGAATAGAGAGGGTGTACTGGGAACCACAAGGTTGGGGGTTCAAACCACGTCTGCTGAATGTCCCATGTCAAAGTATAGCTGAGCAAGACACCCAACCCCTACTTGCTCCCCAAGAGACCATAACAAAATGCAATGCAAATTGCTTTGGAATAAAGTGTCAGCTAAATGAAATGTATTGTCATCTAATATTGTCCCAAAACTACTGACGGACAAGAGATGTAGCACTTACAAATAAAAAGCCAGTAGGAAGAAAAGAAAGATACACCATTATGAGGCTTGATGAATCTGAGTGAGGAGGATAACAGCACAGATGCATTCAGTCCCAGGTTTGACATCCTGGCAGAACAAACTAGAACTTAATTAATATATATTCTATAAAACTTTCAATTTTTTAAATGTGTTTTAGATTTATTATTTGGACTTTCAAGTCCAAATGTTAAGCAGAAAAGGGAAAAGTCAAATTTATCTTCCCCATATTTAATTTTTCCTTAAATAAGGGGAAGATAAGTTAAAGTTTATTGAGAGTTACGTGACAATAAAAGTTGTCAAAAGAGTGGCTGAATTCAATTGATTTGTTAGTCGTGTATTGATTAAATGCATATGTTGATACAACTCTATTCCTCTATTTAATCACACTAAGTCATTTTGATCTTCCGGAAACATTTGCTTTGAGAAGTTTTCTCTAACTGGACCTTGTCGGGATTTCCTACCCCTCCAAGTTGGTTGATGAGAAGAATCCGATACGGTACTCAATTAAAGTTAAAAAAGTTAACATTTTATTCAGAAGAGAAACTGATTACATGAGCAATTCTCTGCATGTATACCTGGAGACCTGAAACACGCATCAAATGCGATCCCCCCCAGAGTCCGTCTGCCGTCTGACTCTGATCTATTTTATAACCTCTCTTGCCCTTGAAAGTTGGTTCAATCCGGCTCTCCCTTCCGTTGCAGGGGCTCCATGTCAGATAGTGGTTTATCTTCACATTCCCTGTACTTTTCCATTCCCCAGTTCCCATTGTCTGCCTTATATGGTCACATCGTTATTTCTCGGTCACAACATCTATTCTACAAGTGAAAAGAATATAAAATACACACAAACAGAAACCCACATCTCGCAACCTTTTCCCATTTTGAATACCGCTGCCGTAGTCCATCCTGCCACTGTGGTTCACTGAACAAGGTAATGTGGATATTATCACTGTCAGCATTACCGTGTTCTTTTTGTGTTTTGTCGATAACGTGACTTGTTGTTAACCGGGTGTGTCCAGCATGCACGCTGCTTCCAGCTAACTTAAGCTAACGTTATTCTCTGGAGTGACGACTTTAATATCTGTAACGTTGTCTTTCTTTTGAACTGCGTTCCCAGCGAGTTGTTTCATTTTCATTGACACCCGATTTTATTTGTCAGCAATTGGATCAACGAGCAAAGTCAGGTTAGCCAATGTGTGCATGGTCGTTTCCATTTAACGTTAGCTAACGTTATGTTCCTTTCATTTTGTTAATTCAATGGTGCCACGTAAAATATGATCCTTCATTCATGTTGTGAAGTTTAAGTATGCTTATGTGAAAGTGCTAGACACTGTTACAGAAGGACAAATGTTATTTCATATAAATGAAATATTTACACGTTATGTTGGATGAGAACAAAATTGTCTCATTAGTGGACACAAAGGTCATTATAATGAAACGTGAAAACAAGCATTTCTTTTAATTTTATTTCGTAAGGGTGCCTTCTCTTTTATCACATTTTAGGCGCTTCCTTGGGCTGAACCCAGAAAGCGGGACGAAGGACAACCAGGTGGTGTCTACAAGGACAGGGAAGCTGGTCCAGAAGAAGGCAGCAACTGTCCATCCCCACTGTGGTCACACAGATGAAAAACTCTTTGAGACTTTGAGTGGGACTTTATGTGGCTGTCTGCATATTTCCACACAGGGCATTGGAAAAAATAACACCAGGATGCAGTGTGCTATACCTCTCCTTCCTCCCTAGGTAACACTTTATAAAAAGGTATTTTGAATTTTTAGGAAAATGGTATAAAGGTGTTTCTATAAAGACGGGAGCCATTTAGCCCAAATTGCTGTTGGAGTCCTCTGTTCTGACTCCCCCTGATGTAAAGATAATTAGTCTGCTCCTTCCGAATAAAAATTTTATTTGGGTTCACATTCTTTCATTTAAAAAACAAATAAATATTGCTGCTTTAGCACCAGTCCCTCATGCCCCCCGCCCATCACACACACTCTCACGCTCTAAAAAGCCGAGTCCCCCTGATTGGTCAGCGTTGTCACTTGTCTCCACAGCGTCCCTGCGGCTGGGTACCCACTTGATTTGTCTGATACTTTAACAGTAATTATGTAACACCTACACCTGAAAGACTTAGCGAATCTCATTTTCTACTATATTGGATTTTATAACAATTATTGTGAGAACTAATTAAATCAAATACTCCCCTTCAGGGTTGGCATTTTTCGTCTTTGGAGGCTTTATACTGATGAAGACCCTGTTTGGCATTTACGTATTAAACATGTAAACATTAGATGAAGATGATCAATTCACTAAAATAAAAAATATGTAGTGTTTGTAGTCACTGTGTTCTTGTTTCCTGCAGTGGAGTGCACTGCCTTTAGTTTGTAAAAAGTAAAAAGTGTTGATAAAAGGGATAGGACTGAAATCTAAACGGACACCTGCAAATATCAGTCCCGGCTTTCTTGATTGATCTAGGGGTCAGGTGTGGACAATATTTACCTTTCCAAACTCACCCTTTAATGTAATTACAGTTGTTCGTCCGCCGTTCCATTTGTGAATGTCTTGTTTGTCATTGCTGCTCCTTTTCAATGCAAACTAACGGCAAATATCCACTACCAAATAGTGATTGAAATATGGTTGCTGCCTGTCTGGGAAACCACTTAATGTCAACATGTCAAAGGTATCAGGGGGGAACTAAGTCCAAAACTACTGGACTGTCAAATCATAAACGCCATGGGGGAAGAGATTTCTCAGGGATCTGCAGGCGATGAAAAGAATCAGCAGAGGTTTTGACAGGGATTTCATTTGGCATCGCTCATGTCTCCAAATTAATCCCACCGCAAAATTATGGTTTCCTTTCATCCTTTCCATGCTTATAGTGTATGGGAGTCGGGTAGGGAGGTTGCTCGCAAAGAAAAAAAACCGACACGTTGTTCTTTGATTTGATTCAACGTTTCAACTTAGACAAGAATAAAGAAAGGCAGAATCTAATCTTAACAAGGAGAAAATTCAAAAAATGTAACCACGGTTTTATTGTTTTATGCAAATGGAGGAAGCAAGAGAAAGGACTTGCACTGAGATTCAGCGCCTGCCTCGTAATTAAGATACAAGTTAAGACATTTAAATTACTCCTGTTTCTTTCTCTGTTGAAGATGGCACTGCAGGGAAACAGAACATTAACTACCCAAGCACAGGGAGGTTGGGCGAAGCAAATTTTGACTCCTGAGCAGCGGACTTTGGCATGAATCCTTCCCAGGACAATGTGAGGACATGTAAACCTGCTTTGCATGTTTGGGACATAGTCTTTATGTAAGAAGGTGATGTATGTGTTGGATTACAGCATTCAGCATGTTGTTTTTAAATAATAGGTTTTTGTAAATAAAAAGAAGTTAGCATATTCTGTATGTGGAGGAGTGGCACACCTTTTATGACCTGTCGGTCATATGGTAAACTCGCACTAAAGCAAACTGTATTTATTGTCTATTTGACTCCAAATGGACCATAATTTACTAAATGAACATTATGCTCTATTGCAGGAGACTTGAAATTAGAGATTGAGACCATGAACTGTTTACAGTGTTTACTGAGGGAATAAATCAAGAGAGAACTAGTCATTTTCACATTTGTATACACTTGGACTTCTTTTGGAACTATCGTTCAGCTGTTATTTCTGGACCAAGCAGAGAAACAATAACCCTGACATTCAGGCCTCCTGAACACTACAAGCTGTTTACTCAGTGCATAAGGTGTAAAGGATGCGAGGATGCTATTAGTGTCTATTTTAAAGTATAAAGTATTTTAAAAAGCTTTCAGATCCTCAAACTGAAACCTTCTAGAATGAATCAAACTCGTATTATATCTTAGGATCCGATTTCCTACAGAAAACAGGGATACGTTTAGTAAAAGATTGTGGAGGACTATCTTTGGTTTAGGCAATTAATCAATTAATAAATTGGTTAATTGTTAATTGTAAATTTGGTAATTGACGGTTGTTTGTTTTAAAAATGTCAGAATGTGCAATTACTGAAGTAAGCGAACTACTTAAATGAATGTTAATGTGAGAGGAGGACTCTCACACTCTTCCTCCCTTGTTCACGATCGTATGATACTACAAAGGATAATTTTTCCTTTGGGATTGTCGCCACAAAGATAATTCTCTATACGTTAGTGAGCTGCATTTGATATTCAAGACACAACAAACTATTCATTAGAAATTAATACAGTTTTGAATCAAAGTTGTAAGCAAAAATTCCACTTTAAGAAGAAGGTTATAAAGATTAAAGTTACGTGTTTTCTTCACAAAGTTTGGGAATTTGTGCGTTCAAATGACTATATCACCACATCACTGACATCACACTGCTGAAATGCATCTGGTCCTGCTGTACAGCCTATGACACACACACACACACACACACACACACACACACACACACACACACTTCCTGCATGTAGTCTCCTTTTCTCAGTAAAGGCAGAAGGGGGGGGGGGGGCAAGAAGATATTGAATGACAAATGGAAAAGGACATAAAGAAGGAGGCCGTGATGCATACCAATGATATCATTACACCCCCCCACCATGTTTACTGCCCAGCTAGTTTCCCCTCGCCTCCGATGCCCCACCCCGACCTCTGCCATTCATCCATCCGCTTTGATCCCTTTGTTTCCACCATCCTCTGCTGAAATGCAAACAGCACAATGAGGCTAATTTTGGTGTATTTACCCAAAGTCCCAAGCTCTGCTGTGGGTAATTCTACTCTCGCTGTCTCTCTAGCTGTACGGGAGTGTGTGTGTGTGTGTGTGTGTGTGTGTGTGTGTGGGTGGCGCTCCCCCCTCAGTGGAGCCGCTCTTTTTTCCGTGGCATTGAACTTGACCCCCCACGACCCCTCTATAATGAATGAATTGAAAACATCTCCCTTTGGAATGCTGTGTGTGTGTGTGTGGAGAGAAGAGGCCACAGCCCACTATCGCCGCCTCAGCGAGTGTGTGTATGTGTGTGTGTGTGTGTGCTTTCCCCGAACAAATAAAGACCCAGTGTCCCTCTTCTACTGTGCAGCTTACTGTAAATATACTCAGCACACAAACACACACACAGGAAAGGTGTACACACAATGTGTTCATAAACAAAGTTGTGGGTTTAGTGTCAAAGGTGAAGAGACAGAAGCGCAGGAATTAAGCAAATAAGACATTATGACATAAATGGTCGGCATGCTGCATTTAAAGTACACTAATTCTTAAGAGATGTAGGATTTTATGCCGTCTAGTGTTGTTTCACTGCAAACCGAATAGGCTAAAGGATACTCTTTATTGTTATTTGAACATCAGGCTGTATTGAAGAAGACTTGAAACTGAGACTGAGACCACAAACCCTGTTTACAATGTTTACTGAGGGAATAAATCAAGAGAGAAGTAGAGTCATTTTCAGATTTTTATACACTAGGACTTATTTTGGAACCACAGTGTATCGTTTCTCATATTTCTCTGGTTATTATGGGAAAAAACCCATCTTGAGGCCCTCCTACTGTGGTATATACTGTATATACGTGTGTGTGTGTGTGTGTGTGTGTGTGTGTACCTCGTGTGGCCAAACACATCCAGTGAACCTGACACAGCGTGACGCTGAGCTGTGTTTGATCTTAATCCTGATCTTCCATCCGTTGATGCTGTCACCATCCATCACACGCACACACACATGCCAGGGGGAGGGGCTAGTCACAGTGCTCTCGTGAATAATAAACAGGACTAGAAAGCTCTACCCATACCTGCACTCCTATCTCACATCCCCATATAACCTCGCCCCCATGCTGCCCTCGCCCTCCTCCTCCTCCTGCAAATCCCCCCCACATGTTTATGCATGGCACCCTGTTTCATATGTATTGGCTGCATCATTCCCCCTGTTGTCACGGGAACTGATGACACAGGCTGCATTAAGAATGATGACCCACCTACAGATTACTGTGCTGTTTGTACTCACACACACACACATTCTCTCAGTGACTGATGTTCAAACATTTCCCTATGGGACCTGATAACACCAGCAAAGGAAAAAACTGCCAAAACAAACCAACTCCACTCTAAGCTCAACTAGTAAACCTGAGCCATATATGCTGCATGGCGCATAAAGGCACAACCGCAAAAATGTTCTTATTACTGCACAATAAGAACAGGGATGTTTGAACTCTCACCTGGTAGCACGAGTCGTCCTGACCTGCATCGGTTTTCACTCTTTTCTGTAGAGAATCCATTTCTAATGTTTATAGTTGGTTCTGTTCAATAGTTTTATCTAAACAAATCACTTTACATATTTAGACCTGTTTAAGGTATAATAATAAGTTCTAATTAAAAGTCTGAAGTACCATAAGATACCTGGAAATTGCTGCGCAACACTCCAGTGCGGCACTTGATTATGTTTCACCAACCACGACAGACACGGTTTAGTTTACACATTTTATTTTGACTGGTACGTTTGCTGTACCACTCAAAATAAAATGTTTTAAAAGTTTTTCATGTATTCGCCATCGTCCTTCCTATCGGTTTAATTGAGTTCATCAGTTCATTAATTCTATAAGGAAACTCATGGTGACCAAACCTAGGGATCAAACAATCGGTATTACTGATACCTCCATGTTACATTGAAATGGAAAGAAGACCCTAAGTGAGAAGATTGTTATTTCGATATAAATTCTTGAAACGCCTTGTATTGAATCGGTTTAACCACAACATCGGATGAAACGTTGTGTAGGAGCAGAGCTTTTCCCCGCTGACACCACACTGCCACAGACCCAGGACCCGCTGCCAGAGACCAAGGACCCGCTGCCACAGATCCAGGACCCGCTGCCAGAGACCAAGGACCTGCTGCCACAGACCCAGGACCCGCTGCCACAGATCCAGGACTCGCTGCCACAGACCTAGGACCCGCTGCCACAACCCAGGACCCGCTGCCAGAGACCAAAGACCCACTGCCGGAGACCCAGGACCAGCTGCCGGAGACCCAGGACCCGCTGCCACAGATCCAGGACCCGCTGCCACCGACCCAGGTCCCGCTGCCAGAGACCAAGGACCCGCTGCCACAGATCCAGGACCCGCTGCCAGAAACCAAGGACCCGCTGCCACAGATCCAGGACCCGCTGCCAGAGACCAAGGACCTGCTGCCACAGACCCAGGACCCGCTGCCACAGATCCAGGACTCGCTGCCACAGACCCAGGACCCGCTGCCACAACCCAGGACCCGCTGCCAGAGACCAAAGACCCACTGCGGGAGACCCAGGACCAGCTGCCCGAGACCCAGGACCCGCTGCCGGAGACCCAGGACCCGCTGCCACAGATCCAGGACCCGCTGCCACAGACCCAGGTCCCGCTGCCAGAGACCAAGGACCCGCTGCCACAGATCCAGGACCTGCTGCCAGAGACCAAGGACCCGCTGCCACAGACCCAGGACCCGCTGCCACAGATCCAGGACTCGCTGCCACAGACCCAGGACCCGCTGCCACAACCCAGGACCCGCTGCCAGAGACCAAAGACCCACTGCGGGAGACCCAGGACCAGCTGCCCGAGACCCAGGACCCGCTGCCGGAGACCCAGGACCCGCTGCCACAGATCCAGAACCCGCTGCCACAGACCCAGGTCCCGCTGCCAGAGACCAAGGACCCGCTGCCACAGATCCAGGACCTGCTGCCAGAGACCAAGGACCCGCTGCCACAGACCCAGGACCCGCTGTCAGAGACCAAGGACCCGCTGCCACAGATCCAGGACTCGCTGCCACAGACCCAGGACCCGCTGCCACAACCCAGGACCCGCTGCCAGAGGCCAAAGACCCACTGCCGGAGACCCAGGACCAGCTGCCGGAGACCCAGGACCCGATGCCGGAGACCCAGGACCCGCTGCCACAGATCTAGGACCCGCTGCCACAGACCCAGGTCCCGCTGCCAGAGACCCAGGACCTACTGCCAGAGACCAAAGACCCGCTGCCAGAGACCAAGAACCCGCTGCCAGAGACCTAGGACCCGCTGCCAGAGACCAAGGACCCGCTGCCGGAGACCCAGGACCCGCTGCCAGAGACCAAGGACTTACTGCCAAAGACCCAGGACCCGCTGCCAGAAACCCAGCAGCAGGATTAAGGAACTGCTGCCACAATATTGTAGAGGTTATTGTTAAACATGGGAGCAAAAGTAATAAAGGTAAAAACATTAATAGAGCGACCCAGACATGAACTTCCTGTTTGTTTGCTTCCAGCAATGGCAGCAGAATGATGGCGGTGGGCTACGCTGTGATTATTGCCCAAGTAAGATGCTGAATAAAATTGACAGTTGATGGTTGGTAGCATTGTTTATGAGATCTGGGGTCGTGTGTGCGTGTGTGTCAGGGTCGGTGTGCTATGGATAGAGCGGTCCACAGAGATGCCTTCTTTGTTTTTCAGCGACACAGACATGAAACAAAGGTGGGCAGAGAGGGAAAAAAGCGTCCCTCGTTCTGTGTGTCTCTCTGTCGTCGTGCTTCACACTTTCTGTCACTCGCCCGTATAATGAAGTTTTTTCTCCTTCACTCTTTTGTAGTCAAAGTGAGAGACACCACTGATCCATCCTTTTTTCCCATTATCTCTTTCTTCTTCCCATTTCAAAGATGCGCCTTTCGGAATAAGAGAATACATAATGTATATCACAGACGACTGGGGGAAAAAAACAAGACAAAATGAATAATTAATAACCCTCAATGCATATGTATTAACATTTCCATATCAAATAAATATCATATCTAGTTGTATGACTGTTTTTTTATTTTATGCTTTGAATACTCAATTAGACATATAGGTACGTCTATATCATTGACTGAGGGCAGTCTCCATGGTGTCCTGATCAAGTGACAGTGGGTTTAGAGCAGGGGGAACAATTCTAATCACAATTTAACAAAGTTCAAAGCATGTTGTTTCTAAAAGCTACCTTGAGTCCAGTGTCAACATCTTCAAGTTCTACCTTGGACGTTTCGTAATGCTTTCTTTTTTGAAAGGTCTACAACAGCACACCACACCACACACAGCCACCTGCTAAAAACCCAATATGTTGCATATTATTTGATTTAGGATTTTGGTTGTGAAGATTCCAGAAGATTAAATTGAAATTAACCCACTGTTGCATTGGCAAATGCAGCTTTGATTCAATTCATGCAGCAATGTCAGCTACTGTAGGACAGATGAAAAGTGACTGTACCAATGAAATAGTGGCAAGGCAAGTCCATCGTGAATTAGCTCTCTTTTCGTCACTGCGCCCACCACCTTCCATATCTCTTTCACTCTTCCTCTCACTGTACTCACGTCCCTCTCTCTCTTCTAACAGCGTTCACTTTGACACAGCGTTCACTTTTTTTGGTCTCTTTCTCTGTGTCTCACCCACACACTGCATGTTTCTTTCACTTACTTCTCTCCCTCTTTCCTCTTTCCTTTTCGTTTCCTTCTCTCCTATCTCATCACTCCTGCACGCTTGTCTCTCAGACAAGTGTGTCTTTCTCTCTGTCTTCACTTAAATTTTAGCCTTGATTGACCCTTCATTCCTTTTTTTTTTACAGAAATGTAAAGTCTGACTTTCTCAACAACCCTGATGTACTCTTCCTCTTTCTGAAAGTTTTTCTTGCTCTTTGTTAACGTCTGTGACCTCCATACCTATCCCTCGTTGGCTCTCCATCAAGGCGCCCACAGAAACACACGTTGGCCCAATGCCCGTACACACATTTGGACCAGGCTGTATGCTTCTTAGTGTCTGGGGCTGTTTAGCGTGTGTGTGTGTGTGTGTGTGTGTGTGTGTGCGTGCGTGCGTCTCTGTTTCTGAGGCCAGTTAGTGAGCACGATTTGGCAGGGTTGAAACTTCATGCTCCACTCTGCTCAACCCCCTAGACTTGCACAAAGACAAGGTTATCATGTTCCCCCATCACTTACACACACACGCACACACACACTTTCATTATGCCCCCCTTTCCTTCCTCTTAAACTCATACTTTTAGGGGCCTTGTGGGTGGGAGGTCTGTGTGTGTGTGTGTGTGTGTGTCTGTGTGTACATATTTGGGCGCTTAGAAGGTGTGTGTCTGTGTGTATCAGTGTTGGTGCTAGTTACAAAGAGCGCTACAACCCTGCCTTCTGCTGGCCATTGAGAAGAACTAGAGGTCAAACACACATGGACACACACGCACACACACACACACACACACACACACACATAAAACATCTTCTAATTAGGGTAGAGATCATTTAGACTGTTTTACATGTTAGTCTGCAGCAACGTGCTGTGAAGACAATGTGGATGGGGCTTAAAAGTTTGTGGAGTGAGAAAATACATAAAACAAGATGTGCTTTTTGGTATCCAAATCCCTGCTGTATTTGTATTAGACGATTCAGGTTTATAATGAGTAAGTAGTTTTGTCAAACACTGTCTTCTCAATCTCTATATGACGTTTTTTCAACCTTTTTTTGTCAACGTTTTTTCCTGTGGTATCTTTGGTATTAAATGTATTGGTTCGGTTGTTATTGGCAGCTTACCTTGGTTTTTTTATATTAAAAAAATGTAACGTTAAGACTATAGTGTTGTTTTTAATGGTTGGTTAAGTGTTTTTCAGTGTTTTGGTCTGCTAGCTCTGCAAAGCAAGCTAAGGGTGCACATGAAGCAGGACATTTTCTGCGCCTTTGGTCGCAGTGTAAAACGTGTCCGGAGAGTCAAATATGAGCAGTGGAAACACTGCTTTGTGTGAGTTTCAACAGGTCTCTGCTTTCATCCAACCGTTAACCTTGCCTGCACATTGCGTACCTGTAAAACAGCCACGTAGAAAACCCTGATTACGTGTCTACATGGATTCTGCAGGAGAATATGTTTCTTGTTTGCATAGAATAAAATAAATCAGCTTGTTGGAAGGAGCTGAATGGAGCCCAGTTCCTTAAGTGTCAATAGCCTAGATTGTGTTGTTATCTTCAGGGTTATCCAACCACTCAATCGTCTACCTGAGTATTCTTTTGTTCTTTTTCGTTCTCCAGAGCACCGATCACAGATGGGCAAAATGCCCTATTCAATCAAACAGATCAATAAAAATTAGTTTTATCACTCCTGCAAAATGTTTAATGTATTTTCCAGATTCACGTTGGATCATATAATGCTAAACATTGGTTTGGGGGAAAAAAATCCTTTCTAGTTTTGGGACCATTAGCATTGTTTTTCATTTTAACGTGATGTGTAAAATATAACAGAGATATATAACAGAGATGAAGTCTCCTAAATGAATAAATGACACAAATAAATTCAGCAAAAAGTTTAGGAACATTTGTTTTTACATTTCAAGTAAGATTTGCATGAAGTACTATAAAAAAAAAAGCTACTGCTAGGTACCGGTTGCAAATTCGGGCTACCAGTGGATACCAGAAAGCAGCCATGAAAAAAGTGTTTCTGGTTAGCATGCGTTTAAAACACTGGAATCCTGAGCTGTTTTTATAGTGTAAATACGTTGCTGTTTACAGAGCTTGTATGATGCTAGACGTTTACACTATAAAGGGTTTTTAATGCAATCAGACTAATATACCGATTAATTCTGCAACTGATAAGTGACTGAGTCTGTGTCTGAAGCTGGCACTTTCTGAACTCTCGTGTTTGCATCATTCTTGGTGTCGAGGAACTCTGCATGGCAAGGAAAATGCAATCTTCATACCATTGTAAAATTTAGCGAAATGGTAATTAACCTGGAGCACTCACACATCAATCACATACAATGACATGCATAGCTTTTGACTGTCAAATCAGTATTATAACATCATTTTCACAAATGCTTTTTACAACCTGATTAACCATCAATCTAATTTTTCCTAATCTCCCTGAGGTGTAAAAGACCGCTATTGTGCTAAGAATCATCTGCATGTGATCCATTATCCCTTTCTCACAGTATGTCTATCAGAGAAAAAGTGAAAAAGAAATAAAGTAGTGGTGCACAAGAAAGATCAGGTAAATAGAGAAAGTGATTATTTGATGAAAGATGGAGAGGAGAGATAAATATAGCATATGAGGAGAAGAGCCCTGACGAGACCTGGCTCAGGAGATGTCGTTGTTAATTACCACCATCTCACCCACCTGCACCGCACACACACACACACACACACACACACACACACACAGACAGTAGCACAGAGTGCACTTGGATACTTTTGTAAGACTACATTCACATGGCCAAACACACACATATGTGAACATGCAGAAAAGCCGATGAAGACCCTGTAAATGTCCAATAAGAGGCAAATTGGTCATGTTTGTGAACTTACTTTACACCTAATGAATAGAAAGGCATCAATATCGTCTAGCATGAATCTACATTGAATGCACAACGTGTACTGTTTGGAACAGCTGCTGGAACACTATGCTTTGACTATGATCAATTAAATTGCTTCACGAGGGCGTCATAGCAACACAAAAGAGCCGCACACAGATCTGCCTTACAAACCTAGAAATAGTTCATTCTTCTATTTAAAGTCATTTTTTCATTTCAGGTATTGCATGCCTAGTTGCATAGAAACATTTTCGAAAGTGTTCATCTTTTTTGCTCCATTAAACAACTAGTACACAAAGGAAATATAATTTAAATAAAACAACCGACAAATGAAGCTTAGGCAAAAATTCAGTCAGGAAGACTGGACAGGCTGTGGTGTTCCCCGGAGGTCTCCTCTCCCTGGGGGCACACGGCCAGCTGATTAGGGGCGGGGTCAAGTAGTACCAACCAACCAGACGTGGTTGACGGTACCGTAAACCAATTGCATCATTGGCTGCAAACTTTAAAAGACTGTTCTCTTTTTGCTGTCAGTTGTCTTTGCAGCACGCACCAAAAGCGACCCGCCACCACCCCTGACACCTCCAGTATACAGCAGAACCTGGCATATCAGAGGATTGGAGCAACGTCTTCTATACCACCACCACCAGTGTCTGGACTCCCAAAGGGGGGGGGATATGCCGCATCTCGGCTCAACATCCCGACCCCTGGTCTATCCTACTGGCAGGATGGAGTCCAAGCCCCAAACACATTGCAATATCAATATTCATGCCTGTTATCTCTGGATTGAATTACTTTTGGCAGTTTAGTTTGGAGTTCCTGTCGTCAATCTTCTGTTTTGATGAACTGCTGACTGTTGCTTAGTACCCTTATTTCATACATAGCCAAGTTTGTTTGTTACCTAAGCCATATAAAGACACAAAAAAATTTTAAAACCACTTAACTTTGTAACTAATGAAGTGATTATGTAGTAAGATGTCTTGACCAATACGAGTTGCAGTCCTACAACAACTGCAACATTGCAATAAAATAGGAAGATGAAAGTTGGACTTAAATGTAAAGCTATTTTAGTAAATTAATTAATAAAGGATAATCATAATGATGTATTTGGTTTTACTGAAAGCTTGGTGTCGAATGGAGAATATGTCATTTTAAATGAATCGACTCCTCCAAGTCATGTAAATACTCATATTCCTTGAGGCACAGGCAGAGAAGGTGGAGTAGCAGCTATTTTTGGCTCTAGCCTTTTAATAAGACTTGACTAGATTATAACTCATTTCAAAGCCTGGTTCTCAGTCCTTCTCACCACGGTAAAAGTTGAAAGCCATGGTGCTCATTGTTAGATTTGATTGGTTTTTGTCAGTGTACAGAAACCCATTGTTTTAATCACATCCTCCACTGATTCCAGTGCTACAAAAAAGTCTAAACCTTCCACTCGTCTCTTGGATTCGAATTCTGACTAGGCTGCCAAAATAAGTTTTACCTTTAGTTAGCACGTCATAACTGTATAATAAGAATCTGTCTTTGTTGACAGGACATGAACCACAGTCCTTCAGTGTAGCTGTAATTAAGCATCTTCTTAAAAGAGGTGTTCTATAACCATACAAACTTCTGTAATCTTCCCTTCCTCTCTAAGATCCATGAGAAAGGAGTCGCAAATCACTTGTGACATTCTACATAACAATCGTTAATTTTAAGATTTTTTGTGCAGACTTTAAGTGTATCATAGCACAGAAACAGCACTGGTGAAAATGATGAATAACCTTCAACCTTATTTAATTGGTATTAAAGGAACTGCACTCAGCTGGTTTAAGTTGTATTTATCGGAATCGATTTCAGTTTGTTTGTAAAAGGTGAAACCTCAATAAATACTGTAAATAATGTGCTTAGAACAATTTTATTTAACCTATAAATGCTTCTATTAGGCAATGTTGTCAGAAAACACTGCATAAACATTCTTTGTTATGCAGATGATACTCATTTGTGTCCATCAAGCCAAGGACAATATTACAAACAAGGACTAGCTTCCAACAGGATGGAGGAAGATGGTGGAAGATTGAACGTGGACGTTTGTGCCAAACTAATGAAATTAACATTACAAAACTAGGCCTAGCTCACCACTAGCTCTTCACACAAAACAAGTCAAACAAAATACCTTACCTGCTTCTCTAAAAAAGGAAAAAAGAGAACAGTACACAGGAGGCAACAACCACTAAACCTGGTGTATCTATACAAAGGGTACCCCAACTTACTAAAGTCCTCAACCTCCACCTTACAAAACTCTACAGTTACCAACCAATGCACTGCATGAAAAGTGGGATTTCCGTCCCCGTAAACGCCCGAAAATCTCCCTAATTTCCGACAATTTCCGACAATTTACAGGCCGCGCACGCCGCGTTCGCCTGTCCCGGAAATTGTCGGAAACAGACTCTGACGTAGGCGGCGATCAGCTGGCGGAGGTGCGAATGGCCCTAATTAGCATATGAATGCAGCGAAACCGCGGGTGGCCGAGCGGAGCGGGTTGAATATCCTTACTCCTTATTGGAGGAAACCACAACTTTCAAACAAGTAAAATCACTCGTGATTGGCAGCAAAACCACACATGGGCAGGCCTGGCTTGAGTTTCCTTACTCCTCATTGGATGAAACCACAACTTTCAAACAAGAAAAATCACTCGTGATTGGTTGGCAGATCTGTCGCTATTGGTCACCCAGCCTCATAAATAATTTATATATACAATATATATTATTTATTCATTCATATTGTACTGTATATTCATGTCATTGTTATCCTATGTAGGCTACTAAACAATTATTAGACTACCACCAAGGACATTAATGAATTTATAGAGGAAACGAACATTTGCCAGGAACATGTTTATGCAAAAAGAGCTTTATTAAAACAAACAATTGTATACAAGCGAGGATCTGCGCACACATGAGTAGATGATGATCCAAAAAGTACAACTGTCCGTTTGCCTCCTCGGGGTTGTAGGTAACTGGCGGCATAACCGAGGCAGGTCCGTTGCGCAGACGCACATTGTGCGTGGCTCTGTACTTTGGAGTCGCCTCTCACCGGGACTGCAGCTTCGCACAGAGTTCAGAGAGCTCCGTCCTACGAAATGACGGCGACCGTACAATCCACCCAGAGACCCCGCCAACATGCCCTCTTCTTCGGCAGACATGAGGTCTGCGCTGGAGGACTTCCAGAGTTCCACCGCGTCATCTGCGAGCACACGCTGTCTCCATTCCAGCAGCTGTAAAAAAAACCACAACAATGAATCAATTCTGTGCGATGCATATGGACACAACACATCTATCAATGCTTGTGAAAAATAGTCTCCAAACAAACTCTTACCCGCTTTCTTCTCGCGCTCTTCCGCCCGCAGTGAGTTTCTGGCGCGGTTTACCCGAAGCTTCGACGTGCCGTCTCGTAATACGTCTTACAGGCGGCTGGAAAACAATTAAATGGAAGTGGTATGACTAAAAATCAACACGCAAGTCACCGTAACATTAAACGAGGAAGGAGAAACGGTTAAAAAAAAAAGTCACTTACTGATGTTGCTCCGAGCAAATAGGAGGTCAGCGCTTCATTGTGAGGAGAAACTAGTCTGTGAAAACAAAATGTACAGTTATGATTGGTATCTATTCTATGGTATCTATTTCCTTATACCGCACAATAAACGCATGCTCTTTAAACCTTATACACTTCAATAAAGCGGGTTCTGCTCACTAGTTCTTTTGTAAGGCTACTCTTAGCTTTGGTTTTAGGCTAAGCTACTTTTAGCTTAGCTACTTTTAAGATAAGCTAGTTTTAGCTTAGCTAGCAGTCATCAAACATATTCTTACCTTGGGATTTCATGCGCCCGTCTCTTCTTCTTTCAGTCAGTCTCTCCCGCTCGTTCATATCGGCAGGATGGTGATTCAGCTGACGGACAGTCCGCTGATAGCAAACAGCAGTTTCTTCTCGACTGGCTGAAAGTTGTTGATCGCGGAGCTGCACGCGAGTTGAACGTCCGGATCCTCCAATCAGATACGAGGTCATTGTTTTACGGAAGGACTCGTGAGACCAGACCGCGGTGCCTGTGAAGCACCATGTCTGCGAGATGTAGTGGTTAATACGTCCTCTGTGCATTTAAGTAAGACTAAAGAAAAGGTCACTGTATTTCCTGCCACTATGCACATTAGTTGAGCTCTAGGAGAATGTGATCTCTGCAGACCCTTCATTCTGATTCTAATGTTGTTTGCATGGAATGGTCATTTTACCTTGCTGATTCAGATTAAAACTAATTTTTTAAATAATTTAGTGTATCTTTTTTACATAACATTTGCCATAGCTAATGGCATACACAGTAATCTAGCATACTTAAATTAAATAAATCAATACTAGCTAAAATGTAAGAGTTAGGCCTAATCTATTTGTACCAGAGATTTTCTTACCTTTTAAAAAAAATGTCACCTGGGCTAAATCTCTCTCTGAAACCCTGATTTGCGTTTGTATAGCTCACAGCATTTTCATTTACATGTCAAAGCCTCCCCTAGAATTTGGAGGAGGGGGGTCATGGGGGGCCATCTGCCAAGGGAGGGCCACGCCAATTTCCGTCAATTTCCGGCAGTTTTCGGCTTTGCCCGCAAATTGCCGAAAATTGCCGTAAACCTGAAATTCCACGACAATTTACGGTGCCAGAAATTGTCGGAAATCCCACTTTTCATGTAGTGATGCTTACGTACAGGAAGACCAGCCAGCAGCGCAGTACATGACCCCCTTCACTTCTCAGGAGTCGTTCTTTTAATGACTGCCATTGTACGGATTGTAATATTAAATGCTGTGTTTCAACTATTTATTACAAGATTAACTAAATACAATTGCTCCAATGACAACTTTTCAGGCTTGTGAAACACTTTCTGGGAGCATTACACACTGCTGTGAGGAGTCTGTATCTCATGAGCATTGACATAGATGCATCATTTAGGCTACTTTCTGGATTTCAATCGTGCCTTAAACAATAATTCTTTCCTTGCGAGTGCCTTTAGTTTCAATCTAAAACAGCTATACTTTAATCATCAGGCAAATCTTAAGGATAAGCCACATAAATAAATCCCTGTATTTGCTTTCCTTGAGCGTTTCTTTCCTTCATTTGCACATTCCCAACAGCACACAGTTCAGAGCCTGTTGGCCACATTAGCTAAGCCCCTGCCCCGTCATTTAAACATCCCAGAAGAAACCCAGCCGAGTCGCAGGCCTTTCTCAAGCTGTGAATGGAATAGCTTTGCAATTTGTCCTGAGAGAAAACAGCATTTTGATCTTAACAAAAGACAAACGGCTACCGTCAGAAGTGAGGGGGATTATTGGGAAGAGGTGGTTTGTGTGTCTTAGCAATGGTCTGCTCTAATTCTTTCATTTAAAGGCTCACTGCAGGACCCCTCCATCAGGCCCTCTAAGAGATGGGCCATGCCTACAAGTACTTTTATTGAATCTGTAGCAAACCGAAACACATACAAGCATCAATTATTGATATGTCAGCTGAACTGAATTGCAAACACGAGCAAGCCTCATGTAGGAGACCCACCGTCCTTGATCATGTGTGTGTGTGTGTGTGTGTGTTTAAAGGTCTGTGTTTGCTAATGACCAGCCCGTGCCTCTGTCTGTAAAGGCAGAATGCATTCTCTCTTCTTCTGTTCTCTGTCTTAATGTCTCGACCAATCACATCTTCCTTAATTGCATTTAAGGGGGTTTGGTGATTGGATGAAACTGAAGAGGCAAACAAAACAACTGTATTCACTGACAGCTGGGCAGCCTGCTAATGGACCTTGTGTGTGTGTGTGTGTGTGTGTGCTTGTGAACTCTTCGAGGCAAACCCTGTATAGTTTTTAGTCCCAGTTGTCCCAATTGCTCTGTCCACGACATCATCGACTTCCTCAATCACAAGGCGATCTTTTCTTTTCAAATTTCTTATTCCATTGTTTTTCATGCAGTAAATAAAACCCTTTGAATACATCTACAATAATTGAAAATTAACAAGAGAATAAACATGCTTTTTATGTATTGTTGCGAATGTCACTACATTTCTCTGAAGAAAATCACTAGGATATTATTTAAAAAATGGAATTTGCTTTTAAGCTTGGAAGAAGAAAAAATCCTTAAAATACACTTCCAATCTCTTAATATCTAACTGTCAGCTGATGAGCTGCTGCATTTTAATATTGTGGTTAAATATCTCAAATGCAATTCCAGTCTGTATATATGCGATACTCTTTGAAGGAAGCTTGTACATTTCAGTAATGCTTTAGAATCAGATTCCTCAATAATGTAGTCAAGAAAGGAGTAGGAATCTAGCGTAAATTGCTTGAAGCTTGGCTTAAATTGTGTATCCCTCCCATTTACCAAGTTATTGTAAGAGAAAATGAACTATCAAAGGCACAACCAACCCCATCACGGGATGCTTGTCACACACTGTGGGGTCAAGTGTCACAATGGAAAAATCTTGAAAAGAAGCCAACAAGGGAGAAATACATTTTAATGTTGAATTGCATTGATAAGTTGACAAATGCATAACTTAGTGCATCTTAACAGAAAATGAGCAAGAAAAGTGAACAGGAAACACATCTTCATCTTCAGGCCAGTTTAAATAGCAACATTCATGTTTTTCCAGGGGAAAATGAGCGTTAATGAAAAGCGGCCATTTTGTTACATTAGAGTCTTGTCCTTTTTTTAGAAACTGCGCCATGACTGGAAGCAGCATTCACATGTGTTTCCCAACCCAGTGTCTTTACTCTCTCTCCTTGTCATCTACTAAAAAATGCACTCATGGTTATTTCTGTTTAATGTGCAGAGAATGCATTTATATGAATAACAATGGTAAGAAAAAAGAGCCACGTGTACATCAAGTCATATTGTCAATATGAACCACATGTGCAGGCATTAACAACACACACACACAGAAAAGTGCTGAGTGAGTTTCCAGTCTCAGTGTCCACCCATTTCCTGAATCCACCGCAGAGATGTTCAACCTGAGTCTTGTTATTTTTAATCTTTAGCATAAAACCCAGTAGCATTAATCTTTAGCATCAAAAAAAGTAAATGCATCACAATCACCACAAACTGTAAGTATTGTAGAGCACCCTAAGCCTTCCTGACAATGGGATTATATGCCAGTATACAATAAATACGACACTTTGGCATGGAAGGATGGATGTTTCCCACATGCAGCCAGGCATGACTGCAACATTATTTAATGTTTCCTATGATTTCCTATGAAAAGTTACTCCTACTTATTAATCCATTTTCAGTGTGGTTCAATCTACCACAACCCGGTAACTCGAATACGGCCTTCAACTGACCCTAATGTAAACCTGACGGTGAATCTTCACAGATAGAACACTTGGCATAGTATAAGAGTGAGATGCTAATTGCCTCCTAAAATATGTTGGAATAAAGTCCTCAAATAGTTCACCGAGACATTGACACTGGCACTCAAAAGCCGGGGATTGAACCACCAACTCACATATGAAGGGACAGCCTCGCGTTTTCCTCCAAAACCTCAAAGTTAAAGGTGTACTATGCAACCGGAGTTGATTTTCCAGCAAGGCTCCCCCCAGAGGCCGAAAATAAAAGTGCACTGTCGTAAAGACGCTCAGCTGTTCTCCGTCAAGCAGAGGTGGAAGTAAGCCGGTACTGTCCGGTACGGCGTACTGGTAAGATATTCGGACCCAGTTTGCCGTACCGGAAAGAAAACTAGTACGGTCTCTGAAAAAGATTGCACTTTCAGCATGACAACACAACTGCTAACGTTGTGCGAGTGAACGCAGAGAGGAGGTTCGGCACGGGTGAATGCAGAGTGTACGCGGAGCTACCAACTGTTCCAATATTACTTACGCATCAGCAGAAACGCGAGGTCCGCTCAGCCGTCTTTCTCTTTGAGCTCTCGCCATTCGGAAAAGGCTTGCCCGATGTTCACCCGTGTACGAGTCCTCTCTCTGTCCAGAGCCCTTTTCCTCTTTCTTGCCTGCTCCAACATGGGCTTTTGCTGTTCTGTCGCTGGTTCCGCCATGATAACTGCACAAATATTGCCACTGCGCTACGAGCCCAAGAGTGTATGGCTGAAGCCTGCAGCCTCCCCTCTCATGCCGTAAAGCAAGGCTCTGTGGGGGCAACCCGACACTCCTGCAATTGCAAGTGCGATATTTCCTCTACAGACCCCCTGGGCGGCCGAGAAAACCTTTGTTCGACCTGAAATGACTCATTTAATCATCCAAAACGGTATGGAACATATTAATTAACTGAAAAATGTTGCTAAGTGTGCCTTTAAGAAACACTACAAAAAGTAGTTCATGATACATTAAACTTATATAAACATTTATGTCTAAAAGCTAAAATGATAAAATGCACAGATGTTCATGGTCACAAAAGAAAAGGTGAGGAGAACTCCTTGTGTACACAGAAGAACGGCGGCACAGTAATCGCCTTTTTGTTCTAGATTGCAAAACTGAACGACACAACAAAGTTCCCCTTGAAAACCCTAAATGATATAACAAATCCTTCAAAAAGAAATTGCAATTTGGTGCCATCTGCTGTTTAAAAGACATAGACAGAAGGAAGTACAGGAAGTATGAACTTTCTAATGTTTACATCTGACGGAGAGGAAACGATCCAGACAAAGACCAGAAGGACCGGGTACACGGTGGTGCGATGTTTCTCACTGTAGACGGTCCATAGCTGCTGGTTGAGGGCCGTTCTCATGTTATGCTCCTTGGGTGCAGTGCGATGTCTATTTGGTAGTGGATTCTCATCATATGGAGGGAGCTCCTGGACGGCCATCGCTGCCAAATCTCCTCCTTCCCGATGGGGTGTTTGCGGGGCGGCGCGGTTGGGGGAGAAATGCTACGCTCCGGCCGGGAGATCCAAGGGGAAATTAGCCGGCACTTAGCTGCACACATGCACACCAGGCCCAGCTGGGAGACGGAGCCTCAGATCCAAGCATGGTGGACATGAAAGAGACACAAGCGCCGCTGCCGAAGGGAGGAGAGTCTCTCTCTCTCTCTCTCAGCTCGCTTTCTTTCCCTCTCTCCCTCCTAATCTCATATTTGCTCCTCGTCCTCATCTTTCATTCTCTCTTCCTCCCCTGCCTTCCCCCAGCTATCTTGCTTTCGCTCCTCTCTGAGGAGGTTTTTCAAGAATGCATGTGTGTCCGCGAAGAGGCTCGTCCTATTTCTGTTTTTCAAAAGCGTCTGTGTACTGTTGTCTTCATATTTCATTATATATTTTGTAACAAGTGTCCAAGAAACATCAAACAAGGGGTGAAGCGGGAGATGTTTGGAGGGGGCGCAGAGAAAGAAAAGTACACTGCATAGTAAACACACATCGGAGCCCTCGAACTAATGTCCTGGGGACATAGCTTCACTCTGACACAAACACACATACCCATTCATTGGTCCCTTATGAGTCAGGGGTCACAGCATTTACGAGGCACTTTGTGTACAGTAGCATCAAAACACAAAGTGCAGGCAGAGCTGAGATATAATAGGTGTTAATAATACAGCATTTGAATTAAAACTTCTAATAGTATATGTATCTAAACAATACAAAATGTATAGTATAAAAATGTATGTATAAAATAAAAATACACTATTCCCCACAAAATGTGTATGTGTCATGGATACTAGATAATGACATAAGTGAAGCACACACACAGGGCATATACATGATCAATAACAAACTGAGCACTAATGAAGCATTCCCAAACCCTTAAGAAGCAGGACCATACACTTAAAAAATCCACATCATACTTCATACTTGTATATGGGCTTTCTGCTTACATGTTTCTATGTTTAAAGC
This sequence comes from Apeltes quadracus, assembly GCA_021346845.1. NCBI lineage: Eukaryota > Metazoa > Chordata > Actinopteri > Perciformes > Gasterosteidae > Apeltes > Apeltes quadracus. The sequence continues at coordinate 16,070,724 of CM037922.1, read as the reverse complement.
TGCTCCTGCTGCACTCCAGGCCCCAACTCTCCAGCAGCCCATCCTGATCAGCCTGCCAGTGACGTAGGAAGCTGAACCGTGTGTTCTGATCAAGAACACACGACAAGGCTCAAGAACTGACTCAGTGGTTCTAGAATTGAACTGTGCCTCTTACTGATCACTCAAGCCAACAGCTCCACCTCGTATTGGAGGAGGACCACTGGTGTTCGCAAAGCCGAATATTTCCAAACAAAGGCAAATCCATGTGAGTAGCTCCTCTGTGCATGGCATGTTCTGATTATGGTAATACTTTCAGGTGTTCAGGTGCATTTCTGACTCAGGCAGCAGAGGAAGAGCGGGTTGTCTTTTAATTAAGGACATTTGCCTGTTGCTGATGTGTCTTTGGCCAACCATCTTCATTTCAATGGGAGAATGATGACATGCAGTGATAAAGGGCTTCGGGAAGGGTGGAAAACTAGAAAAGGGATTCAAGGAGCATTTCTTTTTTCTTCATCCACCTTAAACTGATAGCTGGACCAACCATTTTTGTTGAAGAATCAGAATGTACCTTCATGGGTGATTAAGGAGGGTGAATGATTTATTATTCTTCTCTTTTCAAATTGGTTTCCAAAGGATTTTAATCATTTATTTTAAACCAGTTTAAATAAGTCAAGTCAACTAGTTACCATCAACACGACGTATAACGTACAACACCACATTTGACGCCGCTTCTTGTCTATTCTTTCGAACAGCCTAGTATGTGTATGTGTGTGTGGTTTGCTTTACTCCACCCCCCTCTGTCTCTCTGCGTGCCGACGGCCCAGCAGTAATTCTGTGTTTATCAACTCTTTATTATGGCCCCTCGCATCATCATTTACAATGGTAGCATCTGCTCATTGCCTAGCCCGAGCATGGGGCAAATTGCTTTTATAGGGAAACAGCCAGCATGGACACACACACACACACACACACACACAGCAGCCACTGTGCACAAATCAAGCCGCTGAGCCCCAGCCCATTTACAGTGGTTGTTAACTTTCCTGGTTGATTCGCACACTAACACAAAAACACTTCACTTCTTCAGGATCACATGATTAGCATGGCCACCGTCGGCGAATCAGATGAACGAGTCCCAAATCCAGAGAGGGAGACGTTTTTCATTTCCTCATAACATCTACCTGATACCGCAGTGTGAAAAACAAAGATCACATGAGGCCTCTTGTCTGATTTCTTTCATCTGTTGTCGGCCTAATTTAGCCGCTGCGGCAAAGTGGGAGAAGCAGAAAAATGGCAAGACGTTCTCTCTTTGTTGTTTGCATTTAACACGTTAGTGTTCCCTAAGTGACGGCAACGAAGAGATGGAGAAGGGGAACACGAGGGGAGGAGAGGAACCCAGTACTGGGAGGGGGGAGCGCTTGTAATGGGCCATCCGTCCAATCAGGAGAAGCTCCTCATCCCGGTCCTGTTGTGATGTGGAATTGGAGGGCAGATGTTTCCTGTATAATCGGCACCACAACAGAGTAAAACTGGATTGGAAGAAATCAGGTACCAGGTAATGAAAAGCTATTTCCTCTGCTATTTGTAAGCGTAAGCTGCCAGATGCACTTTGGTTATTTGATTATTCCTTGGAATGTTTCCCATTCATGAATGAACCAGTCAAGGCAACTGGCCGCCACCACCAAATACCAGCAGCATTGTGGTTCTGGTGTCACTTCTAGTTAAAACCATATTGCACCCTCCCCCTCGATATCCCTTTATTGGACAGTAGTTCTCATTCCTCCATTGTCTGCCAATTTTAGCTGCGTTCCCATTTGTCTTTCTCTCCACCAGGCAGAAGAAGAAGAAGCTTTAGGTTGGCTTTGATTGCACACGGAATAAAACACGGGTCTATTTGCTTGTCATAGTGGTGATATAATGAGGATTTAGGAACTTCATGTCAAGTGTTGGAGGGTTGAGACTTCAGCCACCAGCAGAGCTACATGTGTGAAAACGACAAAGCCGACAGGAAACAGGGGCGACACCCGTGTTGAACGCACTCATTGACCTCTAATCTAGTTCACTTTATTGATTTAACGTCAAATTTGAATTGTGACGGGGGAGAGAGAGCAAGACACGCAGCCTTGTTGCTCATTTAGAAAAATAAAACATTCCAGAAAATGTGTTTGAGTTTGTAGTGGAAGTATCGAGCATGACCTTTCAGTATTAAAGACCGCCATGTTACAGAAATCCCTTTTAACACGGGAGGCAATGAAGTCATTTAGAAATGATGGACTATCTCTAACAGAGACACATTTCCCCTGTTGATCCCCTAAAATGACAACAAAACGTACAACATAGTTTTACTCTCCTTAAACAAAGTGCATGCGATGGAAGCCCTTGTATGTGTGTTTGTGTGTGTGTGTGTGTGTGTGTGTGTGTGTGTGTGTGTGTGTTGGTCTCCTGCAGTGATGGAAGCTCCAGCTGCCAGAAGCGGTTGCGTTCTCGTCGCTGTCACTTAGTGTGACACCTTGACATTCTTCCTTTGTTGGTGTTTAAGTGTGTGTACGTGTGTAGTTGTGTATGTGAGTGTGAGTGTCCGCTGTGGGGGGGAGGGGGGCCAGCGAGGGTCACACGTGCTGCCGGCTACGCTGCGATTGTGAATGGTGCCGTCATGAGCCATCGGTCTTTAGTGTGCACGCAAACACACACACACACAGAGTGGTCCCCACTCACAGATACCATACAGCATGTTACATTCTCTCCACTATATGCCGTGTTATCAGCGCCTCGGTTTCACATTTACACTGGAACAATAAAGTCCTGTGACCTCTGTAGGATGTAGCAGCTTGTTGATAAGTGATGGCAGCAGGCTCTGCGTCCCCCCCGGTGTAAGAACCTGGCTTCAGCTCCCTGCTGGGACCAGACTCCTCCTCCACAGCTCTCTATCAACCGAGCTGTAGTCACGTTAAATCCTCTGTCATAGTCAAGACCTCATTTTATCATAAGACACCACAGACTCGCTTCATGTTCTTATGTAGCTCATTTTGGACAGCAGTGAGGGACAATTAAAGTTCTTAATGATTGTACAGGACCGAGCCATGAAAACTGCTCAGTGATTACTTGGTTCTTTTTATTTTAGCACATGGACAGCTTGCAGACACAAGTGATACTTGCAAGGCTCAAAATAGGGTAGTGCAATATGGCCAATTCATGGTGGGTGGGGACAGTTCATTATCACACCTGAAACATAGTATATGTATACCAACTGCAATGCTATAGATAAGTTCAAATCCCTCCATCCCAACCCGCACACTCCGCTCTGCATCTGCCAGCTGCTTGTTCCTCCCTCACTGAGAGCAGATCAGCACTCTTTGCTGTGTGATGACATCAGGAGCGCAGAGAGCCTCTACATCTTCAGACTCTCCCTCCACTAAAGACACCAACACAGTGCAGCACTTACACTGGAAATTGCACCTTCTTGTTTCTTGTTCTTATGAGTTTGTTTCCTTATGGTTAAAATGAACTTCTTGTAAGTTGCTTTGGATAAAAGCCTCAGCTAAATGACATGTAATATGTTGTCACTTGTTTGCCTTTGATGTCAGAAATGCAGACACCAGGATTTATTTTATTTTCAGAATTTACCAAGTTAACATGATGCTGTATTGAAGAAGACTTGAAATACAGATTGAGACCATAAACTCATGTTTACAGTGTTTTCTAAAGTATTAAATTGAAACAGGTCTATAGCACTTCTCTTACTGCACTGCAAGTAGTAAAGAGACAAAGTCACACAGACGACAAATAGCTCATATTTTGATCATCCAATTTGAATAGAAGTAGAATAAAGACTCACTTTGAATACTTCCTTTGCGTTTCAGTCACATGGTGCCATTCAGTGTCACGTCCGGGTTTTATCTGTTTCAGCTTTAAATGTCCTCTAGGTCCCATCATGAGACAACACACACACACACACACACACACACACGCTAAAAGGTGGGAATGACCGTCTTTGAAATGCGTGTGTGTGTGTGTGTGTATGATTGTAAAGCTGTCGGCTTTTTTCTTGTGGGGTGGAGACAACAAACAAGGTTCCTGGGTGTTTGCTAGGACACACACACACACACACAACTCTTAGATGTCGTAGCCGCATCATGCCAGCCACGGCCTTCTATCTAACCAACTCTGGCGTGTGTCTGTGTGTGTGATTGTAAAGTGTACTGTTTGTGCGTGCGTGCAATGCAGGGGTGAAAGATCTCAGTGTATATTTGACCTCCAAATCCCTCGTTTCACTACCAAAGCCTTGCTGCCCTCCTCTAGGGAGTCCGCGTTCGTCTTCACCCCGTCAGAGAGAATCAAAAAGTTAGTAAAGGAAATGAATAAGCAGAGAGGACGAGGCTACGAGGCTGCGGGGGACCATAAACCACTGCTGCATTTTAATTGAGATGCCAGCGTCCTCCCATTAAATCTCTCAAACAGCAACTGTCCCCCTGTCACAAGTGTGTGTGTGTGTGTGTGTGTGCACGTGTGTGCGCGTGTGTGTGCGTGTGTGTGTGTGTGTGTGTGATAGGGGGAGGAAGGGGGGGGTACCTGTACATGCCAGTTCTGACGGTACTGCGAGAGCTATGGGTGTTGTGACAAAGACTTTCAATCACCAATCCATCACGGTGGTTTGAGTGCGTTTCTGCGACCTCCTAAACGTAACTTTCCTGGGTACCTTTTAAATTTTGTCCCAGCGGAAATGTTACTCTCACGAGATGAAGTTACAGTGATATTCATCCATTTATTCCTCTGCATTGACAGGACTTTGATTATGAGTGTCTTTAATCTTTCATGCGTGCAAATAAAACACAGAGAATATTGGTCATTTTCAACTTCACAAGTATGGAAACTGAATGGCAATATCTACTGGGACAGAAATCAGTCCCTTCAGTGTATAGATGTTCCTAATAAAATATTTGTACATCTCGTACTGTGTCCCCGGTTGGATTGACCTCTGAACCTTTGGATCCTGACTCTTCCCACTTGTAGAAAGAGGCCTGACCTGTTCTGTAATGTGACCACTTTACATCATCTGGGTAACGAAAGCTTGACATTTTCCTGTTCGCTGTAAAGCGGCTTTTGACCTAGATGCTACCAAACTTTGTCTCAGGAATAAATAAAAAAATGTGGCCTCCTTGCGTGGCAGTGGCAAAAGGGATATATCCATCCATGCATTAGCATTAAAAAGGGAGCAGCGGTGGAAATGAGAGGAGAGGAGGGATTGTTTGAATGCCATCTTAACTGAGTGTGCCTAGCCAAGCCCGGACTGGAGAAAATATAAACCCCCGAGAATAAGGCTTATTTTGACTGGTGGCCAGTTAAGGGATAAGGAAGCTGCAGGGGTGTGCATGAATCATCGAGCATGCAGGCCATAAAAATAGCCAGCCGGTTTACGTCTGCCAGTCTCAGGTGTATATGCAGGTCCAAATCTCCAACTAAAGCCTCCTCCTCCATTTCCATACGGATAAATGTCATTAGCCAGGCAGCTAGTGGCAAGACGCTACTTATAGTGAGCGCGAGTGCGAGGGGTGACTTTGTCCCTGAGAGGGAGAGTGAGAGAGGGAGAGGTCTGATACATGGACCAGACACAAATCCTCTTAGCCAAAAGAAGAAAAAAAGGCTTTTGGGTGGCCGGCTTAAATCGGCCATTGTGGCTCTACTTTAAGACTTCCTCTGATGCCTCTTGGGCTGGCGCTAATGTAAATAAATGAGCCCCAGTATGAAACTGGGGGGGGGAAGTGAGAGCGAGAGGTAGAAGGACGAAGGGGGGGTCGTAGTGCTCGCTCTGAATGGCCGTATGTACCTTTGATCGTTGGTGGGTACACTGGCGATGAAGGACATTTCGTGGATATCAAAAGCTGTGCAGTTGGTGTCATATTGAAAAGGAATAGACCCAGTGTGCTGGCTCTTTGTCTTAGTCATGAGCTCGTTAGAGGACACCTAAAGAGGAGCAATGCCCAGAGTCTTTCTATCACAGATACAGCACCCTGACACTGTATGACTCTCCTACTGGAAGTACTTTTGATGGAGCGTGTTGTTTCGTCATTAAACATAGCGTCTCTTACGTATTTCATGGATGGTCTGTGGATTGCGCCAGAACTCCCAGAATTCCATTCTCTCTCCGGCAAGACAATCTCATTGGCACCATCTTTTAAATGACCCTTTTTCCTTTTGTTGTCTTCCGGTTTTTGCAGAAGCTCAATGGAGATGTCCTGAACACGACCACTCGCTGCTGGTAAACTCTCTGGACAATGAGCTCAATCGGGCATGGCACTGAATTCGTATTTTGGGAGCTGGCAGGATCAGATGTGCTGAAGATAAAACAGTCCTTTAGTAGTCCTGCAGCGGGAAAATGAATAGGAGAATGTTCATGTTTGTTTTGAATTACTTGCACATTTGCATTCTCACATTCAGCTTGTTCAAGTAACGTCTAGATGAGTTCAGGCTTATCGTGCATGTGTGAAAGAGGTTCATGACTACCACAAACACTGGATTATGACGATTTATTAGACATCAAAAATACAAAGTTCAATTAAGATTCCAGCCTTGAAAGCCTATATTTTAAGTAAACACTGTACTGTGTAGCATGGAGGGTTACTTAAGGGCACACTATGCAACATTTTTCAGTTAATCAATATGTTCCATGTCGTTTTGGATGATTAAATGAGTCATTTCAGGTCGAACAAAGGTTTTCTCGGCCGCCCTGGGGGTCTGTAGGGGAAATATCGCACTTGCAATTGCAGGAGTGTCGGGTTGCCCCCACAGAGTCTTGCTTTACGGCATGAGAGGGGAGGCTGCGGGCTTCAGCCATACTCTCTTGGGCTCGTAGCGCAGTGGCGATATTTGTGCAGTTATCATGGCGGAACCAGCGACTGAACAGCGAAAGCCCATGTTGGAGCATGCAAGAAACACTCGTACACAGGTGAACATCAGGCAAGCCTTTTCCGAATGGCGAGAGCTCAGAGAAAGAAGGCTGATGCAGACCTTGCGTTTCTGCTGATGCGATTGTAAGTAATATGGTTAGTAATAACGGTTTCTACCAATAATGTATGAAAACATGCTACAGTTTCAAACTTGAAAATTGCAACAAAATAGTCACTTACCTATCGCAGAAGACGTGGTGATTCAATGCGTTCGCCTGTCTGCTGAGCTCAAAACAATTCTGCATTCACCTGCGCAACGTTAGCAGTTGTGTTGTCATGCTGAAAGTGCAATCTTTTTCAGAGACCGTATAGTTTTCTTTCCGGTACGGCAAACTGGGTCTGAATATCTTACCAGTACGCCGTACCTGGACAGTACCGGCTTACTTCCACCTCTGCTTGACGGAGAACAGCTGAGCGTCTTTACGACAGTGCACTTTTATTTTCGGCCTCTGGGGGGAGCCTCGCTGGAAAATAAACCCCGGTTGCATAGTGCACCTTTAAGTTATCCTGAAAAACTCAACCATCATGTCATGTCACATATATACATTATGTGAAAACATTGGTTTATTGGTATGACACGGTATGCTTGCATCAACGAAACATATATGCCACGGCACCACTGTCCTTTGTAGTGATCCGATGACATCATGTCATTTCCTAAATGAGAACACTCAGCTCTTCCTTCATTGCAACCTTCAGAAACAACATAATCAATGGCGCAGTCAGCCAAAGCGTAGCTTGAGGCCGTGTATCAGGAAAACATGCGTGTGGACACCATCATGTGCTGTAATCATACCATCGTTACGTGTTTATATTACAGGCACATACACTGATCAACCAAGCAGACAAGGAAGGAGGATCAATGAGCTTAATACGAAGCGACATAAAGCAATACCAGATGGCCAATCAGCACTCAGAACCCTGCAGGACAGCGCTGTCTTCATCACTGCTGGCAAAGACGCGCTAGTGGACAAACTATCATTTTATCAACGCCATCTTTGTTCCTCTCAAATAAAAAATGTGACAGTAAAAATAATTCCACTTCCCAGAGCAAAAGGTTAATCAGTGTTTTGTTGTCGACTAAAATCAGTTCGCCTGCACAAGTACGTGCAGCGAAGAACCTGTTTTAGCAGTTCAGTTAAGTTTAAGGGGGGACGACTCCCTCACCTACTGACCAAAAGGGGACAATTTCTGTTTTTGTTTTGGAGCTGTAAAAATCACTTAAGGCTTTTACGACGTGTCAAAGTTCATTTAAGAACAATAAACCTTATTGTCGCTTTGCAATCCGTCTGTTGTTTCGTTACTTTTGCACTGCCCCACCTTAGCCAGCCAAAGGGACCCCCGTGACGCTACAATACCCAGAAGCCACATCATATGAAAATAGACATGAGCAGCGCTCAACTGGGTGGAAGTCCAGTATTTGTCTCACCCGTCACTTCAGTTAGCTGAATAATGGGTGCATTGAATATTGACACAAAAGGGTGTCAAAATGAGATGCCCAACGTTACTGACCAAAACCAACTCAAGGTATGTGGTTAGTCAGAGACAGGAACAGCCAGTTAAAACTGACCATAGGACAGTGGAATGGTCATAGAGCAGAGGGCCGGCTGCCATCGCCTCCAATGACTGCAATCCCACCGCTTCCATGATTTCTCTTTTGAGTGTTTCTATTAACAAGGAACAAAAGGAAGAGGTGTTTATGAAAGTTCCAGCATTTATTTGTGCACCACCCATTTTCTACCATGAGGGTGTTTCAGTTGTGTTTAATGAATGAAGAAGCACTAACAAGCATAAGTCCTAACCTGACTATACAAAAGGAGCTTAGTTTAGCTGCTGTTCATATTACTTGGCATAAAATACTGCACGACGCCACACTCTGCTTAACAAAGCCCCTTCACCGTTCTAAAGTCAGTGAAGTAGACGCCATGCGATGTTTGAGCTTGCAGCATTGATGTTTACCCCCCTGCCTTCTCCTCAGCCCAAAACTTGGAGTAAAGATGTTTTCTTAATGCTTGCTGGAAGATCTCCACTTCCAACTGTCAGCCTTGTCAGCGTTGTCATCGTTGTCATCGTTGTCAGCGTTGCGTTGTCAGCGTTGCGTTTTCGCTCTGCAAATTCTCTTTTGTTCCCTTCATGCACTGGCATCAAACCACTGGAAATGAGTGGGGGATTCATTGCTGTTGTAGAAATTCTGACAAACAACTACACAACCTTAAAAGGGCAGCTGGCTATATGGACTGTTGTCTAAGAGGAGCAACTTCATGGCTACTATAATGTGCCCATCTGTTCGAGCGTGTGGCAGACCAGAGGAAATGGCCCTAGTCTGCTCGTACACTAATGTTGCAATGCGCATTAACTGGTAAAGCACAGGAGGCCTATAGTTCATTTTCATCAACTGAGTGCACGGAGTATTTGGTTGTCAAATCGGCAGTATTGAGGGCTTTTGAATTGTTTTAAAATTGTTTTATTTTGAACGTTTTCGGAAATGGAGGAAAGGTGATTGGCAGACACACCTAGAATTTTCCCGTGACTTGGCTGCTCATTTTGGGCGCTGGTGTGCGGCGTTGAAGGTGGAGAGTTTCGAGGAGTTGGGTGAATTAATAGTGCTAGAGCAATTTAGGAATTCGATACCCGAGGTCATCGCAACGCACATCAGTGACCGAAAAGTGAAAACTGCCATGGAGGCAGCTGCCCTGGCAGATGACAACGTGTTGACCCATAAACAAAGTTTTGAGCGGCATACTGTCCCTGTGGGATCTGGGGACGGTGCTGAGGTCGGTGGTGGTTATCCTGGCTATCAACCATGGAAACATGAGACAAGGGGTCGTGGCATGAGGTATTCGGATAAGGTCTGTAACTTTTATCATAGGAGAGGGCATTTGAAGGTGGATTGTTATGCGCTTCGGGGGAGTCAGGGCAGTGGCCAAGAGAGGCCAAGAAAGAGTGAGGCTACAGTACAGCCCAAAAAAGGGGCGTGTCTGGCAGTAACAATGTCCTGGGTTACTGCAGGGTCTGGGGAAAGTGATGGGATGCAAAATAAACATTTGACCAATGTACTTCATTCGTTTTTGCCGTTTATATCAGATGGGTTTGTTTCTTTGGTAGGGAGTGAGGTAAAAGTGCCAGTTAAGATACCGCGAGATACAGCGGCTTATGACTCTTTTATCCAAGCTTCAGTGTTGCCCTTCTCAGCGGACAGTAGCACTGGGCGTCATGTTCCAATTTTGGGAATGGGGCTGAAAGTATTGCAGGTCCCACAACACACTGTCCTGCTGCATTCGGACCTGGTTCAGGGTAAAGTAGAAGTGGGAGTGCGCCCGGCGCTGCCGATTCACGGGGTCGGGTTTGGGCTGATGTTCCTCAAGCTCTTTTTTTGATGTTTTCCTCAATGGAGCAGGGGCCCGTCACCATGACAACCGCCAAACTCAAGGGAGATGCGGAGCAGAAGCCAAGCATCCAATCGGAAAGCACTCCGCCAGCAGCGGATGTCCGGCCTCCCAAGCCGGTGGAACCAGTCAGTAAACAGAGTTCCAACAACCCCAACAGATTCAGCAGACAACCATTGTCAAAAACCAACCTTCCCCTGTGTTCATCAACCTTAACCACAACCCGTTTAAGTGTGGCTTTGATGTTGGGTCCGTGAAAGAAAAGGAGAAGGTGAACGAGAAGGTGACCGAGAAGAAAAAGACTAAAAAGAAACACGTGAAGCCTTTTATTACAGAGAGGGGTGGTGTTGTTGGAGGAAAGTCTGGGTCCTCTGAAAGGACCATGGCCCGCAAGACCCCGAGGCCTCAGGAGAATGGGGATCCCAATAACAAGCGAGTCAGACGCCGCACGTCCGACCAGGAGGTGGAAGACAGCAATCGTGACGACGAGGAGTGGGATGAGCGAATGTTTAACGAGAAGAACAAGAAACCAAACACTGAGGTGGGTGCCACACCCACAATTAAGCAGGCAGAGGACATGTCCGTGGAAGCAGAGCAGAACGAGCCCGGGGATGTTGAAAAGGGAACTGGACTCACAAATGGCATGATGGTGGAAGAAGACAGCGACGAGCCTACCGAGGAGAAGTGTCAAGTTAATGCAGGGGGGAAAAAAAAGGAGTGGGACAAAGCCATGCACAGCGTCGCCCCAGCCATACGGTTGACCACTCAGGTGCCAGCACAAGTCAGATTGGGTTTGTTACAAGGAAAAAAAAAGAAAATATGTTGTGTTCTGGGGGTCGGAACTTAGTTTCTACGGGGGGGGGGGGGGGGGGGGGTGACGGCCCTTTGGTTGTGAGCAGGGCCTGCTGGGGTATGTGTTTGTCCCTTTGTCCTGTCTTGCAGGTGCACGGTGGGAGGAGCTTGCCAGCTCAACGAGGAGCACCTGGCCGGTCTCCCTGTTCCATTTAAGACTCATCCGTCCAGTCCGGGGGGTGTTTGGGGAGCATGTTGTTTTGTTACCAATAAATTGCACGTGCCATCTATGATCCCTGCCGTTTCTCCATTATTGTTATGGCCCAAGAGCCAGGTTGTAACAGGTGCCATTGGTTTAAGAGTGTAGCATGTTTCTCTCTGTCAGTCGCTCTCTTCGTCTCTCTCGCCAGCCCCCTCAAGTCAGCAAGGTTCACATCATCCTCGTTAAGCGTTTGTCTCCAGTCTAACCCACAGATGATTATTCATTTAGCTGCTTTAGACAGCTCCCGTCAGCCACAAGAACTCTGCCCATCCACCAAGGGACAAATCAACACAGGGTTTTTTCCTCCTCCTCTTCCTCCTCAGTTCTTTCCCCACTTCACGTCTCTCTCCTGGGCTATTACACTGAGTGTTATGTTTACTATAACTCGCATGCTTGTTAATTAGGAATCAACGGGTCCTCTTATGTTCTATTAATCGGTACCTCCTTCTCTGCCTATGCAGAAGCCTCCTGTAAACCAACTCAGGTACACCTTCATTAAGGGACACATGCTATAAAACAATACAACAAGGGACCTGCTGGGAAAAGAGTGGAGGGCCTCAACAAACTAAAGTCACAAATCTGTTGACCATACCAACAATTAAGGGTTGGTCAATTGATATCTCGTATCTGATATCAGTCAATTCATCATCCATGGTAACATCTTATAAATTTGACAGATGTTATATATCGTTACATACGGTAGAACATATGATGCACGTAGAAATACAAAGAGAGGAAGGTACAGAGCAGAGCACAAAGGGAAAGAAAGAAATGATCGAGCTGCTGAGGGTCTGCTCATGGACTTGAAATGACCGGGTACGGCATCACACCAGAGCGCTGCAATAGAGATAATTGGATGGATTTCATATTTATATATGCTCTGTCATTTAGCATTGCACACAGGCTTAACCCCTGCGTGGGATTTCATCCCCTGTCAACTTTAGCAAGGATACACTTCACCCTCATCACAATCATTGGAATACTTCAGAGAGGGTGAAATTATATGAGAAAAACTATACCAAACTAAATCTATTTCTTATATCTCTGTGCTTTTTCCTAATTTTCAATATGCATCGCATTTATGACTGAAAGTGAAAACAGGTTGCCTCGGTTGCCTTTAATCATTCACTTTTTGTGAGGATGTAATTTCGCCAAAAAAGAACCACTGCGATGGTTATTTTACTTTAATTAATTCTCAAAGCTTGTAAATTAAAAAATATAGAAAACAGCTTGAAGTTTCTATCACCTGCCAAAAGTACAAATGTAATCCAAAACCTGAAGCTTTCATGGAACATTTCATTGCTGCTTCCACCCTAGGATGGCATTGATGGTCTCTTTGTCATCTTAAAGAATGCATTTGATCTACATTTCTGTTGGCTTATATGGTGAGAGAAAGGCTGTATAAAGGCTGAGTTCTGTACACTCCCAACACCTGAGCTCATTCAGCAGTGCTTCCATGTTCCCTAAACACTTATGTTCCCTCAATTGGATGTTCCCTCAGTCCTAAATTCCGTAAGTTCTATGTTCTTGTTTCTCTGTTCCTTCTGTCCTATTCCTCGTAGTTCTATGTTACCTAATTACCTAATAAACTCCTATTTTACAGAAGAGAACTACATTTTTACAGTAATTTATCTGTAAATCAAAATACATTCCCCAGTCATATGTTCCCTATGTCTTATGTTCCCTCAGTGCTATGTTCCCTCATTTTTTTCTTCCCATTTAATAATTTCTTTCTTGTATATGTGGAGATGCTTTTTTTCAGTCAAGCTCTCCGAATGAATGTCAACAATCGGATGGATGGAAACCAAGAGTAGGTAGAGAAATGATCAACAGAACTAAATAAATGCCCATGATGTGAAAGTAGCTTTGTATAATTTAAATCGACCATGAAAAGAATAAGTTCCTCATCACATTTGATGATGATATTTGATACACACATGTATTTATTGGGGGGCGCTTTCTCAGAGTTAATGCTGAAAAGAAAGTTTCTTTAATCAAGACATGAGTGTGAAGATGAATGGTGCAGGATGTAGGATGGACTCAGTCACCAGTATTGCTGGCCCTTCGTCTCACCAAACTGCTACTTGACCTGGCATTTCAACCCGGTCCCACACCACAGAGTGTCAACACAGGGAAGTCAGCAGCAAGTCTCCCCAAATTGGCGGGAGCACGAGAGGGCACAACAGTAATGGGAAGACCCACTTCAAACTCCCCCCCGCCCCTCACCTCTTCACATTTCTCCCTCTCCCCTCCTCCTCCTCCTCTCGATTTGCTCATGAGAGAGAAATGTCTTTCAACTAGCTGAGAGGAGGTTTAGGACAACCGTGGAGTCTGACATAATGATCAGTGGCTTGGCTTTAATCACACTCTCCTCGGACTCCTCAGTGCACATTATCTGACACGAAACACAGGACGCTCCCTCGCTTGAAAACAGGCCAATTTAGTCTCCCGAAGCTGCTCAGAGAGGCAGCCGTGGCACACGGGTGAAGATGGACAGAATGTGAGAGCGAAGGAGAGGGGAGACATAATTATGCACCGTATTTTGGCTTTGTTGTTTCCTTTTTTTCACGCCCCTTATCCTTTTACTTTTTAATAAGTCGGAAAATGTGTCAGTTTGATTCAAGTCCAACAAAGCTGTGGATGATTTATGTCAAATGGTTTGGGGGAGAAAAGAGAGATTTGAGAGACGGTTTCAAAGTAGCGATGCTTTAATTAACCTGTGTTACCTGTATAGGATATCATTTGAATGACAGCTGAGTTAATAAGTGCTTTTTGGAAAATCTCTCGAAATTTGTTCTTTGTTCTGGATACACATCAAACGTGTCAAAGGAAATTCAATTATTATACCTGGCTTCAAATTTTTCAGATCAAAATTGCAGCTCATCAAAAGCGGAAAACACAAACTTGGATTTCAATGCCAGCTGAGGAGTATATTGTTGTGATGGAATTTGAACTCAATCTCTTAGTGGCTATTTGACAACCCCTCATGAATTGACTGACTGTCTTTTCTCTCCTGTAGTATAAATTAGCAGAAACGATCCACCTTATCACTGGGACACTTTCAACCCAAATTCCCAATAAAAATGGTTTGGGCAATGATGAGAGACAAAGCACGGATTATAATAGTTCTGCATCTCCACCCCAAAATGGGTCAGGGAATAGAAGGAGTGGGCTGCGCTCGGTGGAGTGAAAGGAGAGAACTTCAAAGTGATGAAAACAGAGATCGTGAACAGTAGCACTCGCTAATGTGTTCCCTGGATGCAGTCATTCCAACCAGACCCTGGACCTTTGATGCCGTCTCTGACAGACCATCGCGAAGGAAAAAAAATGCGGAGCCATCACTGTCTATTAGCAGGAGGGTGCAATCGGTGTGGGGTAATAAGGGATGAGGCCGGACGGGGTCGCTCTCTGTTTGGAGGCTTGTGCTTGCCTGGCAGTTCGTAGCAAACTGCATGTTGATGAAAGACAATGGGGTTGTCCTCAAAGAGGACACAGATAAACAAAGCTGAACAAAAGGGTGATCCTCAATGCATTGATGAGCAGTGATGTATGGTCTTCAGTTAATAACTGGGAGAAAATAATCCACCGCAGTATCGAGGGAGTTTGTGAAGAAAACTTTTTGAGTTCTCTTTTAATTTCCATATTGTTTATGATCAAAATGATGGAGCCTTATTTGTGGTGGACACACAAATTAAACACAGGGTGAGCAAGTGATGTACATGATATCCAAAAATAAAAGTATTGGTACTACCAATCCAGTACTACCAGTATAGACCAACTGGACACCCTTTTGGGGGATTTACTATTCACCGGATATTGTTGCTCAAACGTACTTGTAGTTATTTTTGCCTAAACCCTAACTTTGGTTCAGCCATGTTTTGAACAGGCACTGGTAAGAAAAAATAAGTCAGTGAGCAAATGAGAAAGACATCTTTTTTCTCTTAAAAAAAAAAGCGGGTGACCGCTCTGCCAGCTTGTGCCACATCAGTTTGAGGAGGTCGAGTCAGCGCATGGCAGGCTGTGTTTGGCACCATCTCACTACAGCAGCAGCACCGGTCCTGGGGCCAAAGCTCCGGGCCGGCAGCCCCGCTCCCCCAGCAGAGCAACGCGCACTTCACTGGCTCCTCGCCAGGGGCAAGTCAGAGCGCCACTGGGGCGTAGGGCCTCCAGCTCCAGAGCTGCACAGTTCAAACCCCTGGGAAAGGGAGGCAGCTGACCCCGACTGGCTCCGACTGTCAACTAGCCAGCCAGAGGAGAGGAAAAAGGGGTGACAGAGGCCACAAGGATAGAGGGGAGGAGAGGAGATGCATGACAAGGGGTTAGGAGTGAGCTATCCAGGGAGACGTTTGTCCGGCAGCTTTGTGGTGTGAAGCAGCACTGCTGAAAGGGAAGCTAGTTGTTCTCACCTCACAGTTGTGTAGTTCCACAAAGTAAGGGATGCCCCACAAGAGATATTTCAGCTGTAAATGTTTTCATCAGTTTCCAAGAAATTGTACTACATTTTACACCTTTAATCCATCATTGTGGATGTTTATAAAAATCCCCAAAATCAATATACATTATGTAAATATAAGTAAAAGCATTTACCACGTGCATTGACAATAAGCCAAGTGCGTTGGGGAAACAGTTTCTCTCCTCCTGGCCTCTGTGTCCCGAGGAACAGCTTCTTGATGAATGAACATGTCAGTAATTGGACATTTTCACTAGAACTCGTATCTGCACTCAGTTGTTTCAGGAATGATTCTCCCAGTCCTCACAGGTTTGTGCATCATTTCTGTCACTGTCGTGCTTGAATACAGCCGGTGATCCTCCTCATAACAGAGCGCTGAGTGAATGTTGTGACAATCAGGTGGTGGTGTTAGAATTGTTTTATGAGAGCTGAGTGGCATTATGTGAATCATTATCAACTGAATGATTTTTCTGGAGTTCTTCTAAAAATAGGTTTCACCTTACGTACACATTGTAAAGCCACTTGAGGCAGAATTGTGAAAACTTTCTTAATAAAATGATTTGACCTGAATGCTAGAAAAGCAACCCAAGATTTTCTTTTGGGGTTCTTTTCTGCAAATAGTTAATATGTGTTTCTTCTGCCAGACCTTTAAGAATGTGAATACAAAGATTGTAAATAAAACAGTGGAGAGTATTTTGAATGGATTACCCACACTGAGGTAGATACCAGGTGAAAAGGAAAATATGTTCTGAAAACTGTTGCAGATGTAAAAGCAACACATTATTAATGTAACTGAAAATGGGAACGAGACAACAGCAAAAAAAAGTGTTGACCTTTTCTGCAGTGTTTGGTTTTGATAGATTTGAAAAACAGGGGTTCCTCCTTTTTGCAAAGGGTCAGAAACGTTGGCCCACCAAAGGCCCAAAACAGCCAAGTGTTCATACACAAAGCAGCCCAAAGCGTGCAGGCGTACTGTACTCGCTGAACAACATGCTTACTGTTAGATCCCTGATGCTGTGCATCAAAACAAATGATCTCACCTCATCCCTCACATTGACTTGAAATGGGGAGCTTCTTAAACTTCAGCTAGATTGAAGGAAATGTGTTTCATCCCATTGGTTTATGTCTAAATCAAGCTATTTACTTCAAAACAACTGGGAACAAATGCACTTTTTTTTATAAAGGTCTGCAACACAAAGGGACACTTTTATTTTCCTCCCTTCTAAATCATGCTTTCTATAGGTGCCTTAAGATGACAGCAATTATTTTCGCAAATAATAAGTCAAAAGTTTTTAACGAAAAGCAAAAAAGAAAGAAGATCTAATCTAAATGAATGAAACTACTTCACACACCAGATTCCCATCAACACTTCTGCCCCCGTGGTCCTGACCCCACATTAATGCTCCTGCACAGGAGAGACACGGCAGCCTTCCTGTGTGTTTAAAACAAAAGAGGAAAATATTGTTATTCATTCCTGGAGGAATTTATTGTAAAAGGACAATCAGTGTTGTTTCAAGAGCTTAATGGATGTTAACAAATTTCATTGATTACTCATAACATAAAGTAAGGTGTATCATTACTGTAATATTGAGTTGAGCACACACTCCAAATAAATATGTTACAAATAAAATAGTGGCGTAAAATATAATTGGTAAAAAATAAAAATGAATAAATAAATGTACCATTTGTTTTTCTGGAAAGATCACTCAACAGCAGAAAAAACAATCATTTTTTTTCAAGTAATATTCAACATCAGGCACACACGTTTCATTTGGTCTCACATCAAGTCATTTGGGAGAGTGTGTGGTGTGTGCCAGAAAGAACGTGTGAATGTCTGGATGCAAAATTTACAATATGAATCAGTGTGTTTGTTTGTACGCCGCCTGCACAGATCTCCGTGAGTGTGTGTGTGTGTGTGTGTGTGTGTGTGTGTGTGTGTGAGAGACATCATGCACCCGGCGGTGGTGGCCCGTTATTGAGGCAAAGCGGCTAATAAATTCAAACTCTTTGTGTAATTGTCTTTCGCATCTAAATACAAATCCCTGCTGTTTATGATTCATCATATTTATTTTTTTATTTCCTGCGGCAGCGTCTTTTATTAGTTGTGCACTCAGCGGCAAGATTTAATTTTTGAAGGAGGGGACAACAGAGTCGGCCTGATTTGTATTATTAAGAATGCGATGCTACATAGGCTGAAATAAAATCTATAGTGCATTAAAGTGACAGATTAGGAGGGGCGCGGGGTTCATTTACAAGTGTTAAGACATCAGCCACTAATGCCCTGCAACGCCAAACAGCAAGTAGAAAGTGTCTGGAGAGTGGGACTGTGTGCATGTATGTGCGTGTGTTACTCGACACGGAGCCTTTTCCATATCCGTGCTTATCAAAACCTTTGTTATATTACTGTCGCCTGGTTCTTGCATTGCACCAGAGAACATTTGCATAAATTGAGCCATGCTCAATCTTCCCCAGTAGTCCCTCCTGGGCGCCATTTAAATCTCTGTAGCACAGTGGGTGGCTACAAGGAGGCACCTCCAGGGCCCCACAATAAATCTGTATGTGTGCGGCCAGTAGAATCCCAGAGACATTAAAAGGCGTCTTAAGTCTATACAACACAGAATATTCACGGCTAAGTAAGCATCAATCAAAGGTTAGGTTAATTCAAGAAAATCTCACGCTACAGTGGTGAGGTGTTGCTTGATCTAATTTGATTGACAGCTGCCCTAAGACTTTAGCAGACAAACCGATACCTGTCAGGGGTTAAGCCTGTCACGTTAAGCGTGTTGCATCTAGGGTTGCCAACCGTCCCGTATTACCCGGGACATCCTGAATTATGGGCAATTTTGATTTGTCCCGTTTTCCAGTCCCGTTTTCCAATCACAGCCCGCCGACTTTATGCGCGACACGCAAGTTTATGCAGCGGTCCGCCACCCCCCGACCCCCTGGGTCGTGATATTTTTCAGCACAAGCAGCAAATTATCTGTTATCTATGTGTCACTTTTCGTTACTTAGCCGTTGTTTAGCGTCATTATTGCCTCTATTAGCATCATAGACATCTACACTAGATGTCGCATTTGGGTTCCAAGCATACGTCAAAACCGCCGCCATCTTAATTCGGGGTTCTCTCAATACTTTTCAATGGACTATGCCAGACTTTTGTGCTGCCTTTGGGTGTTTCAATGAAAGGAATGAAGCTACAAAATTGCATTAAAGCAGCCAGGAGGGTGGGTGACTGTCCAGAGGAAGCATAAGTCTAAGTCGAAGCCCACGGTTAACCACCAACCACTTCACGTTTCAAACCACTTCTCCCCACTCACCGACGCACCCGCTGAGAAGCCAACTCTGGTGATAGGTTAGCGAAACACAGGAGCTCTTCTTTCACTCACTCTCTCCTTCTACAATAATCCACGCTGCATTAATGCACATTACTAATTAAGCTTCTTCCTGGGAGTTTGTTGTGCTTTCTCGCCGAGCAGGAGCTACAGCTACAGCTACAGATCGTAGCTCCGTGTGGACCCTGGTTCTGACTCCTGCCGTGGTCCTGCTGACACCTACTGTTGCTGCTATCACCATCATCATTATTTTAAATATGAATCATATTACTATTACTGTGATCATAATCATAATTAGCCTTTGTGCTTTCCCTCCCCACAGGCTTCTGTGGATGGAGGTTCCATCTGATGGTGGTGGCCCCTGCAGTGGTGCTGCCGTACTCCTGCCTTGCTACTCGCAATTATTTGAATCATTTCTGTTCATAGAATGTATTATACCTATATATCTGTATAAGTCATTCTGTACATATGACATCCATTGCAGTCTGACTATACCGGGAGAGGGATCCTCCTCTTACATTCTCCCTAAGGGTTCTTCCCTTTTTTCCACAAGGGCTTTTTCTTGTGCCGAATGTGAGGGTTTCGGGACGGAGGATGTTGCATGTGTACAAACTGTAAATCCCCCAGAGGCAAATTTGTAATTTGCACTTTTGGGCTGTACAAAATAAAATGAATTATCACGTTCAACTGATGCATGGAAATAAGAGACATCACCCTTTTTCTCAGAGCCCCAAAAAAAAATGATAACATTAAGAAATCTTTGTGAAATTTCAACAATCTGACTTTGAACAATGAGGTCCAAAGCAGAAATGATTTTTAAAAAAAGGTTTTCTTGGCTTCTTAAGCTCAATCAACAATGGTTGACTCCTCTCTCTGAGTTATTTGTGCTGAGAGACTTCCCAGCCATCTGTCAGAGTTATTCATCAAATCAATTTCCTTTTTACACCCCCACTTTGACTAATAGTTCAAGAAGTGTGTATTGAATAATGATATAGTGGAGAAGTTTTCAACTAACCATCAGATCTTTTTCACTCAGGCGTTGTCTCTCCTGAACCAGCAAATTGTATCACCACTTAGGGGCACTCCTAATGGTAACATACAACCTTTGGTTAGTCCCACTGCTAGGCAAATTGTACTTTCAAGTTGATAATACAGTAACTGTGGTGGGTTTTGAATTTTACCCTCACTTATAAGTGGAAATTAAAACCAACGAAATTCCCTGCTTCCGAAGTTGGCATTTGAAGATTGATAAAAAATGATGACAATGGACAGTCATGAGTCATCTACATGTTCATTCTCCCTAAATGACTAACGCAAGTAGGGGAAGATGAAATCAGTTGTAATGCTATAATGGCTGGCCTCTTAAGAACCAGCACGTTAAGTCGCATCGATCTTTATCAGGACGTAGAAACCAGATCCACGCTTGCTCCTCAACCGACTCGTGTCTCTCTCTCTCTCTCTCTCTCTCTCTCTCTCTCTCTCTCTCTCTGTCTCTCAGATCCCCCCAGATATTTATGTCTACTGCCGGATTCCGCGAGGGGGGGGCGGGGTTCTTAATCAGATCCAGAGTGAGCGCCATCAGTATTCAAGTCGGCTGCTGTGGAGAACAGAGACTGGGACACAATGCACCCGATCACGCCTCAGCTGATCATGTAACAACACATATTACAATACTCTGATCTCTGTAAATAGATGATAAGACGGAAGTCTTCCATCTGTGTGCAAACTGCTGTTGCTGGACTGCCAATTTAGGGACCCACTAACCGACTGGCAACATGCTAGCGCTAAACAGCTAAAAAGACTTTCTGATTTGTCGCCAATGATAAAATGATAAGATGAACAGGGTTTATTGAAAAGAAGTACGGTATTTGTACCATTGCTCCATGTCTCAAAAAGGATTCTGCAAGCCATGCCTCTTAGGTGAACAAATTCTCCGTCTGCAGACCAGGGTTCGACAAAAGTGGATGATCGTAGAGAAAAAGGCTGTGCCAGCTTACTCTGTTTTGGACTATATTTACCGATAACTATGCACTGCCTCCCAAAGTTTAATTTGACGTAAAGACATTTAAAAGTGGAATGTTTTCTGAGCCTTTTTAAGGAGATCCAAGTGGTTAGGTCACACTAAATCAAAAATCAATTATCCAACAATCAAGTCTGCATTGATTTTTTAGTCATTTCAGCCAAAACAACGCTCTAATAACTAATTGGTTGTGCTGCACAAATCCGTCTCACAATAGCCATTTCCTTGACCTAAACATTTCTTTTTGGTGCCTACTGTAACGTTAGACATTCCTGCTGCAGTCTATCGTTAGTACAGTCACCCAACATGATCAGTTAACACCTCCTAGTATTATTCACGGGAGAAAAAGGACAAAACACCATCTCTTTGGTCTGACAATGTTTACATCAGCATCCAGGTGCACGCAAGCATACGTGTTACAAGGTGACATCATCACCTTAGCTATATAACATGGCTTTGGACTAGGGTTGTATCGATCCATCTATTACATCGATGTATCGATTTATATTCCTCCGATTCAACTGCATTTATCTGTGCTCGGCGAGTTGGCCTTATGGACGACATATATCAATCTAACATCGTTTTAAAATGTAATAAATCGATTGTTTCGATACTAGGAAATAACCCATTCCATTTAAGCACGTCAGACTTTTTTCTTAGCACTTTTAATGAGGACTGAGCCGTGACGTGCTCACGCAGTATGCAGGTCCCGCCGTTCCGAGCCCCGATTCAACTTCCGGGTTTCACGGCAAAGCCGACGGGATGTTCCGAAAGGGTTGAAGTAGAGGGGGTTTGCGGGGTTTGTAGGGCGAAACCATTATTGCAGGGGTGTTTTTTGTGTATATCACTAATACGTTTTTTTTTTCTGCTACACTGCTACAGCAGTGTTTGCACTTTATTCAAATAAAATGTGAATGCATTTGCCATTCATTGTTGTTTACTTGTTTATTTATATTCATAATTAATTGATACCTGATTCTATTACAAGAAACAACAGGAATCTAGGAAATTTATTTCAGTCACACTGGTTGAATTTTTGGCTAAAAAGTTACTGAATCGATTTCAAGTCACTGAATCATTTCGGATCGTATCGTTCTAAATGAACCAATATCGTACTTGAATCGTACGACAACCACGAATACAAATCGAATCACTGTTAAAACGAATCGTTACACCCCTAACATATATCTATCTAACCACGTTTTAAAATGTAATAAATCGATTGTATTGATACTACACTATACTATACTATACATTGGATTTAAGCACGTCAGACTTTATATGGATGCTTTTTCTTAGCACTTTTATTGATAAAGGCTTTAAATATTACTTGTTTCAGTCTGCCTATCCCTGACGTCATCGGCGCGCCAGCAGCAGCGCAAAACAAAATATAGCATGGCGGATGGCAGAGGAGAAGCCAACGAGCTAGCACCCGGTCGGGCTGACGGGTGGGGAGGGGGGTAACAAGCTACCTAGCATTACCGTTCCGCACGGAGTGTGCCTCGGCTCTTCTGATTCTGAGCGCGCGCTTCCTAAAAATAAACGACGTAGTTAAGGTGGCAGGCATCTACAGTATTTCCAAGGCATTTGCTGCGGGAAACCCTGGATTTCACACAACACCGACCGTCCAGGCACCTCTTGCAGCGTTCCCGCTGCTACAGCAGTGTTTGCACTTTATTCAAATAAAATATGAACGCATTTGCCATTCATTGTTGTTTACTTGTTTACTTGTTTATTTATATTCATAAGTAATTGATACCTGATTCCATTACAAGAAACAACAGGAATCTAGGAAACTTCACCTGCACTGTCCAGTATCCAGGTATTTATTTCAGTCACATTGGTTTAATTTTTGGCTTTTTTTTTTTAATCGATTTCAAGTCACTGAATCATTTTGGATCGTATTGTTCTAGATGAACCAATATCGTCCTTGAATCGTATCGACAAACACGAATCGTTACACCCCTACTTTGGACCCATATGATATATTCAATTCAATTCAATTCATTTTATTTTGTATAGCCCAAAATCGCAAATTACAAATTTGGCTCGGAGGGCTTTACAGTCTGTACACATGCAACATCCTCCGTCCCAAGACCCTCACATCGGCACAGGAAAAACTCCCCAAAAAATGAAAAAAACCCTTCCAGGGAAAAAAGGGAAGAAACCTTAGGGAGAACGTCAGAGGAGGGATCCCTCTCCCGGGATGGACAGACTGCAATGGATGTCATGTGTACAGAATGACTCATACAGATGTAGAATACATTCAATTTCTATAACAGAAATTATTCAAAGAATTCCAAGTAGCCGGCCAGATGTATGACAGGACCACTGCAGGGGCCACCACCGTCAGATCGAACCACCATCCACAGAAGACTGTGGGGAGGGAAAGCAAAGCTTTTAGGAAAGGGTAATAGTGATATATGAATCATATTTAAAATTATGATGATGATGATGATGACGATGATGATGATAGCAGCAGCAGGCCAGCAGGGCCACGGCCAGAGTCAGGACCAGGGTCCTGACCGAACTACGATCTGCAGAGACCTGCTCGGCGAGAAAGCACAAAGAACTCCCGGGAAGGAGCTGAATTATATATATGCTCAACACCTACACCTAAGTGAACTGTTTCATGTGGAAGATCATTCTTCAGTTAATAAATGTGTTCCATACCATTTTGGATGATTAAATGAGTCATTTCAGGTCGAACAAAGTTTTCTCGGCCCCCCTGGTGGTCTGTAGGGGAAAAACCGTACTTGCAATTGCAGGAGCCCTCGGGTCGCCCCCACAGGCTCAGAAGTGTCGTCATCGCGAAAGTCGGTCGCTTTACGGCGAGAACTGCTACACACCACCAGTGAAATGCAGGCTTGTAGCGCAGTGGCGATATTTGTGCAGTTATCATGGCGGAACCAGCGACAAAACAGCAAAAGCCCATGTCGGAGCAGGCAAGAAAGAGGAAAAGGGCTCTGCACAGAGAGAGGACTCGTACACGGGTGAACATCGGGCAATAAGCCTTTTCTGAATGGCGAGAGCTCAAAGAGAAAGAAGGCTGCAAGGCTGAGCGGACCTCGCGTTTCTGCTGATGCGATAGTAATATTGGAATAGTTTTCTCTCTCTCTCTCTCTCTCTCTCTCATGTGCATGTTCATACTTTAACTGTGTTAGTCATTGTTTGCACTGCCGTTTTTTCGACTTTTGTATGATTGTGGTCTGTTGCTGAGACATGGTGATTTGTTGTGTTCGCTGTCTGCTGAGCTCAAAACAACCGTGCCTGGCTTGACGGAGAAATCAGGAGAACAGCTGAGCGTCTTTACAACAGGGCACTTTTATTTTCGGCCTCTGGGAGAGCCTCGCTGGAAAATCAACCCCGGTTGCATAGTATACCTTTAAAAAAAGCCTGTACGCATGAAAGGAGCAGAGATGGTTTAGCTTTCGTGGGACCAACCACAACTAAAAAGAGCTATCATACAAACCATTTTATAGTTTTACAGATTTATCAGTTGTAAATTATTCTGTTATAGCTGATTTAGCTCAACGGTTTTATTCATCAGTGTTACAACAAATATTGGTCCTGACCAATGAATATAGAAGAAATGCAGTAATTGGAGCACCCATGAAACAACAGTTGGATGCAACCACGCAAGTCTAAAAGAAGATGAAATCATTTCACTTGGACATTAAGGAGTCTTTGATCTGCAAGCTCCACATTTAGTGCTGATGAGGTTGTGATGAGAAGACGAGAAGAGTTCTCTCTTTTCATCAGTATCCCAGCAGCTTTACAATAGCTGCCTGAGGACAGATTTTTCAACTAACTCTTCTTCCTCTAGTTGTGGACATTGATTCCAGCGAGATGGACAAATAATCAATTCCCAGCAGCCTTGGAATGGACTTGTACTAGTAAGTAATTTGGTTTGGGTCCATTTACGGTGTTATTTTGTAATTCATGCATTTAAGTCCTACCTCTCTACCCGTACACACCTCCGACCCATCTTTCTGACAGAATGACACCACATCGAAAGGAATCAGCAGAATCTTTTCCCCAGGACCAGTTCCGGGGAACTCGTCTGGCTTTTGCCGGCCCACACAGCATTCAGAAAGCTGCCCGTCTCAGGCTAGAAGCTGACCAGCTTGGCCAGCTTTGTCCAATCACCTGCACCTCCCCTGTGTCTTAAAGCCATGTGTGTCTCTTGTCCTTTGTGGTGCCATTGTAGGTTGTCGCTGTGGATGTTGAGCGGCTCGGTTCATGTTCAAGAGCCTCGTTCCTCATTTCCACGTTCCTGACCATCGTTTGAGTTTTTGAGAATTTTGACTATTAAAGTATTTTTTTGTTTCGTAAATGCTCTACATTTGAGTCCTGCCTCTCTACCTGCACGGACCTCCGACCCACCTTTCTGACAGGAATGTAGTCAGTTCTTCCTTTCTCTCCTATCCAGCACATTATCGTAGACAAAGATCAGAAAAAAATCACAATTAAGCATCAATAAAAGGTCAGTGCCAACAATTATTCATCCACAATATGATATCTGTCCTCCCAAAGAGAACGAATCACTTTTAACATGTTGTATGATCATGTTTAACATTGTGCATGTTCCCCCTTCTCAGTGACTGCTGAGCTGCTCCTTGTGATCTGCAGTCGACCAAAGGGTAATTATACGATCTGACCGTGATTTCTGTACCATCTTCCTCCCCGCTTTGTTCTGCGGTTGAACCCTCGCTGATCCGTACTGAATCAGCAGGTCAGCGGGCCGTTTGGAGCTGAATCTGTGTACTTCCCAAATGTGCTTGATATACGTTTTCAGTTGATTCAGGGCACACAGCATATGAGCACAGGTTTAGAAATGGACCAGGCGATGAGAAACCTCCAACTTCCATCAGCGCATATTGGGAGTGTAAATATTAACATGCTGCATGTCTAATTTCACACCTCACTTTTTTTCCCCCTTTTATTATCTCCAGTTGCCACCTGATTCATGGTTCCTGCAGAGCAGAGTACGAGTATTGACAGTGGGATGCCGCTATTATGCAGAGCCCGCGGTGCATTAACAACAGCAGCGGGTGTCGGCTCTCACATCTGATCACACTAAATCAGAGAAATGTGGACGAGGGGTGAAAGGAGAGTGTGCGGGGGGATGGTCTAGAGGGAGCTGGGAGGGATGAGCTGACTGCCAATGCCCAGGCGTGACAGGTGCACTAGTTGTCTCAAAGACAAAAAAAAGTAACATACGTTTGCAAAATATATACATGCAATTACGCTTCATACAAGTCCTTTGTGTTCACCAGACATCAACGCCAAGGTCACATGTCGCTCACCGGGGTCATCTGTTTTGCATATTGCAGTCCACACCGCTTCTCCTTTGTTTCCAGCAGAGGGTAAATATATAAAATAACAGAGCCAACTTAATCAGGAATCAGTATGTATGTCCCCGAAGAACCGCAAGCTCTCAGATCTTCTTTGTCATTTTCTTGGGGGCCGTGGAAGCCACTGGGCCCCGTGGAGGTCACAGAGCTCAGGCCTCATCAGCAGGGCTTATTTGATCATGATGGAGCAATGGTTGGTGAATCCAAGCCTGGCGCTAGCCTGCTGACGGGCTGCATGTTAATGGCTTTGCCCTGCAGACGTAAAGGACACGCCGAGGGTGGTGAAGGTTTTCCCCATTTTTCAGAAAGAATAAAATATATTTATTTTGTCTCCCTGTGACACTATGGTAATTGTTGGGAAAATAATCTATTAGTCAAACATGTGTTTCGGCCGGAAGAAATTATTTGTAGCTTCAACTTGCCACAGGACATTACATTTACATTACATGTCATTTAGCTGTCATTTAGAACTCCTGTACTGATTTGAAAGGCTGCCGCTTGCTAAGATCACAGCCGCCATACCAGCAGCTAGACTTCACTTCTGTTCTGGTTTGTT
Source organism: Apeltes quadracus (assembly GCA_021346845.1). Classification (NCBI taxonomy): domain Eukaryota; kingdom Metazoa; phylum Chordata; class Actinopteri; order Perciformes; family Gasterosteidae; genus Apeltes; species Apeltes quadracus. The sequence continues at coordinate 16,043,649 of CM037922.1, read as the reverse complement.
TTCACCATAAAGCCTCCACAGCAAACTATTGAAAATGTATTGCAAGCTTATTTTAAACTGGAATTTTGGGTTTTTACCATAATATGTTCACAGGTTTTGTGTTAAAAAGCATATCATTTTTCTTGTGTTGTTTGTGTGAGGGTTGATTCTTTCGGCATGTTTGGGGGATATGATGAGGGGAAAGCCAAGGCCATGTAAGGAATGCTTAAATATATGCTTTCCCTGCATGTCCTCACCGCTTGTCTCAAAGCGGCATTTAGCCAATCACGGATGAAGTTAATGAGTGACATGAGCGACCAACGGCAGTGTCCTTCCAAGAAGACCTGACCCGAGCTCGGTACAAGAGAAGAACTTTTTCGGAGAAACTAGAGGTAAAACAGCTGGACCAGATCAGCCCGACGTCACAATCAGACGGCCCGGCGTGAAAGGGAAGCCGCACATACAACGCTTCTGTAGAGACTTCTACTCCGGAACGTTTAGCTAGCTACATGCTAACACCGTATGTTCACGCACTGCGCGCATGATGTTGCCCCGTTAAAGTTAACATCGCACACAAGACTGCGGTAAGGACACACAACCAGGACGTAGATGAACACAGACAAGTTTTGTGGGGCTTTTCAGTTGGTTTTTCCTCAACACACTGATCGTGTGTTTCCCCAACAAACTAGGTTCAGCTCAATCTGCGTTCTAATAGATGTAATATATTTATATTAGGGGTGGAACGATTCGTTTTAACAACGATTCGATTTGTATCACAATTCGTGGTTGTCGATACGATTCAAGGACGATATTGGTTCATTTAGAACGATACGATCTGAAACGATTCATGGACTTGAAATGGATTCAGTAACTTTATAGCCAAAAATTCACCCAATGTGAATGAAATAAATTTCCTAGATTCCTGTTTCTTGTAATGGAATCAGGTATCAATTAATTAGGAATATAAATAAACAAGTAAACAACAATGAATGGCAAATGCATTCACATTTTATTTGAATAAAGTGCAAACACTGCTGTAGCAGTGTAGCAGAAAAAACTCGTATTAGTGATATACACAAAAAAAAACCCTCTATTTCAACCCTTGTGTAACATCCCCGTGAAACCCGAAAGTTGAATCGGGGCTCGGGACCTGCATACTGCGTGAGCACGTCACGTGACAGCCTTTATCATTAAAAGTGCTAAGATAAAACATCCATATAAAGTCTGACATGCTTAAATCCAGTGGGTTATTTCCTAATATTGATACAATCGATTTATTACATTTTAAAACAATGTTAGATTGATATATGTCGTCCATAAGGCCAACTCGCCGAGCACAGATCGATGTAGTTGGATCGGAGGAATAGAAATCGATACATCGATGTAATAGATGGATCGTTACACCCCTAATTTATATTGTAACATATTTATCCTTTATGTTAGGATATGATGGTGGTGGTAGTCGTAGTAGTCGTAGTAGTATCATATTCTGAATATAGTTGTTAAGTAATAATGCGTGTTTGATACCCTTCTGTTGGCAAAAAATAATCCACCAGCTGCCGATGGACTACACCAAAAAGGTGCAGGTCATAACACCACCACAATGACCTGAAAGGCAATATAAATCTCCATCATCTCCGTCATCAGTTTTTGGCGGGAACTCCATCTTTTAAAATATGCACCAGAGGACATTGACCAAACTGCCAGGTCATCACTGATATATAAAAACTATGCTTGAGGGCTTGGAAGGACATCATAGTTAGAAGCAAAGTACAACAGACCAAGCGGCAGTATTTCAAGTGTTGGAACAAGCGGACCCTCACAAAAAAAAGGTTGAAGCGGCAGCTGATTATATTATTATTGAGGGGGTTTGGCTCTTTTCACTGTCCGCAGCCTCTTTGAATGGGGCAAGCTAATGAACAAAGTCCATAGCTTCTGCATCTTCTACTGAGAAGTGAGCATACTAATGGCTAGTGCAGCTCAGTCCCATGGCGAAGCATACTAATGTGGATGAAGCTGAATGCGGCCCTGCTGCACCGAAGAGCATACTAATTACCACGGCCGCCCTTTTCAGTGACCTTGGCAGGTCACTTAGCAGTGTGATCAGTTCCTGACTCCTAATAAAGATACTTAAACAGGGTGAGCCATGAGGGCAGAGAGCTTCCCTTTCCTGCTCTCTCGCTTTGAGACTTTCTCATGATGCGTTTTAGTTAAAAAGCAGTGCAGCATGTGCATGTAAAAGTGAATGCCTCTAATGCACTTATTGATACACAAAGCTAAATATAGTTTCCCTATTTTCAGTCCATACTTTGTCTAATTATTGCCACAACAACCTGAATGCTGGTCCCCCCCAATAATAGCCCCCCCATCTTTACGACGAGTAACGTTTTTGTCACGGTTTTAGATTTTGAATATCAGCACAAGATATTTGATGCCAGCAGCTTCAGTACAAAATGTATCAACTGGCATTCCCCTTGCTATGTGCACAGTAACGCAGAAGGAAGGCCACGTCTTATTCTCTGGCTCAGGGCCTTTTAGCTGATAAATGACCGTCACTAAAAAAAAAGGAAACTCTTCCAATCAAACATTGCACATTCAAAATATTCATACCAACAGCATTGCATATAGGCCAACTTTTTAAAATAATTGCAGTGTTGTAAAACTGACTGCAGTCATGTCATTCTCTGTGGTTTTTAACCACGATTAATCGCATAATTCGAGCAAGACAATGCGCAAAATTCATTAAGTGATTCAAAATTAATGAATTGCGATCTTTAATTTGTGAAGGTGTCCCTGTTAGCTAGGGGGTATCCACGCATTCTTTGGGGGGGTCGTGTCCCCCTCAATATACAGCCGAAAAGCGGCAAGACAATTTAAAAAAATGCAATTGAATAATTGTTGGTGTTATTTAATCAATAAATTAAAGCTTTAATGCGATATTAAGGCGTTACTTTAATCAAATATTTGATCTATTCCGCGATGGGTGAAGCTCATCAAACTGCCATTGCCATGCCATTTACCTTTTTTAGTTCTCATTTCAGTTCTGCAACTTTCTCTCTAGATACCTTTTTGGTTTGTCATACTTTTAAATATCTACATGTACATTTGGCGGAAAACTTATCTCTTGCAGAGATAAGTTTTCCCTCCTTTCTCTGCTTCAACCAATAAGTTTCCTCCTCTCGACCCTCCAAAAGCCCATCTATCTCTCTTCAGACTCCCTGGGGTCTGTGTTACTCGTATTCCTGCTAATATTATACTTTATTATTATTATTATCATTTCCAGTGCAAATGCAGACCCAATTAACAAGAGGACAGATGCATTTTTCATCCAGATGTGCATTTTTTTTCCGTCCTTTGTACCTCTCTTTACTTGTAGTTCTCCGTGGACAGTTTTATGTGAGACACGTCTGCGCAAGAAAAACACAGTCTAGAGACAGTTGTGAGTCACAGTGAGTGAGTCTGTTCTCTATAGAAAAGCACATGAGCCGATGAACACGCACACACACACACACACACACAGTGGGAATACCTTGCAACCTGACTGCAAGCATTAAGTGCTCCTCTGCACAATATGAATGGAGGCCCGGATGTGGACGTCCTCCTTTGTTAACAACCAACTATAGATTGAGTGTTGCGATTTCCATGTGTATTTTCAGTTATTTTTCTATTTCTACTATTGGGATTATAACAATTATAATAATCTACCTCCTAACATGATTATTAAGTAAATGTTTAGCTATTCATGTATTTTAGACCATGTTGAAGTTAAACAATTTTGAATGCAAGATTCAAAGGCTGACTTTAGATGATGAAATCTCTGTTTTCTTTGTGAAGATCCAAAGCAATCATCAGCAATCAACTTAGAATGACTTCCTGGCAAAACAAACGTGATAGGAGCCACAAACCATCAGAAAACAAGGCTTACAGTCAAGGGAAGAATTCCGTAACATGATTATGGGGAAATAAATCCCTATTTGTTAGGTGAAAACCAGCCAAATGAACGATAGACCCTTTAACAACAGCCCCTGGTAAGCAACCCGTGAAACCACTGTGCCCCTGACCTGGCTGGAGTGGAGTGGGCCAACAGGAGCATCCAGTTCGTCGTGGCTCCATTAGTCTAGAAGAGCCATCAGAGGGGGATTAGGCAGCAGTCGCTTTCAATCCTCATCCAGCCCAACAGCTCCCCTCCTCCTCTTCACCTCCATCCCTCGCCAGCTCTCTGAGCCCGCGCCAGGCTCTCCTGGCTGGGCCCGCAGGCTAGTCCAGAGCCCTTGTGTCTCTGGAGCCTCTGCCGCTCTTCGTTTCAGCCTCAGCTGCTGGAAATGTTGTCCCTAATTAACAAGGGATTAAGCCATCATCTCGGCTTGTAATACAGCCTAGATGGGAATTCTAATATGGATGTTGGGGGGAGAAAAAAAGGAGGTGGAGGGCTCGGGGATTGGACTGAGTAGAGAGAAACTAGTGGCGTTTAGCAGCTCAGTAAATTACTCTTGACCCGTAGGACTGAGCAGAGTTTATCAGCACGGCAAGCGGGCTGCCAATTACAACAGCCCAGCCTGCCAAAAGTTATATTGGGAGGAGGGCAGGGGCAAGTTGGAAGGTGATTGGTCTGCATATATGTGTGTGTGTGTGTGTGGGGGGGGGGGGGGGGGGAGGGAGGGCGAAGGGGCACGTTGTAATGGCCTTTCACCGCATTGCTTTCTGTAAGGATTGGAAGTGCTGAATATTGACATAATTATGATGAGAATTTAGTGAAGGTTGAAATTAAAACATACCTTTCATCCTGCAGTAGTATCCCATAAGCCACTGTGTTCATTACACTGTCAGACATGTTGTAGAAGGCTTTGTGTCCTCTCCGCTACTTATATTTATCATTACCATTGTACGCAATTTGTAATAGTTGCTATTGCAAGTGCTGTTATCAAATAATGTTGTTTTCAATGTTTTGGTGTGGTCTTTATTTATTTATACAATAAAAGAAATATATGTGTGTGTGTGTGTGTTTATATGTGTGTATATGTATATGTACATTAGGGCTAGATGTTTGTCGTTAATTACGTCTATTTTTTTTACGCATTTCACGCATGCGCAGTGTGACAAATTATTCAGGTCAGGAATGTGTCCGAAATGTGGTTGTGGTTGGACTATTATAACAAACAAATCCTCCTCCTGGCGACTTTTGTGTGAAAAGAGACTAGAGACAAATCGAATGACATGTATACAGCATATTTCTCATCATTTAAACAAGTCTCCTCAAGAGAAACCAGTATCGCTCTCTCCCCCTTCCGCCTGCTGCGCTGTGGACGTGTGTGTGTGTGGGAGTACGTTCCTGTCACTACCGATGTGACTGAGAGTAGAGTGCAGCTCCTGACGAAGCAAGCAGTGGACAGAACCACTGTGAGGCAAGGGAGGGGGGACTCAAAATGTTTCTAAACTTAAAAACCATTTTGGGGGGTTTGTATTGTTTTACTTCTTACACAGATATTCTAAGTATACATAATTATGTTATTTACAATACACACCATTGTTTTAATGATATTTCTAGATTTACGCCCATGGAGAGCGAGAGAGGCAGACCGCTCAGCGCACTTTTTTGGAGTTTTACCGGCCAACACGTTTTTTACCTTCTATCACCCGGACACCGGTTTGCTATTTCTCCCGGGAAACATACTCAGAGTTTTCAGTGGATTAATATATGCATATATATATATGTATATTTTTCCCCCCCTCTGCTAAATTATTTTTATCTCTGGTGGGGACAAGGATTTCCCGCATGCATGCATATTTCTGAACATCATCGAACACGTGTGAGTGAAACACAAAGAAATTCGGTTCCCTACGCGCAGCACGTGATGTGCGTGTGCGGATGAAACTTCCGCGAACATAATGCACGATCACATGGACACGCGCGCGTATCCGCGGAGGTTCGCCGGTCGAGCATATATATACATATATATGTATGTACATGAGTTAGGCCGGATATAACAGCCATTTGGGATTAGTTTATTTTTAATTGCAGGGACAACACCCATTCTGCACTTTTATACATGAAAGACTTGACCTACATTTTGGTTGCATAAATAAAATAATTTATTATGTAACAGTTTTGTGTCCCTTTATGTATTTGTTACATTTTCTGTAATACTTTATAACGGTTATTATGAAGTTATATAGCTATAGCTGTTCAAATATCTTCACTATTGTTGTTTAATTGCATCAACGGCACAATCATTAACAGCATGGATTATACAGAAGATGCAACATTGTTTATTTGTCCTCCTATTCTGTTAATAAAATATTCATCACTCATTCAAGCTTGATAAGCCCATCCTGATGGAAGTAGATTCAGTATGGATCATGACTCTATTGTACATATTTCAACTCAGTTAAGTCTGACAGTTAAGCAGCTAAAACATTTTACCTGTTGTAATGTGTTAAAATGTATTACATGTGGTTTCACTTAGATCCTGTAAAGAATCTATGACAAGAACGTCACCAGCAGTTGGAGATAAGAGGCACACTAGTGTGAAGACACTAAATTTAAGATGCTGTGATTTGATCTGTGGTCTGTTCTCTGGCTCTCCTTCCATCTGCACTGCCCTCTTGGCTGTTAGAGGGGTGTGTGTGTGTGTGTGTGTGTGTGTGTGTGTGTGTGTGTGTAAGGCTGCCACTGTGAGCTGATGTAAAATGATGCAACCTTCATTCAAGACAAAGCAACAACAAAAAAAAACACCCAAAAACGTGTGATTGTGTGTGATCAGTGTCCTACGAACGGCGATCCTCACAGAGTCGTTTGTGTTGGCCAGTTGCACCGGGGTTTCATAAACTGGACCTGATAATTGATGACACCTTTGGATAACGATCAAGCGTGGCGTGTGAGTGAAAGCAAAGGGAGAAAGCGAGGAGGAAGCAGTGGCAGTGAGAAGGGAGAGGTTTGTATGTGAGATAAACACAGCTGAAGTGGAAGAGACGGTGTGTTGGTGTGTGTGCGTGTGGGTGTGTTTGAATGGGAGAAGTGTGAGGTAGAGTAGGTGAGAAAATGTACAGAAATAGTGTGAGGGAATTAGGGGCTGCAGATGCCAGTCAACCCATGTGTGTGTAAACCTTTTCTCCTAAGTCACGCTTTTAAATACAACTTATTGTAGAAGGAAGGTGTCGCTGTCACAAAGAAAACTCGTCTGTTGCGTCCTCCGGAGCCAATCACTGGAATTCTGAAAACCTGCGAGAGAGGAGACCTATAAGAAGAGCCCGACGCAGCGGGCGAGTTGTGAGGTATTGCAAGTACGCTTCTCTGCTGAACCCTTTGTTTCTCTCCCATGAATTCCTTTAGAACTAGTGAGCATCCGTGTATCGACCTTCCGCCTTTTTCCGATTACGAGCCTGCCTATTCCCTGGATCAGATCCGTCCTTTGCCTTCTGTGTCTCCAAACCACTGCCTGTCCCCGGATTTCCCGTATTGCCTTGTCCCTTGTTTTTACCATTGCCTGTCGTCCTCAATAAACATTGAGAGCTCTGCTCTTGGTTCTGAGTCTGCCTCCAGTGTCCATTCGTTACAGAACACCCCACCAGTATTCCCATGGACCCAACATTGGCTCACCGAGCAGGAAGAATGGATTGACGAGCCATGCCAGCTCCTACGCCAGTCCGCCACACCGGTGGTCCAACCCGCCGTTTCTCTTGCCTCCGCCGGACCCTCCCCGATGGCTATGCCGGGAATATATGACGGCTCCCCTGGCAAATGCCTGGGGTTGCTCATGCAATGCGGAATGTATATCGCCCACCACTCTTTGAACTACCGGACAGAAAGGATAGAGTCGACTTCGTCATCTCCCTGTTAACCGGAAGATAACCTTGATTGGGCAACGGCCCTCTGGTCAGCCGGAGCCCTAGAACTTCTGTCCGAGAGACACTTCCAAGCACATTTTAAGGATGTGTTCGACCACCCTGTTACAGGGTGACAGGGCAGTCTCCATCCCGAAATCCAGACCGAACTAGCGTGCCGAGGGGACGTCACCGAGCTTGGCGACTAAATCCGGGTGTCCATCAGCATGGGACACCTCCTCGAGTCCCTACGATCCCAGCGTACCCGGTTTATATCCGAGTCCACCTCCCCGGTCCTCTCCAGTAGAGAGAATGAGGAGGATCCGGGAGCAGTTGTGTTTGTCTGTGGCGAAGCGGGACAGCTCCGGAACTGCCGTTTCCGACCACTCCGTCAGAATGACGGCTGGACCTACACCTCTGCTAAGGTAGGAATGTCTCCAGTTTTAAACATGTCACGTCAGCAGCTAACCCTACCTACTGTTTTGTCCGTGGGGAAAATGAAGCAGGAGGTGCGTGGGTTGTGGACTCAGGAGCGGCGGGGAACTTTATCTGTATCCCTCATCCCGGTGTCTACCCCACTCCGAATCAACGCGCTGGATGGATAACCCCTGGGCACTGGAAGGCTTACGCACCGGATAGAGGACATCACTCTACGGTTCGGAGCGTTGCACGAGGTGGAAGTTTCTTCATCGTGTCCTCTCCCCGGGAACCTCTGATCCAAGGACACCTGTGGCTATTGTTCCCCGACCCTGTGATTTCGTGGTGACAAGGGGAGTTACTGACCTAGTCCCATGAGTGTTTGTCCAAATGTCTGAATGTCACCTGCTGAGCCACCTAGGTTGAGGCATCTACGGCTCCAAAGACCCAGGCAGTGCCCTCCTGCTACGAGACGCTCAAGGAGGTATTCAGCAAACAAAAAGCCGCAGAATTGGCTTCCCATCGACCGTGCGATAGTGCAATCGATCTACTGCCAGGGGCGCCGCTGCCGAGGGGTCGAATTTACACACTGTCCCTACCCAAAGAAGAGGCCATGAACAAGTACATCGAAGAATCTGCAAAAAACCTGCGTCAGGACTTCATCCAGTGCGGGTAAGGACCCTACCGCCAGTTCATTGTCGAGGTGGACGCCTCCGAAGAAGGGGTTGGAGGTGTTCTATCCCAACACACGAGGACTCCCAAGATGCACCCATGTGCGTTCTTTTCTAAGAAACTGTTCCTGGCAGAAAGGAACTACGACGTGGGCAACTGAGCTCTACACCCCTTCGTGGTACTGACTGATCACCGTAACCTGGAGTACCTGAAAGGGGCGAAGCGGCTAAATGCCCGTCAGGCCCGGTGGGCTTTGTTTTTTACCCACTTCCGGTTTACCGTGTCTTACCAGCCTGGAGAGAAGAATGCAAAGGCGCGTCCCCGGTGTCCACGACTGACCCCAACCCCATCCTTCCACCCTCGTATTTTGTCGGACCTATTCACTGGGAGTCCGTCATCCAGGATGCGCTGCGCACAGAACCGGCGCCACCTTACACACCTCCCAATCGGACCTATGTCCCTGTGTCAGTGCTGCCTCAGCTCGTCCAGTGGAGACACACCACGTTGAGATCGGGACATCCAGGCATTACCCAAATGCTCTTGTCTCAGAAGTACTGGTGGAACTCGCTGGCCTCTGACGTGCGGCACTACGTGCTCTCCTGTCCAGTCTACGCGAAAGCAAAACCCCCCGTCAGCTCCACGCCGAGGAGTTAGTACCGCTGCCCACTCCCCAGAGACCGTGGTCCCATGTGGCGGCATGTAGCAACATTCTAGTCTTAAGTGTCTTTTCCTCCTGTTGTTCCGCACGTTTGGTCTTCCAGAGGAAATCATCTCAGTCTGGACGGCATTTTGCAACCGGCTGGGGATAAAGGTGAAGCTGATGTCCGGATACCATCCGGAGACCAACGGCCAAACCGAAAGGCTCGATCAGGATCTGGAGTAGTACCTTCGCAGTTACACTGCATGAAAAGTGGGATTTACGACAATTTCCGGCACCGTAAATTGTCGTGGAATTTCAGGTTTAAGGCAATTTTCGGCAATTTGCGGGCAAAGCCGAGGCACCGCGGTCTGGTCTCGCGAGTCCTTCCACGTAACAATGACCTCGTATCTGATTGGAGGATCCGGACGTTCAACTCGCGTGCAGCTCCTCTTGGACGCGATCAACAAGTTTCAGCCAGTCGAGAAGAAGCTGCCGTTTGCTATCAGCGGACTGTCCCGTCAGCTGAATCACCATCCTGCCGATATGAACAAGCGGGAGACACTGACTCAAGAAGAAGAGACGGCCGCATGAAATCCCAAGGTAAGAATATGTTTGATGGCTGCTAGCTAAGCTAAAAGTAGCTTAGCCTAAAACCAAAGCTAAGAGTAGCCTTACAAAAGAACTAGTGAGCAGAACCTGCTTTATTGAAGTGTATTTTTGTGGTGTATAAGATTTAAAGAGCATGCTCTCATTGTGCGGTATAAGGAAATAGATACCATAGAATAGATACCGATCATAACTGTACATTTTGTTTTCACAGACTAGTTTCTCCTCACAATGAGGCGCTGACCTATTTGCTCGGAGCAACATCTGTAAGTGACTGTTTCTCCTTCCTTGTTTAATGTTACGGTGACTTGCGTGTTGATTTTCATTCATACCACTTCCATTTAATTGTTTTCCAGCCGCCTGTAAGACGTATTACGAGACGGCAACTCCGAGACGGAGTTCCGCGTGAGAAGAAAGTGGGTAAGAGTATTTTTCACGAGCGTTGATGGATGTGTTGTGTCCATACGCATCGCACAGTATTGATTCATTGTTTTGTTTTTTACAGCTGCTGGAATGGAGACAGCGTGTGCTCGCAGATGACGCGGTGGAACTCTGGAAGTCCGCCAGCGGAGACCTCATGTCTGCCGAAGAAGAGGGCATGTTGGCGGGGTCTATGGGTGGATTGTACGGTCGCCGTCATTTCGTAGGACGGAGCTCTCTGAACTCTGTGCAAAGCTGCAGTCCCGGTGAGAGGCGACTCCAAAGTACAGAGCCACGCACAATGTGCGTCTGCGCGACGGACCTGCCTCGGAAAGAACGCCGCCAGTTACCTACAACCCCGAGGAGGCAAACGGACATTGTAGTTTTTGGATCATCATCTACCCATGTGTGCGCAGATCTTCGCTTTGTATATAATTGTTTGTTTTAATAAAGCTCTTTCTTTGCATCAACATGTTCCTGGAAAATGTTCATTTCCTCTATAAATTCAATAATGTCCTTGGTGGTAGTCTAATAATTGTTTAGTAGCCTACATAGGATAACAATGACATGAATATACAGTACAATATGAATGAATAAATAATATATATATATATTATATATATAAATTATTTATGAGGCTGGGTGACCAATAGCGACAGATCTGCCAACCAATCACGAGTGATTTTTCTTGTTTGAAAGTTGTGGTTTCATCCAATGAGGAGTAAGGAAACTCAAGCCAGGCCTGCCCAGGTGTGGTTTTACTGCCAATCACGAGTGATTTTACTTGTTTGAAAGTTGTTTAATCCAATAAGGAGTAAGGATATTCAGCCCGCTCCGCCACCCGCGGTTTCGCTGCATTCATGTGCCAATTAGGGCCATTCGCACCTCCGCCAGCTGATCGCCGCCTACGTCAGAGTCTGTTTCTGACAATTTCCGGGACAGGCGAACGCGGCGTGCGCGGCCTGTAAATTGTCGGAAATTGTCGGAAATTAGGGAGATTTGCGGGCGTTTACGGGGACAAAAATTTCACTTTTCATGCAGTGTTACTGCTCACTGCATCCACATGATTGGCCCAGAACTCCATGTTACACTGCTCGTTACGACTAACCCCTTTTCAGTGTGTGCTGGGACACTACGCCAGGTCCGGCCGTAGAGGACTGGTTTGGGCGCAGTAGCAAGGTCTGGGAGGCCGCCCATTGTCATCTCCGCCATGCAGCCTGCACACAGAAGATGTTCGCAGTACCTGGTGGATTCGGAAGGATACAGCCCTGAAAAACGGTCCTGGGTCCTGGCCTGGGATGTCCTCTCCCTGGAACTAATCGAGGAGTTTCATCGGGCGCGTCCGGCCTGTCGTCCTCAATAAACATTGAGAGCTCTGCTCTTGGGTCTGAGTCTGCCTACATTGTCCATTCGTTACATTTCCTCACAGTAGAACTGGGCAGTATCGCGATAAATTCAAGGCACAGTATTTTGTAAGATTCTGACAGTTTCGCGGTATAACACGGTAATTCTTTTGTTGAGTAAAGACATAATAATAAATAAATCATTGAACCCGAAAAGGGCCGACAGCTTCCTGAAAAGCTGTCCACCGCTTGCAACTAGCCAGCGAGTTAAGTGTGTTAGCTTGTTAGCTGTTGTGGCTGCTAGTGTTGGCTGGACTGATTGATCTGACTTCACTGAGGAGAGTGGCGTAGCTAGCTGCTAACGAGACCTCAACAGCTTGGCAGTCGCTTCAAACAATAACTGCCAAAACATATATTGTGCATTCACTGCAGAAAAACCAGCCTGTCTATTTGAGCTTAATTATGGTGACACAGTGTCTCGGTTCATAGGAAAAAAAGGTCTTATGAAGGTTAATCAAATGACAGGAGGAAAAAGCTCATGTTTCCAAGTGTCATATTCAAATAACAATCAATGTTATGTATTTTGACTACATAGAGCAGGGGTGCCCATTCTTTTCAGGCTTGCAAGCTACTTTTCAACTTCCGGCTGACGGAGGCGTGGCCGGTAAGAAGTAGCGGTGACCAACAACAGCGCTGTCATAAGTGCAAAACGAGTTGCTATGACTATGTATCAGAAGGAGGAAACAGTCACAAGCATCCTGCACATTCCTGGTTGTTGCCTTACTGGAGTCAGCATGGGTTGCTTTGGAATGAAAGGAAATGCGTTCGTTAGTAAGCAAGGATCGCTCATTAGCTTTAGCATGATTCTCGGTCATCTCGCGCGGTAGATGCATGCGTGACATGGCGTCATTTTTTTTTCGCCGATGACATGCAATCGATTGGTACTGCCTTCGAGATTGACTGCTTGATCGCGATCTACCTGTTGGGCACCCCTGAATCTATCACCCTATCTATTATGTAAATGCATTCATGATTGTGTGAGCCTGTGCATTTGTGTGTAGCCATTGTTTGCTCAGTGAAGCATTGCTGGATTGATGTGTTCCTGATGAAGTGCAATGACAATTAAAAAGAAACTGCCCCTCATTACCTCCCAGCTCTTTATGATGGGTGAGTTTATAAATATGTTTATGTGTGCGTGTGTGTATTTGTAAAGTTATCTCTGTGAGGACCAACTTTACATTCCTCCCCAGAGTGAGAACAATGTAGCTGGTCCTTCTGTGTACAACAGTACAGAAAAAAATAGTTAGCATTTACAGACATATGGCATGTGATGCAAAAATACACACACTAATTTGCATGGTGCACGAACAAGCAAACAACATACACCAAATGAAAAAAATGACACAGTAAACACATACAACCAGTTGTGTATAGGCCCACTTGCCTCTTTGGCTGATATGGTTCCAGTAGACATACCTTCAAAACAGTCCTTTATCATGCCGTCCACTTTTCATCTTCACTTCCCCCTCCCCACCCTCAATTTTAGTTTCTCCCCCCCACTTTCTTGCTCTTTCGGTTTGTATCCCCCTCCCCCTCCTCGCTGCTTCCCAGTAGACACATGAGGATACAAACGTTGCTTCCCCCCTGCACCAGGCCCACCACATAGACATTTGCATAACAATCTCCACTTGTTTTTCTGCTTAGATGGAACTCACAGCATGGTGCCGGCATGACAGAGAGGGGTCATTGCTACGTGTATCAGAGAGGGAGGGTCGTTTATGGTTGTGATAGGGGGACAGGAGGATGGAGGTTTCAAAAATGGCCATCCAGACCAAAGAACCGTTCCCTCATTGGTGCGAGTGGTGCTGAAACTACATATAGGATGCAGATCAAAGCACCTGAAGGCGCCACCTTTTATAACGTACAGCTATATTATACACAAACAGGACTTTATTGAGACACGATCTTCGTGATACACATTTAATGTATTTTCTACAAATCACACCACAAACATCCAACAAAAAAACATGTCTGTTGCTATATTTTCTATTTGCACATCAATATGAATATTTTCTTTCCTGTTGTTGCCTTTACTGTACCTGTACTGTACATTAGCTTCCTAACAAGTAGGTTAGAAAGGTAAATGACTGACTAATCTGATGCTACAGAGCAAGTGATTTCCCTAAATCACTAAAATTTCCCTAAATACATTGATCATAATGAAGGTAAATCTTGTGGGATCCCTTTGAGATGAGATTGAGCCCTCATCACGATGGCACAGGGGTTAGGTTCTATTTTATTAACAAATATATTTTTTACATAATAATGTATTATATCACCACCTAAATCATACAATACAGTAGGCTACAAGTTGTATACAAATTAAGTTTTAGTGTATTTGAGCTTTGCAAACCATTTTTTGAAGAGGAAGACATAATGCAGCAGTAAAGAAATCAATACACATTGCAGAAATATAAATGATAATTCTGAAGGAAGACCAAAACGGTTTTAATTTCCTTTAATTTCTTTATAATCTTTTCTATCTTTGCCTTCTCATGTGGCAGTATAAAGTCATCATAATGTAATCCTTTGGTTTGCTTCTTCGCCCTCTTGGATTAGGGCCGTCGCCATGCTGTTAAACCAAAGTCACCATATTTTAAATGCAGAGGAGTTACGTAGAGACGCTGTATAAAGCTCTGGTAGCGGCAGCAACCCTTCAATTACAGTAAGTCCACTCTAGGCACACCCTTCTTTATGGTGCATTTGACTCTAAACCAGGGGTCCCCAAACTGCGGCCCCCCCGGCCCACTTGGTGCGGCCCGCAGCCGAGTACGGAATGCGGCCCGCCGGCACAGTTCCGCGGACTTTATGCGCGATCATATGGACACGCGCGAGTATATGCGGAGGTCCGCCGACCGCCAGCACCCCCACCGACCTCACCCCACCCCCCCCTGACAGAGGAGGAGGGGGAAAAAAGTTTGGGGACCACTGCTCTAAACGGACTATAAAAGTTTTGAGACATTCCTCCATTGGTTTCACTCGGCAGAACCGGAATGGGCTGACCCCCCTAAACCGCATCATTTTGAATAATCAAGTGCCAGGCGGTAACCCTGTGATGAAACCGGTTCAGACATTCTTATTGGTTGCATCAGAGAACGTTTCAATACTGAGTAGTTTCCTTGAAATGACCAGAGAATGACTTAGTCAGCCATTTCTTCATTCGCGGCTGAGATGTCGGGATTAAGCTGCAAAAAATAAAGGATCTCGGAATTCTGTTACTGTCATGTGTTCTACTGCCGTATGTCTGTTGCAATCCAGAGGGACTAAAACAAATTGCAGATGTCAAAATGGAAAATGTAATGCATGGCAAATGAGCGAATACTGGAATATTGTCCAGCCCTCTACATGTCCCTCCCGTCATCATCCAAAAACAAGATTCACTATTGATCACTATTATACGTTGCGAACACTCTCCCGTTTAATTAGAAAATAATCTAGAAACATACGCTGCATGAGCACATACACCCAGTCATTAATGTACATGTGTGTGGTGCAAACGAGTCCCTGCTGCAGTGTGTGACGGCTGGAGTCTGTTTCTGTAAGGAGACAATAAGGTAGTAGGAAACATACCAAACACATGCAGACACACACAGGCAGAGTTATGAATACAGATGCACTGTAAGAATGCACATTAGTGACGACACTAACACGAAAAAACTGCCAGGGTGACAAAGTAAAAGGATTGACAGCAGAGAGGAACAACAAACAAGACAGATGGCGTCATATTTTATCCTTTGTTTAAGCAGGAACTATCACTTAGATCTACATTCATTCTTTTCAGAAAGACCCAAGGAGGCAAAAGCTTACTCAAAACATAGAAGGAAGATTCATACGGGCAGCTCAGTGTTGTATTCCAGCCTTCACCCAGTGACTCAATCCACTGTTGTTTCTATTTGTGTAAGACGCATACCTTAACCAGAGTTAAGGTGAGACAATCTGCACGTAGTACAGGTGTACAGATATTACAATGGAGCTATGGCAACATAGGCTCAAACATCTGCTTTAAATTATGAGGACATATTCTTAGATTAGGTGCAACTCACATTCTTACAGGTTTATCTCCACTGTCTCCACTATCTTAACTGTCAAGGATATATTTCCAATAAATCTTCAGGAATTTGGAAAAGAATGTCACACCTGAAAGTTTTTGTAAATTTGTAAATATTTGTAAATTAATATATCTGCACAAAATACATGCTTTTATATACACTGTTTCGGCTCGGGTCGGTCCCAAAGGCGCAGGGTCGAAAAAGCAGAGAGCCAATCATTGATAAAGTTAATGATTTTAGTGCCCTAAAATACATCAAGCTTTGTGGCGAGTCCCTGACACGCCCATTTAGCGACATGACAATGGCGAGCAGTATCCCTCCAACAAGACCAGACTCGGTACATTCTCTCCTCAAAGAGCCGTTGGACCGAAGAATTTTGCCAGAGAAACTAGAGGTGTAACAGCTGGACTTCAGCCTGGACCTCACGATCAGACAACGTACTGTAGAGATGCTACACCGGGAGGTTTAGCTAGCTATGTGCTAACGCTATATACGCGCACCGCAAGCGTGACTGTTTGGAAGTGGAGGCTGGTTTACGATAAACTCTGTCACACCACCGCGCTAAAGTTAACATCGGTACTCAGCTGCGACGCACACAGGACTGCAGTGAGGACACACAACCAGGACAGGGATGAAAACCACCATATTTTATCCAAAATAATTCATTGTGTGAAGTTTTGTGGGGCTTTTGAGTTAGTCTTTCCTCAACACACTGCCCGATCACTGTTTCCCCAACTTACCAAGTTAATAGGTGCATCTCAATATATACATGTTCTATTATATTTTCTATAAATATATTTAAATTGTAATACTATTAATTATATTAGATTTATAATTATAATTACATTATATTGGAATAAAAATAGATATGGTAGTTATATCAGATTCTTTTCATTGATATACTGAATTAATTGCAAAACAATAATGTGTGTTCGACAACCTTTTTTGCATTGAATGGGGCTACCAAAAAAAATAAAAAACACCAGCCACCACTGCATATAGCTTTGAGGAGAGAATAGAAGTCAAGTCTGATGGAAAGCGGTTTTTTGTCGATGGTCAACAACATAAAATGAGGAATTTAAAGAACCCATACTAATTGTAGGTTTTGTTTAAGCAATTAGGAACAAGGGGCTGTACTGTAAACAGCATTGGGTCTCCTGGCAAGATCTCGCACCATCTCATTCAGTCACATCGCTCATGACGTCCACCCTAATTGTCCGGTTGCGAAAGCTCGCATTGCCCGAAACTATCATTTGTGGGATTTTTGGCGATCGCCACCAAGCTAAAAGCTAAAATGTCAACTAACGGTTGTGCAAAATCTAACCTGAGTGCGTGGTGATAAGGGAACGCTCGGGTCAATGTGAACAGCAACTGTACATTATCGCTCAATAATGTACACCCCGTGACTCACTCTCAACCAATCGGAACACTGGATTTCATCTACCCGTATTATAATTGATAAATTATTTAAATTTCATTCAAGTACTTCAACATGCCTCACAAAGCATTAAATCGAGAAAAAAAAATTGAGGAGGGCATTTTAATTGTTTAATTTAAGACTGTGTAGCTTCCTACATTTTTTATTCTTTCTGAAACAAGAAAGTAAATTACAGCGTCTATATCATGTGTCCACCATTAGTCTATTGGGAAATTGGGCTATCTAGACTATGGCTGTACATACTATCATTCACCACAAGGTTGATGGTTCAAATGTCCCACGTTGAAGTCTCCCTGAGCAAGACACCTAACCCCTAATTGCTCCCCAGGCTGAAAAATGAAAAAGACCATGGGTTAAAAATGCAATGTAAGTCGCTTTGGATAAAAGCGTCAGCTAAACGACGAGCTAAATGTAGTGTAATACCCAGTTTTAATACTTTCAGCAAAAATATCAATCCCCGTTTTTTACAGTTTTACATACATACATTACATATTTTTGAGAGTTTGGGGATAATTTGACATGGGGAGGGCCGATATTTATGCAGCAAACAGCTTTCCCTGGTTGCCCAATGTTTTCCATTAAATGATATAACAAAAATATAACAAATTCATGAAATATGGTCTACTGTAAAAAAAAGAGCCTGCGAAATAACCTAACCATAACCATCTCTGTGGGCGCTAATAGTCAGATAAACTATAGATCTGTAATAACTAGAGAGGTAGCCGAGGCCTCCTGTGCATTTTAATCTGTCTAACAGAGCCGTTTGCCTCGGCAGAGTGGGAAGGAAAAGGGCCTTTTAATGGAGATACACTCAGAGCTGATTGCAGCTCATTACACCACCACAGGGAAAGACCAGAGGAAGGAGCTTAATGGTCGGGGGAGAAGAACGCTCGTAAACCACACACACACACACACGCACCAGTCAATGAATGCTTCCACGCACTCCCCAACCCAGATCTCACCTCTTGACACACATGCAGAGGCAGTGATCAACACACACCTCACATAGAAAGACACCTTTTTTTTCTCCTGATTATTCTATCATGGCAAAGTTTATCTAAGAAATGGTGACAATCTTCCTAGTCAAGCTATATTTATTATAACATCAGCTACCGTTATAAACATTAACAGGATAAAGAAGGAAGGCAGACAGCGGCAGCCTCTGGCCAAGGAATGGATGGAAGTAAAAAGATGGAGCAAACAGTATGGCCAAAGAAAAAAGGTAAAAATGTAAGTAAGAAACCTGGCACACTTAAATTTGACACTACTTAAATGGTGCGCATCAAATAGAAGATGATCTTGAATAAACATTTATTTCGCTGAGTTTGTACACAATGTTGTCCAAGAAACAACTTGGTTGTGGTGTAACTTACAAACTTTGTTACTTATTAATATTGAATTCATCGTTGACTTCGGGTTTCCAATAGGACACAATTAACGGTCTCATGGGTGAAAGTCCCGTTGTCTGATCCACAAGCTCTTGTGTACTTGTCATTCTAATTGGATGCAAAAACGTTGGCAATCGTATCCTTGGATTGCAGATATGTATAATTTGACAAAATGTATTATCACACATCATAACTGAAATTAAAAGGAAAACATCTGTGATTCAAATTTGCTAGCATTAAACAAGTGCAATTGAATTTAATTAGGTTACTTGGTTGTAAATTTGTTTAATGTAAAAATTGATGGTCAATATTTATATACCAACGTTTAGCATAACATTTAGCAAAAAGCTCAAAGTCTGTGGGCCTACTTTTGTTTTATACCATAGTTTTATGGCGTTATATTTGTGCCTCAATCCTGAGCGAGTAATTGTAAGTTTTGAGCACAGAGAACTATATTTTGCAAGCATATTACATTACATTTTGAACAGAAACTAACACTCGCAAAAAAAAAATGTGTTTGAGCAAAGAAAAACATATTCCGTGTGCACAGTTTACTCAGGTGCCCTCTCACAAACTCACATTCTGCTCTCTCGACCTCTTCACTCTGCGCCCGCTCGACGTTTGACTCACGCGCTCGCTCAACTTGCAGCAGCGTTACATTTGTGCCACAAAACCAACCAATCGGAGAATTAAAGAAGGTCAATTGTGATTGGCTGTTGGTCTTCAATTAAATTGCTAGTAGAACAGCATCGCGGAAGAGGCACCTGCATCAGACACACTGTGCCCCAAAAAGTATCGCCTAAATTGGACACTTCACACAGACCCACAGCCAAAACCCAGATCTCCACACCACCCTCAAAGTAAAAAAATTGTGCCGCAAAAAGGATCACTTGCGTCTGACAAACTGTGCCCCTAAAAGGATCACCTAAGTCGGACACTTTGAGGGTGGTGTGGAGGTCCAGGGCTCCGCTGTGGGTCTGTGTGAATTGTCCGATTTAGGCGATACCTTTTGGGGCACAGTCTGTCTAATGTAGGTGCGTCTTTAGCCCAAATGCTGCAAACTTCAACAACTCGCTGTAAGCTTCCGCGATGCTGTAGAAGTTCTACTAGCAATTTAATTGAAGACCAACAGCCAATCACAATTGACCTTCTTTAATTCTCTGATTGGTTGGTTTTGTGGCACAAATGGAACGCTGCTGCAAGTCGAGCGAGCGCGTGAGTCAAACATCGAGCGGGCGCAGAGTGAAGAGGTGGAGAGAGCGCAGCAACGTCTGCCCGCGCGCACAAAACGAGTTTGTGAGAGGGCTCCTGAGTAAACTGCGCGCACGGAATATGTTTTTCTTTGCTCAAACGAAATAATTTTTTGCGAGTGTTAATTTCTGTTCAAAATGTAATGTAATATGCTTGCAAAATATAGTCCTCTGTGCTCAAAACTTACAATTACTCGCTCAAGATTGAGGCACAAATATAACGGCATATAGTTTTAGAGTTAAATGTAGTGAGAGGAACCACAAAACACCCCAACTGTGAAACCCAAGCACACTTGATCTTGAACTGACACACTCAAAATGCTAAAGATATCAACACAGAATAAAATGACAACACTCCCTCCTTATTATTATTGTAGCACCATCAACGAAAACGTTGCATCTTACATGCACAATGCACACACGTAAACCATTCAAGTCCCGCTGAGCGCACACAGTGGCGAGGCCGCACACTAAGCGTTGGGGACCGTGAACAGGCAGTTCAGAGGTTCCCTTGCCGATAGCCGTATTGATTGGGATAAAGGTCTTTTGATGAGGCAGATTGCTCATCAGGCTGGAACGACATGCTCCTAAGATGTGACACCTTTTTTAGACCTGCCCAGGGGCTCATCGACCAAAGGATGGCCGTCATATTGGTGTGTGTGTGTGTGTTTATGTTTGTGGTCTGCCTGTTTTAAGTGATCACACAAGCCAGTATTGATTGGATTTAGGCTCATCTGGGTCACTCTGGCCCAAGGGCGCGGGAAGGGGGGTGCTGCAGCACCCCCTGCTGGCAGGAGCTGGATTAAAAAAATATATTATATATATTTTTAAATAATTACTAATTTGCTGTCTGACATTATTTATATTTTTGTAAGTGAAATGATGAGTCAAACAGCAAAAAAGGGTTACATGGTATTCATAATGGCCCGAAGAAGGAGTGTTAAAAGCCGGTCTTCCACTCGTCGCCCTATCTAATACGGACAAGGTGATAAGCATTGCACAAGTCTAGCTTGGTGAAGATTCTGGCTTGTTGCAACAGTTCAAAGGCTGAGGACATGAGGGGCAGGGGGTATCGATTCTTGATAGTACTGTCATTTAATGGTCCATAGTCAATGCAGGGTCTCAGGGAACCATCCTTTTTCCCCACAAAAAAGAACCCTGCTCCTGCTGGGGACGATGAGGGGCGTATGAGTC
Organism: Apeltes quadracus; assembly: GCA_021346845.1. Lineage (NCBI taxonomy): Eukaryota > Metazoa > Chordata > Actinopteri > Perciformes > Gasterosteidae > Apeltes > Apeltes quadracus. Next base: position 16,022,372 of record CM037922.1, on the reverse strand, counting down.
CTGCTTTTAATGAAGCCTTGATGTATTCAGTTCATGGCTACTTTCTCAGGACCTGGAGATTGAATAAAGTCTCCCCTTCGGAATGGGTGCCCCCGGGATAAGGTCAATGGGGCAGTCGTAATGTCAATGGGGTGGTAGGGAAGTGGCTTTACTCTTGCTAAACACTTCCTCAAGATTGTGATAACAGCTGGGAACAGGAGGTCATATCAAGCAAGTTGTGTGTGTGTGGATCGGAGCTGAAGCTGATACAAGGTCCCCAATGACTCCAATTTCCACTTCTTTGCTAGGTGCCCTGCCTGGCCCCACCCGCTTCCCTCCCCAACTTATGATCCTCCCTGAGCACCAGTCGATGTGGGGGCTTGTGTTTTTTGAACCAGGGGAACCCCAAGATCAGGGGGTGTTGGGCCGAGTGGAACAGATGAAAAGTCACTAGTTCGTGGTGGTCCCCGATGCGTACGGCCACAGGTTCAGTCACATGTGTTACAATAAAAATAAAGCTGCCATCTAAGGCGCAGGCTTTCAACGGCTGGTTCAAAAGGTGCTGACCTAACTCCCATTTGGTCGGCAAAACCCCAGTCCATAAGGCTTTCATCAGCCCCAGAGTCAACCAGTACTCCCATTGAAGACTGTGGTGTCATGGTGGCTTACCTGGATCGTCATCAGGGAGCGGGAGGAACTGCCCGATGGCTGCTCGACAGGGGACTCTTCTTCACGTGGTGGGTCGTCCTTTTCGCCGGGCACCCTGCCACTAGATGCCCTTGTTCCCCGCAGTAGAAACACCTCCCTTCCTGCAGGCGGCGTCGTCGTTCTTCAGCGGACAACCGAGCCTGTCCCAGCTGCATGGACTCCTCTGGATCGCATGAAGAGACAGTTCTCCACTGGACCGGCGACGGCAGGGGAGGAACGACCCTCGAGTTAGTTGAAGGGCAACCTCGGGCGTGCTCCCGAGGGACTGTGACCTGTGACTTGTCCTGCATTTGTGTCTTCAAGCGATGGTCTGTCCTAACCGCCAATGCGATCACTGCGTCGAGATCCTCAGGCAAATAAAGGAGAACTAACAAGACTAAAGTCTTGTATGGGATCTGAAAGTCCTGAGATGAATGCATCGTACAATGCCGTGGCATTCCATACAAGGATTTGCATTCCCCAGACTCACCGGAGAACTTCTCGGGAGGAGCAAGGCGAATTACCTGGCTGTGGGGAGCTGGAACTGGTGGTGCGTCAGCAGCCGCCGGCGCGGGTGGGCCTGATTGTGCTTGAGTCAAATGGGTGAGCATCTGATGAATCTGGTTTGATAGTAGATTCACTTGGGTCGTCATGGCGGCCTTAAAGTCCTCCTGGCCGCTTGCCAGCCCTTTCACTCCATGTTGCAGGGCAACTGATCCTCCTGCTGCTTAAGGCGGGTACCTTGCGAGCAAATGGCTGCCTTTAGGTTATCCGAGTCTGCTGGATTCATGCTGGGCAGTTCGTTCTGTCACGACCGGACGGTCGTGATGGGACAAATGAACTGAGGCATCAGTTCTTGTCTCGAGTAAAAGTGGGCGTGTCAAATGAAGCCCCGCTTTGAGGCGTGTATCGCTTCCGGAAAATGACGTAACCGATGACAAACGAGGCCTCGGTTTAGACAGATCACGTCATTGGTTCGTTCACCGTATCACTTCCGAAAACGCTTCAAACCTCGAGGCACGCTGTGGGTGTTGTAGGCAGGGTGCGATTTGACAAAAAAGCAGAGGGAGGGGATGTTTTTTTTCGTATTATTCATAGACAAGAACATGTGACTTTTAGTTTGCATACCTAGGGAGAAGAACGCAAATGGTAGACAGGCCCTTTTTCGGGTCCGTGGATTAGTCCCCATCACAACATGGCAACACTTTGAATGTTAATTTAGTTGTTTTATTATTGAGTCCTGTAAAGTAAGACAATATGCTCAGTGCCGTCGCTCCGCACACGCACATCACGCACTGCGCGTAGGGGACCAAATGCCTGGGGGTCACCAGAGAATCTGGGACTTCACAGTAGGCTACTAGTATAAATAACAAATAAAATATGTCTAAAGCATGTTAATATGCAAAACCAATACAAAAGTAATAGGCCATCCCTCACAGTAATGCAGCTCCGCGCTGCTCAATTAAGTTTCCCTCCGATGGGATCCAAAGTCCAACTGGCTTGATGCTTACTTTTACGCGCACGGACGGTTTGGCTAAGAGGAGGAAGCACAAAGAGGGGAAATCGATCCGCGTCACGAGCACACGCGCACCCCTGCAACGTTATCCCGCACTAAAATGTTCCTATGTGTTTGTGTTGCTGTGGGGGTGCTTTTTTGTCAAATCGCACCCTGCCTACAACACCCACAGCGTGCCTCGAGGTTTGAAGCGTTTTCGGAAGTGATACGGTGAACGAACCAATGACGTGATCTGTCTAAACCGAGGCCTAACGTTGACGGAACGTCAGAAAACTCATCGCACCCTTAAGAGAACCAACAGCTAACTTTCAGGTAATGTCTGGGAACCAAACGCTAACGTTACTGTTACCAAAAGCTGACGTTGAGAGAACATTTTGGGAACCATAAATTGTTAGCTTGGGTGTAGCTAGCTTCAGCGCTAGCCGTCGCTAAGCCAGGACCCCCAGTGGATGGTCGTGGCTGTAACTCACTTCTTATCTCCCCTCCTAGACTGTCCACGGAAAAACGTTGCCCTCCTCCTTCTTGACATAAAAACCTCTGCCAAAACAACGCTCCATCTCCACCAGAAAAAGCGTCCTTCACATGGTAGTCCGCCGATGCCCGAGCGGTCGACTACGTTATTAGAATCCTAGAAGTTTTCTTCTGACACCAGTTGTAACGTTCTGTGCCAATAAAAGGCCAAAGACTACACACATTACGCCGGAAGGGGCGGTACCTTAACCCCGGCCCAAGTAATAGAGTAATCAGAACCATATACACATTTAGGAACTTAAGACACGCTACAGTATTTTCAAGACTGAGATATAACCACTATTTCAAATTCATTGCGGTCAAAGGCAAGAACGTGCAAGTGATGTGTACATTATATCCAGGAGCAAAAACTTTGTGGACATCCGTTGTAAGCAACTCTAATTTTTTAACAGTAACGCAAATAGTGACTTTCCCTGGTAACGAGTTACTTTTATTGTAGAGTAATTTAGTTACTAACTCAGTTACTTTTTGAACAAGTAGTGAGTAACTATAACTAATTACTTTTTTAAAGTAACTTGCCCAACACTGGTAACGCGACACTTTCAATCTCAGTAAAGATAACAGCGTTGTAACGATGGCAACAAGAATTAATTAGATTACTCCGTTACTGAAAAAGTAACTCCGTTAGAAACGCCGTTATACTTTAACGCCGTTACTTCCAACACTGGTACAGACTGTAAAGCCCTCTGAAGCAAATTTGTAATTTGCGATTTTGCGCTATACTAAATAAAATGAATTGAATTGAATTCCTATTTGCACACAAATGCAAAATCGGACTGGCCATTAAGAAATTAGAGAACACTCCCAAACAGTGGATCCATTTGTGTCACAATAAGTCCAAGAGACAGGAGGACGCAAGCGCAGATTCCTAGCAGAGATACTTCATTTAGGGTCAGAATACAAATCCCCAGAGGCAAACGGGGACAAGGACTGAGACAACAAAAAAAGACTCAACAAAAATTACGAACCGACAAGGAGATAAGGGACACGCATGGTTTGAATACACTTTGAAGGTGCAGGTGACACAGGGTGGAGAAAACACACAAGCGCAGGAAGTGAACAGGAAAGAAACCCACAGTGTTACAATTCGGTGGTCATAGAGATTTAAATTTTAGTCTATGGCCCTCTGCAATGGTTTGCCTGGGTTAGGAGAAGAGTAATATATTTCCAACTAACTTTACTGACCATTTTGAAAATAATTAAATCTTTTTTATGTCATCCAGAGTAAAAAGCTCACCCACTTTTCAACAAATGTGTTTCCTTTTGATTATTAAAGTTGTAGTGAAAGAGTGATCTAAGACTGAGTGTCAACCCATTGGGTCCCTTTTTTTAGCACAAAACATCCATGCTGTTAATAATTGATTAGCATTGATTCAACCAATGCATGACCCATGCCAGAGTCGACAGGTAATGTGCAAGAATGTGTGTGTGTGTGTGTTTAACATACATTTATGCTGCCTAGTTGGTGTTCCCACATGCGTGGGATTGGTGCATTTACAGCAAAACCCCCAAAAGGTGCAGTGCATGTATTTGCGTCCAGGAGAAAAGAGCAGCGTGCTTAGCTTTAAAAGCTCCAGACGTGTTTTCAGAATGAAATATTTAGGAGCCTTGACCTCCATGTGCTTGCAGAAACTCCTGTTTCCCATTGATTTCTGACAAGACAACTGGGACACTGTTACAACAAAATGCACTATAACCAACCACACGTATCCTCTGTCACCAGCTTAAGCCTACCTTCCCTCTTCTTGGTCAGTTTGTGTGTGTGTCCACTGAGATGGACACAGATCAAGGCCTTCCTTCTTAAGGTCTCTTCCAGTAGGGATTTCACCTTTTAGGACTGTTCACCAGTCAAACTTGTAAGTGCTGGCAAGATATCAGCTGTCAAGCCTTCTCCCAAATACGCACTTCCTTATATGTGTAAGCTCCAATCCCATACTCAACAAGAAGCAGATCAGAGACAGGCATCGACAGGCCCATCAGTGTTCTTCAACCTGAGACCGAGACAAAGACAGATTAAGACCAGTTGCTGAAAGGGATCAAGTTTATATTGTAGTTAATCCTTTGCATTTAAAAAGGCTTAATACATCAGTAATTCAAAGAAAAGTGACATACAGCATCCTAAGCACCGCAGTGATTCCATCTTCTGTTAAACACTTTTCGTTATTGCTCGGTAATTCTTGTTGAAAAAATGTCTTACTTGTCAGAGCGCTATCAGGAAAGTTTGGTTTGAGCAAAAAATGTTTTTCTTGCTTTTGGTAAAAAAATAAAATAAAAAAATAATAATCACAATTTGGTTAGGAGATGAAAAATTAACCGGATGAATATTTAAATGTCAGTTGATCCTTTCAGCAATTTTCAAGTCAAAACACTCTTAAACCTACAGTTGCAGCAGTTTTACAGAAGCACTCCAGTATGTGATAATTTCTTCTCAGCAGGGCATCCTTGTTGAAAGGTTCCACATTACTTTAAATGTATTATTGCTTGCTTCTTGCAAGCTTGTGCCTACAATGAACAAAAGGTAAATCTTTGAGATCAAATGGTCCTGAATGCACCTCACTTTGATATGAGGTGTAACGTTGTCTCCTTCACATAACTTTGGCCAACAGGGAGTTGGACAATTAATTCCTGTTTAACATGTTTTCCGTTCTCTGGATAATAACAACTGTTGGCCAGAGGTAAAAAGACAGATTCTTTAAGATTAAAGGTGTAGTCCCCTGGTAAATTTGGGACTTATAATATTAGAATAATGTGGGTTATAATTAATCTCCCTTTCAAAAACGATAAATGTTTATTTTACTTTAAATAAATAATATTGTAATTAACGGCTAAAGCATATATTATTTAGTTAAATAATATTGACAGACATTTTATGCAGTTACTTTTATTACTTTATTCTTACTGTTTTTGTGTTAATGTTTATTGGTCGATTGTGATTTCCTGTTTGTATAGCCAATGGTGTTGGTTGGGGAAAAACGGCGAGACACGTGACTGGGGAAAGTTCCAGAGTTTTTAGAGTTTTGGCGGAGAAAGAAGGCGCGAGTTCGAGAAGAGCACGTGACGCTGCCGTTGGAAAGGAGGAGAGAAAAAAGAAGAGAACGAGAGCAGGAGGCGAAGAAACCAGTCGCGGGAGGTTTGAAGGAGAGGACCGCGGACTCGGGAGGTTGGTGAGTGGAGGACAATCGAAGCCTGAGACCCGTCTGACCTAGCGGGGACGAAGGCGCACAGGTCGCCATCGGAGAAGCCGAGCTAGCTAGCCCCGGTGGGTGCAGGCTGGGTGGACCTGCCGGTTGATTATTTTTGTGTTACAGGAAGGGAACCATTAGATCATCTATTTAGAGGTAATATTTGTAATTGACGTCATTGCTACTATTTGGGGGAATAACTCAATTTAGAAGGGGTTATTTTGGTGAAGATTGTGGTTATTTGTGTATGTTTGTTAATATTGTGTTTTGGGGAAGGTTTATATATTATTCAGCAGTTTATTGCGTTCCAATAAACAAGGGTGTTACCCTAATTTATTTTATTTGATAGAAGACAAAACATCTCTGGGTCTCATTATTTTAAACATTTTATTGTTGGAAGGTTTACAACGAAGTAAAAACCTATTATTAGGTGCACCTTCGGGTATCCACCTGCTAAAATTGCTAAACCTGCTAAAGTGATACGGCGATACGGGTGGTGATACGGGTGCTACAAAAGGTAAATATGTTCAACTACATATACGTGTATGAAATATCAATTGAGTGTGTGCTACTGTAGTGATCCGATTTCACAGCACCAAAGACAAAACTTTGCTAAAGTGAGCAGAGTGTGTGTTGAGAACGTTTTTTGGCTCTGTGTAAACACACTACATTTATGCCATAATCTGCCCTGCACAAAAGGTTAATCTCTGTGGATTGGAAAAACAGGTGATGCACAAGAGGACAGAGCGCTCTGTCTGACAATGACAGTGACAAAAATAACGACAAGAACAATTTAATCCTGCATTGCCCTTCTCCGAGATTTAACCCAACTCGGCCATGCCATGCACATTCTAAAATAGCTCCACTTTATACAATGTTTGTCCACTGGTGCTTTCTGTCTTTTCATTCTGGTGATCTTGAACGGCATCATTAGACAATGAATATCAACGGCTAATAGCCGCCCGTAAAACAGGATACAATGTTGTAGAACAGTTTAAAACATTGCAGTTTAGAAACTACTAGCAGATCTTCCTGTCCCTTCTCAAAGGATTTGGTGTCTCTCTGCTTGCAGCCCTTCTGACAGGGAGCATGGTTTGGACATTGGTCCAAACCATGGGTGTCTGTCTGATAGGCCAATTGCGATCGACCAGTCGATCGCCAAGGCAATTCTACTTGTAAAGTAGCTCGCTAAACCTGTGCTCACTGACAACAGGAGTTCCATAAGGCTTCTTCCTGAGCCCTCTCATTTTCTCCTAGACATAAGGTTCTGTGATGCTGTCAGTCATTTCCATCTCTTCTTCTTCTTCTACGTATAATGATGACCCTATTCTTGCAACCCACCACATATAAACACGCAGGTGGAGATAGAAATTACTTTTTGCTAGGATAACGTCTCTGAGTGGATTTCCAAGCGGAACCTGGACAACACTGAGCTTGTTATCCTATGAGGGGAATCCCTCAGAAAGATCTGTCCATCACCATTGACCAAGCATTGCTGGTGTCGAATCACAAGGAGGAACCTGAATGTGACCCCACCATCTCCCTCAGTATAAGCCCTCGAGTTAACCCCCACTCAAGGGTGATCCTTCCTCTCCTCACCAGGGATATGGCTTATATACTTGTGTACTCAGGTGCTTGTTACAACAACTTCCTCATATATCCAATTTAAAACTTTGGTGCAATCAATAGACTGTTTACAAGAAGTGGAAGTAATCACCCATTGGTTTACAGTGTTTTTAAGCCTTTACGTTGGAATTTTGGCTATAGCCATCTTATTTCTTTGTACCCAGATTTAAAATTAGTAGGTGGAGAACAATATACCACTAAACAATAGGTTTCCAGGTGACCAAACAGGTGTTTTAAAGGACCTCAAAACACCTTGTTCGCAAACCTCTCATTCACAATATTTTACAATGTTGGCTGAGGAGTAGCGTCATTTTCTCATTGACTTCTATAAAATCAGACTTATCTTTGCATTTAGGAGACATCCTGTGATGAGGGAGAGAATGTAGGTTTAAGGCACTTCTCCTTTGGCTTCACTTTTCAGAACTGGAGGTTCTCGCCTTGGGCTGGCCTAGAGGGACCTTCAGGGAACTGCTCCTTCCTACCTCCAAGCCTTGCTCAAACCTCACACCCCCGGCTAGACATTTGCGCTTCTCAAGGGAAGTGCCCTACTACAAACTGAAGTCAACACCACCTTTTGTCCGCAGGGCAAAAAAACACCTTTTCACTATACTTACATCTCAACAACCTGTGCTAGTACTTACTTATGTCATTCTATTACATAGAAAAAACTTCATATGTACATTCAATTATCTATACAAAAATTCTAAGAAAGTTATGTATTCAAAAAGGTATCGCTACACTAGTTACTGTTATTGTTACCGAGACGGCCTTGCTGGTAGTTATAAGCAAAGAGCTATGGGATGACCAATTTGGAATAATGGCTACTGAATCCATCACATTAACTTTCTTGACCGAAACAGAGTTGTTTTCAACTTGACCAAATAACTTCTTTCATTTCTTTCTCATCTCTTGCCATCAATTCCTCATTCCTCCCCTCTCCTCCCTCTCTAACACTCCGGCCCTTCTGCAGCTCACATTCCCTGGACTAATCTTCGCTGGTTCAATGTTGTTCAATTAGATTCCAGTTGACATGCATTGGAAGTAGACACTCCTCCTCGTAATTCAGCCCTCTTCATAGCCAATCTATTTTTTAATAAAGGTTCAGAGGAAAACATTAAAGTATTGATCTTTATTTATCGACCGCAGCCTAAAGCATAGTTAAAGCTGACACAAATCAATCAAAATGAATTTAAAGTGATGATAACACATAGGAGGAGCCTACCCGTCTGTTTTGGGGAGTAATTAGGGTGCTGGGCAGAGGGAACCCGAGGCAATAAGAGGAACAGACCCACACACACACACACACACACACAGAGCAACCGGCAGAACTGTTTAGCAGGCTGCAGATTATACATTTGTGTTGTATTAAATGAGAGGACTAAGAGGCAAGGTTAATGAAAGGGCACAGCACTTTGGAGCCGTAGTAATCTACTGAAACCCTCTCTTCACTCAATCGAATGTGCAGCCCATACAAGCACACACACATCGCACACACTAACATGCACAACCCCGTGAGGCGGCCTCCGGGACATAGAAGATGTCCCGGAGGCTGCCTCAGCAAAAAATTAGTTTGTATTCGTTGTATTCGTTTTAAAAAAATGAATGAGAAACGGCGGGTTGATGATTGCGCGTGTGTGTGTGTGTGTGTGTGTGTGTGTTGAAATGCAACAGAAGGTCAACTAGCCCCAAGTGCATTAAGGTATTTTAATCTGCTTGATGATGTCCACTGAGCAGAGGTCATACACTGCATAGTGAGGAGCAGTGGGGGCTTTCTGGGACCATCCACACACTGGCCTTTCCTCTCACACCCTCCCTCTCCAAAATGTGTTGTGTGGATATTGAGATTGGTTGGAAATCCAGTCTTGGACTTTCATTGAAAACATTGCCTCGACAGAGTGGTTCAAAAACTAGGTGAGGAATACACAACATACAACGTGGAATACACAACAAGGCCTCCATTCCTCCATTGTTGCGATCATTTCATGTTGTCGTTTCTCCACAGAAATGTCTCCACGTTGTTTAAAAAAAAGAAAAAAGGAACCACCAGCGAGAAGCCATTTCAACATGGGCGAGATATTAATGAGTTTACAAGGACCTATTCGGTCTAATTATGTCGAGCAACTGCTGTGTCTTACTGGGCCACAGCTCCCAGGGGGGAACACAAATCTACCAGGCAAGCAAATCTCGCCTGCTTTTGATAAAACACTCGACCACGAAGATACAAATAATGCTGGCCATCCTTCATCACCACCGCCGCGCCATTGCCGGCGAGATTAATATAGCCGCACAGCGTCGCCACCCCAAATTTAACCTGAAAAATACTCAACTTTGGCATTAAGACAATGGCTATTAGAGAAGCGGGAGTTGTCGTGGCAAACTCGGCATCCTCTCAGGGGATATCTTGTAAGAGAATTCTCGCTGCTGTAAGTACAATTAAAGTGATTGCATGTGACCTTCTGTGTAGACTGAACCTTTTAACATGTTAAAGAAAGTTTCTCTACCAGGCTGACATTTGAACAGTGACATTGAAACCAGAAAACACAAACCCACCGTCCTACTTGTCAAAGAAAAGGTTGGAAATGTGGGTTGCTATGTGTCTTGATTTTTATTTAATTTTTTAAATACTGACTGAGGTTTTGCATGATTTCGAGACTGCTTGCTTACTTTGCAGTTACTACTACTAAGTTATTTGTAAGATTGTTTAGGGTCACAAAAGCTGAATGAACTTTAAAAGTGTGACTTTTCAGGGGGGAGTTTGACTTATGAACAACTATAAACCGATAGACCCTTTACATAAAAGGCACAAAGTCAATTCAATTGACTGACAACTACCACGTCCCTCCCGTCCCCATCGGCCGAAACGTTTGCCCGACTACAAACCCCCCCTGAAGTTGTAAACCTAGTGGAAACATTGCTGCGTCTTCAGAAGTGATGATTAAGCAATCGCTATGCTGACATGTCTGAACCTGCAGGGGGCAGTTTAATGTACATTTAGTAAAGTATGGTCAAATACACCATGCAGAGTATGCTTTAGGGCGGGATTAGTTACGATTGACAGGTCGCTGGCCTATCAGATCAGCATACAGCATCTCACACTCTACTGCAACCTAAATAAAAACTGCTTGGTTGCAAAGACAAGAAAATGTGGTAATGGCAGTAATCCAAGATGGCTTCAAAACAGCAGTCCACAAACCAATTGGTGATGTAATCAATGACTATGTCCACTTTGTGTAGTATTGAGTTACTGACGCACTTGAAGTGTATGACAGTGTCTGTAACTACAGAAGCCTTCCCCGTGGCCTAAATGTTGCGTTTGGGGGCTTCTGGGCGTCAAACCTGTATGAAAACGAGCCACCTGGTGTCAGATTGCGTCAGAATTAGTCAGGAATCGTTCAAAATCAAGTTGCCAAAAGACTCGTTCTCTCATTGCAATAATTCCTCTGTTTGCATGTATAACTGCGACAAGAATGGCTGGTTCAAATCCAGGATCCTTTTGATTTGTTGGTGCCCTGAACTCTTAGGATTTAACTAAGTGACAATGACACTTCCGTTAAATATTGTTATTACCAATATAAACTAACAGATTTAGTTGGTAAAAAAGTTGGATCAAAGTTGGATAAGGAAGTGAAGAGGGGCTGCCTTTTCAGAGTATGTCCACTTTGCTAACACTAAACCATTATTGAAATGTTGCTCTGAGGACCAAATGACATCACCTCCATACCTTATGCAAATATGCAGTAGGATCCATTACACAGCAGGAGAGATAAGTGCGTCCAGAACGGAGCAAAGGCCCACTCACACCCCCAGCGAACTTGCGCACACACACATCCATCGGGTAGCGCGTTTGGAATACTGTAGGTTTGCTCTCATACGAACACACACACACTTATCTCCCCCTCTAATACAGAAATAAGACACTTGACTCTGCAGCAATGGCAGTGACACTGTGTATGGTGGAGGTGATGGAGTATAATGGCCTTTTAAATTTGTATTCCAAGAGAAAGGGAGATAGCAGGAAAGAGGTTAGCAATAAGCCAGCTCTGACTTCATCTGCACTTATAGGTTGCATTTACATCAAGCACACGCTAACCAAAGTACGGCGATGGTTTCAAGTGGCCTGGCACTTAAATGTTCTCCCTTTGTGTTTTATCTTCGCAGAATCTGTAAAATGTTCATTTTCTATCAACTTTACTTCAACTATAGAAGGGCTTTTCCTTTGGTCAATTTAAAGTCTATATAAAGGGGTTTTTCACTTGTTGTTCATGGTGTGAAGTTGCGCCCCTCCTGTAGCCCCCCAGTTTGGGACCTTCCTTAAAAGTGTTATTCATATCTCATTTAGAATCACATGGATGCTTCAACAGTATTCTGTAAAAAAAATAAATTAAATTCTGTGCTCCTCCATGTAACCATGGAAGCCATGATTGACGCAGTGTGGTGAATAAAGGCTGGTAGCGTGATAGTGAAATGCAGCCGCAGCTTCCATTTATTTCCACTCTAATTGTCACAACTTTGGATTTATTAATTGGATCGTTTTCTGATTTTTGCAAAATAAATGATTGAGGAAAATCATTTTTATATCCAATCGTGTGTAGCTGTCTTCCTGGTAACTGCAAAAAAGTACCGCGGTATATAACAAACTCATTTGTCGCACAGCAAACCAGGTCATTGCTAATTAATTTGACAATAAGTCAAGTTTTACTTAGCAGCTTTTCTATCTCAGCAGCATCAAATCTTCCACCTCGTGGATGGAGATAAAAAAGGAAAGGGATGAGAGAGGGGTCAGCACTGGCCGCTCTTAGTTTTCTTCCCTCACGCCTCAATAATAGATGTTTTAAAGTTTAAGTGCTGCCAGAGGGCTGCGAGTCCCGCTGTTCATTAAGTCGGCCACTGCCGCTGTGCAGTATTTACATTGACAGTGCTCTGAACGCCTGCTCTGTCGGAGCAATTACATCTCGTCTAAAGTGCTTGGTAACGAGGAGACGAGAGGAAAGAGGGAAGAAAAAAGGAAACTGTGGAGAAAATAAGAATACCAAGATGGAGAGAGAATGGAATAAGCTGCTCTTATTTTACACACATATTTGGAGCTGCAGGCAACATTAAAGCACCATAAAATAGCGGCATAAAAACAACAGCGTCTACGTTCGTTGTCACGCGTACTCGGAAGAGTGAAGCACAATCAGCTGCTTATGCAGCCGCAATAGGGGAGGCGGGGGGGGGTAGCCCCTCGGCAACATATGTGTTCTATCATGCTTGTCACAACAATGTGTTTCATCTGCTAAATACGCTTTTACCAGACAACAAATCCACCAGAGCGCTACGAGCAACGCTCATTTCGTTACAGAGGGAGTGACGTCTCACAGAAACATCCAGAGGTAGATGCTTGATAATGCCAGCACGGGTAGGAACACTTTCTTCACTTGTAATCCCTTTGGTGACTATTTATAAACTATAGAACAAGATGCAAAGATCTGGGATTGCACGTGGGAAGAGCCACTGCTTTTTCCCACAGAAGGCTGAAGTCTTGTGTATCCTTTCAAGTTGCAGCTCTTTTATTTCTATACTCATCTTCTATAAGCTAGTGGGTTCCATGTGTCTTTTCGGTTTGTGACTCCTCAAAGCAAAGTAATGTAGACATCAGTCGTTCAACCAAAAAGGTTTTATGCTTCTATGAAATACATTTGCAATAAGTCAGGAAATATAGTAAATAAAAGATAGAAAAGATAAAGATAGAAAGAAGGCTGGCAAAGAAGGAAGCCAGCTTGTTGTTGCTTAGTAACGACGTTGCGTCAGATCAATGGCCATGGAAGACCCAAAGATCCAAACGTCAGTGCTTCACAACACAGACTGGGTGAATTTTTGAATGAAAGTTAAAACGATCCGTCACAACGATGTTATGACGTATCATGGCGTTTTTGTTAGTGAGTATCTGGAAATCCTTGACTTTTCGTAGTGGGTAAACGGCGTATTGCAGCGCACCACGCAGACTACACCTCTGCTCTTTATTGTTGACTTATTTGCAAACACTCAATTTTCACATTTTTCACAAAAACACTCATTCTCACATTTGTCTTCACTCCTAGTTCCCGATGACCCACGAGATGTATGCTTTGATGCCCATTGAGAATTACTCTTTCATGCAATGACTTTTGTTTGATACAGACATTTCGTTTCAATACATCACTGTCGAATTGGACTGTTTCATTCCCTCACCAACAAAAGTAAAACAACAGTCCATACATTGTCACGGGGGACGGGGGGGGGGGTCAGGACGCAACAACGCAGAGAGTGTATCTCATGCCCAGAAGGTGTTTTTTTTCACAATCAATTAACTTAGGAAGAAACAAAGGTGTCCAAAATGTGCAGTGAGTCCTGTGACGATGCTGCAGGTTGTGCGGGGTGAGCCTCAGGCGCCGGTCTTTGAAGGAACCGACTTCTCTCACTCACACGGGAGACGGTTCTCCCCTTTCGGTGTGAGCCTGCCGCTTAAATGTGGTTTGTTAATTGGCCCCAGTTGCCGGCGCTCAGCCCGCAGTTGGGGTGCGGCCGGTTTCCATGGTGCCTGATCGTCGTATCGGGGGCCTCACCACAATATTAAACTGAGGGACATCACTGCTACATTGAAGGTAACAAACAAGATGGACATGAAGCTGGTTCTACATTGTGATCAAACCTGTTTATGATGTGGCCAGTGATGAAAAAACCACACTCTGTTGTTGTTGAATTCACTGCCAGTACAGCCACCGGATCATTAGTATTCACTCCAAATTGTGTTTCTGCCCGTCAAATAAATGTTGCTGACTTTTTCCGTCTCCATTTCTCTGGCCTGGTTGAGTTCTGTAAAGTTTATCAAGGAACAATCACATTCTCTCTTGACGACAGACAGACAAGTAATGTGCTCTTCAAAGGCTTCACACTCTCATCTTAGCTGTTGAGAGGGAAATGTAGCGCTGCTCAGTCTCCACACTTCACTATCACCAAATGCCTCTGCTGTTTGAGGGAAAAACATGAATGGACATTGGAACTAACAAGGAAATATGCATTCTATTGAAGGTCCAACCAGTTTTTTCAATTGCCAAAATAAAATGAAGGCCATCTTTGTCAGCTTAGGGGGGCGAGATTCACCTCAACCAAAGAAATTGTTAGTCTTAATTGGTATGTTAGTTTTATCTTTGACACTGAAGTTCTCCAAAAAGAATTACCCAGGAGCGTAGTAAAAGCAGGGCAGCTCAGTTGACATTTCATTCACCTGCATTGTACTGGGGCGGCGGCCAATATTGGAGTAGCAGATTTTATAAAACCGTAATATGTAAAAATGTGCATGCAAAGATACCAAAATGAAAAAGGGTTTGTTTTGTAAATAGGATGAACCAGAACGATGTTCTCTAACTTGAAAAAATATGATGTAGAAAAAAAGAGCATTTGAGTGCCATCTGGAATGGGGAATTGGGGATTTCACTTTCATATTGGACACTGAAATGAAGAAATGTGACAGACGGGTTGTCTACGAAAAAAGTTTGCTGCCTCCACTGTTGCGCCTCGCACATTTGCTGCACCACGAAAGTCCTTTGTCCGTTGTTGTCTCAACTTGGCTTTGTGCCTGAACACATTTAAGAATGGCATATGGAGATGTTTGCGACACAGAAATAGTACAATGCTTAGGGAGAAAAAAAATCCTATTTAGCAGGAGTTTGTTTTCTCGAGCGTGGCGTCATGCTAAAAAACCCTATTTTCGCTGGGGAACGGCCACCCTATCACAAACTCTGCAGGGGTGCCACATTAGAGGTAATGTCATCCACAGTTTAGCCCTCCACTCCTCATTCCTCCATTCCTTCCCCTAATGAACTCCCACTGAATTACCACTTCAGCAGCGCCCTGCTTTTTTATGATTCTATTTGTTTATCTGTCTCTGATTTCCTCTGTCGTCCTCGGCGCCCGGGCACGCAGTGGCTCTTTAATTTTATTGGCGACCGTTAGCAGGCAGCGAGTCGAGGCGTTCCTCTCGTCATCTAAAAACCTCGACCTCCATTCCCAGTTGGTGAGATTAGCAGATTAGGGCACTCATCAATCAGAAGGGTAAGAGTGGTAAGAGGAGGGGCAGCGGGGATCCCTGCAGTTTCAGGCCGCAGCCAAACATCTCTGAAAGGCATTGTGGCGTAATTTAATGCGTAAAAATTTCCTCCCACTAAGACAATGCTCATAACTTAATGATAACACATGAAATCCGCATCCACATTATCTGTTGCATTTCTCCTGTTAATGTCTTCACTCTGCGGTTCGTTTATTGGCAACAAGGAAGGGGAGTCGATGGGCGAACAAGTGTAGGTGACGAAAAAAGTCCCTTACGTTTTTCATTGATCTATTCTAAGGAGATCTTAAAAGGGGAAGGAGAACTAGAAAATGCATTTCCTGCTGAAAATGCGTTGGAATGCAAAAAGCTGAAATTAACTGAAAGAATTGCTGAAAATAAACAAATGGGAGAAGCTGAAATAAATTTCAATAGATTTGATGGCAATATATGGATGAAAAAGATTACATGAAGTACAAAGAATTTCTGAAAATACATACAAGGCTGAAAATATACATAGCAGAAGTTAAATACGAATTATACGAATACGAAAGAGACGGCTAAAAATACAGAAGTAAAAGTAGTTTTAGTATCAATAGCAGTAGAAAAATTAGAAGTGTTAGTAGTAGTACTAGTATTATCAGCTCTAGTACTAACACTATACACTAGTAGTATTTGTAGTAACCTAAGCAGTAGTTGTCGTATTAAAAGCAGAAGAAATACTATTATTGATAGTAATAGTAGTACTAATATTAGTAAAGTTGAAGCATTAAAAGCAGTATGAAAACTAAAAGCACTAAAAGTTCTAGTAGTTATACTAATAGTTGTAGAAGTACTAATAGTAGTGCTAGTAATATTAGTAGTAGTAGTACTATTATTTGAAAGAGCAATAAATATTATATTATATAATGATTGTTAATGAAGCCAAGTTTTTACTCGATAGGCCTCATCTAACAGTAAGAGATCCCTTCATGCTTAAGATAGTTAATCATTGAGGCTTTTATTTTGAAATGATGGAATTGGGTGAGGGGAGGGCAGAATGTTTGATATTCAAGCCAAGTTTTTACTTGATAGGTCTCATCTAACATTACAGTGAGAACTCAGATAATCATTGAGGCTTTTATTTTGAAATGATATAAAATTGAGTAGGGGGGTGGTGGGGGCCTGTTGGAAGACAGAATGTTATTTAAACTAAGAAGTTATTAATATGTGGATGGGAGAATGGAAAAGACAGAGCGAGGCAGAGAGACAGAGACAGACAGTGAGTGATTATGAAGGAGTAGAGAGGGGAGGGGCTGTCATGTGACTCTACTAATCAGCTGCTGTGATTCAGCTGTGTGAGTCTAACAGACAGAGTGCATGTGTCCGTAGCTGTGGCAACGGGTGCACCTGCGTTTAACGAGCCGATCAGAGGACACAAAGCAGCGATTTAAACAGAATCCACACCTCAAACAAATGCCCAGTAGCGCAAAACTATTATGGTTTCCAAAAAAATAACTGCATGATGAGAGTCCCAAGACTCTACTGAACGCATAAATCTAGTTTACATGTCTCTAGGTTTCATAATATGGCTGTATTAACAGTTTCAAAATCTTGTACCTTCTCGTTTTTTTTGTTAAATTCGTCACCAGATTTATCAACAATGATCACATCTAGATCCAGCTGCATTTTGGCTGGTAACTGTGCGACTATTGATCAGATATTCATATAAATAATTTATGATCATCATGCTGTTGATTTTTTTAAGGCTACATCTTAAAACAATGCTCTTCCCCCAAAATATTTGGGGATGAATGTGTCACGGCTCCGTGAGTATGTGGTGGCATTGTTTCCTGTTTTTGCCATGGGTGTGTGCGCTCCTCCTTCTCGTGGATCTCTGCAGAGTGATGCTACTTTCCAGTTGTCTCGTAAATCCGCCCCCCGAGTTTGAAAGTGTAAATTACCCAGCTTTCATGCGGCATTTTGGGAAGACACGCCCCCTTTAGGCCGCTATATTGGCCGTCCGACTCGGGATTCTGAGAGTACCCCGAGCATATACGAACATACGAACATACGACTAGCACAACCAAGATGTTTGCGCCGACATTTCATGGAAGTTGATATAAATTAAATTTGTATTTGTACTACGTTGGTCGTTTTAATGTCGATTTTAAATGCTCTTACACACCTATTTACATTGCTGCTTCAGTCCGGTCACCAATGTATGCATTGCACGGTTTTGCTGTGCGTGCAATACAATGTAACGTTTTGTTTTCGAACTGGTTTGCTAAAAGGCTACGTTGCTAACAATAATAACAACTAGCCTGCCACTGCCCACGATGGCTTGAGAAAAACGCGACTGCACTTTTTATAAAATGAAATAGGCAAAAGAGGCAAAATATTACTGAAATGTAAGACTTGCAATAATGGAATTACTTAAAATGTCAGTGTTTATGTAATACCTCACATTATCCTAAAGTCGCTATAGGATTTTTATATTAGTTTTATTGTACTTCTATAGTATGTCCCACAATACAATAGTATTTCTATAAGATGCCTATAAGATTACTATAGTATTTTGTCGAAAACGTCCTCCATTAGCATGGCAGCTGCTGCATTTGTGGCGTCCATGTTCTTTCCAACTGTCCAGGACCACTGTCTCGGTTGAGATCATTTTTGTTATATTTCCAGTGGAGGCGTTGCCCATCTGAAGAACTGTATTTTTTCTTGGTTATTAAATTATTCACTCGCATTTAAGTTGGCTACGTGTCTTGTCTGCGCTTAAGTCCTAACCACAAAACCTAAACATAACAGAATGGCCACATTGGCACATGAGCCCAGAGCATAATCAGCGACTAGGATGCTGTAAGGAATCTGTCTCTGGTCTACAACATGATGCAGGCACCTCTCTTTTAGGTCAGTCGTCAAAATAAAGCCAAATAGGTAGTTTGATTAAAATCCACTCAATCTTATTCAATCACAAAGCCCATTGCAGTAGCAGTGTGAATCACAAACACCAATATTCAATTAAAAACGGCCTCAACGTGATTGAACCTGACACTCCTGCACGGTCCAATTCAGCTGCCCGACCCGATCCCAATATTTTCAAAGTCCATTATCCAACAATTGTTACGCAAAATAGCAGTTTAAAGCTTTTTTGATTGTTTTCATGATTCTGTTTCTTCACTATGCACAACATGGCTGGAGCTCCGGAGCCAGTGATAAGAGTAAAGACAACAACTATGTTTGCAGTAGGGATCTGTGCAGGAAGGTCAAACGCATCAGGACAAGTCTATCAACTTACTGTGCGTTGCACACTTAACACAGTGTGGGGCTTTTGTTGGAGGGGCTCACATGTTCTAAGTGAGTTCTTGGAAGGACTCAATAAAAATAAGCACCACGCAAAATACGCTATGCAATCTTGTTGGTTGACTTTTGAAGGGTTCATGAACTGTGATATGATTGAAGATCTTAAAATCATGATCACTGATTTCCCCCTTTAACCGATCGACTTGAAACAAATCACAAATTTGCTTCCGAGGGATTTACAGTGTGCACACATGTGACGTCGTCAGTGCTGAAACCCTCCCGTTGGCACAGGAAAAAACACATAACATTTATATATTACGAAATGTTTTTTTCTAAATATAGAAGCCCCAATACACCATCATGTGAATCCAATCATTTGAGGTGAGAAATTCATCATGTAATGGGACAAAGCAAGATGGTAAAAAAAAATGGCGGGGCTACCCAAAGACTTTCACCAAGCGATGCAATGCAAACCATTACTGAGTGGATAATAAAAACAAACACTCAAAGTGACATGTGAGTGTGTCTCTGTCTCTGCATCTTCTCCACTAGGTTTTGCTAAGTGGGCAACTGAATTATTATGCTATTTATTATGCTAATTATTATGTTATCAGCTGTCTTCATGCTTTAACGTGTTCAGAAACACATCCACACTAGTGTTAATTTCGTCAGACGAGACGAGACTAAATATTTTCGTCAACAACCTTTTTTTTTCATGATTAAGACGAGACGATGACGAGACTGCACTATTCTCCATAAACGCTGACTAAGACTAAATTAACATGCATTATTGTTGACGAAAAAAGACGAGACTAAAATGTTTTGCATAAAATAAAAACTAAGATAAAATCTCTCTTCAGTTTCGTCTACAATCGTCTCTACTTTTTCGTCAGAAGATAGAAAGAACACTTACCATAGGACTCGCTACCAGCTCCTCTCGAATCAAAGTCCGTCACGGACTTTCCTTCGAGCCATACACTCTTGGCTAGTAGCGCTACCTGCTAGCGATAGCACTACCTGCTAGCGAGAGGAGCTGGTAGAGCTACCTGCTAGCGGTAGCACTACCTGCTAGCGAGAGGAGCTGGTAGCGCTACCTGCTAGCGAGAGGAGCTGGTAGCGCTAGGTCGTTCCTGCGACGGTTTATGTGTAGGGACCCTGAGCAAGCTACTGACGAAGTTTGGTGCTGTTTTGAGCAATATTACTGGTCAAAAAAATGCTATTTGGAAAGCCTTTGGCATATGTGGGCCGAGCTCTGTGGTGGTTGATCGAAGAAAAATACTGTCTTCACGGCTTATTTGACGTGTTTTAATGCAGAAAAACACCTTTTGGTCCATTTACGCCGGAATTACACATTTTAACATGTAACCTAAACGAGGGGAAACGAGGGGATTTAAATTGACGCTCCTCATTCTAAATTAAAGTAAAACTAAAGTGTATATACATCAGGGGAAAAATGGGGTTAGTTTGAAAATATCGGCATATAATATCGGCAAAAATCCCAGTATCGTGCATCTCTACTTTTGACTAAAACTAGACTAAAATGAGACTTTTAGTTGACTAAAACTTGACTAAGATACCTTGAGTTCTCGTTTGACTAAAACTAGACTAAAATAGTGAGACTTTTAGTCGAATAAAACTTGACTAGGAAAAAAAAGATATGTGAATGACTAAAACTAACAAGGACAATTGCCACAAGACTAAGACTAAATTAAAAATAGGTGACAAAATTAACACTAATCCACACCAGAGCGAGCCAAACCCCTCACAGTTCACACTCATGCATTATATTTGCTGAAGCTTGATCTCTTAAATGTTGCCATGGTTTTGCATCCTAGCGACCTGCAAGTCTGTGTGTGTGTGTGTGTATGTGAGTGTTTTAATGTTTTACACTCACCTTTAATTCTTTCTCTAAAGCAGCCTGCAAACACTCAGCGATAAGTGCTCGACGTGCAGGCCAAACAATAAACGTATTAACTCTTGCAGTGGCGGCCCGTTATGTGGGTGTGTGGATAGGCACATAAAAAAAGTGGTGCAGGGTAACTCCATACTATATTCAGTTGAAGTTTGATGTTTAACTCCATCATCAATGGTCTCTGCACGCCGCTGTTGACAATTAAAAAAAAAAAAAACCTTGTAAAATAGAGGTTTTTACAAACCTCGGTGGTTTGTAAAAACTCCCCCCCCTTGGTGGGGGGTGAGTGAGCCTCACCCCCCCACCAAGGTAACTACTGGCTTTTATCTAACTCCAATGCAATCCCATTCCTATCATTGTTAGATGTTCAGGGCAACTGAAGTATTGTAAAGAGCAAGTACGTCTTTGGAACGTTAGTTCCATACTTTATTACTGGCAGTTGCTTTACACACAAGTTATTTCACTGCCTAACCGTGTAGTTTAGTTACATGGATTGAAAATATCGGCATATAATATCGGCAAAAATCCCAGTATCGTGCATCTCTACTTTTGACTAAAACTAGACTAAAATGAGACTTTTAGTTGACTAAAACTTGACTAAGATACCTTGAGTTCTCGTTTGACTAAAACTAGACTAAAATAGTGAGACTTTTAGTCGAATAAAACTTGACTAGGAAAAAAAAGATATGTGAATGACTAAAACTAACAAGGACAATTGCCACAAGACTAAGACTAAATTAAAAATAGGTGACAAAATTAACACTAATCCACACCAGAGCGAGCCAAACCCCTCACAGTTCACACTCATGCATTATATTTGCTGAAGCTTGATCTCTTAAATGTTGCCATGGTTTTGCATCCTAGCGACCTGCAAGTCTGTGTGTGTGTGTGTGTATGTGAGTGTTTTAATGTTTTACACTCACCTTTAATTCTTTCTCTAAAGCAGCCTGCAAACACTCAGCGATAAGTGCTCGACGTGCAGGCCAAACAATAAACGTATTAACTCTTGCAGTGGCGGCCCGTTATGTGGGTGTGTGGATAGGCACATAAAAAAAGTGGTGCAGGGTAACTCCATACTATATTCAGTTGAAGTTTGATGTTTAACTCCATCATCAATGGTCTCTGCACGCCGCTGTTGACAATTAAAAAAAAAAAAAACCTTGTAAAATAGAGGTTTTTACAAACCTCGGTGGTTTGTAAAAACTCCCCCCCCTTGGTGGGGGGTGAGTGAGCCTCACCCCCCCACCAAGGTAACTACTGGCTTTTATCTAACTCCAATGCAATCCCATTCCTATCATTGTTAGATGTTCAGGGCAACTGAAGTATTGTAAAGAGCAAGTACGTCTTTGGAACGTTAGTTCCATACTTTATTACTGGCAGTTGCTTTACACACAAGTTATTTCACTGCCTAACCGTGTAGTTTAGTTACATGGATTTAACCAGATCAACATAAAAGATACTGTCAATGAGCCAAAACTGATGCTAAGTGAGTACCTAGACTGTCAATGGTCAAACCGTAGAGGTAATGACTAAGCTTCTGTATTTACAACAAAAAAATGTTGGTTCAACATGGTTCCTATAGTTCTCAAAACAGATGGAGCTTAAGCGTAATATAGTTGCAGTCAAACCTTTAAAGGGGTTTTCTCTGTTGCTGTCAGGTGTCCTTTCAGCGCAAAACCAGATGTGAAACGTTTGGCTCTTCTGACTGCAGGGCATGGCCCTTTCTCATTATGCGTTCTTGTGTGGACTTTTGTTCTCGTGGACTCGTGAAACGTCATCAGTCGCAGCCCGAGTACTGTTCCAATTCTAAAGTCTGCATCTGGGCGAGAACGGCCATAATACCCGGATGTGGCTCGCCCCGCCCATTTTACCGGGCATGCATCGGAGCAGGCTTGTCTGTTCTTGTGAGAGCAAAATATCCCAGAATGCATTTCACCTCAGCAGGCTACGATGGAAGATGAGTCAGCTGCTGTTCCAATTGCGGAAATAGCCATTCTCCGTTCTCTCGTACCCGCGAGTTTAGACTCCCGAGTCCGTCTCCCGAGTCTATTCTCGCGGGAACGCAAGCCCGTTCTTGCCGTCTTGAGTATTGAGATTCAGTCAACTAGCAGCCACCGAGTGGCCGACCTGGGAACACCCGCCTGACGAGGCGCAGCAGCTCGCGTCAGATAAGAAGAAGCAATCTGGCTCAACGTTAGGGCCAGGCGTGGTCCCAGCACAGACCTCCCTCACTGAAGAGAATACATACAGAATAGTATTCAGATAACGGGTGTATCGTGACCTGCTGCCTCCGGGTCTATCGTGACCTGCTGCCTCCGGGTCTATCGTGACTAGTTGCCTCCGGGTCTAATGTGACCAGTCTGATCTTAGCACATTAGAGGGTTTTTTTTTCTTTATTAGTCACAGGGTAAACTCCGGCTTGTTCACCTAAAAAGTGATAATGTAAACCATTTCTCTTGTGACTAATGTTCTCTTTTGCTTAGGACGTTAGGTAGGGCATGTTTATTTTATTCATATAAAATTAATCTTTTGGGGGATCCTGCCAACCAAAACTCACAGCCCCTTGATTATCCTGGTTTATGATGCAGTCCAATCGCCTAATATTGTGCACTATTTCAATGTTATACAGGTATAATACATTTTTGTCAATTCGGACCCCGTCTCTTCTGATTGAACTGGCAGTATGAATTGGTTACTGTTCTAAATTGAAGTTTGTGTGTGTTTCTGTGTGGATTACTCCCATTTGGTTTGTTTCAGTCTTTCCGGTTTGATGTGTTAGTGTGTATCTATGTATTAGCATGCATGTGATTGAACGTGTCCCCCTCTGTGTTTTTTGTGTGTGACTGCTACATGTGTGTGGCCATGCTCAAGGATGCGATCCGCCCTGCGGATGACACTCGGAATGTATTATGACCATTAATGAAAAAGTTAATGGGGCATTTTCTTACATATCAATTTACATTTGGACTATTTCAGCTCACAAATGATGTCTGGGCGGTCGCGGCCAACGCCACTCGGCGCTGAAACCGAGAGTTCTAATGTGTTTTTGTGGACATCAAATGCTGTGAATAATGACGCGTCCACTGAATACAAATCAGATGACACTTGATAGGCCATGATCAACAGTGCCTGCATGGAAACTTTCACCCACAGACAAAATGAAGGAGAGGAAAAAGACGGAGCCGGCTGCTCTCAGCAGGAAAAAAACATTCCCCTGCTCTCTTACACCTTTTGAGATATGCTGCACAGCTGCATCCATTATCTTTCACAAACCAAATATGCAAAACATTCTCTTACGTGCAAAAATCCTTTATCATAAATCAGAGGTAGTGCATTTGCAATACGCACACAAACACACCAACTCTTTTTATCTAAGAAAAAGCTAAAGATAGTGTACCCTAATGCATTAGACCCTTTTTTATGCTAGTGTTTTAATGTCATCAATTTCCTGTGTAGAAACAGTGTGTCATGGTGCCATGTTGTCACCTTTTGGCCTCAGCAGGATTTACAGCACGGGAACTGGCCTTGAGGGGTGGGGATGTCAATTTGAAAGCCATTTGCCTGAAGCAGACTGAGTGCAGAAACACACACAGAAAGACTCTATGTTCAGTGGTTGTGCACTGTTTAAGTTATTCAATGGATTCAGAGTCAGCCTGTGAGTGCAGGTGTATGAACACTTAATAACCAGAACTGGAACTTAGTCATTGCTTTATAATTTTCCTTTCTCCAGGAGGAAGTACGGACTCAAGTCCTGAATCAAGATGATGGGGTGAAGAGGCCAATTAAGTTATTATGGAATCAGGGTTAGCAGATTTCACCATACAATCTAGTAATAAGGGAAGAAGAATTCAAGGTTGCTAACGCTACATGACTCTGCATTCCAGAAAAATGGAAAGGTTCTTGGAAAGTTGTATCTCTTCTTTCATGTCAGCTGCAATGTATGATGATTTCATGTTGTGTTATGGGGCAGCTAAACAAGCCAGGTGAATTTTTGCAATTTCCATACCCATTTAGCTCCATCTATTATTTGACTGAAGAAGCTCACCCAAGGTAAGAGGAAAGTCTCTTCTCTTGAGCTTTATATGACAGTTCCCAGTGCATGCATAGAAACACATCTACCGACTCATTGAATTCATATTTATTTTTCTTGCAAGGTTATTACACAGCTGGAGAAACAGAACAAGAATGTTAACCTCAGCTTGGAAACAAAGTTGGGAGACCGTTATTTGGGCTTTTGTTAGTTTAGCCAAGTTTTTAAGTGTGTCTTGAAGTCTTTTACCCTCGAAGTGGAAGATAACAACCGGAATTTGAAAACATTTGAGTAATATATTGCTGCTGGGTTAGTTCTGCTTTTAGATGTGTGTAATTTTACTGAATTGCCAAAAGGCTTTGACAATTGCAGTCTATTGGAATTCTCATTTCCATTACCTCACATTGCTTCTTATTCCTCTAAAATAGAAATCACACCTGATACTTAACATAAACAATTGCAAATGAAAAGCCACCCTGCAGTTTCCCCTTTTCGTCCCATTTCGCCCCCCCCCCCCACCCAGCTCCTTCCTCGCTCACCTCTCTCTCATTATCCTTTTCCTTCGCTTGCTGCCCCCCCCCCCCCGAGTGGGCGAGAGCAATGGGCAATAACCCAGCATGCCGCTTTTTTCACTTGCTATGTTAATATCATTAATCAATAGAGCCCAGATTGTCTTTGCAGCAATTCGAAGGATCTGAGGGTCCCGACGGTGCACAGGTACTCTTTTTTTTTTCCTTTTTTCTTCTTTGCCTGCTTCTCGCTCGCTTCCCTTCCCAGAAAAGCTCATTTGCAAAGGCCCCCAAGATGGCCGACTTAATGACGGCTACAGAAGTTTTTCCAACAAATTTCATGGGGCATGATCCTAAGATAATAGCTTTTCAGCCCCAATGACAATCCAATTACCGTGCCAATCAAAGCCCACGGCATGCTGTCTAATTATGATCAAATCTGGCTGTCAGCTCAAATACTAAAACAGCAGCTTTAAATCCAACAAATCACAGTTTTGAGAAAGCGCCCAGTTTGTTCATCCGTGATCGAGGGAAGGCACGGTTTAAGTTTCTGTTTGCCCCCCAAAAAAGAAAAGATTGCCTTGTTTTGTCTGAGTGCATCGATGTGATGTTTGACACAGCACACTCAAAAATAATCCTGACTACCATTTGTAATAGACTTCATTATTCATTTATGGGCATGTGAGGTAAAGACAGCCTTCAGTTATTTCTTCAAACAGAAATGTGAAAGACTGATATCTGTGAACTTACTGAGGTATCTCTTTTTCACATACACACATGCATGCATAACATGCAAAGATAGACACATGAGACCCTTGCTAACAGAAAAAGGGCATCAATAACACAAATGATTAAACATTCATGGCCTTTTCAGTGGAACATCTGCTTCTTATGGGTGTCTGGCCTCGGGTACTAGGCGAATCAACAGGATTTCAAGAAAGCAATAAGACAGTAGGGGGAAAAGCAGCAGGAGATTTACACACACAGTCACACACACATGAACAGAAACATGAGTGTATGCATGTGTGCACAAACATAGTGGCAGCGAGTTAATACACGACGGTGTAGACAGCGGCTTTGGCAGCGCGCAGAAAAATACAGTTATGCGAACAATGTCAGTAAACACTCTAAAACGTTCCGCTACTCCTGTTGAGGAAAAGCCGCAGCGCTCTAAAGACGTTTTGTACAACGTTTTGGCTTACTGGTTCAGAGATCAGTGGAAATAATTAAACATGTTAAAGAAATGTTTGCAATAGAGTTAAAAGACTTGTCAAAAAAAGACTAGTCAAAATCAACCCTCATCACATTACATCACATGTCATTTATCTCACTGCATTTCAACCACAAGGAAACAAACTCAAAGAACAAGAAACAAGAAGGTGCCGATTTACAACTTGTTCTCAATCAGATTCGTTCTAACCCTAACCCCTAACCCTAACCCTGAAGTGCTGCAGCGTGTTGGTGTCTCTAGTGGAGGGAGAGTCTGAAGAGGTGTGTCTCTAGTCTGAAGATGTAGAGGCTCTCTGCGCTCCTGATGTCATCACAGAGCTCCTTTCACACAGCAAAGAGTGGTGATCTGCTCTCAGTGAGGGAGGAACAAGCAGCTTGGCAGATGCAGATGTTGGGATGGAGGCTTTGACCAGGTCCTGGATGGAGACTGCACCCGATCCATCCACAGCACGCTACGTCAGCACCAGGGTTCTGAAGTGGATGCGGGCAGCCACTGGTACCCAGTGAAGAGAGTGGAGGAGTGAGGGAGAATGTAGGAAGATTAAGGAGCAGTCGAGGTGGAACAGCAGCAGCAGGGAGACCTGCCAGCAGAAAGTTGCAATAGTCCAGGCGGGAGATGACACGTCATAATTCATTCCAGTCATACGGATACAGCATTTGGAGATTTTCCTCAAGTACAAAAGTCGCTGGTTTATAAATGATTTCACTGAGCTCACGACAGTGTATAACTGTGCAGAGGTCAATGACAGCTCTATTACCAGTGTGTCGGGAGATTTAAATAAAGTGGTGCAGGCTCTGCATTAGAATGCGCGCCGTGGATTGAAAGTAAGGATTAACAGGTGTAATATACTTACTCCTGATGCAAAAAAAGGAAAGACATTTCAGAATCCCACAATTGGTCTATTTCCATGTGAATCTAAAACATGCACTAAATGAAAATATTCCGTCAAAGTCGAAGCAGCAATGAATATTTACATTAAGAGAATATTCACAATGGTGATGGAAAATGCAGTTGTTCTTTTTTCCCTTACACATTTATACACTGAATGCAGATGCATGAGGATCAGGAACAACTTGTGCAAGTTGTCTTCCCATAAACACTTGACCCTCTCCACCTGGGAGGCGAAGCTCTCCCCATATAATCCAATCAGAATGGGGAAGGAAAAAACTCCAGGAGCTCAAGTTAGGACTAAAGCCCTATATAGAGTGTATTTAACGTGACAAAGCTAATTGTGTTTCTGCCGTTTTTAGACACGAGTCAAAACAAAAGTAACACACTGAAACATCATTCATGGTGGATTACATTTAATCAAGTAAAAGCCCCTTCGTATTACAGCTTATAAAGCTGTTCGAAATTGTAATTAAGAGAACATAATTATCCTTATTAGTGTAGTTTGTTTTGAAGGTGAGCAGTGAATATTTTATTTCGAATATATTCACGGAGCACCCATCCAGTTCTACACGTTATCACAGTAAGAAGAAGCTGTCAAGGAGGGTAATGAACTCCTTACAAAGTGAAGCGTATGGAAGTCATACTTTAGGTAGAAAAAGATAACCGAATGTAGTTTACACATAATCCGAGGCATAGTGACAGTTCAGCATTGACTACATCGAAGCTGCGATATGCTTTTACAGCTTGCACACACACACACACACACGGCTGCTAACTACTGCTAAGAGGCACACGGCATCTCTTAAACAGTCCCGTGAGTTATTTCAATTCATAAAGTTGCTCATGTCCAGATTTCATTAGCAGCACATTATGCTTTATGTTTATTACAGGCCTGACATGATCTATAAATATTAAGCTACGGCTCGGCAATGCTAAAGGGATCTATCATTACTGACAATTGCTAATAGCCAGCCCTCTGGGTCAATTGCTACGAATCACACGGGCTCAATTACACGCCATCATTTCTGCTGCGTCCATTGTGTGAGGCGTGCGCCAGAAGGCCCTGCAGAGAAAGGCCTTGACGTCTCACTCAGGTATGTCATCAGAAGATACCATGACATAATGCTTTTAATAAGAGCAAAAGAAATCTACCCATGGAAAAAAGCTACTTTGAATCCTTCCACTTGTGTAGCGTTCCTTCTGTTCAGAGTAGAAATGCTTCAAACATTCTGCTACCTGAGAAGACAAAAGGAGCGTTCACTGTGTAATGAAGAGTTTATTCTGCCTGCTGACAGAATCCGCAGATGATAGTTAAATAATTTCTGTCGTATTGTACATTTCTTCATCATGCAATCTGTCCATGCAGGATACTCCTCCACTGTTTCTCCCCACCAAGGGCCGTCGCATGTGTACCGACTGATTGAATGGAATGGAATGAATGCAGTCAGTGTGGCTGCTGTTAAATGTTGATCCTGTCTATCCTTGTAGCTGCTTCACTTTGTTTGCAGAAGACCAATGATTCTATTTACCAATGTGCACTTACTCTATCAGTGATTAATCAAGTTACCGATCAACTTTCCACTT
The DNA here is from genome assembly GCA_021346845.1 of Apeltes quadracus. Lineage (NCBI taxonomy): Eukaryota > Metazoa > Chordata > Actinopteri > Perciformes > Gasterosteidae > Apeltes > Apeltes quadracus. The sequence goes on along the minus strand of CM037922.1, from coordinate 15,993,341 downwards.
CAACAACTGTCATTTACAGCTTTGGTGACTCAAAAAAACATTTGAGCAGAACAAAAACACAGACTACTCCCAAAATATGAATGTCAGAATGACCAGCTTGAGAGACTGCTGTTCTTAACCTCAGTGTGTAATGCCTCGTTAGACCTGAGTCAGCTTCATGTAACTTGCACAATCTTAACAACATACTCAACATACAACATACTATTTTATTTCAATATTGCCTGAAAGAAACAACAACAAATATTTCCCATTTAATCATTTTAGGAACATTCACTAGTTGAGAGAGGAGGCTAAAACATGAGAAAATTCAAACTGTAGCAACACTTTAACATTCTGATGTTATCACAAGTGTCATACAATCTTGAAAATACCATAAACTCTGTTAGGTCATCTCATCATGTGCTTTTTCATGAAATTTTATTTTAAGATTTTTTGTTTTTGAATGTCTCATATATGCGATATCTTACATATGTCTTAAGGTAAGGTAGGGTTTTTATACAATACTTGAAAGATTTCAGTTTCACAAATGGTTGCCCAACTCATCAAGTTTGGTATTACACATATCTACTAAGGATATTGTATGTGGATTTACTGTCATATATAGTACTTATAAGTTCCCAAATTATATAAGTTTCATGTTACACAAATTTACTAAAGATATTGTATGTCATTTGACTGTCATATATATTACTTACAAGTTTCAGATCAACGATATAAACATTTAGTAAAACGTATCTATGGCTTTTCCATATGGGATGACATGTAGCGGGCACTGCAACGAGACTTACCAAAGAACCGCACACAGCTACAGCTTTAGACTTTAGAGAGTTCAGCAGCAACATCAAGGTCCTGTTAGCGATTTGCTGAATAAAGCAAACCTGTTTCTGTTGTACAAACTGTTTGCAATATATTTTTTAAAGCTTTAAGGCTCAATATAAGGTTGAATGTCCCATTGAACATTTTTACAATGTTCCCTGAAATGAAGGAGTTGAGAGATAAACAACCCAAATCCTCCATTCAGCAACATCTGGCAACCAGCTGGTTGTGATTCGATGCCGTGCTCATAATAAACGCTATTTATCGTTACGTCCTGATACCATAAAGCAGCGAGATGTCATGGAGTGGAATTTTCAAATAAATCACTTTTCTATATTTTGACACATGATGTGTATAATGTGCGGATTATGCGCTTTCCACCATAGCTTCTTCTGTGTGTCTGCCATCCGACGAAACAACACCTTTTAATAAAGTCACAATCGAAAGGGGGACATAGCCAAATCCACTCCCGCACACACATACATATATATATATATATATATATAAAACCTCACTAAATCCAAAGCCACTCATGTATACACACAGTCACCAGTGCTATTGTCAGTGCAGCCACATACAGCGTTAGCGCATGTGGGAACATGAATAATCATTGGATACCCCAAAACACACACAGCAACAAAAGGCTGTACTGATTCGTGGCTCAAAATACAGCCAATCAGCAGCTTGAAACAGAGATCTGCCTCTTCGCCTCGGCCAAAAACGAGTTAGGACATTGGTGGAGTTTGATGCTGTTAAAGGTTGTCAACAGATCCAATGCAGCCGCTTAACTAAATAACGCCACTTAACTGGTCGCGTCGTTAAACATACAAATACATATTTTCAACCCTGAAAATTGGTCAACATGTAACATACCAACAAAACCCGTCTGAAGGCAGCCAAGCCAACCAACACCAACGACTAATGATACACAGCGAGAACAGGTGCATTTAGTGACTAAGTGTTTATTCCTTTGTTTTCACCACAGAGAGAGAGAGAGAGAGAGAGAGAGATTTTCTAAAGTTAAACTTTTCAAAAGTCTATTTTATTCAAGGACTTGACACTAACATATTCACACAGCTAAGTTCTATTTGAGTTGAATAAATACGGCTCTTGTCGTACTGAGTGAGCATATTACAACGCTGCATTATTAGAGGGATGTAAGAGATAAATAAAAAAGCATTTTACACTTCCTATAATGCAACTTGACAGTGTATATCATTAGACTAGCATTGACCAATGTAGTTCACATTTCGTGGGCGCAGCTTTCTATCAGAAGCTTTGTGTTGTTCGCATTGCCTCTTCAGGCCGAAGCGTAACACTCATCACCTAATAGTATAAGAAACACAGTTCTCTTTTTCTGACCGGAATGTATCACTCTGATGGAGATGTGTTGTTTAGACATCATTTCAATGGAAACGTACCATGACCTCCAAAGCAATACTCAAGGTAACATAATGCCATATCCCAATCCAACATGTTGTCACTCTTACTACCACGCTATGTGTACCATGTTACCTTTTAATCATTATAAATGAACTTTCAAAGTAGGTGTGAAAATCATAATAGAATACAGAAATTGATACATAGTATATTTAGGTGTATGTGGTTAGGTGAAGTAAGTTATGTAACAAAACAATGTTAAAATAAAATTGATTATGACGGTTTATGATAAGCGTCTCCACAGGCCGAGCTTCTCACTCTGTTGCTCCGTCCGTCCAATTATGACACAGATGGTGTTACATTGGAGTCAGTAAAGGCTGCCACTGACTGCCTGACGTTGAAGGCAAAGTTACAAGTTTACCAATTAGGATTTAGTGAATATCAATGTGATGATACACAGGGTTGTTCAGCCACTGTGGTTCCAACCCTGATCAAACCACAACCAACCAGTTTGGGGTGTTAAACTGACAATAATTCATACTTAAAGGTGTTTCAATTGGGAGACACTCATTATTGAAAGTACATTTATTTCACCTGTATAACATTGAAAAAGGGCAAAATCTCTGGCGATTTGACTGCATTGTAAACCAGGATAATCAAGGGGCTGCTCGGGCAGAATCCCCCTGGAGTCCAGACACTGGTGTTGGTGGTGAAGAAGGTGAAGAGTTGCTGAGATCCGAAGATGACTGTGAAGAATGCCTGACAGCTGGAGGTGCCTCGGGTGGAGGAAGGTCGCATCCGGTTTCCAGCTGAAATGGAGAGACCGCCATAAAAAGTTTAATGGCAACAATATGATTAGTCTAGAGCAGGGGTGCTACTTCTCTACGCCCTCCTCTCGGCCGGTTCGAAGTAGCGGTGACCAACGACAGCGCTGCCCTAAGCGCAAAACGAGTCGATATGAAGAAAACAACAAGCCTCTCATTGGTCACAAGCATCCCGCACATTCCTGGTCGTTGCCTTACTGGAGTCAGCCTGGGTTACTTTGGTTAGTAAGCAAGGATCGCTCATTAGCTTTAGCATTATTCTCGGTCGCCTCCCGCGGTAGACCGCTTATGTGTGATGTGACGTAATTTATTTTATCGATGGCACGCTATCGACTGATACCCTCTTCGAGATCAATTGGTCGATCGCGACCAACTTATTGGGCAGCCCGTGTTTAGAGACACAGTGCTGCATCTGGTTGGTTGTTCGTTTAAATCTGATGACCTTTCTGAAATACTGAGTGTTCAGAAAGTTATTTTTAGTGAGACACTGACCGTTGTCTCTAAAATCAGAGGGTCATTGTATTTAACATTAAAACCACAACTTTAATGTTACTGCAACTAAATCTGTTTAAGGGATTTTAGATCTGTCTGGCTGCTGGTAACCAAAGCAATCACTGGTCCATGACGTTTCTCTGCTGCATCTCACTTTTACACTTTTTACATTGTGTTAATACGTTACATGTTGTTTGTTGACGTGAATGAGATAGGATGGGACGTTGCTCTGTTATAACCAACACTGCCGGCGAAATTGCGCGTGAGAGTATTAATAAAACTGAAGTGACTCAATTTGTGTTGTATTCGGAACTGTGGGATAATAGCTTTACTGGCGGGAAAAGGATTTTCTCAACAACAGCAACGCACCTCAATTCATTCCTCTCCATCCGTTGGCGTGATTGTCTGAGGGATCCGCAAGGGAATACAGGGCTCCTCTTTCATATACTTCTCAATATTTCACACTAACGTCCATATGCCTGCGTTTAACGAGATCTTCCCCCTCGCTTTGATCAAAGTTAAAAAAGGAAGGGAAAGTTGATGCAATTAAATATGCATTAAGGCATGGTTGCATTTGTAGCTGATTAAAAGAGCAATCGAGTTTTGTGTTTCTCTGTGAAACACTTTAATTCCTTCCTTTGAAAAGTTTAGAGTCAGTTACCAGAGAATAATCTTTTACTGTTCATACTTTTAGGACACACTTGTGTAGCATGCACAAGCATACAAATATTTAAGAGCACAAAGTACAACTGACCGAATGATGAGGACAGGAAATGTACGTCTGCCCGATTGCATTATTTTCATTAAATAAAGTACAAAAGCCGAGCAATTCATCCGAACAGTGGACCTTAAAGTAGCATGAATTGGAAATACTCAAGTAACTTACAAGTACCTGAAAATTGCACTTATGTACAGTACTCGAAACGAATGTACTCAGTTACATCCTCCTACTGTCAGTAATATATTATAATATAATAGAGACGGAGGCCATTACGTCTACACTGTACATGTAGTAGGGTGCTTGAGAATACGCTTTGTTGGCTAGATGTGAGCACACTTAACAGGAATTTGACTCTGGATGATTCAACTCTCATTGTGCATCTACACAGATAAACAGCTAATTCAAAGAACAGACATACAGTAAATGTTTAGCAATGGATGCATGTGCATATTTGCCTATGATATGAACTTTTATATGATATGAAGCATTTTTGTGTGAAGCATGTAGGAAAAAACTGTTTTGTCTAGTTGTATCGGTGCACAGTGCTCTGTCGCGCCCCCGCCAGAGGAGAGAGGTTATAGCAGGATGTGAAGGGATATCGACGTGGTTCTAAAGGAGTAGAACTGCTCTGGTCTTAATTCTACTGACTGTAGTTTAACCCAAAACACAATATTTTCCAAAAACTCACAAAATATTTCCCAATCATTCCTAACTTCACAATCCACTTCCTAATAAGAATTTCACATTTTATTCAACAACCTAATAGAGTGGTTTTAATGGCTAAAGCTGATTGAGGTGTTTGATAAGACCATCTGCAGATTGACACATGTTCTGGTTCATTTGTGGTACAGCATTGAACCGTTTGATCTTGGGTTCTACTGCAACTGAATTCAATTAAAAAAAGGTACGGATCGGAATACTTGTAATCCGCCACAACATGCCAATCCCAAAGTCAGTGGTACTTTAATACATTTAGAACTCAAACTTCTTTGTAATTTGGTCTAGTTTCTAGTCTGCTCGGTAGGTGTCTCACCACCGTACTCAATCTTCTCCAAAACACTCATGTATCGTTTTATATCCTGTATGGTGGATTCATCCATTGCTAAGGGACTTCTGAGCCTCTAAATTTGGTGTAATTCTTAATGTCCATTTATCTCATCTTCCCCTTGAAAACGCACTCCACTTTAACTGCTGGAGAATAGTATTCTTTTGTCTCCTTTAAGACATTTTTCTAAATTGGGTAGAAGCCATTAAGGGAGAAAAAAAAGCACCAATCGGCCTTTCCAGTCATTCGTCTTTATCAAGCACAAGAGAGCTCAAACAAAACCTACTCAGGTTGAAATGGTCGAAATGTCAATTTGAAAAAAAAAGCAATATTAGCTTTATTACTCAAATTAACAGTTCCTCTCAACAATTTAAATCATCGCTGGTGTTTCAATGTTAAAAGGGAGCAGATCTTTTTTTCTTTCAGTCTTTGTAGTCAGTCACATCTCCCATTGGACTCTGACGGAGTGATTTTGGAGGTATTATATTCATGAGGGGTTCCAGTAATTGGATTAAATTGGTTCCAGAATGTAGCAATTTATATTATAATATCCCATTACTTCTAATACTGTTCTTAATTAATTAGCCTGATTTTTTTGGTCCGTGTTCCTGATAAGTTAAGTTGGCTCAGGAGGAGATCTGTCCCACGGTGACGTCTCATCGAGATACATCAGTCACACACACCTGGACACAACCAGCTAAATCTCAGCTTCGTCCTTATTGAAATGGAGAAAGAGGATTTGAACGTCGATTTAGACGCTGATTTGAAGGCAAAAACACGATGAAGTATCAACAGACTTATATCCTGGAAAAAAAAACATTTTGTATGGGTATGTGTGTATATTATTGACATTGTGGGGACATCCGTCTGTTTACACAGTCGCATTATTGAGACAGGATTTTAGAGTGAACACGTAGTTTAAGGGTAGGAAATTACTATAAGTTCTTTAAAGTGATGGAAACACTACCGTATGTGTGTGTGTGTGTGTGCTGTTAGTCTCGACTGAGCAAAGTTCAATATCACCTGTCACTCATGCCGCCTTCGTCTAATTTAGCTTTAATATGAGAACATAATTCTCCTTTGAATATAACAAATTAATATAATTTTCAAACAATTTCCATATGCAAATATGATTTAATCAAGTAAATGAAACTCTCCAATGCCTCAGGGCTTCCAGCGAGCCCGTTATGACGGGTAGAAGAGAGTGAGACTGTGATTCCAAGTATTTTGTCTGTGTACTGCATTTATTGTGTGTATAAGTCATTATATATATATACATACACACATATATACACATGCACAGGACCAGTAGTTGTAGAGTAAACAAGCTGCTAAATAACCAAATATGATACTCTTGCTGCCTAATGATTTGTAGCTCATTCCTTCAGCCATCCTTTATGAAAAGCTCACACTATGTTCACAAGTGTGCTCAATATTAACAATAACAAAGCAGAACAAATGGGGACATGGTGATTTCAAAGGGTTTGGTTCTGTCCTCTTTCTTTTTCTATCCCCACTGATTCATATTTGAAGCGGCTGTAGCTTCGCCTTTTAAAATTTGACAATTCAATTATGTCCCAGAGCTGCTTTTTTTAACTACAGGGCAGCAGGTCCTGTCACAAAGGCTGGTCGAGGTGTGTGAGGGTGGAGGCAGGACTCAGATGCACAGTTCAAACTTAGGAAGGACTTCAAAAGGTCAAAGGTGGCCCTTGGACTAGTGTGGTGCACTGGAACCGCAAGGTTGGTGGTTGAAATCCCAGCTGCTCCATGTGCCACGTCGAAGTGTCCCTGTGCCAGACACCTAACCCCTAATTGCCCCCCAGGTAAAATGTAAACCAATGTAAGGCTACGTTCACACTGCAGGGCTTAACCTTCAATTCCGATTTTTTTGAAATTTTTTTGCAAAGCCGACCTATATGTGATCTCCTGTGTGAAGGTGAAATGACCCAGAAGTGACCCGCATGCGCAGAAGACTTAACGATCAATGACATCACTTGTTAGCTAAGCATGTATGTCAACAGTGGAGTGATATTAAAAATATTGAAGTTATTTTGCCAACGGAGCCAGTACAGTTACAATCTTCTCGTTTTAAGAAAAAAATTAAAAAGAGGAGAGCAAGCTTTTTAGCTTTGGCGTTTTGTGGAGCAGTGGTAGCAACGTCGGTAGAAGAAATGTGTGGGTGCGGAGGGTTAGAAACCTTCAGTTCTCCAGATTGAAGTGGACCAAAGCTTGTGTCTCCACGTCCCTGCTCCAAATTTTCAATATGGTAACGGTACGGTTTTTGGTTTCAAGAAACTATTTGAAATTGGAAGATGGAATCCACCCAAAGTGGGTGGATTCTTAAGTGACGATGCAATGTTAAATTGATTTTCTGGCCACAAAGTTCATCTCGTATTTGTACCTTTTCCTGAGGAAAATGTATGACTCATTTTCTGTGAAACCTTTGCTGTGTTCCCCAGCGAGTTAAAATATGTGGATTTTATTTATATGTTTCAACAACTGGACGGATTGCGATGCTGCACACAGTCAAGTTCCCTTTCCTGATCCCTTGATATTGTATTTGGGACCTTGCTCCAATGCAAATTATAATTTGTATACTGTAATATATTTAGGACCAAATGTCTTAACAAGTGATGATAATAACAGTGTACTTTGTGTTTTGTGCCACTTGACTGTCAACAGTGTGGTATTGTTCATGTTGCATGTTGTTGCTTGATTGACATATGGGTAATCAAATAGGAAGCCTTGAGTTGGTAGGCTGGGGACCAATCGGAATCGGGAAGAGAGGGCGCGGGAGGGGAAGAATAAAGATGTCAACCTTAGTACACAGTCTGTCTCACGGGCATTACTAAGCGAACGCGACAAACAGCTGAGAAGAATGTGCTAAAGAATGAAGTAGCATAGCAGCTAGCATGCTAGTAGAGGCTTACATCTCACACCTTGAGAGAACTTGGACACGTCCTTAATTCCCTTGAACTGAAGACTGTACTTTATTAATAGTTTAATTAGGATTGCTGCTTTCTGGAAATGGGGTCAATGAGACGTCATGCTGTGGACGACAACAACAACAGTTGGCTTTAAAGCAGAGCTAAAAGAAACTGAAATCCTTTCACACGTCTTTAAATGATCATAACGATCAATCCTGAAAGCTCCTGGCAATTTCTGCATTCTTGAGTCACTCTTCTAGATTCTGAGTGGTTCCCGAAGCTCTAAAATATATTCTTTGACTTGTTCATCACAGCTCACACTGTGTGACAGTAAGTCACCTTATTGACATATTTACATATTTTACATCTTGATAAAAGAAATAGAGTGGTTATTATTAGAAGTGATTATCGAGGGAATAATAGGTGTGGGATGAGCATTCATTGTCTGTCCGTTTGAGCTGATAGTGTATTACTTACTGGCTAGCAGCTTTATTCTTAATCTCTTCCTCTGGCCTGCAGCAATGGACTCAGACAGATTCCTCAGCAGAGCTTGTCATACCTCGCTATGAATAATTTGGAGCTATTCTTGGGGCCGGTGCTATCGCTCTTCAACCAGATGCAGAAGTGTGAGACACACTATCATCCGCTTTCACAGCTCCCATCTTGCAGCCATTTTGCCACGGCCATTTTGAATTTGTTGTGACTGTAAAATATCAAGACAACAGTGTGACTGATATGACAAGTGGTTGAATCACAGTGCGAGGTGGGTGTGTTTGTCCAAAAAAGTATGATCACTACTAACCTCTAGTAACCCTGTTAAGTATATCCAACCTGAAGTGGGAAATGTGTTTTGCTATTCAATACATTTAAAACAGCACGCTTATCAGCAGGTATTCGTAACTTCTAGTAAATCCACTCTTTGGATTACCCACACGCGTCATGGCAACTTGTCTTGCCTGTTACATCTGTGAAGATTTTGTATTTTCAGAATTTATTTGATTTTAGAGGAGTTCAATCCAGCTCAGTGAGAAACATTCCAGGAAACAGCAAGTCCCTGTCGGGTTATTCTTTGTAAATCCATATAGAATGATACGGTGAAGCATTGACACTCGACTATGTGAAAGCCTCGGCTGTCAATGTCACCGAAGAATGTATGTTGGACAAACAAAGAATTTGTCATGGCCGGGGGTGTATAACATTGGACAATACGACAAATAAACATAGTAGAGGATATATTAACAATTCATAATTAAACATCAAATTGAGTGTAAAACAAAAATAAAGTGCACAGGCAAACAGATAACCACACTGTGAAATATGTGTACACGTATTTCTAGGGCTTTGATTGGGAAAAGGGAAGTAAGGGAAGCAGTTGATTTAGGTTGCGCTGTCGTAAAAAAAGTAGTCTTTTTTTGGGAATGATGAAGGCATTAGGTTTCCATAGAATTTCATTGGATGATGCCTTAATTCACGGTGCAAAAGGCTAAGGCTCATGAAAATCAACCATCATAAACAGCTAGTGTGTGACGAGAATGACCATGCGTCATGCGTCAGTGACTTACATCACTCATCTTTGGCAAGCTAGTTAGAATTTAAAGTTAGTTTAACATCAATACAACATTTTAGTCATATATGGCAAACCATGTGACAGGGGAGTTTTTAAATGGATGTAAGTTCCTACACTCAATGGCACAATACATGTCAAAACTAATTCAATAAAAAGGAGTTCTAATAAGGCTGTGAAAACAATTCATTATCATCAAATCGTTAAATTGGCTTGGCCCGGTCTTAAGGATTACAAAAATAAGCCTGTTCTAAGAACTGGGGCCATGAAGTGAAATCAAATCCTTTGACACGGAACACGTCTCTTCTAGGTTCCACAACGTCACGACTTTGCAAAGCTTCTCGCCTCCTAATACAAAAACGTATTAGACCTTTGTATTAGTTCAAGCAGTGTGTTCATGTCTTTAAACAGAAGAGTAACAAGTGAGACATGATGTTAGAGGGACAGCAGGATGAACACAATACGTGTCTGCACAGATTACGTCGAAACAGAAAAAGTGTAATCTTGGTTTAAAGATATTGTGATCAACTGTAAGTAGTTCAATTTAATATTGATGCCTTTATAAATCCTTCAGCACAAACATAAACTATTTCTATTTTATACACATATATATATATAGGCCTGTAGCGATAACAGATTTTACTTGACGATTAATTGACGAAGAAAATTATTGCGATAAACGATAATATTGACATTTTGAGACCATTTTCAAAAACAGTTGCATGTTGGTTGAACTGCTGTTTTTTGATGACACCGTTTTACCACAAATGCGACATACTGGCTCGCACACGTTAAGTGATTCACCACGATCATTAGGTGTAATCCAAAATGGTTCCACACTGCAGCTTTCGTGTTCGGCTTTGAAACCAATTCCATTTCTGTTCTCAACTAACTAAGTTTATACTCTTCGCGGTGCTCTGAGACTAGGCGACTGGCAAGTAGCCTCAGGGTTTCTCGCAGCACTTTGCAGCTAAGGCGGCCGCCTTGGCAACACATGCCTGCCGCCTTAAGTACGTCGTCAGTACGTGACACATATTGCTGGCTGAATGTCCAAATGCGGCCCGCCGGCACACTCCGTGCGGAATGCTAATGCTAACTAGCTTACGCCCACCGCTAGCACCGCCCGGTCGGATGAGAGAGAGAGAGAGACACGAGGAAAACACACAAACAAGCAAGCATGCAAATAGAAATGATCACGGCCGGAATAGTTATTGAGCTCATTAAAAGTTATTGTGCGATTAATTGAATTTATTGACTATTGTTACAGGCCTATGTACACTCACAGGCCACTTTATTAGGTACACCTTGCTAGTACCGGGTTGATGCCCGTGCCACTTGATTCGGCCCTTCAGAGATGAATGGGGTTGTGTTCGAGGGTCCTTTATGCTTCCTGGTCTTGACGTCACTGGCCTCAGCCGAGAGACCAGATTCTAGGAGGCGGGCCCCCTGAGAGGCCACGCCCACAATTTCCATAGCTCTGGGTGGGGGTAAAGTATCGACCCCGCCGCCTGCGAAAGTCCCTCCTGATCGGAATCTCCAAGGGGGGGCCGACGAGGAGAGAAACTAGGTCTGCAAACCACACTCGGGCCGGCAAGTACGGGGCTACTAGCAGTGGACTGACACCGTCCTGACGGACCCTCTCCAGAACTGCTGGGAGCAGAACAACCGGGGGAAAGGCGTACAGGCGAGACCTCGGCCAAGCCTGTACCATAGCATCCACCCCCAAGGGGGCCGGATTGGTCAAGGAGAACCACAGAGGACAGTGAGTCGTCTCTCTGGAAGCAAACAGGTCTACCTCGGCACGAACAAAGTGTCTCCAAAGGAGCTCCACCACCTCGGGGTGGAGTCTCCACTCCCCGGGCCTCGGCCCTGTCTCGGCGTCTGCTCCCTGATTCAGGTACCCTGGGATGTAGACTGCTCTCAGTGAGAGGAGCACAGGAGGATCTGGCATGCCAGCTTGTACAGCGAGCGTGAGCGCAGACCCCCCTACATGATTGATGTAAGAGACCACCGATATGTTGTCTGACCGGACAAGAACATGATGGCACATCAAGGCTGGGCGGAAGTGTTTCAGTGCCTGAAACACCACCAACATCTCCAGGCAATTTATGTGCTATGAACGGTGATGATCTAGCCACAGCCCCCAGGCTGAGCGATCACTCAGGATCGCCCCCCATGGCCCGTAAGGGAGGCATCTGTCGTGAGTGTGACATGACGACAAGTTGCTCCCAGCGCGGGCCCCTGGGATAGGAACCAGGGGTCCTTCCAAATGGCCAGGGCGTACAGGCACCGCCGCGTGACCTTGATTGGGCGACACGGGTTCCCCCTCGGGGAGAACCCCTTGGCTCTGAGCCACCACTGTAGCGGTCTCATGTACAGCAGGCCGCACGGAATTACGTTTGATACGGCTGCCAGCAGACCTAACAGTCTCTGAAACTGTTTGACCGTGAGTGACTAGCCTAGCTTGACCTGCTTGGTGGTTGAAAGAATCGATGCTACTCGAGCGGGAGACAAACGTGCCTGCATCGAGGTCGAGTCCTAGATCACGCCCAAGAAAGTGGTCCTTTGTAGCGGGAAAAATACACTTTTCCCGGCATTGAGTCTCAACCCCAGACGGTTGATGTGAGCGAGAACAACATCTTGATATCGAACCGCTACCTGCTGCGACGGAGCCAGGATCAACCAGTCGTCTATGTAGTTCAAAATGCGGATGCCCTGAAGGCGCAGAGGCGCCAGGGCTGCATCCATGCATTTCATAAACGTACGGGGAGAGAGAGCTAGGCCGAATGGAAGAACTCAATATTGGTAAGCTTCGTCCCCAAAAGCGAACCTCAGGAACTTCCTGTATTGAGGGAGGATAGACACATGAAAGTAAGCGTCCTTCAGATCTATCGTGATAAACCAGTCCTCGGATCTGATTTGTGGCTCGATCTGTGGCTCGAGCGTGAGCATCTAGAAGCTGAGCTTTGCTCCTGCCCGATTTAACAGCCGTAGATCTAGTATGGGACGCAACCCCCCATCCCTCTTTGGAACGACGAAGTACCGGCTGTAATAGCCTAAGTCCCTGCAGGGAGGCAGAAACAGTTTAAGTCACTATTAGACAGAGGACGTCAACTACGACAGCCAACAACACAAATCTCAATTTCGCCCTTCCTCTTCATCCCCTCTAAAAAATTTTTCTAACCCCTGCACTACTCTCCTTTCCTTACTGTTCCTTCTCTCCTTTATGCCATGTCTCATCCCCCCAGCACTCATAAAAAAATGTCCCACTCCACTCTACCACCAGCCTATAATTACTGTCCTCCTAGACACATTCCTCCACCTCAACTACTTTTATCTCCCTCCTGCGTTATATCACGTACCACTCTTCTTCTCTACTCTCTCTTACTTCTTCTCTCCTCACTATCTTGCATGTGATTGAAGACTATTCCTTCATCGACGGGCAGGAACTACTTTCTCCTACCAGCCCGGGGACTGTGTTAGCACGACGGGTACAGAACGCACTGACGACCGCCGCCCTGACCTCCCTTTTCCTCATGTACAGCGTCAGGGATATATCGTGTTTTATGGAGTCTCAAAAAGAATAGGCATTGCCGGTGGGGCAAATGCTGGCTGATTTTACGTGCAGGAGGAAGGTATTTCCTTCCCTCATAGTACTGGCTAGCCACAGGTCTCTCTGGGCCACCAGGCCTTCCACACCTCATACCCCTCACGCACTAGGCCAAACAATTCTTCAGTCCTCGTACACGTAGAGACACACACGATCGCGAGGACGAACGCACAGCTCCCGAACACGTCATCGTGTATCTCCATCTTCGGCCCTGTTCCGACAAAGCAACCTGCCTGTATACGCCTTAGCATATGTGCCACCCATCGGGCTGAGGGAAGCCGCCGTGCAACCCACACCATTTTCCTCCTTCCTCCCCTCCTCCTCCTTCCCTCACACCCCGTGTGTGTGTTAGTTAAGCTACATTTTTTTCCCACGTATACGTCTCGCCGTCCATGCCGAGCTGGTGTGGTGGTTCTCAAAGGCTTGGTTAGCAATGCCGGTGTCCTAAATGACGGCGCCGCGGGAGATAAGTGCGTACCCACGCAATTTTGCGCCGGCCACCGATGAGTACAGCGACATGCGCAGGTTAAAAACACAAGCGGACATCGGCCGCTCCCAGGACGCCGACACCTCAGTGTGGAGATCCGGAAAAAACGGCAGACAAGAGGCTGAGGAAACGCCGAAGCCGCCTCAGAGCCTTCTGAGAGATCCATCTGCGATCCCCACGTAGATAGCCGCCGCCTCGGCGAAAGTGGGACCTGAGCCGCGGGGAGCGCGAACCGAGCCGCCCTCCTCAAAGAGCGCCTGGCGAGAGCGCAGCCTACCCATTGAGAGCCGCTCACAATGCGCACAGTTAGCCCCCTCGAGAGCTAGCTGGGCATGCTCAGCTCCCATGCTGACAACGCACATGGATTGAGATCTGGTTACTGTGGAGGCCATTTGAGTACAGTGAACTTATTGTCATGTTCAACAAACCAGTCTGAGATGATTGGCGCTTTATGACATGGCGCGTTATCCTGCTGGAAGTAGCCATCAGAAGATGAGTACACTGTCTCCATAAAGGGATGGACATGGTCAGCAACAAAACTCAGGTAGGCTGTGGCGTTGACACGATGCTCAATTGGTACTAAGGGGCCAAAAGGGTGGCAAGAACATATCCCCCACATCATTGCACCACCACCACCAGCCTGAACCGTTGATACAAGGCAAGGATGGATCCATGCTTTCATGTTGTTTACGCCAATCTTCTATTGTCCAATTTTGGTGAGCCTGTGCGAATTGTAGGGTCAGTTTCCTGTTCTTAGCTGACAGGAGTGGAACCAGTGTGGTCTTCTGCTGCTGTAGCCCATCCGCCTCAAAGTTCGACATGTTGTGCGTTCAGAGATGCTCTTCTGCATACCTTGGTTGTAACAAGTGGTTATTTGAGTTACTGTTGCCTTTCTATCAGCTGGAACCAGTCTGGCCATTCTCCTCTGACCTCTGGCATCAACAAGGCATTTGCGCCCACAGAACTGCCGCTCAATGGATATTTTCTCTTTTTCGGACTATTCTCTGTAAACCCTAGAGATGGTTGTGCGTGAAAATCCCAGTAGATCAGCAGTTTCTGAAATACTCAGACCAGCCCATCTGGCACCAACAACCATGTCCCGTTCAAAGTCACTTAAATCACCTTTCTACAATCTAAAAAATGGTTCTTAGACTTATTTCCAGATTTTGAAACGGCCAGGCCTCTTGCAACACATGAAATCATAGAGTCATAGAGAGGATGACTTGGAATTCGCAGTAGAAAGTGATCAAACAAAGGGAAATTGATTTTTGTCGTTGGTACTTTCTAAGCACCTCGGCTCATAGCTCATAGCTGTTGAAGCGGCTGCGTTGCCAAGGAGAAGCTTATCTATTGTCACGGCGATGAGCAGCAGCAACGTAATTCCACATTACATGAGGTCGGACGTTGGCGGCTCGCTGGTGTGACACATCCGTGACATGTTGCAATATTAACATGCAATGTTGTCAATTAAAAGCATGACATGCACTTGGAATGGTGTTCACCGCGACCAAAGAACGGCTTGAGACAAAGTGAAGGGATAAGATGGTTTTCTATCACACTGCTTACATGAAGTGTGCTGAAGGGACAATTAGCACCACGCACAAAGTCACGCTGGGTGATTATCAAGTCCGATGGCTGTTCACACTTCGCCCCTTCTCCTCTATGAAGAGATGCAACAGAAATGAGAAACTCTCCTCTACCTATTGAGAAAACAAAGGTGCACCTCTGGTTTGATTACAGCCACCTATAGTTTCCCCCTGCCAGGAGGGGAAGTACTTTGAAGTAAGAGGACGGGAGCAGCACGTCGGCTCCGCCTGTCACCAACATTTCAGAGGGAGGATTTTTTGTCTTTCATCACACTAAACAACAGTGGTGTTTGTACACTGATATTCTTTTTCTTGTTGTTGTCTCATCAGCTTGCAACTGGGACTCGCATGGGTGTGGAATTGAGTCTCGGCTTGACACGCTGGAAAAAAACTAAAAAGAAGAAGGACGAGGATGCAACGTGTGCATGGAAAGAGCAAGGGTGCATGTGTGTGTGTATGTATATGTGTGTGTGCGCGCGTGTATTTGTGTGCGCGCACGTATGTGTGTGCGTGTAGGTGTGTCTGTGCGCATGTGTGTGCGTGTGCGGGTACGCGTGTGTGCGTGCTTGTACCTGTGTGTGTAAGTGTGTGCGTGCGTTTGTGTGTGCGTGTACTTGTGTGTACGTGTGTGCGTGCGTGTGTGTGCGCGTGTACGTGTGCATGTGTGTGCGTGCGTGTGTGCGTGCGTGTGTGCGTGCGTGTACCTGTGTGTCTGCGTGTACGTGTGCATGTGTGTGCGTGCGTGCGTGTGTGTGTACGTGTACCTGTGTGTGTACATGTGTGCGTGCTTGTACGTATACCTGTGTGTGTGTGCGTGTGTGCCTGTGTGTGCGTGTGTGTGCGTGTACCTGTGTGTGTGTGTGTGCGTGTGTGTGTGTACGTGTACCTGTGTGTGTGTGTGTGCGTGCGTGCGTGTACCTGTGTGTGTGCGTGCGTGCGTGTGTGTACGTGTACCTGTGTGTGTGCGTGCGTGTATGTGTACCTGTGTGTGTGTGTGCGTGTGTGTGTGTACGTGTACCTGTGTGTGTGTGTGTGTGCGTGCGTGCGTGTGCGTGCGTGTGTGTACGTGTACCTGTGTGTGTGCGTGCGTGTATGTGTACCTGTTTGTGTGCGTGCGTGTGTGCGTGTGTGTACGGGTACCTGTGTGTGTGCGTGTGTGTGTGCGTGTGTGTACGTGTACCTGTGTGTGTGTGTGCGTGTACCTGTGTGTGTGTACATGTGTACATGCGTGTGTGTGTACGTGTACCTGTGTGTGTGTGTGTGTACGTGTGTGCGTGTACGTGTGTGTGTGCGTGCGTGTACCTGTGTGTGTGTGTACGTGTACCTGTGTGTGTGTGTGTGGGTGGGTGTACGTGTGTGCGTGTACGTGTACCTGTGTGTGTGCGTGCGTTCGTGCGTGCGTGCGTGTGTGTACGTGTACCTGTGTGTGTGCGTGCGTTCGTGCGTGCGTGCGTGCGTGTTTCCCCCCACAGTCTCTCACCGTCTCCTCTTGTGCTCCTGGTTGTAATAATGTGATAACAGCTTCACTCGTCTGGTTTCTCCAGCTTGCTTTGCTTCCCTCTCGCTCCACATTCATCATGTTCATTTGATATTCAGAAATAAATGTAGCAGAAAGAGAATAATGCAGCTCGTGTACGCGGCGGCGGCGTTCATTACCGATGCATTTACATGGGGGGAGCAGCGTGGTATCACATGGAGCTGTTCACTGCTGTTCCTCACATTTGCTGAGAGGGAGGTGGGGGGAGGGGGGTAGCTCTCTCCACATTAGCACTATCAGTGAGCAATGATAAATGGGTCAATATATCCAACTCCGCTGTCACATTCATAAAATAAATTTGGCCTTCGTCAAGGGAATCAAGCACAGCGCTGTAATATCCGCAACACGTATCCATCAAGTCTAACTTAACGCTGTGGCGAACATACCTGAGCGAATCATATTTCACCCGAGATAATGCTGCAAATACCCGCTGAAAGGGAGAGACGACTGAGTCGCAGAGGACGGCAGAGGAGGTGGGCCACTGATCATATTCAATCTGGAGGCGATCATGTAAATAGCCCTCCATCTTGGGAAGGCGATATGCAAAGCAGCTCGTCTCCCCTGTGTCGGGATCAGATTAATGGAAACCTAAAAGTGGGAATTACGGCCCTTATCCGGCACGCCGTTCCGGGGAGGGGCTGGGATACGGGCCCCGGGGGGAATCTGCCTGCTTCAAAGCCCATTCCTCTGCTTAAGGAAGGCGCTGAGATGCCATGCAGCAAGGTGAAGGGTAATTTCCTTTGATATTCAGCAATGTATTACTGTATATAGTGCGCAGGCTGCACGCCCCACCGACTCTGGGCAAATGTGTGAATGCGTATGTATGCACGCAACATGCAAATGTATGCAAACAGCTGCCAGAGAAAGACTTGGCACTGAACAACATTCTGAAGAGTGGATGCAGGGCTGAATAATCACGATGTTGTGGTAAAGCCACAATCCATAAAAAGCCCAGAACCATCAACCTCTGGCATCCAGCTGTGTGCCACCGGACGCAGCATCCCAGATCCTTGTGGACCCAATTCAACTGGGATTTATTGTGCGTTAGCCTGTTGGCCTTGGCCCACTTAAAAGTGCAACAAAAACAGACCCATTGAAAGCATCAATTAGAGCCACACAATAACTCACTAGCGAATGGAGGCTGAGCAGCAAGTGGGACGGATCTCAGGGGAGGAAGCAACCATCATGTGATTTGATAGTTCTATACATATAAGTGTATGTGTCTGAATCCTTCTTCGTTACCTGCAGCCCGCCATGTCCGCCTAACGGGGGCCGCCCACACTCGCCACAGCGCCACGGCGGATTGGGTGTGCGGCAGACGCACAAACAAATCCCACAAACAGGCTTCAAACTCCGGGAAACTCCACCTGGCTCATGTAGAATGTGGATGAAGTATGTCAAAATAAGTCCTTCCACTGTCACATGTCTCCTCCCCCCTTCCTCTCGTCTCTCCAGTGTTTGGCACTCCTCCAGCTCCTCCGCCCCCTCCCCCCCCTCTCCCTCCCTCCCTCCTTTGGCTTTCTTAAATTTCACTAATACATGACCTGGCCTAGCAGTGACATCACCAGCGCGCACACACACACACACACACACACATACATATGTATAATACACACATAAAGTAGAGGATGAGTCTCATTGAGCATCGTTTCCTCTGTGTGTGTCTTCCAGTTCAGGCATCTTGCAGTTGGAATTCTTTTTGTGTTCTTGTATTCTGAAGTGCGCCTCAGTGTGTGTGTGTGTGTGTGTGTGTGTGTGTGTGTGTGTGTGAGATGCATCAGCAGCATCTGGCTCCTCTCTGCGCCCCAACATTAGCGTAGACAAGAGAATCAGTGGACTATTGAATGCAATTACAGCGTGCGGCCCAGACAATAAAGATTGATAGTGCTTTCGCCTCTTATCACCCACCAAACATAGCAGAGGTTAAAGCCTGCGAGCCTCGAGCTGCCGCCATTCTAATAATGATTGAAAATAGGAGGAAAAATAATATACAGGACTGCATCAAACCAAAGGGGAGGCTTTTTTCAACTGGTTGGGAAATGCTGAGTGTTTATTTTACATTTCTTTTTTCTGACACAAAGTTTTTAAAACCCAAACCCAAGGCAAATAAAAAAAGAAATGATAGAAACATTAAATCTTGTCAGAAGAAAAAATGAAAGAGAGCTGATATCAGTTCCTAGTATTTTCTACGGAATGAAGTAAAGCAAGGAGCATATTAGCAACATGAGTACAATGAGTACAGTATAAACTCTATTATACACAGATTCATATCTCTCATAGATCCGTTTCTTGATTTATCCTCCTGACAGCAACACTTGTGTGGTATTGCTGTTTGTTCAGGTGATTGGGGGACTGTTTACTACAAGGAAATAATAATACAGAATGAATATCATTACATTATGTTCAGTACACGGTCAGTGATCGTGGGGTTGGTTAAAGGACGTTTGTGTTACGTGGGACACGATTCTAGTTGAATGTTTCTCTGTGTCTTTGAGAGCAGTTTAAGAGCTGCTGACCTTGAAACGGAAACAACCAGCAGAGTGGTTGAAAATTCTCTGCATTTGTATGGAAATATATTCATCATAGAGCAGCTTTACGTTTGTCAAAAATCTTAAATGGTTTATACTTGTTGGTGTTGATTAAAACTAAACCAACCACATGAGAATAAAATGTATGGATTTGTTCTATTTCTAACTAAAATATAATAACACTGTAACTATAATAACTCTGCCTTTTGCAGCTGTCTAATTTTACTATTTGTAACTTTTTCTTTTTTAATCTTTTAAAAACGTGCTCATATGTACCCAAAATGATTTGACAAAGAGCTGTTAGTTGATCGGTTTCAGCTCTGCTGGCGACGTATGGAAGCCGCGCTCGGCGTGTGAGGAGGACGCATTTAATAGCCGGTTGCCAGTGACATACAATGCGTCATGATGAGGGAATAATAGGAGACAGTGACCAAGGACGGATCTGAGAGGGACAGAAGAAGACAAAGAGCAGGACAGAGGAGGAAGAGGAGAATGACAGCAGGAGAAAAGGACAAAAGAGGATGAAACACAGGGTTTTTTCTAACGGAGGACCAGCGGAGGATGATTGACAGCGTGATTGTTCTATTATGTGGCTGACTGGCCACAGCCCTCTAACATACCAATGTGCATGTGTGGCGCTGCTGTTGATTATTTTTTGTCCTATTAGTGACATTCTCCTCCACTCACTCTTCTTTCTCTTTTTCTTCCTCAGTGCTGGAACACAATAAATACACTTTACCTTCTTGGCACAATGCTGTTTGTCTTTCCTTCATCCGAAACCTGTTTGTGTTTCACAGAGAATAGAAATCACGCTTAATGTCTTTTGAAACGTGCGGCTGTTTCTGCCTTTTGTTTAATTTTATTTCATGAATTTTCTCATCGACCTTCTGTCCATAGATGCTTTAGGGCAGGGGTGTCAAACTCATTTTAGGTTCGGGCCAGATACTGCCCACTTTCATCTCAGGCGGGCCAGACCAGGCGGGCGCTGCTGCCAGGAGGGCCGCCGTGGTGGAAAACGTTGAACGCAGGGCTCCCCACACTATTTTTCACTCAACTTTTCAATCCAACTCATGGCGATTTACCCACCCCCCCACCCGGACAGTTCGCCCGCAATAACAATACGGAACAACATCACTGCGTACCGGGAGCGCAAAGCGAATCGATATAAAAAAAACAACCCAGCAAGCCTCTCGTCCGTCAGAAGCAATCTGCCAATGGCAGGTGCTCTACCGGCACTGCATTAATGACGTGTTCCCCTGGTCTAACGCATGCGCTCACTCACAGAGTGCGCCCCCAGTGGAATCTTTAGGAATAGCAGCTACTTTTATGTCTTTTTGAAGTTCTCACAGTAGCATATTCATCCGGCGGGCCTCACAGGACTCCACCGGGGGCCGGATTTGGCCTGCGGGCCTTGAGTTTGACACTTATGCTTTATGGGTGATTCCTGTGGCTGGTGTTTTTTTGTTTTCTTTGTTTGGCCATACTATTTAAGTTCTGCTATAGAACTGGACATGTAAATACGTTGTGTACATGTACATGTAAGACGTTCACTTAGCAAAACTAGTAAACTTAGTAAAAATGTAACGTTATCAATACCTTAATCCAACAGCTAGGCCACGTTGCCACCTTGCTTATGTTACACAGCGTTAAGTAGTAAATATAATGTTACAAAGACGAAGCCTCCTTAAATACAAGCAAACTATGAACAAATCGATTTGAACTCAACCCATGATCAAACCACTTACAAACGTCCGTTTATGCCCCTCAATCTCTAGTTTTAGTTTTCTTTAATCGTGCCAGTGACGGCCCCTTTAGAGTCAAACCATCCCTGTTTTTTGTGATAGAACATTAAAGCCCTTCAATAGTCTTTTTTCTTAGAAGTCAATTGAAACATTCCGACCCCTGAAAAACGTCTTGTTCTTAGTGACCTTCCTCCTGTGTCGCTTTGGGTTCCAGCCAGCGAGTTGTCAAAGGTGGCTGCTAAAGTTTCTTCTACAGGCAAAGCCTGACCTCGACAACACCCAGCGACCTCGAACGACTTTGAAAAGAGAGACACAGAGGAAGAGAGTGGCCTTGTCCAACTGGGACCAGAGGACAGTCAGAAGCTGTACCAACAAAACTACACATAATTGCTTCTGTAAATGTCACGACTAAAAGCAGCCCGGTGGCTCCAGCACTGTACAAGCCGACCTGATAAGGAAGAGCAATCAAACACTGCTTAACGGACCGTCTGATCAGCTGGGATAGATCCACTCTGCCCGTGTTGGTCATGGACCTGAGACAGTCTGTAATACAACAGGGCCTGGGTCAGATGTCCATCCATCCGTAAATGGACTTGTACAGCACTTTTCTAGTCTTCCAACCACTCTTGTGGTTCAACACTACATCATTCACACACAGGAGGCGCCTCACAGTGAGTAACTAACATTGACACACTGCAGTCACAGCTTTCCCAAGGACCCATCGACATGCAGGTCAGCAGGGCCGGGAATTGAACCACCAACCCTCTGAGTGGCGAGTGACTGTGCTCCCCACTCAATGTTTTAGTATAGATCTTTGTTATAAGTATTTTATTTCCCATGTGCTGCATGATATAAGCCTGCCGTACTAAACTTATGTGGAACTGAACTTCTTATCTGAGGTATGATGCCTTTGTCCTTGCTGACCGGGGATTACCGGCTGATCCATAATCCAAGTAATTTGTTTGTATAAGGTTGCGGCTCGGAGTAAACACAAACAGGCAATGCAGATGACGTCTAATCTGTCCGACCGACACCCAGCGCAGTAGATGCTACAGCATGAGCCGCGTGTTTACCCCATCCTTCCGCCCTATTTGCATGTGAAACAGTGTCCTCAGATAATTCTCCAGGAAATATTAGCAGATTAGAGGCGGATGGGATTAACGTATGGTGTTATGGCATGTTCCGACTCAGCGGCGACACACAGACACTGTGGAGTCTGCAAAGGCTGATGGGAATCACCTGCGGAAACACACCATCTTACTCCAACCCCTGCCCCCCCCCGCGGAGACGCAGGACGCGGCAGGACGAGGGTTCACAGATAACACGCAAATCCAGACACATATTTAAAAGGTTGATATTTTAGTAGTAAACATGTAGGATTCCTTCATTATTTGACGACTCTCCCTGCTTAGTTGGGAGCTTTTCCGTTTTAGATGCTTATCTGAAATGTCAAAAAGAATGATGCCGATAACAGTCTGCGGGTATGAATGGGGTGTACGCCGCCCCCGATAAGGAGGCGTGTGGACTCCTCCTCGCCAACACTGGATTTCCTGCATCTAAAAAGGGCCCTAATTCCACGCTAATGTGAATATGCCACCCGCCTCCCGACGGAAAGAATTATGGTCCCTGTGAACCGCTTCCCGCTCCCTTACCTCTGCCACGACAAAAATGCCACGGTAATGTCATGGGAGATATAACGATTTAGATTTTCCAGCGATTGTCCCGTGTCAGCCGCTCATCCGCCGGCCCAGACGAGTTGATTAGAGTTGGGACATCAAAAGGCTCAGCATGGAGATAAGGAGGGGGGCTGGATGCGGGAGTGGCGAGATATTAACGTGTTTCCCGTCAGGAATTAAGGGCGCGGGAGGAGTTTCAGCCAAAGTTCGCTCTGTCTCGCCTCCTGCTATCTTGAAAGAGTTGCCAGTGACTGCGGCTCTTTTGCATAAGAGCCGAGGTAATCGGAGCCCATCCGGATCAATTAATGGAGGAGATAAGAAGTACAGTGAAGGAAGTCAGCCCTGTGCTCAACAAAGGTCATTTCTACCATGGTGATATCATTTTATTCATATGCTTTGAGTGTAGGCAAATATGTAATCAGAAGTTTGCTGTAGTGGCGGAGGTGAAATTGAAAGTTTGTAAAACAAATACAATGATAACAATGATCCCGCAATAATTTATTAGCATTAAACTTAGTGGTTGAATCAAAATGCGTCAAAGATCTGTTCTTTCTTCTACATTCAGAGGGAAATGTACGTGGAATCATTGTTAGGATCAACGGCTTTCTAATGTAACAACCCAAAGGAATCTCACGTTCCTTTTGTTTCTTTGCATTGGACTCTTCAATCTCTTTAAATTAGAAACATTAGTGAATCCAAAAACTCTTAGTTTGAGGACCTGTTGTGTTCTTCAGCACGGAAAAAACTACAGACACACAATATTAGCATCAACTAGTATTAGTGAAAATACAGTAGCTGGGACGTGCTGATCACTGCAACTGATTTTATTTAAGAGGATTTTTTTTACATTTCAAACAATGCTTTTGCTTCCCTTTGTGTTGTGACAGAACTCAAATCAGCACACTTTGTAACAGTCAAACACTTCATAATGGTAAACCTATGGTGTGAATTGAGATTAGGTGATGTGACTTGATTTGTGGTCAAAAAGTTTCCTAAATTACAAGAGGCCAAAAATCAGATCCGTATCCGCAGCTTTTCTTCAGCTTTTAGCCTTCAGCAATTCACATTCCCTCCTCATCCTCAGTATCTCAATTTAACACCACAGCCTTCAGAGGTCAAAAAGACACCCTGGCGCCAGCTGTCCATCCTAAAGAGGATAGAGGGCTTGAGTGTGTGTGTGTGTGTGTCGGGAGGAGGGGGACATTAATTATACATAGGCCCTATTTTGCATAAGTCCCCTTCTTTGCCCCTTTCACACCAGTGTCTGGATTCAGCCTGGGCTGCATCCGCTTCACGATAACATCTCCAATAACAATTAAGGTGGAAAGAAAAATGCCTGAAAGAAGGTGTCAATGGTGTATGTTGCCTGTGCATACTAAAAACAGAGGCCTGTGATTAATGACACACCGCGGAGAACCAGTAATGATATGCAAATGATGGAATTTTTTGGTCAAATTGAAAAGAAAATGTTGAAAATGTTTTCCGGTGCTGTTTGGAACCAATTAGGATATTTCAAACAATTTATACAATATTTCTATTTGACTTCTTTCCTCTAAGTCAATACATCATGATTGAATGTAGATCTAATAATAGATTTTTGATTTACTAACGTAACTAACGCGTGTGATATTGAGAAGCTCTTGTATTACTGTTTTGTAAATCTATAGTTATTTGAACTGTGTTTTTTCGATCCCACCTGCTGTCATTGAGTCTATTGTGTGGGTGTGGTTTTATTTTCAAGCATTCCGACCCAAGAAAAAACTATTAAGAGATGATTCTCAGAGCTCTATATACACTTGAAATGTTCCCAGGATAATTTCACTGTTAACTGGCTGAAAGAGAAGAAAGCGTTAAAGGCCACATCAAGATGCAGCAGGACAATTAAATAGACTAGATGGTTACCAGCTGCGATGAACAGGGACAAGTCAAACGGAAATAACAAATGCCTCGGCGATGCTCACGACACGTTTTGACTATGTTTATGTTTTGCTCATTATAGGTGGAACCAGACGTCTGACAGGCTGGAACGAGTACATGGAACGACCTGAATTGAATTCTGGAGTAGAGTACAACTTAATGACTATCAAAAGGAGAGTATGGTTATTTTTTTAACAGAAATTAATCCGTTCTTCTTCTTTCCTCCTTTGAGATCTGCTGCACATTTGAACCTGCGTCTATGGGAGTTTCATCTTCCCCACCGCTGGGGAAAACACCCTGATCCTTTTAAGCATGTATCCAGACTGACCCCCTCCTTTCATCAAAAGTGATAAAAGCTTCGCCTTTACATCTGATGCCACCTTCCTCCAACTCCCCCTCAAAGCCCCAGCTTCCCACCTCCCCACCTAGAGTCGCTCTGCCACTGCTACATCCGAATCAAGAATGCAAATGGGGCTGCAGCCTCACAAAGCCCGGGGTGACCTATATTACGGCTAATGATGGGACACAGTTTTTCGGAAGAGCCGGAATGAAAGAGAATTTGAATGAAGCTGACCCACATACAAAGGCCCGACCAGTCGCAGAGACATGTTCCTTCCTCTCTAAGTAGGCCACAATGGGCTTCAGGATTATGCCAAAGTTCCCCTTTTTCCTCCTGATGGATGGAATTGGGAAGAAGTGATGGGGAGCCCATGGCAACGGGAGTCATTCCTTATACTGCGACTAACAGGTTTGTGATGAGGTGGGACTCTCAGACGCACCGCTAAAACGGGGACACGTGGTACGAAGTTTCTCCTGATGCTGGGTTCATTCCTGGTGTTCCATAAACCACACGTTAAGAGCAAAGTTAAAAACAAACTCCTACATAGAATGGAATAGACAAACCCTAATGATACGTCCATTGGTATGAAAATAGGTTTCAATCTTTTAGAGTCATAAAATAAGAAGATATTTTGATCTTATCATTGTTCAATTACTTTGCTTCCAAGAGTAAGGTGAGAAAATGATACTAGTCTCATGGCAGTGCTTAGTTAGCCTTAGCATTACAAATGAAAGTTTTTCAAAGAGCATTCCCTGGTAATTTTCTTTCCTCTTTACTCCAAAATGCATGTGGAAAAACAGTACATGCATGCTCTTCATCATCGCTAGAAAGCCCAAAAATCGGACCAAAATCTAGGAAAAACATTCCTGTTGGCAGGGAAACAATCATCCTATAAAACAACCGATACAAAACCGATTTTGTATCTAAATGTTCTCCCACTCTCTTCAACGTTGTGAAACTGTCACACAGGCAACTTTCCCTTCTGCCACCAAGAAAGAAAAGCTGCCGTTTTTCTGATGTCCTGAACCATGTTAAAGGGCCCATATTATGGAAAAATCACCTTTTCTGGGTTTTGGGGTGTTATTGTGTGTCTCTGGTGCTTCCACACGCATACAAATCCATCCATGCTGTTTTGAGTTAGATACAGGTTTTTGAATTGATCCCCCCTTCAGCCTCTGGGTGAGCTGTTCAAAATCGTCAAGGTTTTCTACGTCACAAACCTAGATATTTGAATAATCCCACCCCCTCCAGTCCCGTTTTCCAATCACAGCCCGCCGGCGCCGCAACCACGCCCCCCCGTCAGCCGACCGCTACCGCCAATTCTACAAGCTGTGTTTACGCGGAGGTTCGGCGCGGGTAAACGCAGAGTTTACGCGGAGGTTCGGCGCGGGTGAATGCAGAGTGTACGCGGAGGTTATAGCGACCGCTACCAACCATTCCAATATTACTTACAATCGCATCAGCAGAAACGCGAGGTCCGCTCAGCCGTGCAGCCTTCCTTCTATTTTAGCTCTCGCCATTCAGAAAAGGCTTACCCGATGTTCACCCGTGAACGAATCCTCTCTCTGTCCACAGCCCTTTTCCTCATTCTTGCCTGCTCCGACGCTTTCGCTGTTTTGACGCTGGTTCCGCCATGATAACTGTACAAACATTGCCACTGCGCTACGGGCCCAAGAGTGTATGGCTGAAGCCCACAGCCTCCCGTCTCATGCCGTAAAGCAAGACTTTCGCGATGACGACACTTCTGAGCCTGTGGGGGCGACCCAACACTCCTGCAATTGCAAGTGCGGTATTTCCCCTACAGACCCCCTGCGCGGCCGAGAAAACCTTTGTCCGACCTGAAATGACTCATTTCATCATCCAAAACGGTATGGAACATATTAATTAACTGAAAAATGTTGCATAGTGTGTCTTTAAGGTACATAACGTTGATAGGATATGAGGTTGACACAAACAGCATTTCTAATCTTCTCATTTTTCAGTCTTCAAACCGAAATGTAAAAACCGTGAGACACAGTTTCTTCCAATAGCCGTGTGCAGCTCCCTGAAACAACGTTGTTGGAGTGAGGGCACCGGGTTTAACAGCTCTTCTTAAACCGAGAAGATTGATGAACAACTAGTCCTGACCGTCCAGCGGGTAGGCATGCAGACACTAAAATGACTAACAAATCTCACGCTCAGGTGAAGATCCGCGACACAAGCTATATCCAGTTAGCATTACCTGGCCGATCTCCATGTGATGCTAGCTCAGCGGCGTGCGGTGACGCGCTGTTGTGTTTTAGTAAACTCCACGGTTGAGCACGTAGCCTGGCGTCTATTACCGAGTCGGTAGTTGTGCGGTGTAAGGTAACGTATACTGTGAGGGGGCATGAGCTAGACTCCTAACGGCTGGGTAGCGATCTCAGCGCGAACTACGGGAGTGATAGTGCCATATAAAGGGGAACATTATTTATTTATTTATGTATATCTGTTATTGACAAAACTATGCTGCTCAACTGTTCGTCATACCTCATCCTGTAATACTTGAACCCGTATTCAGTGTTGCCAACTCCTCAGTAAGGAAAGTAACTATTGGCTGTCCTAAAAGTCGCTAGAAGTCGCTAGATGACGTCATCACCTAATTTGCATACTCTTTTACTTTCAATTGTGATTGTGGTAGCACGGAACAGTGCTCATCGATTGATAATGCCATTATTGCTTCAGCCTTGGTTGCAGAGTCACATTTTTTAACCATAAATCACAGCTTGGACTTGGACTTGTTATGCTTTGCCTTTTGAGTTGTCATGTGTTTTTTAATATCACCAAGTTTCGCATAGAAATCCGTCTTACAATACAGGCAGTATGCCCGCGTATCAATGCCAATAAACGGCTTTAACCAGCCTTTGTATTCGGCGTTTGACTCCCATTCCTTTCTGTATTTTTGTGCGTACAGTTTAGACTGACATGTTTAGCTTATTTAACAGAAGCGCACATACCGGCGTCAATGAGGTAAGTGCGTGACAAAGGCTATGATTGGTGAGTAAAGGCGGTATGTCGGTTTTATTTTTTGGTTAGTGATTTATTTTAGACAAAGATCATTTTTCATTTACATTTGCGCATGCGCGATTGATTTGCAGTCTCAACGTGGAGCGGTAAACATCTCCTGCACTGACTGCAGGTGGAAGGGACTGCTGCGCGAGTACTCAGCCGCTTGTCAGTGCTTTGGGAAGGGGGCGAGGTTCACCACAGCACCCGCTGCTCGTTGAGAAGAAGCGTTGGAACAATACGTTTTTTTTCACGTCACCAAAAGTCTCCAAAAGTCGCCAATAACGTCAGGAATAGTCACTAAAATGGTCGCTTGTCGCTTTTTGAAATATTTGTCGCTGGAGGGGTCCGAAAAGTCGCTAAATATAGCGACAAAGTCGCTAAGTTGGCAACACTGCCCGTATTGCCTTATTGCGTCCCACTGCTATTTGCACCCTTGTTATATTATGCTGTGTGTTGTGTACGTATGTAACTTTATGTGGTCCTGCACCTTTGCACGGCTTTCAAATATTAAGAGCAGGAAGCGTCAGGAACTTTACTCTATCATACGGAAACCATTGTTCTCAAAGACTTACTTTTAGTAATTATTTGGGTAGCACACATATTCTAAATGCCTTTGGCAGAATTCAAATGAGCCATTTTAATCTAGATTCATCTAGATTAATTTCAAGATTACAGTGAGATTAATGCCCACCACTCATTTTTATCAAAATTAAAACTATCATATTGCTGGTGTTATATTCTTCATGAACAAAAGGTTAGATATTGACTTAGAAGGCGTTTGGTTGTTTTCTTCGCCTTGTTTTAAATGACTTCACAAGTGCACCATTAGCGCCATCATGCAGTGTCCAAAAAATACTGATTCACAAAGAATTTCCAGTAAATGAATGAGAGAACCTGTTAGACATGAACTTCATACAGGATCAATTGGGTCTTTTACTAACATTTTCTAAATGAGGAAATAGTTTATGTTGTATGTGTTATTGTTGAAGTTATTCCTGCTAGTGGCACCAAATATTTGGCTTTCTTCTATTGTCATATTCTATTTTCTTTTGTCCAATTCTAGTCTCTCTCTTTAGTTTCACCGTAGCCACGCAGCATTCTTTTTTTTTAAAAACAACAATAATTATACACAAAGTAGACCCAACTGAAAGAATACACCATTTACTATCAGGGCCTTTTTCTCTGTGATGGATACTCGTGGTCCGCCCATGAGATCCCCGTCTCTTCATTCTGTCTTGTAATCTTCTCTCTAAACTTTACATTTGTCGTTGAATAAGCAAATAAGTCCTGATACTCCAAGCAAGTACACATGGGTTTGCATGCCGCTGTCTTCTTGTGCGTACATATCCAGCTCACGTGGCGAGCAGGTAGTAATTGGTGTGTGTGTGTGTTAATCCTGGGATAACAAGTGTTTTCCAAGGAGAGTCAATGATCGTCTTACAAGGTCATTTTAGCCCCGACCGTTGCATGCATAATGGAGAATGCAGGGGCTAATGGTATCATAATCACACAACACACACGGGAACACACACACACACTCATACAAGCCTGTGTTTCTCCCTCATTCCCAAATAAAGGTACATTTTGATCATTCCTCTGTAAAACAGCGTTTTTGATGGAACAGGGCCTCCCTGCGGTCCAACCAACGCGTTACCCTCCTCTTAGCAGGAGACTCTTCCCCTTCCCCCTCCGGCCAATAGGATTACAGCTGGGAGGTTGCGGTGGCGGCGACCACGCACCGAGACGCGTCCATATTTTTTTTTTTACGACTTCATTATTTTGCCTGCCTGCCACGCTCGTTTTCATTTGCCAGAGCGGGGGCATAATGAGTGCGCTATAAAAACGCTGCTTTAACGTTTGCATACTGTTCTCATTTGGTGCGGCCCTCAACCCTTCAGCTAGCATATGGCAGGTAATCAGGTCTGCAATCAAGGCCGCACGTTACACAGGGCCCCGCTCGCAGCACAGGGGCTATTACCCATCTGTCTCATGGCACACACACGCACACACACCTTTACACAGATACACATGTGTACACACAAACACACACAAATCGACAAGTAGCTATTTGCATCTCCAAAGAGAACGAATTAGTGTACAAATACACGTAGTAGCGTGTACACACTTTTTTTTTTTACAAAAAAGCACACATAACACCCCATCACCAAACCTACATTGGTTCCGTGATGGGGTGTTGTGTGTGCTTTTCATCATAGATGGAAAAACAACTCCGCTAACTCCGGAGGTAGAAGCTGCGGCGCTTCCTCTTCTACGTCGCTTACGTCCGACTCATCGTCAGTTGCAGTTCCAATTAGTCCAGCCTTTCTGAATCCTGACAGAATGGTTTCGGTTGTCACTGAAGCCCATGCTTTGTCGATCCATCCAATGACTTCCAGGAAAGTTGCACGGCTCATTCTCCCGGTTGCCGTGAAGCTGTGCTCTCCGTCCGTCATCCACTGCTCCCACAGGTTACTACGCAAGACTGCCTTAAAACTTCTATTCACTGAGATATCAAGTGGCTGGAGTATTTTCGTTAAGCCTCCAGGGATGATGGCAGGTATGGAGTTGAACATTTTTAATTTATTTTTGAACTGTGGCGTGATGTGCGCTCGCATGCTATCCATCGCAAGCAGAGCTTTGCGTGCTCTGAAGAAACCATCCGGACGCTTAGTGTAGCACTTTGTAAGCCATAAGTTCATCATTTCTTCATTCATCCACCCATTCTCATTCACGGCGACTGCAACTGAGGGGGATTGGATTTTTGGCATAGTTTTTCGTTTGTAAATTGGTTGCAATTTTGATCCATCTCCACAACATGCCAGCACCACTGTGAAGTGCGATTTCTCATGACCAGTTGTTACTATATTCACACTCTTTTGCCCTTTCTCTGCAACACTTCGGCCGATAGGAATGTCAACCATAAGGGGCACCTCGTCCATGTTAATAATGTGATCCGGTGTCACGTTGTGCTCACTTACATGCTTCTCAATGAACTCACGGAAACTGTCGACTTTGACTTGGAAGTCT
The DNA here is from genome assembly GCA_021346845.1 of Apeltes quadracus. Classification (NCBI taxonomy): domain Eukaryota; kingdom Metazoa; phylum Chordata; class Actinopteri; order Perciformes; family Gasterosteidae; genus Apeltes; species Apeltes quadracus. The sequence goes on along the minus strand of CM037922.1, from coordinate 15,962,095 downwards.
GCTGGCAGTTTTTGGGACATCGTTGTCCTGTTGCATGAAGCGATGAGAAAGTAATTTATATTCATCTCCTTGGCAAATACCTGGGCGCGGAGACGCAACTGCACTGTTGACAAGCCTCTCCCGGCAGCACGTTGTTCAAGCACCCATGTACGAACTCGTTCCTCTAGCTGTGGCCACCTAGCTTTTAGCCCGCAATTGGCTTTTTTTGTTTTCTTCATTTCAGTAAGCGTAACCTCCGCTTTTCGCCAGTCCCTTACAAGTTTCTCGTTAACTCCAAACTTTCTTCCTGCTGCTCGATTACCATTTTCGGCTGCATATTTTACTACTTGCAGCTTGTAATCTGCAGAATATGATTTTCTTTTCGGTGCCATTCTTGTTAAGCCCTTCCCAGTGTTTTTTATAAGTTACCGCCAATGGTGAAATTATCAACACAGGCCTAGAGCGCCCTCTTTCGGTTTAGTGTGAAAATAACACGTGAAATGATATTATGTGTAAATAATTTCACACATAAGTCGCTCTGGAGTATACGTCGCACCCCCGGCCAAACTATGAAAAAAACTGTGACTTATAGTCCAGAAAATATGGTAACTAAAACTCCTGTGGCTCACATTCATGTGGATGCTGCATGTGACGACATCTTGTAACCAAAGTTATAAGTCAACTCATCTCTCACTGACTCCAGGGATTTGTTTGTTAAGTTACCACACGTAGCATCCATCAGCAAAATGAACGGCAGTCAAGCAGAAGCCTGCAAAGGTCCACTGAAAGCACATTCTCAACTCTTGAAGCTCTGCCCCAAGTCGCTTGTTTATTCAAAGACATACACATGATCAATGCCACCAGTGATCTCCTTCCGCTGTAAACAGAACTTGCATTGGATTGGAAATAGCGGAATAATAATAATGTTGGATTGAATGTGACTTGGCAGTGCAAAGGTCATGACCACAGACCTGAAACCAAGAGGGCCTGCTTTTCTTTTGGGAAGTGAGAACGGGACTTCCACAAACTCCAGTCAAAGACAAAAGAGAACAGAGACATCTTGAGTCAGCGTATTAAGAAAAGGTCTACTGAGGTCATTTATAACTGAGGGAATAAAAGATGGAACATGGTTGTCAGTAGATGCAGCTGATGACAGGACGGACCCAATCTGGCTACGGGGATGGAAACATTACTCCCAACCGGACTGGTGCTTTGAAGTCCACCCGACCAGAATCCACCAGTACTCTCTCATTCGTTCACATGTCCATCCAAATAGTGTGTGTTTGCTTTTGTGTTGGCCCTGTCTTTCCCGTGTGCGCACACAAATCTACTATGCACACATACACACATTCTCTACCTCGGGTTCCGTGTTTCATCCTCTGCGTTGTGTTTGTCGAGCTCTCAGGGCCAAATCCATTATTACCTCCCGAAATGACAACTCATTTCCACAAATGTAATCCCTTCCCTTTGCAGGCGTGAGGCTGCAGAGTAAACACAGGCCTCTCGTACGAAGGTAGCGCCTCGCTACAGAGCACAGGAGAGAAGATAAGAAGGACTTTATTCCAAAGCACCACAGTCTGCGTGGATGGATGGATGCACTTTGTCTTCTGGGAAGAGGAATACATGCTGGATGTGATGCTGTGAAAGGCTTTTCCATTTAACAAAGAATGAAAGCAGGTCTTCAAATTTGATATTTCACAATAATTACCCAAATCTGTGATTTGAACAGCAGATTCTACTTGATTACGTGGCTGATCGACTGAGCAAAGGGTACATTGATTGGGTACTCTTTTTTTTATATAATCTAAACAGTGATCTTGAATCCTGCAGTCAGCATGCGTCATCGAGGAAGACGTGATGTTGTTCAGATTGTAGGTTTTTGTTTTTGTTTTATGATCAATTAATCCTTTTTGCATTGCATTGTCCCATTTTTTGCTGGTCCTCTCAGAGATACTGACGAGCAAGTGTTTGCAGCAACACATCTAAAGCACGCAATCCAGCAATGAATCCCTTTTTTATTTTATTAATCTGTAAATCCCTTAAAAAAAGAATATCAAAAACCAGTATGAAAAGTGTCATCTTTAAATGAACTGTCCCGAATTAAAATCTGCTACTTGAAAAACATCATTTGATAGAAAGAACTATAGGACTAAAGGGACTGCAGAACTATATTTGTATTTGTAAGTACATTCTGCTGAGAGTACTTCTTTTTCGTGCTGGGCAGGGATTCAAATTTGTTATCGCAATTAATCGCAATTTAATGCGCAAAATTCAATGATTAATTCAAAAGCAGTATACTGCGCACTTTTGCTTGTGTAGACGTTTTAAAAAAAGTAGATGCTTTTTAACAGCAGTATTTTCTTCACATAGTAGCAGTTAAAATATTTCTTCTCAACTTCCAAAATTAATGGAATCAAATCAAATATAAAAACAAAACTATTTCCCACTTCAAGTAACCCACGATAACAACATCATAAAAGGCAAGTTAACATTTTATAAATCTGATTGACATCCCTTTTAATCAGGAGCAGTATAAACAGGGTGTCTATCTGGGAATGAGGGAGGGAGGTAAAATGGTCCCGCCCCAAATGCTTTCATTAGCCCCTGCTAAGCTCATACGGGTCAAATACACCAGGTTGATTCCTAAACATTTAACTGAATGTTTTGTGAAATCAGACACTCACTTGCTCGATTAAAATATTGTGCTTAATGCTGACCCAAATACACATTCACAATGCACACATACACACGCACAGACGCGCGCGTACAGAGGCTCGTCCGACTCGCAAAGATAAACAACAATAACAACATAAAAGTCCTCCATCAGCCTGCCCACCAATCCATCCCACGCCTTTATCCGCATTGTATGTGACTGGTTTAATCGCAGGCCAATCACTGCCGGGTCACAATTAATAAAAGCCACCGCAGCCGCAAATAAACAAGTCCAAATTGCTGCCTTAATCGAATGATGCAAACATCGGTGAGTTACAAAAGTTCACCGCTGCCACTGACAATTTCCTAATTGTATTCACTCATTCATGGCAATTTTATTAACATGGAGCGGATGTCTTCTGCCCTTCCACTGTCACAGCACTAGGGATCTAATTTCATTAGTTTCCACAAGATTTGCTTGACTACTGCCGCCATGCTAGTGGCGCGCCACGGCCAGATGTTTATGCTATTTAAATGAGGAAGCGAAGCCTGTTGGGTAAATATAATTAAAGAAAGTTGAAGCTTCTTTTTTTCTTTTTCTTACTTCTACTCTCTTTGTCAACCCACCTCTCTCTCTCTCTCTCTCTCAACTTTACTTCATTAGATACATTTCAATTAACATCAGAGCCACATGTTTCTCTGATCAGGCGCACAAGGCCTGCACGGAGGGCCGGGTACGCAGAGAAGCATGACGCTAGTGTGCACGCATGCTTTACCACACACTTAGCATGCACTTATGCAGAGGTTTACGCGCACGTAACTAGATGTTAAGTGATGAAAGAGAAGAGAAATGAAAAGAGGAAAATGAGGAGTTAAAGTCAAAGTTTCCACTGCTGTCAGTGTGTGCACGTGTCATCATTCACAGCTCCATCGTACCTGATGAATCCAAACACCGCTGACCCGTTTGCACCCTCTCTGCGTGTGTGTGTTTATTAAAAGCATCATCCAGCGCAGCGCAATCACACAGCCGCTTCTGTCCACGCCTGTCGCATCCGTAATGAGCAGGGGAGAGAGAGAGAGAGAGAGAGAGAATTGAATCCCTCATGTCACGGTGCTAATAGGCCGGCCTCACGCTTCGTGGATTTTCAGGGGCCGGCATGCAAAAACAAAAAAAAGTTGTAAAAAGAAAGAGCAAGAAGAATCTATTAGGGCCAATATCACAGACAAGAGGTCATTACGAGATGATGTAAACCAAGAGGGAGGGTACTTCCATTCAGGGGTCGTTTACATGTGAGTTATGGGGTGATTGGACGGGTGGGAGGGCTCAGATATGGCGAGCTATGCACACATGAATTATCAGAGGAGGGGGACTCACAGCGGTTTACATTTAGGGTGATTCTAACCATTTGCTCGCTGCAGCAGCCGAGCCGCCTGCTCTCTGTGTGCATCACTGACTTGATGGCTGAAATATTGTTTGGCGACTAGGGCGCCGTACAGGGCGCATTTTAAGTATGCAGCACAAGCACGTCCGATACCCTTTAGTGCACACGAGCTGAGGAGCTGTCAGAAAATACAACAGGCATCTCAAGTAATTATGCAGATTTATGCAAAACATTAACAAGAAGAATTAAAGGCACAAATGAGGTGGCTACACTTGAATTGTTAAGATTATGAATAATTACCACGAATCTTTTTGCTCTTAATATAACTTGTTTTTGATAAACAAAGCCTTAATTATCGGAATACTTTGGAGGATTCCGGTGACCTTCATTAATCTTAGACAACAAGTCTCCGGCGAGACTGGAGACAGGGCCCACGCTCGTGCACGCGCGCCCACACGCCCGCACACTGCGGCGTGGGCCGAGGGGGGCGCATGCGTGGCAGCGCATATGCTAACGAGCCACTTCAGCCCGCAGCGAGGAGACAGGCAGGACGTCTCTTAAGCCGAGAGCTCGTCGCGCTCCCTGGTGTGTCCAGGTACGCCAAGCCAAGAGGACAGATGCACGCTCTCTCTCACACACACACACACACACACAGCAGGTGACTGTTGATAATTGGCAGCACCAGGTTCTTCACTAATTACAATTACATCTCACTTCCCTCAAACTTTGGACATGAATATTCCAGCAGAGCCATTGAGCATTGGACACGCTCCTTAATATGTCCCATAATTAAAAAAGCATAACAAATCTAAGGCAGCTCAGCCGATTGGGAGAAACAGATGTTTTGTCTTTATTACCTTAAAAAACAGAAAAGGTCTGTTAATGTAATGAAGACCTAAAACATGCATCATTTATTTGTCAAATGCAAATAAAGATTAAAACTTTAGGAACATAAACACCTGATTATAATGTAAATAAATTTATATTATTTTAACTTGTCAAAGTTTGTTCCTGTGAGCTTTGGAATTCTGCTCATGTTAACTGGCTGTTAATAAGCTACTAGGCTAATGGGTTCGAAACAGTAATAGAATGTGTTTGGACCCCTCTATTGTTTGATGTACTAAACATAAGACACGTCTTATATTCCTGCAAATACTCCGTTGCCAATATTGTGCATTTAAGCCACTCATTCTGGCATCTTTAAGAATTATAAATTAAAGGTTTGACTGGATTTGCACAGGCAGAGTATTGCATATTGAACAGCGTCTGTCAGTGCGTGTGAAGTAAATAGGTGTGTGGCCTCCTATAAGCAGTTTCAGTGAGTTTTCTTTTAGCAAAATAATTTGACAGGCTTTTTTTGGTGGCATCGCTCCAGTTCTTGGAAATGTGAGTGTTTGCACACAACTCTTTGATTAGTGGAAAACTGACAGTAAACCATCAAAATTAAAAGGATTTTCCAAAAACAAAGCTTCACAAATAAAAAAAAACATTTGATTTACTGACAACTGCTCAGCAGTTTACCACTCAAACTTCTAACAATGTCACGCAATAGCACCTAAATAATCTGGAATAAATTGTATCACTACTTGGCCCTGGCATCAGGCTGCTTGTACAATGGTACAAGCTTGTATAACATGTTTTATGTTAAATAAAATAAGATAGATATTTAAATAAAACAACTTAAGGTATTGACCGTGCATAGGTAATATACATTTATTCATGTATGAACAAAAAGACTTCATTAATCTCAGTGACGAGTCATCATAGCTAAAAATGAATAAAGAATAAACATTACATATATGTCATTACTATTCAAATATTATTCATAACTAATACTATTAGATGAACATTGATTACTAACATGTTTTTTTGATGTGGTGTCTTTGCACTCGGTGATGCTTCAGAAATTAGCGGTGGTCTCATGGCGCTCGGCCCTGAGGGGTCCTGTCAATCAAATCTTGTGTTCATTGTTTTTGTTTAGCTGTCAAGTTTTGTTGGTCTGACTCCCTAATGATCCTTAACTTCTGAAAAGAGGGCAGGTAAATAGCTGTGTTGCACAATTCATATTTAAGTGTTGGTTTGAAGAGTGGATGGAATAATACGTCTGTAGCGGCGTTCCTTCGTTGACGTACATTTCTATGGAGCAACTGAGCAACAGACACATTGATATAATTTTCTCAACGAGGTACAGGTAGCTATAGGTCATTATTTGTCACGCCGCGCTGTCAGTGTGGAGGTACGGACCGGAAGGCGCGAGACACAGTCGCAGGGTTCCAAAAACTCAAAAAAACAAACTACAGAAACACACCGTTTAACACAAGACAATGACTCGACACTGGACGACAGATTCACAGGACTTAAATACACAAGGGAGGTGCAGGTGATTGGAAACAGGTGGAATCACTCAGACAATCACAAGGGGAGACAGGGCAAGGCAGGAAGTGAAGTTACCCAGGGAAACCAGAAAAATTAAACTTCACAATAAGATAAGAACAGGACCAAACCGTGACATTATTAACGTTGTTCGCAGACCACAGACCACGTCGGAGACAGTCGGAGTTAACCTCCCGTAACGTTGGGTCAGCTGATGCTGATGGTGCGCCAATCACCCGGCGGGCCGTACACACTCCGACGGCGGGCCAAATATGGCCTGCGGGCCGCGAGTTTGACTTATGTGATCTAGACACTCACAGGCCAGACAAACAGCCTGGACCACCAGGCTGTGGTCAGATATGGCTCTGAATGTCTAAGGAACTTGTGCATGTTGTGTGTTGGCCTGACCCTGAGGTGGAGGCTGCCCCCTCCACCTCAGGGTCACCTTATAATGCTACAACCTGGAGGAAGAGAGGAAGAGAAGATAAAACCCCTCATGAGTGGTTCCGGGCGATGCAACTTTGAGGACCTTATTTCCACTTCCTGCTGGTCGACAGGATGCTAAATGTTGGCCAGCCTACCGCGCTCACTGCCCTGGAATATGACTGTAAAGGTGTCCTGCGGAGGAAGAATGTATTTTTGTAACCATCCCCCGCCCTCTACCCTGACCCCGGCTCCAACCGTAACAGCAGCACTGGGAAACAAAGTTGAAGAAAACCGGCCTGAATCTCAGCGCTGGAGGGTGGCCCCCGCCTCCTTCCCAGAAGCGTGACCTCACCTCTGGGGGAGCGAGGTGGTCGAGGCGGTGCTCGAGTCAGGAGGGGGGGAGAGGTGGGGGGGCTTTGGCAGGCATCTTTGAGAGTGTACAGTCCAAGGTGCTCATAAGAAATCAAGCCTCAGGACAGAAGCACAACACTCTGCTCACATGACTGCCTTTGTTCCTTTTTCCTTTCTTTTTTTTTTCTTCTATTTTTGTTCCTTTAACGAGAAGCGGTGCATGTGCACCAAATCAATGTGTTCCGTACGATTAAAAAAGTGTCCTATTGCCAAAAGGTAGAAGACCATCTCATGCTGTAAATAAAGCAGGAAATGAACGCCATATTCTGATGTTTTATACTATTATACATGTTCATGTTTTTTGATGAAAACAATGGAGCAGGCCTGGTGGGATGTTCAGCATGTTCTCTATACAAATCAACCCCTTTCAACAATGGAGTAAGTCAGTCACTATTTAAATGTATTTCAAAAGCACCTTTCATAGAAGATTGTAGTAGTACAATTATATGATAAAATCTGTCTGAATTGCAATTTATTTGTACAATTATCCAACCACACTGACATATAATTACGTTTTTTTCCATATCATTTTATTTGGAACAAACATTTTATTCTTAAATAAAATGACGTATCTTTGTAAAAAAGGTTGATTAATAAATTGACGTCTGAAGATTCTGCTTTCATTCTTATTGAATCAACTAAGTCGAGCAATAAATTCATAACGGATTGAATGCGTCCAAACAGGGCCGGCCCGAGGCATAAGCGAACTAAGCGGCTGCTTAGGGCCCCCTGGCCACCAGGCTGCCGGCAAACCACAAGCCGCCGCACGCAGCTGGCGAACCACGAGCCGCAAGCCGGCTCAACTAGGTGGCTCACGTGTACACATTGACAAGTGTGGATGATAGCTCAGCTGTAAGGCGTCTGCCTGTCTCTTTTTTGTCATATGATTTGTGTTTTTGGTTTGATTGACTTAAGGTTTTTTTGTTTTTTTTGTTTGGTATGCTATATAATTAATTTGCTAACACTTAGGTTTTTTTTTTTTGTTATGAAGTGTGGATCTCAAATTATTGACAACTTCTACTTTATGTAAGTGAAAATGATGTGTTTGTAAATACAGTTTGAATTGTAATAATGTTGTTTTTTCATAAGAAAAAAAAAGGTGTCTGCCTAGGGAGCCAGAGATCTGGGTTTGATTCCTGCCTGGGGCCGGATGTTTTTTCTCTTTTCACTTTTTGACCACGTGTCTGGCTGACCGCTGCCCCCCAACATGCAAGGGGAGGCTAAGGCCCGTTTTGTATCATTGTATTATTTGTATTATAACCTCACTGTTTTCATTTATAATTTTCGCTATAACATTATAGCGTGACATTTGTGCCAATAATCTTCTAGCACAGGTGACTCTGCGTGGTGGGCCCCCAAATCAAATTCTGCTTAGGGCCCCCAAGAGGCTCGGGTCGGCACTGCGTCCAAATGACGGCTCTAAGCTAACAGTGCTAACAGTGCAAACAGAGATAACAGCGCTCATTGAGGGTGTCAGGCCGCTCCCCCCCCGTCACCTGCTGTTACCTACTCCAACGTAGACCAACTGCACAGCGTGTCCATTTGTACTTCACAGTGTTTGTGTCTGCTTGCGCGCTCATATAAATATATAGATATCCACACACACCCATCCACGCCAGGGGAGCCTTCCCCCCCCTGCAGGGAAAACAGATGTCCCCTTTAGCGAGCACGTCCGGCTTTACAGACAAACACACACGGAAAGGCTGTGAAACAAAGTGTTACGTTGGGCTCTGTTCACACAGGAAACAGGCCGTCCCTCAGTATTGTCCCTGGGGCTGGTCAATTTGACAAAGTTATTTTAAGTGTGCTTGACATCGAGAGGCTCATATTAGCATGTGAAAAACAAAACACAAAAAATGATAAAGGAAAAAAGATTTGACTGATTGGTGCAGTGATGCCGGACAAAAACTTAAAAGCATTATGGGTTTTTATTTGATTTTATTTGTCTTTTCAACGCTGCTGTCAGTTCACAGCAGAACGAGACGAGGGAGCGTCTGGAAATAGACACAACGCTGCAAGAAACAAATATTACAAAATAGACTAATGCTTGAGAACGGTACCAACCCCCACCTCCCCGGCCAACACGCACACGCTAACACACACCCACAGAAACACCCATACGAACACACACACACACAAACACACACGCAAACACACATACACAAAAACAGACACACAAACACACACACAAAAAACATGCACACAAACACAGACACACACACATACAAACACAGAATTGAGATGCATCTGTGTTTAAATACATGTTTGTGTCTTTCTATCTTCCTCACACACACACTCACACCCATAATCACACTTACTTAGCCCCCCCCCTCTTAACTTGTGGGCTTTCCATTACTGTGTGCGTGTGAAAGAGAGGCTTGACCCTACCATGTATTCAGCTCCCAGTATCACCGCCCAGCCCCAAATTCATGTAAAACACCTTGTGCTTTTAAAAAAAGGTGGGGGGGAGTCGGCCGATACAGGATAATGATGGTGATTTCAGCTTGAATATAGCCCGTCCCCATCAAATATTCCGTTCCCTATTTGACAGTTAGGCTTTATGAAAAGAAACTGGAGCACATACCTGAGACACAAAAGAGGGGCATATATTCGTAAAGAAGAAAAAATCTGTAGTCCAGTTCGCATTTCTATCTTAAAAATTCATGCTTATTTTATGACTTATGATGTGAAGATGCTGGATTCTAACTAACTTATTTTCAGAGCAGAAAAATTGATGCAATGAGTTACATCATCATTGTCTTTAATGACACCACTGAACACTGCTTTGACTAATTATCAACTACAATCTTCTTTTAAAGGCACACTATGCAACCAGGGTTGATTTTCCAGTGAGGCTCCCCCCAGAGGCCGTCGTAAAGACGCTCAGCTGTTCTCGCGAGGTCCGCTCAGCCTTGCAGCCTTCTTTCTCTTTTAGCTCTCGCCATTCGGAAAAGGCTTGCTCGATGTTCACCCGTGTACGACTCCTCTCTCTGTCCAGAGTCCTTTTCCTCTTTATTGCCTGCTCCGATGTGGGCTTTCGCTGTTTTGTCGCTGGTTCCGCCATGATGACTGCACAAATACCGCCACTGCGCTCCGAGCCTGCCTTTCACTGGGGGCGTGTATCAGTTCTCGCCATAAAGCGACCGACTCTCGCGATGACACTTCTGAGCCTTTGGGGGCGACCCGACGCCCCCACAGGGGAACAGTATTTCCCCTACAGACCCCCAGGGCGGCCGAGAAAACCTTTGTTAAACCTGAAATGACTCATTTAATCATCCAAAACGGAATGGTACATATTCATTCAACTGAAAAATGTTGCATAGTGTGCCTTTAAAACACAACAACGATTTCAACTTTTAATCAAGTCCTCTTTCTAGGATTTCAGCTAAAATTTGTTATGTATCCTTTTTATCCTTTCCAGCCCATTACAGTTTTTTACAGTCAGTAGGACACATTTCCCAATACTTAGGTGACTTTTTCAAAACTCTTCACAGAGTTCTCCAAACCAACTTTCAGGTCGTCACATCAGTTCATTTCACTTTCAAAATGCACTAAAACTACCAAATCACTTCTTCCATGTCTCAAACCAACTCATTCTGGCAGAACACTAACAAAGGTTGACAGACAATAAACACACTTTTTCACCCACAAAAAATGACCTAAAAAACACTAACAACAGGCAGCATTTTACAATGTTTTCTTGTGTAAAACAAGGACATCTCAGTTTATAATTCACATAAAAATATATGTTACTGGAATGAATCAGACATGATGCAGAATGCTTCAATATATTGATCTAATATTATATATCTTTCATTTTTTTTATTCCAAAATACAAGAATTTGTATCCACACTATCCACTGATACGGATACAATAGTAATGCTAATCTACTCGGTCTTGTCCATTTGGCCACAGGTTCTCATCCACATCATATTACAGTTTTACACCAACACACAATGGGCAAAACAGTTAATTTCATGCTAAATTCACACATTATAAACTAAACTCCAAAACTACTTTTCAAAATACAATAACACACAACATTGCAAACATGTTTCAAAATCAAATAATTATTCAAAACACTAACACATGTTCTCTTCCAACAGGAACATTTAGTCAATCATAACACAATGACAAAAAAAAAACTATCATCAGCTGAAATTACAGAAACTGCATTATTTTAGATGTGTCAGGTATGCCCTTATACAGTATATTGTATTGATCATAGATTGTGTTTCGCACATGCATTTACTGCAAGATATACAAACAGAAAGAACACTGGAATAATAACTCAAAGAAAAGTAATCTTCTAATCTAGTCTGGCTTCTGCATTTGGCCTCCACATCACACCTGATATCTTCTCTGGCAAGGCATCGTGGGAAGAATCTTTATGCATGCCTTTATGCATACCCCTGGCAGTCTTCAGCTGTGATGTCTTGGCATGCAGCATCCATTGCATCCAAGAGGGACATTTGCTCATGCGGACGATGGTCAAAAACCTTCCATCTCCAGGCTGAGAAAAACTCCTCAATGGGGTGGAGGAAAGGGGAGTAAGGGCAAGGAAATGGGACATCATCCTTGGATGGGCGTCAAACCAGGCTCTGATTGTACGGGAATGGTGGAATACCACATTGTCCCATGTGATCACATATATTGGCAAGTGGTCTCCCACCTGCCCCCTCTGTGTGACAGCCCGTGGTTTCTGACACGGTCAGTGATAGTAGCTCTTACTGTGTTTGATCAGCTCTGGCCCTTCTTTGAGTGCCACCAAGCATTCTAACTCCTCTCCCTATACCTGTACCTTGCCCCACTCCACTCCCTGGTACTCGTCTTCCTCGCCCTCGCGTAGGCATTTCTTTCTTTCTTTCGTTCTTTCTCTCTTTGTGTTGCTCTAATTGTTTTCCAGCCAAGACCAGTCCTCTTTTAGAACATATGATCATGTGATTGAAGGAACCTTAATACCTGAGTGTGCTTCCTAGATGGGAATCAGATGTGATTTTAACAATTGCTTAACTTCAATACGTAAGCTGTTTCTCATTAGCAATGGAATAAAATACAGGGAATATATTTGTGTTTCAATTCACAATATGAATAGTTGTTCACTTTGACTTGCCTGTAAGGTTGGGTTTAGAACATGGTGTTATCTGTTCTGACATACAGTGTTAAAGCATTGGTAAATTTGGCAGTAAAAATCTATTGTTTTGGTCTTGTTTGAGCTTGTGTGTAAAAGGAGTTCGAGCATTTTAAATTTGTCTTAATTGTATGCATTATGTGTTGAAGCAACAAGAAATGTGTTAATAGTATAGCTTTCACATGCGGATGTAGTGCTAACTGTGTTAAGAGTTTTGGATAATTGTTAAAAGTATTGAAAAATCTGTCATAGCAATCGTAAAAAACTGTATGTCATCTAGGAAAGAAGCTTCTGGCAGCCGGATCCATCCCTGGTTACCTCCTGCTGATCTGTCCAGGCATCCAGCATGCATTTGTTCATGTGAATGGTGGTCATAAAGCTTCCACCTCCATGAGGAAAAGAATCCCTCTATGGGGCTGAGGAATGGAGAGTAAGGTGGCAGGACAAGTGACTCCATTCTGGGATGGGCTGTAAACCACTGGGCCACATTGTCCCATACGATAATACATGTTGGCTGATTTCTTCTCCCTGCATCGCTCTCCTCAGCACAACGCTTCCATAGAGATCATGCAGGAACACAAGGAGACCGTCAGTGTTGGAGGGCCCAGTCAGTGGTTTGTGTAACAGCAGTCCATCAGTGGATATTGCTGCGCACATTGTAATGTTGGCACCCCAACCAATTGTTTTCATAGCATCTAATTTTACGATTTAAAATGTATTTCATTGAAATATTACTGTACAATTGCCGTCTTATTAAAGTTTGTATTATGTTATTGTTTTGAACTTAATTTTAACGGTTTTGAAAACAGTATGTATTGTAATTGGCTTGTAGGTACACAGAGTTGTGTCGAAGTGAGAAAAGAATTAATGTAATTTGAAAGATGAAGTCATCAAATGCAACCCCCTCTAGCTGCAGTCTGCAGAGGACACTGCTGTGTCCCTAAAGGACGGTGGTTTGAAAACATCCTGCTAAATGTGGGACATTGTTGGCACTTCAAACACAGCCGTTAAATGATGGAGAGGACGACAGGGAGTCGCTAGTTCAACATGTTGCACCTCCAAGACGATCAAATGTGTGTAGTTTGTGTTTAAAATACACACTTTCTTAAAGGGATTACTTAGATACACAAGAAAAAGACCAATAACCTTTGGTTTGCAAACATTGGAAAAGAATATGGTCATTTGACATTTTCCCGTTAACAGACTCATACCTTTCATCATAACACTGGTACCCGCGTTCAGCAAAGTATGCCACTAATTCTTTCACCAATGGAATTGATTTTTATAAACTACACGTGTTCCCTGACTAATTGATCCATGTATTCCTTATTTGACATTGTGTGCTACATGCACTACTTCATATCACACACAATAATTACAGTTTTTCTCGATTGTTTACACACAAATTCTGGTACTTGACACACAATTACCACAACATGTAACTCGCGCACCAACCCCCTGAACCAATTATGCTGAACTACAAGCACAATTCCTGCTTTGCACTCAAATTGCCGTTCTAAAACACACTTTTTTCAAAACGCTACACACAATTCTCTGCATTTGGCACATTTTTCATGAAGGAAAATCTTGTTTTCACAAGGAACACACTGTCATTCAAAATTCTAAAGTCAATTGCCCTCCTATGCACACTGACTCGTCACATCGAAAAAAAACACCTGTCACACAGTGTTACAATTAGCAATCAGAGATCGGAGATGGAAAGTGTGTGACCGAGTCCACAAACGCACACGGCCCTTCTCCAAGCTGTGGAAGACGCATGTGGAGACGTAGCAGTTGATTCTTTTTTTTTTTTTACTGTAACGGAATACAGTAAATTCTTCTGTTGTTTTGTATGTAGACCACTTTATGTGCAAATTTGTGTTGGTTGGGATGTACACTGTGTACATTGTTTTTGTTGAGAAAATAAAATATATTTGTTACCGTGTATTTGTGAGTTGTGAGTATAAAAACAATATTCCTAAATATTTTACAACACACGTATGTACAGTATGTACTGTCTGTAGTAAGTGTAACACTGAATAAACAAAAGGTCTAGGTCATTATGATGAATGGAGAAGCTTTTTCCATTCATCATAGTGTTTTGCATTGATCACATCAGTGTTTAACTGGTTCTTAAAAATGTCTACTCATATGATGGTCTGTGTGTGTAATTTGAAAACAAAAAAAACATTTTGAGAAGAAATAACATTGTTTTGAGTGTAAAGTTTCATTTTGCAGGAGTATTGAGAGGTTATGCCCATTGTGTGTGTGTTTTTAGAAAATGTGTGTAGAGTTCTGAGAGTATGAGGCGTGCTTTAAGAAAATGTGTGTAAACGATCGAGAAAAACTGTAACATTGCATTGTAAATGGCGCCAAGGAAATCATAAAATTCTTTTTTTTAGTCCGTGGTCGGACTTTACATCGTTGTTTTTTCAATAAGTAGCTTAAAGACATTGGTGGTGGTTTGATACATTTAGTAGATGAAAGGTCACCACCTGCATGGCGCTGCCCACGTTCCCTGTTAATTGTTGTAAATGGAGGCAGGAGAGGTCACGATGAAGTCAAATGGGATGTACAACCCAAAAGTCTGCTTCAGGAGAGTCATCGGATTCCAGTTGATGAACTACAGGATCAATATGCGAAAACAATTGTCTGTAAGAAGGAGGAAGGGAGAAAAAGGGCGAGGCGCAACAGGCACTAGACAATCCCAAGTTGCTGGTAATGTGCAGGCGTTCAGCCATTGGACGAACATCTTTCACTATATTAGCATGACAAAGAACACAATCATTTTGGATATGCCTGAATGCCGTTTTCATTAACTTTCCCAATGATTTATTAACAAAAGTGTCAGAAAATGCTGTGAAAGCTGCAGGCCTCGTCCAAAACCACCCCAAAAAAAGAAAAGAAATTGACCAAGGAACAGAAAAAATAATGCAAACCAGATAAAGAAATGTCATCGGAGGAAAAGAATAGAGAGAGAGGTGATGAGGGGTGAACACAGGTTCAAAAAGGTGGAGGTGGGGTTTTATGACCGATATGGCCGATCCCGTTCTAAATGTAAAGTATATCCAGTTAATTATGTTTTAACACATTCAGACTGAGACCGAGCTGGGAAACGTTCTTCTGTGCTGCTCATAGGAAATGAAAACCGTTATAGACGAGACAGACTCCTGTTAAGTCGCCTCGATCTCATTCATCAAATGACACAACGTCATCTCTCATACGTCTAACACAGCTACATGTGACCAAAACGCGCGGCTGTCACTCAAACATATATGTGATTGTTTTTTGGGCTGAAGAAGGCAGCAACAACAACAACAACAAGACTAATGAAATCGATTTTGAAAAGAACAGGTCAAAAATCAAGCCCCTGGTTATTGTGTGTGGATCAGTTATGTTATGTCTCCGCGATAGGGCTCCACGACATGCCGTATGTTACAGTTTTTTACGATTTTTTACACACAATTTTGAAAACCGGATTCTTTTTGTCAAAATATAACCACAATTAGCCAAACACCACACTCAATTTGCATAATTCGTAGATTGTTCGCAAAATGACACACTTCAGTCAAAACATATACACATATTTGTGAAAATGTTAGTTTTCATTTAACCAACACAGTCCTCAATGATCAGACACTATTGCAGCTAGTTTCACACTGCTGTGATAAATAAAAAACACATTTGTAAAAAAACGTATTTTAGGAAATAGCGTGTGAGGGATTTTTGGCCAGTAAGGGATCATTTAGATGAAAAACAAATAGCAAAAAACCCACAACATTCTTCATGATTAGTTTGAGATATAGGGAGAATGTACACAAATAGGCCTACTATAAACTTACCAAGCACTACACAACACTGATGCTGCAGACTGAATATTTCAAGTTTTGTTTCAATACTTACAGTATTTCTTACCATAATCAGTAATCAACCAACAATGAAATCAATGAAACAAATCAAATCTATAGACAAATAAAAATTACTGCATGAAGTACATACACTTTGACTCTGAAGAAAAACTACTGTAAAAGCAACAAGAATACTGTAACTATTCATCATCTCCTCTTTGAGCTCCCCCTTTCATTCTCACTCTTCTTCTAGCTCACAGGTGAACTCAACTGAAGCCTTTTATAGCCCACCTTAGTGCTGTCAGGACTCAGCCAGCTGGGCCGTGCAGCTTGCTGCCGGCTCTGCTGCCTCTGACTCTTTCCACAGGTGTTCTGGGTTGACTGGTGGGCGGAGCCCACACACCTGCGGGCGGTTGAGCGGCATCGGGAGGCACTACTTAAACACCACGCAGACAGCGAGAGGATGCCAGAGTGTTACCGTCGTGGTACCTCCTCGTGTCAGCTCGCTTCCTCTCGTGACCCTGTGAAGTCTCTCGTGGCAGGAACTCCAAGCATCGTCATCTTCCGTCTGGTGTTGGTCTCTCCTGAAAACCTCCTGGTTCCTCCTGAGTTGGTTCCCCTCCACTGGAACCCTGCCATCTCCGGAAAGTCACCTGGTTCCTCTCGCTGTCCTGGACATCTGGATTCCCCGGTGCTGCTCGGACCCGACCCCGCCTTCGACCCACTGGTCTCCCGGACACCTGTGGCCACCATCGCACGGCTAGCGCTGAGTCCCCACTGCTTCCTCCACCGGTCGGCCTTCTGTCCATCAGGTGTGATCGACCCGGTTTCCTGCTCCCTGGCCGTTACCTGACGCTGCCTCCGCTGAGGCAGAATCCTCCCGTTACTTGGTTCTTAAATTAAACCATGTGGGCAAAATACATAAAGCCAACCATGACAAGTGCTGCATTTTCAAATGAGCACATTTGTCCTTCCACACCTGGTTGATGTGTCTATCCAGTTCGTTCATTTGTGTGGTCATTGGCAATCCGGGGCTTTGTAATGACAAGGAAGTAACCTCAGAATCCTTATCTGTGTCTAAGGTGTGAAAATGTTGAGTTTTACAAATCACTGTATGTAGGATGTGTGATGGATGACGTGTTTCCGGTCAGTGTGTAAGTTATGATGGCTTGAAGTAAACAGCAGAACCGTTGCAGCTCCTCTGACTCTCGTACTGTTTTCACACACAACATTGGCGACGAGGATGGAGTTTTCACTCCCACCACCTACACCTTTCCTTGCACTACTAGGCGAGCCTCCGGTACCATGGATCCGTTGGCTGGAGTCGTTTGAAACCTATCTCGCAGCTCTCGGACTGGAGGAAACTAGCGACCCGCGACGGAGAGCACTCCTCGTTCATTGCCTCGGTACCGAGGGACAGCGCATATTCCGAACCCTGGGACGGGGGAAAGTATAAGGAAGCTACAAAACTACTTGAAACAAACTTTGCAGCTCCACAGACGGTGATTCTTCACCGGATAGTCTTCCGGCAGCGCAAGCAAAAAGTGGGTGAGTCAGTCCAGCATTATATAGCCGACCTCCACAGCTTAGCCTTTTTTTGTAAGTTCGGTGATATGGAGCAAGAAATGATACGGGACCAGTTTGCGGAACATGCAACCCACCCTAAAATCCGCGAAATGTTATGTCACCGGATGATTTGACTCTTAAAAAGGCGCTGGAAATAGCCTTGACGTCACAACTATCTTCCCGCGGTTAACGCAGCATGTGGAAGATCCTGAGCGCGCATCTAGGTCTGCATCATGGGACACGGATCCGGAGACACCGTGCATACACGTAGCCAGCAACGTGAAAGGTGTGGCAACTGTGGCTCCTCTACGCACATGAGCAGAGCCCATCATGTCCGGACAGGGGACACATCACATCACGATGCAGGCGCCTTCGGCTGTTCTCCATGGATATGGTCATTCAAAGACGACCTAGTGAGCTCTCTCAGCTGTTCGGTGCGCCATGGTAACAAATCCTTGGCTACCTTCACCTTTCAAGTGGCACGGCATGGAGCTAATCTCACGGGGCTGGACCTCATCACCAGCTTGGGCTTCACGTTCATGGACAGCGGTGGAGCAACAATTCTCCAGGTCAGCACACCACGGGAACAGCAATGGCCGGCACTCTTTTCTGGCCTAGGCTGCATCTCCGCTCTTACCCATCAACCTCTCCTACACAAGGATGTACACCCGGTCATACAACCTCTCCGCCGCATTCCCCTGGCACTACGCGATGATGTCACAGCAGAGCTGACAAAGCTGGTGGAAATAGGCATCATTGAACCAGTCAATGCCTCGCCCTGGATCTCTAATCTTTTCATCGCGAAGAAGAAGTCCGGTGGTTTGCGGGTGTGTGTGGACCTGAGGGCGGTGAACAAGGCTGTTGTGCCTGACAAATACCCGCTGCCAACGGCAGAGGAACTGACTTCTCAGTTTTACGGCTCTAAGGTTTTTTACAAGCTTGACCTCCGCTAAGGCTACCTGCAAGTACCTCTGCACCCAGACAGTCGTAACCTCACTGCTTTCGTCACATACGCAGGCGTCTTCCGCTACACCAGGGTACCGTTTGGTCTATGCTCCGCCCCGAACTGCTTCCAGAAAATAATGTCCAACCATCTTCGCTGGCATACCAGGGGTGGTGATATTCCTGGACGACATAGTGGTGCACGGATCAACGCCATGACCAACAGCTCACACGGGTGCTCGAAACATTGGACTCCCATGCCCTCACACTGAATGGGGAGAAATGTATTTTCACTGCGTCCAAGGTGGAGTTTATGGGGTTTCGTCTGACCCCGGAAGGCCTCAGCCCTCTTCATTCCAACGTGGAGGCTATTCAATGGCTGCCCATGCCCTCCAGCCCTGCCCAAATTGCCTCCTACATGGGCATGACCGCTTATTACTTGCGCTTTCTTCCCCAGTATTCCCCACTGCCCCTCTCAGGCTGCTCCTCAAAAAAGACGGCCAATGGGCATGGACCCCTGCCTGCGAAGAGGCAGTCGTGCAGCTAAAGGCCCAGCTCATCGCACCACTAGTGCTCGCCCACTTTGACCCACTCAGCCCGACACTTCTCACTTGTGATGCCTCCAACTACGCAGTGGGGGCTGTGCTGCACACCGGGACGAGAGAATGTAGTGGCGGACTTACTATCACGCTCCACGCCGCCTTTGGCTGGGGACCCGACTCCAGAGGGGGAACGACCTGGACCTCATTCAGCTCCTCCAGACCCCTCTCCAGGCAATAATGTCTCTTCAGGAACTCTAACCGGCCTCCGAACAGGACCCAGTTCTGTCACAGCTGCGCACATTCATCTAGTCTGGCCTCCAGCCTCTGGCCTACCAGACAGTTTGGTTCCCCTGGCGCCGGTTTAAGGATGAACTTTTTTGCTGGAACAACCATTGCGTTGCAAGGGACCATCGCACAGTCATACCCCCCGCCTTACAGACACGGGTTCTTTCCATGGCTCATGAAGGTCACCTGGGCATTGTCAAGGTAGTCTGGTGGCCAGGAATAGATGGAGATGTGGAGGCTATGGTGAGAGACTGCGCAGCCTGCCTAGTGAGTGGAAAGACCGGCCCTCCTCCAGCTCCCCCCCTTCAGCCACTGCAGTGGCCAGCTGGGCCTTGGGAGCACATCCAAATGGACATTTGTGGTGAGCTCCGTGGCGTGCCGCACCACCAACGATTCATCATCGTGGCCTACGACCTGCACTCTAAGTGACCCGAGGCAGTCTCCACAGGGTCGGTCACCACACAGACGGTCATCGACTTTCTGGAGGCGCTTTTTGCTCGTTGGGGCATGCCCATGACGATCACCACAGACAACGGGCCGCAATTCATCTCTGGCGAGTTCACAACCTTCCTGAGTGAGCGGGGAATCGGACATACGCATGAACCAGACATTGAAAAACGGTATCAGAGCTCACTTAGTAGAGGGGTTTCAATTCTCAGCAGCACTTCGGCGGACCCTGCTGCACTACTAAGCTGCTCACCACGCCACAACAGACAGCTCACCAGAACTTCTGATGTTGGGGCACGAGCTGTCACTACAACTGGACCGCCTGCGTGTTCCTGCTCACCTGACGTCACAGGGCGCCCAGCGGGAAACAACTGATCAGCTACGTGACCGAGTCGTAGCACAACAGCAGGCAACTAAACAACGCTTCGACGGTGCTTTTCCATAAAGAAAAGGGGAGACATTGAGAAAAGAAACAGTCCTGATGGAGAAGCAGTCCAGGACATGTCACATGATGCAGTTTTCTATTCATTAGAAGCCTCTTAAAAAAAGGTACTTCATTTTATACTGATGCTTTATAAATCTATATGGCCGACATCATTGGTGAGAGGATTTCCTCCCCCCTCTCCCCCCGTCCGTCCGTCCGTCTGTCCATCCGTCTGCCGGAAAATCCTCAACGGTAACGTGGAAAAATATACAGCTGTGGATGTCTTTACTTATCCCCGCCGCCCTCTGTCAGCACAACGCAAACAGCAACAATGGCAACAAAGGAAGTTGACAAGTGTGTGTGTTGTAACTGTTCGTGTTGTAAAAATATCGAGCTTTCCGACCGTCTTCCTTCGTACAACAGCCGATGAGAATAAGCTCAACATTCAGAGGCCTTATAAATCCTTCCTGGTGAGTACACATGTTTCCGCTTGGGGAGAATTGATATGTTTAATTAGCGAGCGCAGGTGCCGAGGCCCTGGCTTTATTCATTACAGTGAGATATATGAACGACGGCGAGGCCCGGGTAGCGTAGGACAAAGTAATTAGCCAGCTCTTATTTAATGGGACCCTTCCTCAAGTCGTCCTGCTGGCTCCTCGTCCATATGCTTCCTTTCAAAGAGTCATTTCATAAAGGACCACTGGTGGCAGGTAGCGCAGCAGCAATTAACGCTGGCAAAACGAAGTGTTAAACACTGTGTAATATTTGATAGTCCAGCTTTTATATTGCACAAGCCCCGCACACCACCCTCCCCCTCCCCCCTCTGGCTCCCCCCCTCTCCACCTCTTTTGATGGAGGAGGGAGATTCCCTGCTGAGTGCGACTGGGCTGTAAATGCCGTCGGCCACCGAGTGATGTGTGTCTGTGTGTGTGTGTGTGTGTGTATGTACTTAGCCTACTGGTGTGAAGTAAAGTTCGCACAGCTAAAGTATAGACACATTGTTGTTAGAGCACATTGAATGAAAAGAAAAGTTTACGGTATAATGAAACAGACAAATGTTTAAAAAGACAATTAAAGAAATGCAGATGACAGGCATTTCTCTGCCTGTCTCTGTACACACGGCTGACTACATGTGTCCTTATAATCACTTTCAACAGAACGCTGCGTCATCTTTCTCGTGCATCGCATCATACCAGTTTCACAAGTTCACAGTTTTTAGGATTAAGTCATTTAAATTGCTGAAAAATAAGTTGAATAAAACTTGAATAGAGTTCAAGAAGATGACACACAAGAAGTTAATGTTGAGGTAAAAATAATGCAACAGAAAGGAAATAAGATTAAAAAGGGATTAAATTGTTCGTTATCAAGAACAAGAAATACATGATACAAATAGGTTGAATAAAAGCAATGGCCATTCAAATAAAAATAGGCAAATACACATTTTAAAAGAATGCAACTTTGGAAAAAGGTGTCGTGCTAAAGTGATACATTTTGTAGTAGAGACACACAAAGTGATGTTAAAACCCAGAACACAGAGGTTTCAAGTGGAGTATTGGGGGCCAGTGAGCAGCCGCCCGGGGCCGTTGTTTGGCCAACGCTGAACCAGGCTTCCCTCACTGGACACCACTTGGCTGCTCCTGACCCGCTTTGCTGGCCGTCTGGCCACAGGCATGTAGCAGTTGGCAGCCCGTGTGTCTCTGGCACCGGCCCGCTGCGGTCCATAGCTTCTGACCCTGCGCGCTGAGGGGAAGCGTTTGGCTGCTACTCACACGTACAAACATTAGAGCCGGTAGCCGAGGGCCAGTTTGGCCCGAGCCGCCGTGTTTAACAGGCTGACAACAGTTGAATTGAAACACCTGATGTTCTCAATCTGTCTGCGAGCCAGTTCCAGCCACTGTCCTTTGGCAGCCCTGGCGTACGCGAGACAGCATGCGAGCAGCAGCATTAAGTGATACGCAGTGCGTTCATCGATCAAACGCTGCTCAGCGTGTTTCATAATCAACTTAATGATTGGGAAAACCCGTCGCTCTCCAATCCGCAACACATGACTTCTGTTCCCTTTCAGCACAAAAACAGGTTCTTTGTGAAATATTGTCACGCAGGCAAAAAAACAGACCTTTGTGAATCACCAATAGTACGACACTGATGCACAAGACCACCTTTATCATCCATAGGAGACGCCCAGCTTTCAACAAACTCAACAGAAACCCATCTGCATCCTCAATGGACTGTAAGAAAAGCAGGTTGACTTGATGGTACAATTAGTGAGATGAAGTAAGCTGGGGTTTTTTTAAATTGAATGTATTCATCATATTAAGCTAAAAAAAAAAAAATACTCAACTTTTTCCATTTCCAAAGACACAACAATAATAGAGAGTCCAACCTCCATTCCACCAGCGGGAAGCTGCATGTTGAGGCATCATTCCCTACTGGACCAGTGAGTCCTAACGGCGGATAACTGAGTCTGAAGCGCATCGGGCGTGAAGGCCACTGGTTCGGGGGGACGAGACGGGACAGACAGGGAGGCGCAGTTGGCACCGGGTCCTACCTGCTCCAGTCGGCTGCCGCCCCGCCCAGGCTCCGTGCCCCATTTCCTCCAGCTGGGGAACACGACCCGACCAAGGAGAGGACAGCCATGCCAGCACGCACATAGTGCTGAATAGTAGGACTTAAACACCAGCAGAAATACTAAACGAGGAGGAATCAGGAATATTTAGACATACATGGAATTTCACACGGTGGTTGTTGCATAACATTAGACAGTAAGACAATGAGACAATGGCCAACAAGACTGTTTCATTTTTCTTCTCCTTCTTTATTGGATGTGAAATGTTTCCCTCAATTCCAATTCTTTGAATGCAAATACAAAAGGACAGTGACACACCATTGCTGTGTCACACCAATACTTTATTATGATCATCTCAATGTATTTAAATACAACTGAACAAATAAGTGTTGTGATTTCTAACAGGGGTAGATGAAAGCCAGCGTTCTGATTGGTTGAGAGTGGTTGTGCATTATTGAGCAATAGTGTGCAGTTGCTGTAATAACTAACTAATAATAACTAACGCCCCGAACTGTTCGATTATTGGACGATAAAGTAGAGCCTTATTGCTTAAATAAGGCAGCAGACTCAATGAAAAAGCCTCAAAATAAGGTTTATTCATAAAACATCTTTGTTTGAATGGTGTGAAAAGCTTTGTCGTTACAAACACACAGCACTTTCTTTTCAAGATGTCGTTATGTCGACTAATATTTCACATGAAGGGGGCTCGTATTGATTATGTGTCCTGATTCATTCTTTCTATACTGAGGAAATCAGGGAAACACAACTGCACACACACAACAGCAGCAGAACAGTGATGTTGGGTTCAGGCTGATGAGAGTGACAGGGGGAGAATAAGGGGGGGTGGGGGGGCAGACTTAGGGAGGAAGGAGCTCAGGGGGAGGAGCCATGAATTCCCTGAACTAATCTGGGTATAATCAGGTTGCTGCCCCAGTGTCCTAACCCCATGTGCACACACACAGACACACACTTGTGTCTACCCATAACCCCCGGTGTTTGGAAGGTGGTGCTCCCATGACCCACTTCACACATCTGGGACACACACATGCCAAACAGCTGTATTAAGACAAATCAAAGCGCACACGCTCTGGTTAGAAGGATGGAGCTACTTCTTCTGCCCCCGCCCCCAAAACGACACGAGCTCCGGGAACGAGGTGGAGGACGATTCACTCAGAACAGTTTGCTATATTTATTTTCATTTCATTTTCTTTTGTTACATTTGTTACATGCTCAAAAGAGCATGTCAAATCTAAAAATATAATAATATATTGCAAATATAATGTAGTATGAGATAAAACAAAAGGGTTGCCAGTGTCCGTTCCTGTTCAGGAATATGTCAGACATACAAGGAATTGGACTTGGCAACAAACAGTAACAGATAAGACAACACAGTTCATCAATATGAATCCCATTAGTTTGGTTTCGGACTGTATGGAATCATTGTAAAACCTTTGTAAGAGAAGCACATTGTTTGTTTCATGGGCGGCCAAACAGTGTGTCACTTAAAATGTTGCCGCTGAAAGGAATTGTGGGACGGCGTTGTCTTCTTTCGTCTGCCAAAGGAACCTCCCCATTTGTCCTTTCCCTCAGTTTGGAACCTTCGTCAGGGTGCCCTTTGACCTCTACCAGGCCAGACAGGCACCTCAGGGAGCCAGCGCTACAGGAAAAGGGAACATGACCAGAGCGGTTAGGCTCTTTAAACGCAGCTCGTTCTGCTGCATCGCTTCCAAAAATACTAAAAACAAAACACTTTTTAAGTGCGCTTGCGTTTGAGGCGAGGGAGCAAAGGTGTGCTTTGGCGTTTGAGGCGGAAAGGCAGGAGTGTCTCCGGTATGTGTGTGTGTGTGTGAATGTGTGTGTGTGCGTGTGTGTGTGTGCATGAGAAGTCCCTCATGCCAGTTTGAAAAAGCATCCGTAGCCCAGGTAAATGGCACGCTGTCCTCTGCTCATGCCCGGTGGCTCTTCTCTTCCTCTTCACAGGGAGGAGTTCAGAGGGCCGGTTAGCACCATTCACAGCAGCCCCCAAGGCTCTAAACACACACACACACACACAAAAATTCATGCAGCAGCAGCGCTTGTTTGCGCGCACGCACACACACACCAGCATGCATATGGCTGGCCTGTGGCTACAGTGTTCAAACAGGCGTGATATTGAAATGCAGCAGCAGGGAGAACAGTGGGCTGCGCTGAGGTCCAGAGCAGGTTATTGATCAAGGTTAGTTTACTATGAAAACTCTGCCTGTGGCCGAGGGCCATTCACACTAAGCTGTGTGTGTGTGTGTGTGTGTGTGTGTGTGTGTACGAACGCAGGAGTACAGAAGTGTGTAGGTGTATGCATGTCTTGAGTGTATATTTCATGAATAGACGACGATGCTACTGTGTTGCATGAAATGGGCTTCAGTGTGTGTTTCCTTTATCTCAAAGCTGTGCTTATTTCTTCATCCCAAGTATTATTCTGGTTTCTATACGAATGAGACGGGTAAATAGTTTCAGCACCACTGTGCTAGTTGAACAGTGGCAGCCTACAATCCTGGTGAAGAGAAACGAAAGCTTTCTATTTTACATCAACAGGTCATTTCATAAGTCCCCCCCCCGCCTTCCCCCAGGGCCAGTGGAGTGAGTGTGTGTGTCTGAGACGCCCGGCCTCAAACAACCTTCACAGGGAGATTCAACACACGCACATCCACATACAAGCCTGTGAAGCTTGTATGTACACACACAGACAGACACGCACACACACACACACACACACACATACACAGCCCTCTTTGAGGCCACACAAACACATACATATGTATCTATGCGCACTGCTTTGTGCCCTCTTCATCTCTGTGTCCGTTGTTTTAGCTCAGCTGCATCGTGTTTGCTGCATAGATGCTGCACATATTAAATACATTGTTCTCCCTCAGGTTTTGTTTATTGTTAACGGCGGCCCGAATTTATTTATTAAACCATAAATTGATAGAATAATTTACCAGACTGTAAGAAAACTCTTCCCGCCCTTCAGGCAATTTGCATGTATTGCGTCATTCGCCCTAGACACTGACATAGAGGGGGCCTTATCACCCTAAAAGCAGTTCAACTTTCCCTCATTGTTTTTCCTCCACATTAACCATGGAAGACATTGAGACCAAGGAACCATCCGTAGGTTCAGACGTTACGTACGAGGACGTACCCGCACCCGCTAACGTTACCATTCATCTACCCTCCGCTGCCTGCAGGACGTCATTCCCATCAGCGTCACACCAAAGAAGAAATATCAGAACTCTTGCGTTTGCCACGTTTGGGCGCGACTTGGTCTGAAAGCTGCAGATTGGCTGCGTGTGTGGACTTCACCTTTCAACATCGCTTCGGCTCCCGGCCCCTGGAGGCACCACTTTATCCCGAGGGTCATCGTGGTGCCAACCCCACAGCACCCCCTGGTGGTGGGGAGGAACCCATGCAGCCTGGGCCAAAGGTGGGAAGTAGCTTTACTGGAGGCACCTGGGCCAAACTACTTGTATAAATGACAAAAAGCAAAAAGGTCTTCACTTTGCAAAAAGACACCTTCCCTGTGAAGGTCTGAAATGTAAAAGCAGCTCACACAAGGACGGGGGACACATGAAGACACAGACACTCGGTCCGGTCAGTGTAATGGATGGAGAATCTGTTGCTTGCTCATGCATACAGCTGACAAAGTGTCCCTCTCTGAGCGCTAGGTGATTTGTGAAAGATGGGAAGCGACAGGACGAGTCGGCAGCTGACAGTTGGACACGAGGATACGGACACACTGGTCTGAAAGGTGCATTTGAAGAGAATGATGTATCTGTGGGGTTTACAGGCCACCATGCTGTGGAGCACTGTGACCGTCTGGCTGAGATTACACATTTTTAGCACTGACCCTGCTGTGCGGTGATGTGGTGGTTTATGAATAGACACAGGAAGCTTCACAGACGAAGGCGGAATCTCCAAGGTGCACAAATGTGTATATTATAACCTAAATCTGAATTCATTCAACTGGGTCTCACCGTGAAATAGCCCACATAATGTACGCATTATAAGTGTATAATGTGACCCACATCCATAATGTGACCACAGTATCATTTAACCCACAATGCTCACTGCTTTCTTTATCTGTAGTGTTATAATTCACTCAAAACTTTTGTATAAGTCTGTATACAATAACACATATACAATAACCAAGTGAAGTTCACAATGCACGCACAAACCCAGCAGCACAATACTGACCCAAAGCTGTGGGAATAGTCACACACACGGCTGGCACAGCAGAGGCTTCTTTATGACGAGCCGCTGTCCATTAGGAGGAAGTGAAGGTTGCCGGGGGTGAAAGGGACCCTCACTCATTTCTAGCTAGTCTGTCCGGGCCTGTTTGAGACTGTGCAACAAAAAAAAAAGAAAAGAAATTCTGGCACAAAATGGGCGTCTGTCCCTTTTCGCTCCTTCTGTGTGTGCTCGCTTCTCGAGGCCACAGTGGGGACAAGGCAGCTAAAGCCACATGTTTGGGGGAGGAATGGAGAGGGCGAGGGATGCGAGGGGGGTGGGGCCACAATGGTTGATTTAGGAGACTGATCAGTTATGATTTAAAGCAGATGTTGGAGCTCTCGCACTGCTGATTAGCATTCGTGAAAGTTTCAGACCCAGCGAGGCTCCCGTGCAGCCGGGCGATGGGAGGAGTCTGGATCGGTTTGATGGAAGCTCTCAGGCTCGGACCACTCTGGTTTGTCTCGGTGACATCCTGCCACCCACCATTACTGGGAGCAGACCGACTATAAACAGTTTAGCGAGATTACTGAAACCACTTATCTGGAACTAAAACCAAAAATGGAGCACAACCAAACATGTTGGGAAAAATCCCTCATCTCCGAAACTGGATTTTCAATTGGGAAAAGCAACTTCCCTCGGGCCCCCCCAATGAGGGGCCCCGGAGCCCTGGTATTACTCAGGATCCATTGGTTTCATTGCACTAAAATGCAAAATAAAGTGCACTCAGTAGACTGCAGATTTCTGCCAGGTGTCTGAAATGTTTCATTAAATGAAAACCACAATGGTAAAATAAGCAAAGTGCTCCAATCCAGTCTGAGGTGTCTGTACTGCCAGAGGCAACAAACACTAAATGATGATCTTATGTGGTTTTATGAACTATAAAGGATGATCTGAAAATTCTACCTGTGAGACTCTCCTGAAAGCCCCGATGGGAAGCACTGACCCTAAGTACAGTAACGCTTATTGCAGTCACTGTTTATCAGATCATTTGGTTGAAAAGCATTTATTCTACAGTAAAACCCGACGGCAGAGAGCTCTGCACCCTCCAGCTCGCAGGCAGCGATTAGCCCGCTTAGCGCTCGCCACGGGGCGAGCTAATCACCAAGCAAAGCCAGAGAGAGGGGAGTAGTGCTCAGCGCCCCCCCCGCCTGCTCCGCCCCCGTTCTGCCTGCGGGCCCGTCGTCACGGTGACAGCAGTGTGACAGTAATCTTCCGGTGACACTTTTCTGTTTTTCTTTTTCTCTCTCTTTCTTTTTTAATGGGGGAGTTGACAGGGGGGAAGGTGGATATCGTCACCCCCCCCCCCCCCCCCCCCCCCTCACCCCCGCCCCGCCCCCTCCTCACCCTACCAAGAGGTACCGTGACACTTACACACATCGCCCCTGGAGAAGGCAGCAAAGCGGTGGCGGCACAATGGCCGAGCAGAGCAGCAGGAGCACGGAGATGCCCCCCCCCTGCCCTCCCTCCATGCAATGCATTCAACAAAGAAGGTACAACCCATCGGGGGCTTTCAATGTTTCAATATCATCCAAGGGGGGGTTTGACAGACAAAGTTGCCTTATGGTAGAAGAACAACATCCAAATGTAAGTAATACAAAGAAAGGATGCTGTGTTTGCGTTTCAGAATAAAACTAGTGATATTTCACATTGTTATCATGTTAGTCGATCTTTTAAGGACGGCATATTGAGGATTTGAGCTGGACGTTGTGGGAGCGGTATCAAGGCCCCGCCCACACGCACAACCCAACCAGTGGAGAGAAGGTCATTTATCTGATCAAGTAGAATCCCTGTTGCTTTGGGCTTTTCCTGGACAGAACATGACCAACTTCATCCTGTAATCCAAGCGGCAGATGTCACGGTGGGGTCGTCCTCTCGCCTCTCCTCATGCAGCCCAACGAGGAGAAACGTGTCAGTCAACAGGGAAGGAGGACCATTTAAGAGAAGGTGGCTTTGGTGCTCTCCATAAATCCTCATAACCCGGAGAAGGAGAGGCAGAGGAGGGGAGGGACGCATCTCTCTGCCTCTCAGAGAGGCAGAGGGGAATAGATGCTCCCTCTCCCTCCTCGCTGGGCTGACAGCGCAGCAGATGGCGGTTTAAGCAGTGAATTTATGAGCACCACAATCTTAATGTTGCAGAAAGAAAAGAAAAGGACTCGCATCAAACGCCACTGACAAATGCACTTGCTAATATTAATGCACTCCTCATTCATCCAATATGCTGCCTAATTGCTTTTCTGTACACAGTAATATGGCACCTGCTGCTCAAGTCCGGCGCCTCGCAAGATTGAGTGTGTGTGTGTGTGTGTGTCTTCCACCTTATTCTCCCCTTTGATGAATGCGAGGCTGTGGATCATGCACCAGACCTGTCAGTGTTCCTAATTAAAATTTTATACTTACAGGCTCACGGAGCAACAGAAAAAAGAAGGAAAGCACTCAGTAAACAATCAGTTATGAGAGGAAAGGAAGGGAGAGCTCATCACACACACACATGCGCGAAGGCAGCAACGAGAAGCAAGGTGCAAAACATTGAGGCTTATTCGTAGACTTTATCACATCTTTATCATATTAACAAGTTCGCCTTGCCTGCAGATCGAGCCGCTTGCGAACAAAACGCAGCACAAAGGCTGTCGGGTCGGGGGGGCCGTGTCCCCTTCAGAGTATCCGTAACGTAACACCTCCATTGAAAACCACCACAACCCCAACTTCCTTTGTTGTTATTGTTATTATCTTCTACAATGAAAGAGGAATCGGCTCCTTTCTGCATCGTGTTTCGGGGTCCATCTGGGGCCCCGTTAGCCCCTACAGCCCAACCATTATCTGCCCTCCAGCTGCCGTTAAATGCACCAAATTGTAAAATAATGACTTTGTAAATTGCACGCAATTACGGATGCAAATTGAATAAATCCTCCAAACTATAGATGGTCCTTTTCCTCCAGTCGTTTGACGGAGGAAGCAGGTATTTCGGGAGTCGGGTGGAGCGAGAGGTGCAGCGTGTAGTAAATGAAATGTGATGCTGGGCCGACCTTACAGAAAGAAAGAGGGGAGACACGAGGTGGAACACAACTCGGATGCATATTAGTGAAATCAGCACTGTAGATAATGCGCATATATTTACTACTGATCAAATGATATTTCATGAACTAATATCCAAGCAGAGCTAATAATTTTGTAACAGCGCTAAACTTCACAACTAAAAGTGTAATCCTGCGATTCCTTTTCAAATCATTCAAATAGTGATTGCTAAACTACAACAGGAATATGAATATGATATTATAAATAGTGTTAAATGATCTATTAATCGCATTATGATTAAAAATAGATGCTGGATTTTACACATGCAATTTCTTATAATTAGAAATGTTAATAACCTTATTATTAATTATTATTAAAATATTATGAAAAATATTATAAATGACAGTCTATGACTACAATGAAACAGAGCTACGAACCGATTATTAGCGGGCATCATGAATCCCCAACCCAAAAGTGTTACAAATGTCCATGAACGTATTATAATGACTGATATGACACCGTGTACGAGCTTCTTATTGGGAGTGAATCCAGATCCACAGCGACCTGAGTGAATTGCTCCAAACGAGAGAAAGCAGATCAATTATTCATGTTCCAAACAGCATATGCAGGTTGTAATAACGAGTGAGCAGACAGCGGAACATCAGACACGCAGTCAATCACACACACATCTGCTTTCACTCTCCGTCCCCACGTGTGTCTGTATGTGGGTGGATGTTTTGCATGCATTTACCTTGTCCCTGTGTGTGTGTGTGTGTGTGTGTGTGTGTGTGTGTGTGTGTGTGTGTGTGTGCACCATGTGTGCGCGCTAACTCTTTTATGCGTGAAATGGAGAACACTATGCACCTGAAGGCACACGTCAACACGCCAAGAACAGCCATCAGCTCAAGACTTGAGTCACATCCAGCTGTTTGGGACACACACACACACACACACACACACATACACACACACACAGTGGCTGCACTGCAGCCGAAAAACCCATTTGACATTAATAAAGTCATAAAAACTCAAATATCTCGCAATGCTTTTCCTCCCACACGCTGCGACTAACGCAACCAACTGTGATTCCGCCCGCGAGACAAACAACTCACATCATTTTAATCCTCTCGGAGTCCAAACAGCGACGTCGTGAATTCTCTTTTAATAAAGCTTCTGAAATGGTACAAAATGACGGCAGCACTGTGTTTTGAAAAGGCTTCCCTGGTTTTTATGCGAGCACAAGTTGTGGAAAAGACCAGAGCATCGGCATCATCATCATCATCATCGTCACCCTCGTTGCCAGAGATACGCTACCCACAATCCTTTTCCACAAGCCGACTAATTAGCCGCAGAAAGGTCAAGTAAAGTCAGAGTGTGATTATAGGAGGAGGGGAGAAAGAAGGAGGAGGGGGGAAGGAAATGAGACAGACAAGAAGAAGCAGAAGAAGCTCAGATTGACGAGTATTGGACCCGTGCCAGAACATCTTCTTTGTTTTTACCCGGCCGACTGGAGAGCTCCTCTACAAAAACGTTGGCTTCAATTTTTAATGAAATGCTTATGTTGCCGCACCTGGACGTGTTGGGCAGAAGCTGGCCCATCAGGTAAGGGTTCCCAGGAGGGTCATTAAAATGGAGCCGCCCAGGTGGCCCCCGGAATCAAACACAGCTACGGGGTTTGTGTGGTTGTCGTAGTGACTACGTGCCGTTGGTGTGAGTATTTCAATTTTTACCCTCTAGATTATAGTGGAAATCGTGAGTAGATCCCAGTGTCTGCTGTGTGTTTGCCACTAGCACATCTGTACACATGTGGCTGTGTGTGTGTGTGTGTGTGTGTGTGTGTGTGTGTGTGTGTGTGTGTGTGTGTGTGTGGTTAAGGGCAGATAAAAAAAGCAGGGCCGCCGCTATTCCCAGTGAGCTGCCTGCACTGGTCTTGCCGCAGGCTTCTCCCTCTGGCTCAATGTTGAGTCAAAACATCTCCTGAGCTAAAGGACAAGGGGAAGAAAGCCGCTGATTTCCTGTCAACAGCAAAACACTGGGCCACTGTCGGATGCCATGGCACTGACACGGCACACTGTGGAGCGTCACGGAGCCAAATGATGTACAGTACATGTGTCATTCTGCAGGGCTGTTTCTACAGCTACATATGCTTTGCTGCACACAAACACACTCACACACACAATGGCTGCACAAATGTGCCCTTCTACCTGGAATAGGCTGCACCCTGAGGGGAGCAGTGTTTTAAGACACTCAAACACACACACAAACACACACATGGACGCGGGGTAAGTGGACCCGCAGCCTAATGTAGTTTAATCACTCCCAGCACATCCATCAGGGGCTCCAGTAGGGGAGTGGAGTATTTTATCACCACTTTTAAGGGTTATTAGTACAAATACACTGTCACCCTGCATTACCACTGCGGTGCTTTAGGGTGCCATGTCCTCGCCACATTCATTACAATCTCTATCAATATCTATCAGAACTAAACGCCCCCCTTCTCCGCTCCTCACACACTGGCTGCTGTTACAACGATAAAGACTGACTCCCCTCTGCCCCCCCCCCTCTCGCCCCCCATCCTCCCTCCTCCTCCTTCCTGCCCCCTGTGACACACACACACCTCTTCAAGTTTCCCACCATTTAGCGCCCGGAGCTCTTCTGGCGCTGTCGCCCCCCACTTGATGGAGTTTGACGAGCTACAAAGGCCACTGCCGGACATGTGACTTCAAGAGTCCAGTGGTCACTCCACAAAAGACATCAACCTGCATCGGGTTGCTTCTTTTCATGCAGGCTTTCATGCAGGTTAACGGGCATACAAAGGTGAGAGGATTAAGAGAGATTTGTTTTCTTTAACTTTTTAAGTTACTTGAGGAAAAGGACAGTTTGCACATTCTGGCCCCGCGGGGACGTGAACTGGAGGGGGAGTGGAGGGTATCCATCATATACATAAGGATTCCGACACCTAAGGACTCCATTACTGACTGGCAGGACGGACATTTTTAGGCAATGATCATATGCATCTGCGTATGTGTGTGTGTGTGTGTGTGTGTGTGCGCCTCAAAAAAGGGCCTCTATCCTCATTAGTCTAACTAACTGTATATGACATATAATCAGGGTGCGATTTGTAGGGGGGGATTTCCCCCCCTCTGGTTTTCCTATCCCCCCCTCTGCTAAATTATTTTTATCTCCGGGGGAACAAGGATTTCACCCCCTTGATAGCGGTGAATGCAACTTAACTGCTCGCCTACTTAAACTCTTGAAATCTAACGATCTTCAGTGTCAATACATCAGAGAAGCTGTTCAGCAGCCTTCTGGCAGACAAAAACATGGTAACATTTTAGTGAGGGAACTTCGCAGGGGTGCGAGTGTGCTCGTGACACAGATCGGTTTCCCCTCTTTGTGCTTCTGCTTCCTCCTTGTTATGGAATGCCCCGGGTGAAGTGATTGATTTGGGCAACCTTGCCCGGGGTGTGGAGCTTTTTTTTTTTTTTAGGAAAGAGCTTGGGTAAATTTATTTCAAAAATACACAATCAAAATACAGATCGTGCCTATTTCATTTCATGTGGAAAGAACTTGGGAAATGTAGGGTACGGTCCGGAAGTCCGCTTGCCCGGTGTCGGCAGGGGTCTTAGTTCTGATAGAGGCTTTACCCGTAAACGGTGTGAGGCTGGTAATGGCACCCGTCGCACCGGGGTCCGATCTTCTAGGAGGGGGGGTCTCCAAGAGTGGGCTGGCGGGGGCCCCCGGATGGCGGGTCACGATTAGATATCGGTCAGGGACAAAATTGTCCAAGAAAAAAGAAAAGAAAAAAAGCTCCACACATCACTTTATCCGGGGGAGACGCCGCACCGAAGCCCTTGTCCCAGCTCTGTTCCATTTGGAACAGAATGTGAGAGATAGCCACCCCCCCTGATTTGCATATAAGAACTTGAAATGTAAAAGTCTCTTGAAAAAAATAAAATGTGGCATTATGAAATAAAAGTCTCTTGAAATAAATAAATATGGACTTATGAAAACTGCTAACCAGTATATACCCTGCTAGCCTAATGCTGCTTTCCATTTGTCTCGTAAGTCCGCCTCCCGAGTTGGAAAGTGACGTCATTGCCGGTTACGTACCACTTACAGCTTCCAGATGCGTCTTGCGACTTACCAGTTGGAAAGAACATGGACGCCAAAAATGCAGCAGCTGCCATGCTAATGCAAGACGTTTTCGACAAAATACTATAGTAAACTTATAGGCATCTTATAGAAATACTATCGTATTTTGGGACATACTATAGAAGTACTATAAAACTACTATAGAAATCCTATAGCGACTTTAGGATAATGTAGCGTTATTACAGAAACACTGACATTTTATTTATTATTATTATTATTATTATTATTATTATTATTATTATAAGTCTTACATTTCAGTAATATTTTGCCATTTTCGCCTATTTCATTTTATAAGAAGTGCAGTCGCGTTTTTGTTGTTATTGTTAGCAACGTAGCCTTTTAGCAAACTAGGTCGAAAACAAAACGTTACATTGTATTGCATGCACAGCAAAATCGTGCAATGCATACATTGGTGACCGGACTGAAGCAGCAATGTAAATAGGTGTGTAAGAGCATTTAAAACCAACATTAAAACGACCAACGTAGTACAAATACAAATTTAATTCATATCAACTTCCATGTAATATGGGCGCAGACATCTTTGTTTTGCAAGTCGTACGTTCGTAAGTCGTATACTTACTCTCAGAATCCTGAGTCGGACGCCCGATATAGCGACCAAAAGGGGGCGTGTCTTCCCAAAATGCCGCAAGAAAGCTGGGTAATTTACACTTTCCGACTCGGGCGGCGGATTTACGAGACAAATGGAAAGCGGCATAACCAATATATACCCAGCTAGCCTGCTAACCTGTATATACCCAGCCAGCCTTCTAACCAATACATATCCCTGCTAGCCTGCTAACCATTATATACCCAGCTTGCCTGCTAACGAGTATATACCCTGCTCGCCTAACCAATATATACCCAGCTAGCCTGCTAACCAGTATAAACCCAGCTAGCCTGCTAAACCAGTATATACCCAGCTAGCATGTTGCATGTATCTCGGATGTAGACCATTGTATATGTACTGAGGATGAGCAACTGCAGTGTCCCCTGCCTTTGGAGCATCTCTATGTCAAAAAAACGTATGTACAGAGTCATCCAGTGTGCCTTCTTTAAACTTCAAGCCTAAACATGGAGAGATGTGCCTTTCCACCTACAGCATGGTCTATTAAACAGAGAGCCCCTTACACTGCTACATGGCAGCTGTTGGCCACAGGTTCCATGGCTGGGGAGGGTTATTTGGAGGTAAACCCACACAGCTTGGGCTTGCTAAGTGGCACAATTATCATGCTTACACAGTATTTACGTTCATGAAACACACCTGGCACAATCGCCTCGGTGTGCATTACTGTACCAACCAACCTCTAGAAAATGCATAGTGCCGCTCGCTCCACGAAAAACCCCCAAAACAATTTAAGTTTGAGGTTGATATATTGTAGCTAGCTCCAAATTAAAAACAGATTACAGATGGAAGCATTAAAGCCCTGCTGCTGAAAGAGCCTCAAAGCTTGTAGGTAATGAGAGCTTCAAAAAAATCCTGAGTGCATCTGCATCTACTGTATGTTGAACCACGTTCACAATACAGGCATAATCCTCTACCTATCTATCAAATGAACTCCATACGCCTCCCTCGCCTCCCCTCTCACACACACACACACACACTCATTAGAAACCCCTCCTTCCACACACACATCTTATCAGGTGGCTGTTTACTCTCCTTTCATTATTTTTCCCTCTTTTCGTTCCCAGGATCATGAGAAAAACGATACTTGGATTCCCTAAGCTCTCGTTAACTGCTTGCACATAGCATTTTAAAGTGCCAAAGAAAAAGCTTCATAATGAGCGTTGGAATTTCACCCATTACTGTTCCGGCCATTCAAAGGTCAAGGAAATTAATTTGGCCCACAGTTTGAAAGAGAAAAGGAGTAGGAGATGAAAGGAGAGGTTATGAATGCAGTCAGACCTGTGTGGCCTGTTATCCAGCAGCTGATCAGCTGCTTACATGATGGAAACCTCATTGCATCGCGTCATTTGTTGAATTTGACCTTGTGGTCCATCAATTCACATATGGAAATGCATTTTTTCGGGTGCTCTCTAAATTGAATGTACTCTCTTAAAACCCTCTTAAGGATGTGTGTGTGTGTGTGTGTGTGTGTGTGTGTGTGTGTGTGTGTGTGTGAGTGTGTGTGTGTGTGAGTGCGTGAGTGTGTGAGTGTGTGAGTGTGTGAGTGTGTGTGTGTGTGTGTGTGTGTGTGTGTGTGTGAGAATGTGTGTGTGCCCGCAGCACCTCGAGCGCCGCTGTCGTCCTTTTGAGAACAAAAGCACTCTGCGTTACAAGCCGGTCCAAGCTGAGTTTTGCCCTGTTATTTATGGAAAAAAGAAGGTGTATGGATTAAATAGATGATGCCAAGACCATCAACAACAACAACAACAACAACAACGAAAAAAGAAGACATGATTCACCTCCGAAACTGTGGAAAAGGGCCAAACAACAAACAAATCAATGGCAGTTTGGATGATTTCTGGCCCTGAGCACTGAGGGACCCCGCAGCGTTTGGCATGAATGTCAATGCAAAAAAAGTGCAGTTCTCTGTACGTGCGGTAAGGCGGGCCAAAGCCTCAATATGTGCCATTTTGTCCTGATTAACATCGCTCAATGCATGCAGCCGCTGTGCTTAATACATATATCCCCCCTCCTCTTTTCAGACGAACAGATTAATCCGGGAAAAAAAAGTGATGCTGATGATTTTAAGAGACAACAGCGAGATCCATCAAATTAGAAACCAGCCAAAACAATCAAATAATGCACTGGATAAATGATGTCATACTGTTAAAATCTATGGCTTATTGTCTGGGCAGAGGGCCAAGTCACATTGCCTCACTGCTTATGCAAAACGGAAGGAATGCTTTTGGACCGTGCAACAGCAGTCATCAATACACAACACTTTCATTCAATGTAAATCTGATGTGCGTTTGCACGCTGTCGGCAGCCCCCCCACCACCCACCCCCCTCGTTAGAAGCCACATGTGAGGGAAGGGAGGAAGAGCAGAGGACAGAGCCGAGGAGGCCCGGCTGGCCGGCTGCCATTCATCTGGGCACCTTCTCTAAGCAGGGCAGAAAATCCAACGCGCCAGCAAAGAATTAAAGGAGAGACAGAGAAGAAAATGATTTTTTTTTATTCTTATAAATAGCAGGGCTTGCCAGAAGGCAGAGGAAATGAGAGCAAGCGAGCGCCTGGAAAAGAAGGGGCTTGAGCTTGACACGGGGCTTAAATTGAGATGGGGGGAGAAGGGACCTACTGCGCGAAAATGTCTCCAACCAAAGCAAGGATTAGTGTTCCAACCTCCTCCACGCCAAGATCCGCCAGTACGACTAAACACCTCCACAGCTTCTCCCGCTCATCGCGTCCACATCGGCCCACCTGGAGCAAACGAAAGCCCAGTTTGTTCTGCCGCTCAGAACAGGTCTTTTTATTGATTGATTGATTTCATTTTTGTCAATGAGGCTCACGGAGAAGGGGAGGGGGGGGCGGGGTTGAACCAGTCAGGAGGGGGGGTGCAAACTTCAAAAAGGCATCTACCTATATGATGATAAACCTCTCTCCTTCTCTTCCTCAGTCTCTGACCCCCCCTCCCCCTTCTCTACCTGTCAGCCCCTGTAGAGACGGCTCCTCACAAAAGATGGCGACAAGTGCGACGCGCGCATAAAGGTAAACAAGTCCAATTGATCAGAGGAGAAGACGAGCCAGGCAGTGTTGTATCTGGGGCTGTGTGTGTGTGGGGGAGGGAGAGGGGGGGGCAGATGCCTGGCATCCAACAGCAGCCGGGGGAGTGCGGACGCCTTCCCGCGCTATAAATACGCCGTCCCCCCCCCCGCGTAGGTACGAGCGCTAGAAATGTAATTAGGCAGCGAGGCGGGAAAGGAAAGCCGCTCTTTCTCCGCGTTCGCATATTTGGTCCGCGAATAACGCGCTACAAAGGCAGCGAGGGGGAGAAAGCTCTCTGAATATTCATTTACAAAATAACGGTTTGCTGATAAGGCCGAGGCATGTGATAATCAATTAGTTAAACGTTATGCAAAAAACATGCGGGGAGGGGTGGGGGGGGGGGGGGGGGATGTCAACGCGAGACTAAAGTGACGACTTGAGCACAAGTCGATGAAATATCACATGAAGAACTAAAGAGGAGGGAAAGCGTAATGACATTGTTTGTTCCGCGCGCGTGGGACTAAGACACGCTGCAGGAGGAAGACGTGTGCGTGTGCGTGGAGGTCACAATGAGACCTGGCTTCCTGTCATACACCTTTTTCACAGAAAACAGTTGTGATGAAACCTTTTCACACCTAATGAAAATGGTCTCTGCAGGGTGATCATTCTTATCATCATCCGTGAATAATTTAATGTTTATAAAAATCGATACTGTTAGAAAGTGATGGATGCCCAAATACCCCAATGCGATTAAAACGAGTAGCGATGTGTGATGACGGCAGTCCATGGACAACTAAGTAACAATAATTTTTTCTGTATTTACAGATGTATAACAAAGAGGCAGTTTCACAGGTTGACGTTTTCCTTTTTAGAATCTTAAAAGTAACACGTAAATGCAAGAATCACAAAATAAAGAAATGCTGAATCCATGATCACGTTAGCCGGTTCATCTTCCTGCTGTGCTCTTTGCGTTTCTGCAGAATCCCATAAGTTTACTTGTACACACTGTCTGCCCTAATCAAATGGTTCTATAAGCACAGTTGTATGTATTACAATTGTTGCCACCACACTGGTGTTCCATCTAGATCCTGGTCCTGCTGAAACCTGCTGCTGCTATATTCATCCTCATCATCATCATTTTTATTTTAAATATGAATCATATTAATATTACTGTCATCATAAACCAACATTACCCTTTCTTAAAATCGTTGTGCTTTTCCTCCCCACAGTTTTCTGTGGATGGTGGTTCTATCTGATGGTGGTTCTACCTGATGTTGGTTCTATCTGATGCTGGTTCTACCTGATGCTGGTTGCCCCTGCAGTGGTCCTGTCGTACACCTGGCTTACTACTCACAATTATTTAAAAAATTTCTGTTATAGGAATTGAACTGACCCTTTTTTTTTCATTGTTTGGGACTTTGTTCCTGTGCCGATGTGAGGGTTTCAGGACGGAGGATGTTGCATGTGTACAGACTGTAAAGCGCTCTGAGGCAAATTTGTCATTTGCGATTTTGGGCTATACAAAATAAAATGAATTGAATTATTTCACGTGGAACCAATCAGAATGCATGTAATTGCATGTAACTGGTGCCTATTAATAACACTAACAAACACCAGTGTTAGATACAAGCAGGAAGTGTGTTTCACCGCTGCCGAGGCTCCCTCTGCCCTTCCTGCCGGGGCCCTGGGGGCACTGCTGCCACGCGGGGCACATCGTCCTCTACTGGCCAGACAGTGAATTACAGCTGACCCTGCCTCCTGCGACCAACCAGGCAGGCAAACAAGGAGTCAGCACGGTCAGGGGGTCCGAAGTTCCTGCTCACCAGGTCCAAGACGACGAGGGACGAAAGGGAGGCATATTTACCCCCACATCATGGCTCTGCCATCCCTTGTGTTTTTTGAGGTATGACAAGGTGTCATTACTTAACGTAATGACACCTTGACTGTGAAGAACTGCATCCACTCCGTGGCTACCTGGCGCCCATGTGACATCACAGGGGCCTTTGTTGCTTGGAGATTGGAGCAGTGGCGCTTTGAACTGCAGACCGACAGCGCATGGGGAAGCCGATCCAGACGAAAATGTAAATTATTATTACTTACACGTTTAAACCGGCTCCTGCACCCCCCTCCCACACACACACACACACACACACTGATCAGCGGCGCCTACTGACTGGGGCTACCAAAGAAGGTAAAAGCTGGTGATGGGTTCGTAGGGGGGGTCAATTCTGACATCACGTTGCCCTCTTTTGGTGTGTGTTTGCAACTGCACCTCACCGCCAGGGCAGCCACTCGACCTCTCTTCATCACAAAAAAAGAATCAAGGCGGTCCACTGATGTGTGGAGCTGATGAGTGTGAGCATCATGAGAATATATCACAAAAGTTCTGGAGGGAAATTTATGAAACTCAAGCCACAGAAAGTACGACAAACCCCGAATCAGCAGCACACACACATTTAAGATGGTAAAACACCCCCGACAGTGTGCACTCTATCACACGTTTCAGCCGTCTTGAGGGTGAAAGTCAGAGGGGCCCTACAAGGATTCTAGTGTGGGGGTGGAGCCGGGTACTTTTTAAAATAATTGTAATATACATCTAATAATAATACGTTTTTGGACATGATAATTAAAGCAGTCCCACGTTGTTTTCTCATAATATGATGAAATACATGAACAAATAAGTGGAGGGGGACCAAATGCAACCAGAGCGCGAATGAACGAGCCACAAAGGCTACATTAAGATAAGATAGTGGGGCCTAATTGTAGGCCCCGGATTAGGATTGTGAAGGTGAGAGGATGATGATGATGATGATGGTGGTGATACTGCAACGTGGATTGGAGTGAGGCTGCTGTTGTGCCGGGCAAAGCTGCGAGTCATCTCCCCATGATGCATCTGGACCGAATCAATAGGACCCTCGCACCATATCATTAGACATAAGTATTATAATTACTTGTGTTATTAATATCCCCTTAATACCGGCGGGTAATACCAAACGTAATTCCACCCCATTGAGGGAAGAGAAAATAAGATAATCACAAATGCATCTCTTATGAAAATCAATGTTGAAATGGATATTGCAATAACGCCAAAACCGCCGCCCCTCGGTTTCTTTCCCCCCTCCTGCATACCAACCAATCATTTACTGCATTCATCTGGAAAAAAGATGGTAAAATACACGTCACATGGGCGCCCCTTGTCCCGGGCGAAACCATATGGATTTGTGTTGCCTCGCAAACAATTTTAATAAAAAGCTATTGATCGGGGATCGAGCGGTTTGCCCGTGGGCGCATAGCCCCCCCACCCCTCCCAAACAGCAGCAGGGCCAGATCATTAATGTCCTCCACTGCTGGCTTCACTGGCGCAAATCTGTTCAATAAGGGGTTTGATCCGTAATGTGGCCGCCGTGACATCACAGCCTTTTCCCAGGCCGCCCCCCCACCCCTCCCAAGGCCCCAGGCGGCGGTGAGGGTCTCAAAGGTTCCCTTCCTTCATGAACCGTGGCAGTGAATGCTTTTAAACACGCGTCGCTCCCTGACGGCAAACATCACCTAGGTGACTGAACGGGTGGGGAGGCAGTGCATCGTAATATCAGACAGAACACACACCAACAGACTGTGTGTCTGTGGGAGGGGGGGTGAAGCCAAAGACACTCGCATACCCTGCTTTGTGTCAGACCTCAGTGCAGAGACTTCCTCTCCAAGCAGGTATCAAAGGCTCGGCGCAGCGAGACACTTTTAATTACCAGGTACTTCCCTTATGCGATTTTCAATTTCTCCCTGCAAAGCTGGTAATGATATTCAAAATGCCCGCTGGCGACTCCGGGTTCCTCGCCCCCCCAACCCCCTCTATTTTTCCCTCCACCTACACGCTAAAATGTGAGTACCACAGTTTATGGGCTTATTTGTCCTCCAGTCACTTTGTAAAATCTTTATTCTGCCAAAAATCTCTCTTTTTATTCTATTTTTTAATGCGAGCCTCGCTGGAAGGAATGGCAATAAAGATTTCGGGGAGAGAATGGGGGGGGGCAGAATGAATCAATGCAGAATGTATTAGCCTGCACCACCGAGACCGACTTCAATAATAAAAGAATTGATCCTTTAAAAGTGAAGCTTACTCCGGGACGGCACCGGTAAAAGAATGACGGTCCACTCCACCACTGCACGGGTCCGATGGAGAATCACAGCAGGCTATTTCACCCCCGCCCTCCCCAAATAATATTCACAGTTATCTTCAAACCGTGTCACATTCAGTCGCACAATTACCCCGGGATTCTTGTTGGAATGCATGCATTATGGGGGAGCTCGTCCAGTAATACGGCCTATAAAGGCACATAGGAGAGGGAGTAAAATAAAAACATATAAGGATGAAAATTAACTTGAGGTTAGATCATTTTATTTTTGAGATATGCCACCTGCCGTTCAGGTCCGTTCCGATTGTTCTACGGCGCTTCTTGTTTTCAAACCTTTTTCCATTAGTCACCAGACGCACCCGATCCCGGCAGCGCCAGCAGTAATCAAGCGTGAGGGCTGGATGTATAACAAGCGCACTCCACAGTGTACCTAACAAGCGCACTTCACACACTAATCAGCTCGAGTGGACTTCTGCATCGGCGTCCCACAGTCCTCGTGCTCGGTGTGAGGGTGGGGCCCAAATGATCGCAGTAATCGATAGATGAGGCTATCGCCGACCTGCCTGAGGCCGTGTCTATGGAGGTGGCTTTTTATCAGAAAGTGCTGAAAGCAATAAGGCGGCCTTCTCAGAAAGCTCTGGCGTCTCGATTCTTCTAAAAGCTTTGAGTTGCCAACACGCAGCTATGAATAATGTGAATCTCTCATTGAATATTTGATGCTACGTTTATAATGAAATACTGGCTCTTTCAATTATTTTTGCAGTAAACAATAGTAAAATGACAGCATCATGATGATGTCAAATAGATGGCTGTGATATGTTGTAGTGCATTGGACTGTGATTTTACAGTAAAATTCCCCATCTGATAATTACAGAAATGGGCTGTAGAATTACAGTGCATGTAATATCTCCCACACCTCCTCCTCCGCACACACTCACATTGACTTAAAAAAAGCATCAATGAAATATTGAAACATTTCTGAAAAAACCTTTTGTATGTTTAAAAAAAATGTAATAATAAAAAGAAGGAAGAATTGAAGAAGGCCCCTCACACGTTGCAAGAGAACGAGTAAATATGTTTCTGACAAACAGTCCAAAGCCCCAAAGTTCTCAAGTTATTTTCTAAACAACTGATCAATGATATTTAACTAATTCTCTACTAATTAATAAACGAGTCATGGAAATATCGAGCTGAAATTAACTGGAACCTTTCCCATGAATAGTTACCAAAAAAATGAAAATGAGTTATTTGGCTGCAATGTAAACGCAGAAACATTTGGTAAATGTTGCACATAAAGTTTCGTACAATTAATACAAATAAAAATAATTATAAATCATTTGCAGCCTAAATAACAAACACATAAATATAAGCCTGCGGTCTAAAGGAACACA
Source organism: Apeltes quadracus (assembly GCA_021346845.1). Classification (NCBI taxonomy): domain Eukaryota; kingdom Metazoa; phylum Chordata; class Actinopteri; order Perciformes; family Gasterosteidae; genus Apeltes; species Apeltes quadracus. Next base: position 15,918,522 of record CM037922.1, on the reverse strand, counting down.
CACACAGAAAATGGTTCCACAGTTGAAGAGAGGTGGTAGTGGAAAGGAGGGGAGGCGGGGGGGGGGGGAGCGGGGAGGGGCTGGTGGCAGGACAGACAACAGACACCCGCCTCCTGTAATCCCATCAACTCATGTCATGACAGCAGTCTGGATACAAGCCTATCTGTGAAGGCCTGTAATCCACGGCTAAGACTTCACACACGGTGCGCACCCACTTATCTGAAAACACACACACACACACGTCGTAAACACAACGCAGAGGAAGGTGATAGTTGGTGACGACTTTACTTGCAATTTGTATTTGCAGAAAGACGAGGTGTTCCAGGTTAGAGCACACAAATGCAATAAAATAATATTTACAGGAAATGGTGAAGAATCAAAGGGAATAGAATGTTTACTCTGTTTAGTTATATATGCATATATAACTATATATAATTCTTAAAAGTTTTCTGTGGATCGAATAATATAAAAAAGAACAGGCTGTATCTATCTATCTATATATGAAAAAAGAAAAAGGAATAAAATCATGCAATACGTTATTCAGATTAATAACATAACATAAAAACACAAACATAACAGTAATCAAAATGTTAAGGAAAAAAATCAATCAAAAGAAGGGGCAGATGCACAAATTCCTGCACGTCTTCAACACATTTCCTCTGTGAAGCCTTTCAATAAATCACCGGTCTGCGGGAACAATATGTGCCGTTATCATTGAGACACACGCAGACCGCCCCAGAGAGAGAGACGGGGAGGGAGACAGACAGGGGGACAGACAGAGAGAGAGAGAGCGAGAGAGCGAGAGAGAGAGAGAGAGAGAGAGAGAGAGAGAGAGAGAGAGAGAGAGAGAGAGAGAGAGAGAGAGAGAGAGAGAGAGAGAGAGAGAGAGAGAGAGAGAGAGAGAGAGAGAGAGAGACGCGGGCGCAGGACCCACACGCAGCAGTTCCAGCCAATCGCCTTGCAGGGCAGTGACCGCGGGCCGGCGGGGCGCGAGGCGCGCACATCCCTCCTCTTCGACGCGCAGCGCGGCGCACGAGGCGAGCGGAAGCAGCAGTGGACGGAAGACGACCGGGAGCTCACCGCCTGTACGTGTCCGTCCCCTGTCCCTGTCCCCTGTCCGCTGTCCGCCGTCTTCGACGCAACGTTTTAACGCCATTTTCATTGGCATGTTTTCCCGCGCTGCTTCTTTTCTTTTGCTCCCTGCTGACGAGGTGTTGAAGGGGAGAGCGAAGAGGAACACCGGAGAGAGAGAGAGAGAGAGAGAGAGAGAGAGAGAGAGAGAGAGGGAAGGGCTGCGGGGGGCTACTGACTGTTCCTTTCTCCCACTGCCACTATTCCGCTAAATAAAAGCAACTTTACAAAGACTTAAGATGTTGTCCTTTTGCAAAGAGGACCAAGTGAAAGTGGTTGAACACTTACCCAGTCCCAGATTTAGATTCACTGCTGCTGCTTTAAGCCCTGTGTTTTGCATCACAACAGAAAAGCCCCTCAGACATTCCTCCAAAAAGGATGCGCAAACGAGGAGCAGCCAGCGCCCCCCCGTTCCTACACCCCCTCCCATCTTTTGTTAGGTTGCTCTAGTTGCATGCTTTCTTTTTTACTGCTTTGAAGCAGGTTGATGACAAAAACTAAAAGCATCAATCTCTCTGGTCCCGTTAGTGTGTGGCTGATGCAGAGTCCCCCCCCCCACCTCCCCCTCAGCCTCCACGCAGAGGAATCACACGCTCACAGCCAGAAAAGGGGGAAGGCGGAGCTGAAGGACAAGTGTACATTGTCGGAGTGCGCTTTTGTCGTGATGGTGTTTTGATTGGATTAGAATGTGGAATTTTCCCGTATCTCCCAAGTTCCGTCTGTCGTTGTCATGGCCGCGCCGTTAGGGGAGGCGTGATGGATGCCAGTCAGCGACACACAACCAGTCAGGTGTCCGTTTGATTGAGCCGAGATTCTCCTTGGAAGCACAGTGGGAGAAGTTTAGTCCGAGTGGGGACGCAGACAGGGTCAAAGCGTTGGCCTAAAGGCTTAAAGCTGCACTGTACTCCTTAACGGGAGTTCTTTGTGCTTTCTCGCCGAGCAGGTCTCTGCAGATCGTAGTTCCGTCAGGACCCTGGTCCTGACTCTGGCCGTGGCCCTGCTGGCACCCGCTGCTGCTGTCGTCATCATCATCATCATCATCATAATTTTATATATGATTCATATCACTATTACCATTTCCTAAAATCTTTGCTTTCCCTCCCCACAGTCTTCTGTGGATGGTGGTTCGATCTGACGGTGGTGGCCCCTGCAGTGGTCCTGCCGTACACCTGACCTGCTACTTGGAATTCTTTGATTAATTTCTCTTATAGAAATTGAATGTATTCTACACCTGTATGAGTCATTCTGTACAAATGACATCCATTGCAGTCTGTCCATCCGGGGAGAGGGATCCCTCCTCTGACGTTCTCCCTAAAGTTTCTTCCCTTTTTTCCCTGGAAGGGTTTTTTTTCATTTTTTGGGGAGTTTTTCCTGTGCCGATGTGAGGGTCTTGGGACAGAGGATGTTGCATGTGTACAGACTGTAAAGCCCTCCGAGGCAAATTTGTAATTTGCGATTTTGGGCTATACAAAATAAAATGAATTGAATTAAATTGAATATCTTTCTGTTTCGTTTAACCCCGATCGGAGCAGGTGAGGAGGAGCGAGGAGGTCAGTCAGTGATGCTATGAAACAAGTGTGAGCAAGCAAAAACAGTAGTAAATGACATACTCACACACAAACACAACAAAACACAGGATCTATACCGTCAAGTCGCCAGTAGCAAACAAATAGTTGTGTCCCTTGTGTCTGCTGGATGTGTAACCACCATAAACTGCATGTATCAAGTGGACGTAGTCTTGGTGAGGTCACCCATCGGTTGGTGGGCTGTTGTTTAGAAGCTTCGAGTTTGCCGTCTCCCCTTTTGGGTTCCGACCGTCAACATGTTATTTGTTTTACTAGGGAATGGAAGTTCCCACGTTTGGAATGCGGAGGAGTGATGTAGAGATGCTGTATGTGTCTGTTGAAGAAAAATATCTGTCAATCACAGTAATCCCGCCCTAAAGCATCCCCTGCTTCATGTTCTGTTTGACTCTAAATGGACCATTACTCACAAAATGAAGATCATACTGTATTGAAGAAGACTTGAAACTAGAGACTGAGACCATCAACTCATGTTTACAATGTTTAGTGAGGGAATAAATCAAGAGAGAAGTAGAGTCATTTTCTCGTAGACTTCTATACAATCTAAGACAGCTCCCCCTAGTGGACATTAGATAGAATAAAGGTTTGAAGACACCTGCACATCTGCTTCACTGGCATAACCAGAGTAATGAGAATATTGTAATATCCAATGCAACTTTGAAACTGCAATTTATATAATAATATCAATGTACAGCTGTGATTGCATTTCATGTAATGTAATCAACCAAAATGCATGCATGTAATACTTGAAAGCACCACAGCTGAGAGACATTTGAAATCCGAGCTGCATTGAACTCACCTGGAGACCACTCCCAGGGGGCGTGGTCACTGACTTGCGCACCTATTGTCCTCGAGTTCGCAGGTGGAAGCAACGAGTCAGGCACCAGGGACGGTCAAAGGGCCCTGAAGCCTGAGGCCTGTTAGTTTGCAGAGGCAAGCACGTTTTTTTTTTACAACCCTGTATTTAACTAAGGGCTACTGGCAAATTCCCCTGTCACAGTCCAAAGAAAAATCAGCTTCACTGCATGAAAAGTGGGATTTTCGTCCCGTAAACGCCCGGAAATCTCCATAATTTCCGACAACTTCCGACAATTTACACGCCGTGCACACCGCGTTCGTCTGTGCCGAAAATTGTCAGAAACAGACTGACATAGGTGGCGATCAGCTGGCGGAGGTGCGAATGGCCCTAATTAGCATATGAATGCAGCGAAACCGTGGGTTGCCGAGCGGAGCGGGCTGAATGTCCTCACTCCTTATTGGATGAAACCACAACTTTTAAAGAAGTAAAATCACTCATGATTGGTTGGCAGATCTGTCGCCATTGGTCACCAAACCTCATAAATAATTTATATATAATATATATATATATTATTTATTCATTCATATTATGCTGTATATTCATGTCATTGTTATCCAATGTAGGCTACTAAACCATTATTAGACTACCACCAAGGACATTAATGAATTTATAGAGGAAATGTTTGCCAGGAACATGTTTATGCAAAGAAAGAGCTTTATTAAAACAAACACAATCATATACAAAGCAAGGATCTCCGCACACATGGGTAGAGGATGATCCAAAAACTACAACTGTCTGTTTACCTACTCGGGGTTGTAGGTAACTGGCGGCGTTCTTTCCGAGGCAGGTCCGTTGCGCAGACGCACATTGCGCGTGGCTCTGTACATAGGATGGTGGGCACACGCTGTGTCCATTCCAGCAGCTGTAAAAAACAAAACAATGAATCAATACTTTGCAATGCGTATGGAAACAACACATCTATCAATGCTCGTGAAAAATAGTCACCAAATAAACTCTGACCCGCTTTCTTCTCGCGCGTATCTCTTCGCTCTTCCGCCCGCAGTGAATTTTTCTGGCGGGGTTTACCTAAAGCTCCGGCGTGCCGTCTCGTAATATGTCTTACAGGCGGCTGGAAAACAATTAAATGAAAGTGGTATGAATAAAAATCAACCGTAACATTAAACAAGAAAGGAGAAACAGTGAAAAAAAAAAATGTCACTTACACATCGTGCAAATCTTTACTTGCAGATGTTGCTCCGAGCAAATAGGAGGTCAGCGCCTCATTGTAAGGAGAAACTAGTATGTGAAAACAAAATGTACAGTTATGATCGGTATCTATTCTATGGTATCTATTTCCTTATACCGCTAAATGAAAGCATGTTCTTTAAATCTTACCTTTGCTCCGGTTCGTTCCGTCTGCAATTTGTCTCCGAGTTGTGTAGACGGCGCACCGCCTCCTGTAAATTACACAACAAAAGAAATACACTTCAATAAAACGGGTTCTGCTCACTTTTGTAAGGCTACTTAGTTTAGGTTTTAGGCTAAGCTACTTTTAGCTTAGCTAGCAGTCATCAAACATATTCTTACCTTGGGATTTTAAGCGGCCGTCTCCTCTTCTTTGAGTCAGTCTCTCCCGCTCGTTCATATCGGCAGGATGTTGATTCAGCTGACGGGACAGTCCACTGAAAGCACTGATAACTTCCCCTCAGTCTGCGGACTGGCTGAAAGTTGTTGATCGCGTCCAAGAGGAACGTCTGGATCGTCTGGATCCTCCAATCAGATACGAGGTCATTGTTACATGGAAGGACTCGTGAGACCAGGCCGCGGTGCCCGCCTGTGAAGAACCATGTCTGCGAGATGTAGTGATTAATACGTCCTTTGTGCATTTAAGTAAGACTAAATAAAAGGTCACTGTATTCCTGCCACTATGCACATTAGTTGAGCTCTAGGAAAATGTGATCTCTGCAGAGCCTTCATTCTGATTCTAATATTGTTCGCATGGAATGGTCATTTTACCTTGGTGATTCAGATTAAAACTATTTTTTTTAATAATTTAGAGTATCTTTTTTACGTAACATTTGCCATAGCTAATGGCATACACAGTAATCTAGCATATTTAAATTAAATGAATCAATTCAAGCTAAAATGTAAGAGTCTATAATTAGGCTACTGGGCCTGATCTAGTTGTACCAGAGATTTTTTTACCTTTTAAAAAAATGTCACCTGGGCTAAAACTCCCTCTGCAACCCTGATTTGCATTTGTATAGCTCACAGCATTTTCATTTACATGTCAAAGCCTCCCCTAGAGTTAGGAGGAGGGGGGTTATGGGGGGCCAACTGCCAAGGGAGGCCCACGTCAATTTCCGGCAGTTTTCGGCCTTGCCCGCAAATTGCCGAAAACTGCCGTAAACCTGAAATTCCACAACAATTTACGGTGCCGCATACTGCCGAAAATTCCACTTTTCATGCAGTGCTTTCTCTACTCCGTACGGGTTGTACCAGTTCACCATGCTCCCCTTTGGCTTGTTCGGTGCCCCGGCCACGTTCCAGCGGCTTATGGACCGGGTGCTGCGTCCGCACGCTGCATATGCCGCCCCGTACATAGACGACGTAATCCATAGCACCACCTGGGCGGAGCATGTGCGGCAGGTGGACGCAGTGCTGAGGTCACTGAGGCGGGCGGACTCACCGCCAACCCGGGGAAGTGTGTGATTGGACGGAGGGAGGTACGGTATTTGGGGTACCACTTGGGGGGCGGGCAGGTGCGCCCCCAGGTCGACAAGACAACAGCAATTGCGGCCTCCACGCGTCCCAAGACTAAAAAAGAGGTGAGGCGGTTCTTGGGGCTGGCAGGGTATTACCAGAGGTTCATCCCGGGCGTTGCGGATCTCACCAGCCCCTTGACCGACCTGACCCGGAAAGGTGCGTCAGATCCGGTCCAGTGGTCGGAGCAGTGGCAGCGGGTGTTTGAAGGACAAAACGGCCCTCTGTCCGATGCGTCCGTCTGCAGCACAAAGGGGAGAGAGAGGCCCAATTTCTCTCTCCCCTTTGTGCTGCAGACGGACGCATCGGACAGAGGGCCGTTTTGTCCCAGAAGGTGGAGGGGCTCGACCGCCCAGTGGTCTACATCAGCCGGAAGCTGTCCGAGAGGGAGGCCAGGTACAGCACCATCAAGAAGGAATGCCTGGCCATCCGCTGGGCGGTGGACTCCCTGAGATACTACCGCCTGGGGCGCCCATTCACCCTCTGTTCAGACCACGCCCCGCTCCAGTGGCTCCACCGCAAAACCGTTGTTTTGTTGTCTTGTTACATGTCGCATGTTATGTTGTCCTGTGTGAGTGTGTGTGGTGTAGATTGCTTGTGGTGGGTGTGTCTAAAGTTCACAAGTGCACTGTTGGCGAGGAGGTGTGTTGGAAGACCTGGCAGCTGAGACCAACTGGGGCCTATATAAACCAGCATTGCTGAGTAGCGAAGAGAGAGAGAGAGAGAGAGAGAGAGAGAGAGAGAGATATTGCGATCTTCGTGCAGAGCCTGTCAAAGACACTATTTTTGAGTTTGAGTTTGAGGCCTGTCGAGTTTGAGGACTGTCGAGTGATCCTGTTGTGTTGTTACCTGAAGGAGAAGGGGTAGGTAGTTCTGCCCATGCATGTACATTTGCATCACGTACGTAAATATCTGTTAGACACAGTATGTTAGCTGGGCGGGTGTCACCCCTGTAGTTTTGTCCATAGAGAGGTAAGTTGGTTAGGTGAAAGATTGTGTTAGGAAAGGAAAGGTGTGTAGAAGAGAAGGGACCTTTTGTTTAATTTCATTACTTTGACCCCGTCCCAAAATTCCCGTCTCCATCCTTCCTTTGTTGTGGTTGTACTGGTGTTAATTGTTATTTTGTTACTAAAATGTCCCACAAGGACTGACTGTAATTTCTAGTTGTCATGTGTCGTTATTATTTTTGCTGCACCCCCACACTACTTCACCGTCCACCCCTGGATACATTGGGTGCGCCAGCACCGGCGTTTACGTTTCCCACCTCCAACGAGCTCCAACTCAGGTGGGAACGTTACATTGTCTCTGTTGTTCTGTTGTCATGCACCAAATGCCAAGTCAAATTCCTCATATGTCTAACGTACTTTAGCAATAAATGTTTTCTGCTTAATTTTTCAACATAACATCTTTTAGTTTTAATTCATTGAAATGTGAACATCCAGCAGTGCAGTGCATTGTCTCCTAACGCCCCTAAACAGTTGTTTGGTCCATAACAGCGAGAGTGAGAAAGAAGGTACGCCAGTAACAACGACAACATGCGGGTTCCTGTCTATTATCCCAGAGTGCACTGGCCTACAGAGTCCTGGATTCTGTTCATAGAAAAGTATAGCTAAAGGAATCTGAAGGATATTCAAAGACCTCAGAACTAAGGGCAGGAATCATTCTCTGTCTGTCGCACACCAAGTAACTTGTTAACTTTATTACAACATTATTTCAAAAAGAAACGTGAGAGACATTTAGAAACTGAAGATGACATGTTGAACACCTCTTATGTGAGCATTTAGAATTTGCATAGATCTATATACCATGTTATGAGAAATCAGACTTCCAGAGCTTTACGGCCACACATCAGCTCGCCTTGCTTTCATCCACCAACACATTTACGGCATATTTTAGCAGGATGATTGGAATGTTCTGTGGTTGTTCATCTTCCTGTCAGCTTTAACGCAGTCTCTGCATCTCCTCTCATGAACACCCTGGGTATCCTCCCACGCAGCAACCACCTGAGCAGGGGCCACTGAAGGACCGCTTCAACAAAAAGGAAGAGAGACAACTACACTACACTACTCTATATTCATTGTGAATACAAGACTGCATTATAGAAATAACCACTGAGACGAGCAGTAGACAACAGGCCTATTGCGATCGGCGATAAATTGTCATATCACACCCTCTGAAAGCTTGTGCATCATTTTTGGTGCTGCAATATTCATTTTACATGTAAATAAATGTCACCATCATTTAAAGGCACATTATGCAACATTTTTCAGTTAATTAATATGTTCCATTCCGTTTGGAACAAAGGATTTATCGGCCCCCCTGGTGGTCTGTAGGGGAAATACCGTACTTGCAATTGCAGGAGCGTCGGGTCGCCCCACAGGCACAGAAGTCTCGTCATCGCGAGACGGTCGCTTTAAAGCGAGAACTGCTACACACCGTCAGTAAAAGGCAGGCTCGAAGCGCAGTGGCGATATTTGTGCAGTCATGGTGGAACTAGCGACAAAACAGCGAAAGCCCACGTCGGAGCAGGCAAGAGGAAAAGGGCTCTGGACAGAGAGAGGAGTCGTACACGGGTGAACATCAGGCAAGCCTTTTCCGAATGGCGAGAGCTAAAAGAGAAAGAAGGCTGCAAGGCTGATGCGGACCTCGCGTTTCTGCTGATGCGATTGTAAGTAATATTGGAATGGTTTCTACCAATAATATATGAAAACATGCTACAGTTTCAAACTTGCGTTCGCCTGTCTGCTGAGCTCAAAACAAACGCGCCTGGCTTGACGGCAGGGGTGAAAGTGGTTTTTATTTCTTGGTGGTACGGGCTGAAACAGCTGAGCGTCTTTACGACAGGGCACTTTTATTTTCGGCCTCTGGGGGAGCCTCGCTGGAAAATAAACCCCGGGTGCATAGACAGCCCACGTGATCAAGTAGTTGCGTGCGCATGTTGGCAACGGAAGTGGTGTTCCCCACACCAGCTCTAACGTGTTATTAACTCACTCCGAAAGCTTATGAAAAGCTTATGAAGTAAGTAAACATCTACGCGTGTATACATACGAACGCATGTTAGCTTACGTCATCATGTAAGCTAACATACTTCAGTTAGCTGAATGTATCGGCTAACTGAATGATACTGGCTGGCTGCTGACATTTTAAACACTGTTGGCACTGTGCATTTTGTGAAAATTGTAGTTTCAAACGCTGGTTATGGGAACATTACCGCAGAATATGTAAAGGAAATGCGGTCCACATGACCGCAGTCATAGTTCTCTCGTTGGTTGATTATAACCCAAGCCTCATACATTGTTGTCTTGGGTCTTTGTCTTTGACTAGGAAGAATTTCTGATTTTAACACACAAAACTCTGAGTCTATGTCATGGTATTTGACGTTCTGTACATGACCACAGACAACGTATTCATAAGCATCCAGTGATTGATATGCTCGTAATTTCTCTCTGGTGTACACGCTCGGTTTCTCAACTAAATACGTAATACAAATATATATCTGGCCACTGTATATTTGGCCATCTGCTAACGTCTTCTATCCACTCCACTATAGTACACAAATCTAGTAGCCGGATACCATTTGATGAAGTCAACTTTTTGAAATAACTTTCTCTACTTAATTCGCTCGCGTAGCTTGACATACTGCTGATTCTCGCCATACTTCCGTTGCCAATATGCGCGTGCACCCGCTGCTACGTCATCATTGTGTACAAACAGTAAAAGGGTCTATAGTGTGCCTTTAAGTTGATCGCGCTGCATCTGTGCCGTTTCCTTGTGGAAGCGGGGGCAGGGCTTAAGCAGCGCGCGCAGATACAGAGCGTCACGCAGCAAGAAGAGAAGCAGTCAGTGTTGCCAACTTAGCGACTTAGTCGCTATATTTAGCGACTTTTCAGACCCCTCCAGCGACAAATTTAGCTACTTTTCCTGACGTCATTGGCGACTTTTGGTGACGTGAAAAGAACGTATCGATCCAACGCTTCTTCTCAACGAGCAGCGGGTAACCAATCGTGAACCTCACCCCCTTCCCAAAGCACTGACAAGCGGCCGAGTACTCGGACAGGAGTCCCTTCCAGCTGCAGTCAGTGCAGGAGATGTTTACCGCTCCTCGTCGAGACTGCAAATGAATCGCGCATGCGCGAATGTAAATGGAAAATGTTCTTTGTCTAAAATAAATCACAAACCAAAAAAATAAAAACGACATTATTATACCGCCTTTACACACCAAGCATAGCCTTTGTCACGCACTTACCTCGTCGACGCTGGTGTGTGTGCGCGCTTCTGTTAAATAAGCTAAACATTTAGCTGGCTAGCTCAACATGTCGCAGTCTAAACTGTACGCACAAAAATACAGAAAGGAATGGGAATCAAATGCTGAATTCAAAGGCTGGTTAAAGCCGTTTATTGATAATTGGTAATGCCTGTATTGTAAGACGGAAACTTGGTGATATTAAAAACACATGACAACTTTTTTATGTTTAAAAAATGTGACTGCAAACAAGGCTGGCATTGGTAATCGCTGAGCACTGTTCCATGCTACCACAATTCCTCTCATATACAGCGTCAATCACAATTGAATGTAAAATGGTATGCAAATTAGGTGATGACGTCATCTAGCGACTTTTAGGACAGCCAATAGCTTTCCTTACTGAGGAGTTGGCAACACTGGAAGCAGTGAACCCACCAGGGCCCTGTACCATGAAGCTGGTTGAACAAACTCAGGCTTCCAGAATTGGTTCAGAATTGACAAAACCAAACCGAAGCAATCAGGCTTTATTGGTGCCATGATGCCGCTTATCAACTGACTTTGTCAACCCAGGCTTTGATCCTTAAACTCTGATTACTCCGCGCGCGCGTGCACATAAAAGAGTGACGTCGGCACCGAACAACCAATCACGTTCGATATGGAGAGAAAGCGAGAAATATATTTTTCCGCGGAGGAGCAAGAAATTATTCTTCAGAAATATGAAGAATGTAAAAATGTACGTAAGCACGCAGTAACAGCGTCTCTGCTGCCAAAGCAAGAGAACAATATTAGAGGAACATTGCTGATAAGTTAAGTTAAAAAAATATATACAAAAATATAATTCAAACCATTTGCGGTACAGTAAGTGCGGCTTTGACGAGTCACATTTGTTATTTGCAGCTCAACAAGTTCGCAAAAATAAGTTATTCCTTCCGCGGAATATCTGTATCTTTCATACAAGGAAGTATCAGGAAAGTCAAGGGGATTTTGTCCCTAAAAACTCTACGAAGTGCTCTTTTAACAATCTGCGCTGAGATGTCCACAGGATTTGGAAGAAAAGGTGAAGCCGCAATGATCGCAACAGAGAACAGAAGCAAGGAATTAACTACGTCAGCTGTTTCTTTGCTCACCGCTGATTGGTCAAACTTGAGAGCTCGAATCCAGAACATAACCTGCCCCGGAGCAGGTTAGCAGTGCAGCGTAGGTTACGAAGGCAACGAATACTGATTGAAGCCGAGCCACTTTCATGGTACCGTAAACCCGGGGTTGGTGAAAGTAAGCTGAAACTTAGCTGGCTAGCCACCTAAACCAGCTTCATGGTACAGGCCCCAGGCCCGATGCTTCGCCCGATGCTTCGCCCGATGCTTCGCCCGCTGCGTGTCCCTTGCACTTATTATTGTTTTCGGTTTTATTTATTTAGGATATATTTCTTCACATTCCGATTCTAATGTCTAACTATTCGGACAAATAAAACGTTCTTTGAAATAGTGTTCTTGTATTTCTATTATATTATGTTATCAGTAGCATAAAATTGTATGAAAATTGGAATATTGCATATCGCAATAAATGTTGGTGCAATAATAGGACAACACAAATGTGATATTGTGACAGCCCTAGTAGACAATGATTACAACCAAAACCATTCATTCTGGTCACAAGTGTTACGTCTGAATTGCGACTTTTTTTTAGGAGTCCCTGAAGGCAACAACGTGACGTCATCTGTTTTGGACTTCGTGGCGGGACGTGTTGTACAGCTTCTGAAGCTAGCTTGCTAAAGCCGAGTGCGCCTCAGTGGAGCCATGGAGGGCGTTCTGCTCAAAGACAACCCGCTGCTCCTGCCGCTCAACGCGGACAAAACGCTCTACGACGGATTCATCACAGTCCAGGCGAGTACAAGACAAATGTCCATTGAAGTCGTTCCTCGCTGTGGACAAATCGAACGCTACGTGACTAGTAAAAAATACCTAATAATCGTCCCTGGACCCTTGAGTGTTATTCCCGAGCACTGTGGGAAAACTTGTCTCAAGTCGCGCGGACCGAGGAGCAGACGAGGCACTACAGAGACTTTCTATGTGATGCTTAGAGGTTGTTGTCTGTACGAAGGAGCGCACGGCGCCACGTGACTTACAGACGTGCTGTGACACCCACAGGAACGAGACTTCAGGTTGAGAGTCCTGCTTCCCGCTGATGGTGGAATGAGAGGTGCCAGGTAGGAGCCGAGGCCTCGCTGGAGGCCTGCTGAAGCCTCGCTGTCTGCACGCGAGGCCCTGATGCTCTAATGGTGCCTTTTGTTGTTACAGGCTGCGCTGCTGCTGGCAGTTAAAGCACCTGCTGCAGGGGTACGAGCACATAGTGCAGCAGGTAAACTCCCTTCATCGGCCGCGTGGTGTCCGTCCGCAATGTCCCTGTGCTCCTAATCACCCGAAAGCACAGGGGGAAAATATTGTCCACTGTTGTAATTAACATCGCCTGGAAAATGTCCCTATTTGTTATACTGCCCCTCAGGGTTATTTGGATGAGATTGATATTTCACCCCGGGCTGCAAAGTTCATTATTTTCACAGCCTTTAAGCTATCATTAATTATTGAAGCTGGTGGCAGCCCCATTAATCACAAACACCATGTTTGATTTGAATTGCTGGCTAGAGGAAGAATAAAGATATAGACAGTGTCACTTCATTATCCCCCCCATTCAAGGGTGTCTCTTGTTTCTGGTTTGACTCCTCAGAGGCTGCAGCAGGCGGCTGATCTTGTCACTTTCGTTCTGGAGCTGAGGACTGTCCTGGTGAGGAGGAGAATGACGCAGTGGTCGCCACGGTCACTTTGACATTGTTGCTGTGTGAAGAGGAAGTAAATGGGAACCTTCAGGCGCCATCAATGGCCTTGATAACGAGGCACACGTATATATTTAGTGAGATTAATGAAAAGGCGAACACAGGCGGGATCCTGGTTGTTTCATTTTGGGAGGAAGATGGCGGCGCAGAGCCGTGACGTGATGGTGCACCGCTGCCCGCCTTTCAGATTCTAAGTGCCCACTCTGCTGTTGCAGGAAGTGTGTCTGAAAAGCTGTCCAGACGGGCGCTCCATCCCCCCCCCTCAGTATTACTCCCGGCTCATCTCTGAGATGGAGACCCTCGGGTGGGACAGGTAAGAGCACCGGGGCAGATTGCTTTCCTCAATTCAGGCTTTTATTGTGAAAGGGAAGTGGGGGGGATCTGGTCTCTGGGAACGTTGAAAGGGCTTCTGAAGTTTGCCACCCTAGTTCTAAACAAGGATCCTCCCATCATGTTAAAGTATATCCACAAATGATAGCTCAGCTTCTGCTGCTTAATAACCTATTCTGTGTGAAATTATTCATGACATAACAGGAAAAAATGACTCGCTGGGGGAAATCCATCTTCATTTCCTGTTTGTGATTAAGTGTATTATACCCTGTATGTTGGCCGGGTCAGCCTCTCTGTCACTCAGTGGGAAAGTGGAACAAACCGTTTCTTGCTGTGACCTTTGACGCTTTTACGTGTCTCAGAAAAGGCCTGTTGGTCTACAGAGTGACCCCCCCCCCCCTCAGCATCACCCACTCACTGCATCGAGGGGCCTTCAAGATGAGACACAACACAGCAACATTAAATGCTAATTAGGGTTCAAGTGACTCACAGTGCTGCTCAAATACAGCACGGTAATGCTCCCAGGATGCTTTGCATACGGACACCTCCGAATGAGGACAAGCAACTTCCAAGTTATTGGCTTATTTTCTTTTGAATGTGTATGTAGATTAACATACCAACATACCAAACAATACAGCTCCATATTAACAAATGGCTCTTAAAGCTTCCGCATTTTTAGTTATTGAGTTATAGTTAAATCCAGGTCACATTTAATAACCGTGAGCCGGGCGCTGTGACAGGCTCCGCTAATGCTGCCTCCCATCAGGAGAAGGGGAAGCGGGGGGGGGGGGGGGGGGGGGGTTAGTGGTGAGATATCGCCCCCAGTCGGACTAAGTCTCCACTACTACACTCATTTTCCACTTTCCTTTTAATGACTGCGGCTACAATTATGATATTAGCAAGATGCAAATGGCTTTAATTGAAGACTCTCTGGTTTTAATAGGAGAGGGGGGGCTGTCTGGCTGAAGGTATGTCCCACACTGGAGACGGGTTACGCTTAGCAGGCATTATACACAGTGGGCCTCAATCTCCAAAGCACTCCAGATTCGCTTAGCGTCTTAATTGGTATGGGCCTGTGCTAATAGCCACCAGGGGCTGTTCAGCTGTAATTCTGTCTGCTGATTGGGCCAGGTAAGTGTGTGTATGTGTGTGTGTGTGTGCGCGACTTGCCACAGAGCGGTCATCTTAATTGCCGGGAGACAGCACGCCACATGTTAATTAATGGGGAAAACGAGGTCAAGATGGGCGGCCGCCATCACTGCGCCCCCTCCCCCGTTATCATGGGATGTAAATCACTGATTCAGACGTCCAGTGAGTAAGGAACGTGCTAGTTGGCCCAGACAAACTGCTAACCAGGTTAATTAGTTAGCATCTAGCTGGTGCATGCCTTCATTTTGCGTGTGTGCTTCCATCTCAGCAGCCGTTAGCGGTTTCAAAGAAGAACTCTGAACTGATCCACACAGAGAGGAATCACATGACTAATAATCAATAAATTGATTAAATGCTAAAAGCAAGTCTTAATTAGTCATCTGTTGTGGTTGTTTTATAAATCACCCAATTCAAGGAAAATAAAATGTAGTATTTTCATTGAAATGTTCTTTCGCTGTAAGAATCCAGTGTTTCAATAAGCTTTATTTGTAATGAAATAATAACTTGACACTGAGCCCGACTGACTAGCTGGAGAGGCTACATGAGGCTACGTCGTCCTGCAGACAGGAGCAGTGGGGCTAAAGCGCTCAGTAATATCTGTCTAATATCTGGCTCCGTCCTCCTTAGGGAGAAACCCTATTTATTCACCAGTACTTAATTTAAACCATTACACTTCTGATATATCATGTGCTCATTTGGATGCCCACACTTGTGTGTTTATTGCCCTTAACTGGCTGTTTATGGCCCCGCCCCCTGGGTGTGCCTGAGAGTAACCCGTTGCTATACATAGGAAGGGCCTGATAGGGGACACTACTGCTGACATGGTTCACAGTGAGCGGGACGTGAAGGCACCTGAGAGAAAAGGGGCGAGCTGAGGCAGACCCCTTAAGACCCCTTAAGTGGTGTTGGCCCTGCTCACATCACTCCTCGCCAGCATGCGCCATAAATCTGGAGAGGGGACATTTCCACGTCCTTTGTCTCCATGAGTCGTGCTTGTCTTTGGCCCTTGGTGGACTGGAGGAGGGGGGTCTGACTCTGAGCAGTAGATCTGACGACAGCGCTCCGGCCTCATAGGTTCTAATTCGCTCCGATTTACAAGTTGACTCGAGCTTGAAAATGGAAAGTCTCCACTTGACATGCGAGCGGTCCATCAGTTTTGATGGTGGACGTGGACCACGAGGGACTCAATTTCCCAGGCCGGCTTTATTGACCCAGAAAGCCAGTCTTTATCCTGCAGCATCAGCTAAAGAAACCGAAAAACTCATGTCAACAAAGGAAATATTTTTACACCTCGACAGAACACAAGTCCGTCCCTTGAGTTCAGCTTTCTTTCTACTGAACAAAGACCTTTTAACAAGCTCAAATCCAACTCAATCAATGGCGCCTCAGTAAGTGTCCTCTGGTCCACCCGTCGGCACCGCTGGGTCGCTACAAATAAATCCTGGATTTGGGGTTGTTGGTGTTTTATGACCATTTCACTCTGACAGGGACACCTGCAGCTGAGATGTATTATTTATGGATAGATGGATGAATAAATAATGCATGTTCATGCTGCTACCTCTCCAGACAAGAGAATATAACATGTCAACAATGTGGAGGGTTAAAAAGCACCATATTTGTCTAAAGTGAGCAATACACTACTTTTTGGATGAATTATTGAACTTGGTACATTACCATGTGATTTAATTGCTTGAATTAAACACAGCAAGTCCTTTTTGTGGTTACGTACAAATCGCATCATTTTGTTGCACAATGATGGAGTCGTTGTCCCAAAGGCATTTCAGCCAGTCGAATAGTTTTAGGGTCTGCAGCTCATTGATTGGAGGTGGGAGGGAGGATTGTGATTGACAGGTGCGGTGACGCACCCCGCCCCCCCGATGCCTGCAGCAGAGCTCTAGAGGGCCACTGGCTGGAGAACCCGGATCCAGAGGTCATGTACTCTCCTTGGATGATGGGACGATGATCGTTCTGCGTGTTGATCTATTGTGCACGTATCCGCAGGCTGCTCTTCATCGACGCCGAGTTCCGAACGCTGAGACTGAAGGCGGAGGACTCCTCAGGAAGGCAGCACGTTCTCACGGTCAAGCTCAAGTCTAAGGTAACACGCACACACACATACAACACTCCACAAAACGCACATTCGGATGCTACACAGTACTGCTAGGCTTGGGGTGGGGGGGCTCTAATACAAAGAGCTTGGAACATTTCCTTGATAACATGTGACCACCAAATGGGCTGCAATGCACCGGTTACTGATGAATGGATGACGCTCCGTTCTTGTCCCGCAACAAACAAGTAATGAGTCATCAGGATGCAGAGTTGGACGTCCCCCCCCCCCGAGTCCCCCAGGAGTTGGCAGGGTGGTTTGTATCTCCCAGTGGGCATGGTGAATGGTGAGGCCGTGCTTACCTAAGCTCAGATGACATCCGCTGGGGACAATGGAGGGGGGGGGGGACACCACGCTGTGTCCACCTGCCCACCTGGCCCTCCTCCACCCTCTGGCACCAAGTGGGGAAAACAGCTCCCTGCACCAGGTTATCGCTCACAGCTAAGGGGGGGGGGGGGGGGGGGGGGGGGGGGGGCAGCACTGGCACAGAAACAGACACATGGAGGCCTGGATGGCAGGGGAGGGGCGGGGGGAGGGGGGGGGTCCATCATGCTGAAGGTGAACGAGAGGGAATCTCTCCTCACAAGGGCAACATGTTGGAGATGGGGCCGGGGTCCAGTGTCATGTCTCTAACCAGAGCTCCAACCAATTAGAGTCCAGGGACTCTAGAGTGGAGGGACATCTCCTGTAGGGGCCTCTACATTCTGCCTTGGCACCATCAGTAGGTCTTAGTCTAAGCTACGTCACTGTGTTCTCCACCCACAGCACCCTGCAGAGGCTCCTGAATGCTCGGCTGACCTGCCGCTCCCTCTGGCCATGACCTGGACACCGCAGGTACGGACACGTCTCTAACGTCCAACTATTACTATTACTGCTTATGAGCTTTGTGCTTTATGCATAAAGGCCGGCGTGTGCTTCTGCAATAATAATGGCGGAATTACGCTATGAAACCGGAAATCCGAGACTCTGGCAAGGATGTAGTAAGCAGACCAATCACAGTCCTGCGGCTTGCATTCCCTTGCGGAGCTTGCGTGTCCGTCGATGCAAGGGTTGGAAAAATTGGTCGACACCCGCAAGGACGCAAGGGGGGGTGGGACTCTACGCAAGGGACACGCAAGGGGCGCTTGCGCTTGCGTTTCTCTGAAAACGCAGAAGCATAAACTATGCTTAAGTTCTACAGCAGCTGCCTGTCAATCACCGTAGACCCGCCCTCTAGCACACTCTGTCTTCATTATTCATGTTTCATGTCAGTAAATAACGATAACACTTTCAATCATCGTCTGATGCGTTCTGAAGGTCATGGTGGACGGACCCCTCATGGACATGTGAAGGACACAGACGGCTTCTTATCCGCGTTAGTGTCTCCTGGAGCCACACCATGTGGACAGGTTGATGTTTCACACTACAGTTTAAGGCTACATAAACACACTTGACCACCCCGTTGCTTAATTTGACGAAGCACTCGTCCACCTGCGGCATTAGGACACTGTCCTCGTCCCCTCGTCCAGGCCGCTGTAATTGGCATAAGACGCGTTTTGATGTGAAACCAGCTGTGCGCTCTTTGTATCTCTGCTTCCTCGTTATTGTTGTTTGCCGTCGTGCTTCTTTCACTCCGACTCGGCTTTTCATCTGTGTCACACACACACACACATACACACACACAGCGACGTCTTATTTTTCTCCGTTGCCACACCAACAATCACTTTGTCTACCACAAAAAGTGTGTGTGTGTGTGTGTGTGTGTGTGCGGGGGGCGAGGGGGGCATGGCAGGCGTACAGTGAGGCCCAGCTCAGAGCAGTGGTACCGTATGGAGCCTGTCTGCATGCTGGGTCGCTGATGGATCTCTCCCACACTGCAACATGACGTGTGTGCATGTGTGTTTGTGCTTGCATCTGTGCCAAGTGTGTGTGTGAGAGAGGCGGGGGGGAGGGCCTGTCTGTCGGCGGACCTGACATGTTCATTTGAATGAGTAATTATTGCCTGCTCTGTTGCAGGGCCAAGACGTGCCACTCTGTGCATTTGTGTGGAACTAGAGTGGGAAGAGAGATAAACGTGTGTGTGTGTGTGTGTGTGTGTCCGTGTGTGTCCGT
Organism: Apeltes quadracus; assembly: GCA_021346845.1. NCBI lineage: Eukaryota > Metazoa > Chordata > Actinopteri > Perciformes > Gasterosteidae > Apeltes > Apeltes quadracus. The sequence goes on along the minus strand of CM037922.1, from coordinate 15,899,496 downwards.
CCTATATAAAGGTAATTTTTTTAACAACTTAAAAATGGCATAAATTAAGATATCAACGAGGGGCCAGTATGATTTTTCTTTAAACATATCTGAGGACAGGAAAAGCACTCAAACGTGTGCCGTTTGGTGACATGTTTGCAGGTTGTGTGTGTGTGTGTGTGTGTGTGTGTGGGGGGGGGGGGGGTTCTGAGATCACAGAGAAGGAGAAAGGGCGATGTGTCAGCGTTTTGGATCTCCCTGAACATGGCGTTGGGCACCTGTGTCTTTGTAGGAGGAAGCTGAGGAGCAGATGAGCACGGGGTCACTGTTCTTCTTCCAGCCTCGTGTTTTTCTCACAGATCCAGCAGGAATTCAATTACCAGCTTTCTTCCTCTTTTCCCTCCGTGAACTGGGCTCAGCGTAGTTATCCCGGTCTGTAAGCATAATCACGCCACTGGCATTAATTGGGCTGTAATTGCCGTCGCTCTCAGCACCTGGGCGATGCTTAATTGTGTGCACTGTGCTGGCACAATGACCCATCATTTTTGGTTCGTTTTTTCCACCTAATTTTTCCCCCTCTCATTCTATCTGTATTGGTCCCTGACACTGATGGAGGTGTGAGGTGTGTGTGTGTGTGTGAGATTGAGAGAGAGAGAGAGAGAGAGAGAGAGTGTGGGCGGGTCTTAAGTCGACTATCGGCCCATTCCTGTTGCTAGAGTAGAGTGAAGAGGCGGTCGGCCACCTCGGCATTGCAAGTGACTGCGTGTTCTGCTCGGGTTTGGTCAGAGTACTCTGGACCAGCTGCACACACAGTTCCTGCGGATTCTGGAGTCCCTGAGCGAGTTCTGGGACGTCCTGGACCAGATTGACAGCAACACGTGGATCCTGGAGCCAGAAAAACCCAGCCGGTCCGACACCATGAGGCGCATCGCCATCGGTATGAAGGGCGGTGGAGAACCCAGTAGCACATTGTGCAGCGCCAAGTTCCCCTGTTAAATATCACGACAGCCAAATGCCAGTCAGTCCAAAAAAGATGTACATACATTTTTGTTTGCAGGAACCAACGTGTCCATCAAAGTAGAGGTGGATCCCAAACACCCTCGGATGCTGCCAGAGTGCTGCCTGCTGGGAGCCGAGCACGGTGGGGTCCCGAACATGTATGAAAGCATGAAAGGTTATAACGAACCAATGAATGCAATGCTTCACGAAGACAGACGTGTCCAGAGATGGGACGAGAGGTGTCCTGTGATGGGACGAGAGGTGTCCTGAGATGAGATGTGTCCAGAGATGAGGTGTCCTGAGATGAGATGAGACGTGTCCAGAGATGAGATGAGACGTGTCCAGAGATGAGATGAGACGTGTCCAGAGATTAGATGAGATGAGAGGTGTCCAGAGATGAGATGTGTCCAGAGATGAGGTGTCCTGAGATGAGAGGTGTCCAGAAATGGGACGTGTCCCGAGATGCTGGTAAAGTGTCAGTGACGTTGTTTGCTGTCGTGTCAGAAGACTTGCTTCCCAGAACGCCGACTTCTCCTTCTCACCACGTGACGCCGCCCCCCCACAGTCTATTTAAGCCCCCATCAATTGTCGGCGTTGTTTCTGTAAACCCAAGGTTGTGTGACTCCTGTGTGTTGCCTAGCAATGCGCCTCAAACGATATTGAACACTTCCTCAGCCACCCAGATGGGAGGCAGGCAGCGACCCTCAGAGGGGGGTCGTGCAGACATATTGCTTTGTGCATGTAGGAATAACCAACGCTGGGTTGATCTCTGCTAGGAGGAGGGAGGCCGCTTGACGCTGTGCATGCTGGGATTCTTTTTTTGGAGGGCTCGTATATTGTAATCGTGTGGATGCTTAGAATGCAATAGAGGGCATCTTACCTGGTCCACACACTGACGCCTATGTTGTGTTGTGTTGCAGTGGTGACTCCGCTGAGGAATAAGCTGAACGCCAACATGCACCTGTGGTAAGGTTCACATCACATAGTGTCCTAGTACAGCGCAGCTCATTGAAATGGTTCAAAGGAATGTAGTATAGTATGAACAGGAACACGACATGTTACAGGACCATGCAGGAACATCTGGGTATGTCTGTCCATCAATGGAAGGAAGGAGACCTATCAGACTGCACACGCACACACACACGCACACGCACACGCACACACACACGCACACACACACGCACACACACACACACACACACACACACACACACACACACACACACACACACACACACACACACACACACACACACACACACACAAGCACAGGTACATATTGTCTAGTTCCACACTGACTGACTGACTGACTCTGAGTCAGAAGTAAGAAGCAAACCAGTGCACCCAGGACACCTCCATCCCCCGGTGTCTCAGGCTCATTTGCATGTGGTTAATTGGTGTGTGAAGGAGCTGTCTGTGGTCTGCTGGCAGGAACCTGGACTCCGGCGTCTTGCACAACCTCCGGGATGTTTTGGAGATCGAATTCCCGTCACCCGCCACCCACGAAAAATCTGTACGTGACACAGTTGCCCCCCTTTTCCATTTCAAACATGTCCGCTCCCATCACGAGTACCTCCAGGAGCTGTGTGTGTTAGTGGGCGGACACACGCCACCACCTATGTTTCCAGATCTCATGTTTAGTCTCTTCACCAGGGGGTGCACAAATCCTTCTTTTTAATTGGGTTGTTTACAGACAAGATCATTAGAATAACAAAGATGGCAGAATCAAATCGCTTTAATCGCGCAAAGCCATTTATCTTTTTTACATTTTTTTATTGAAATACTCGTTCTTTTCCTCTCCGCGAGGGGTCAAAAGGTTGCTGCGTTTATCCGCTGTCGCCACGGTGATTAATGCCTCAGCTTCATTAACATTCAGGGGAGAGCAACAAAGTTTGGTTGACCAGATGTTTATTTACTTTTAATTTTTGTACCTGCCACCCTCTTTCCTAATGGAAGGAAGGAGCTTCTCATTATGCGGAAAATGCAAACGAGAGGAAAAAGAACAGCGAGCGTGACGGTGGGAAAGTGTTATGGGGGGGTTTAACCAGGACATTATTTAACACTAAGTGGCTACAAGGGACCTGCTCAAATCGTGTGTGTGTGCGTGTGTGCGTGTGTGTGCGCGCGCGCGCAGAGTTTCAGCACTGAGTGTGGGATCTGTTACTCCTATCGTCTTGAATCTGCCGTCCCTGATCAGGTGTGCAACGACCCCCGCTGTGGCCAGCCCTTCCATCAGGCCTGTCTGTATGAGGTACACACACACACACACACACACACACACATAGATAGATGCTTCCCTTTATAAACTACCAGGCACTTGATGGTGGAGAGAGCGCAGTAAAACCAAGCAGCATTCTAGCTCAGTCTCCCAAACTATGTGACCACTAGACCCCCCAACCCATGGCAGCTTTTATGGAGCCCCTTTTAGAACTTGTCCACACTCCCCATCAGTGTTGGGCAAGTAACTTTAAAAAAGTAATTAGTTACAGTTACTCACTACTTGTTCAAAACGTAACTGAGTTAGTAACTGAATTACTCGTTACCAGGGAAAGTAACTATTTGCGTTACTGTGAAAAAATTAAGAGTTGCTTACAGACAGAAAGTTTTTGCTCCTGGATATAATGTACACATCACTTGCACATTCTTGCCTTTGGCCGCAATAAATTTGAAATGGTGGTTATATCTTAACCTTGAAAATACTGTAGCGTGTCTTAAGTTCCTAAATTCTGATTACACTATTACTTGGGCCGGGGTTAAGGTACCGCCCCTTCCGGCGTAATGTGTGTAGTTTTTGGCTCTTTATTGGCACAGAACGTTACAACTGGTGTCAGAAGAAAACTTAGTCGACCGCTCGGGCATCAGCGGACTTCTGTTTGGAGGACGCTTTTTCTGGTGGAGATGGAGCGTTCTTTTGGCAGAGGTTTTTATGTCAAGAAGAAGGAGGAGGGCAACGAGTAGGGATGTTCTCGTCCGGTTCAAGTGCTGGGAGGACAACGTTTTTCCGTGGACAGTCAGGGGAGATGAAACGTGAATTACAGCCACGGACATCCGCTGGGGGTCCTGGCTTAGCGACGGCTAGCGCTGAAGCTAGCTACACCCCAGCTACACCCATTTATGGTTCCCAAAACGTTCTCTCAACGTCAGCTTTTGGTAACAGTAACGTTAGTGTTTGGTTCCCAGACGTTACTTGAAAGTTAGCTGTTGGTTCGCTTAAGGGTGCAATGTGGAGTTTTCTGACGTTCCGTCAACGTTAGCTATTGGTTATACAACACGTTCCCCCGCGGAAAACTGCCGCCCGGGAACGTGTATGAACATAACGTAAACAAAGACGGCGCCCATGCACAGCAAGTGCTGGTATGCATAAAGACGCCAAAATATACAGCGAAGTCGGACTGGGAGGCTTTTCATGCTCAGTTTGAGAGTAACAAACTCATTTACATTTTAGTAATTGTAACTGCGTTACTGGATTTAAGAAAATACTTCGTTACAGGCTCGTTACCGCTAAAAGTAGTGGAATTACAGTAACGTTACTTTGTAACGCGTTAGTCCCAACACTGCTCCCCATAGACCAGTGGTTCTCAAACTTTTTACACCAAGTACCACCTCAGAAAATATTTGGCTCTCCAAGTACCACCATAATGACCAACACTATACAGTAGCGTAGCAGGCCTAAGTATTCATCAAAAACAAGGCAGAGGTTTTATTCCTTAAGAAGTATATTTAATAGCGGTGGCACGGTACATGAGAAATAATCCGAACCGTTCGGTTTGCGTGGTTCGGTTTGTGTGTGCGTCGCGCGGTTCGACGCATGCGCAATGTAGCCCCGTGCCCGTTTGTCACTTCAGACAGTGTTTCCTTTTCGCGCAAAATAAGAGTTGTGTGGACACGCAAATAGACATTAAAAGTGGAGCATGGAGTGCTGCAGGTCACGTCACGTGTAGAAATGGCAAGTGGGAGAGATAAGGAATGCTGCCCGGAGTTGGAGGATGCGCTAGCGGTCGGCGTCTGTATGGTCGCGCGCATAATCAGCTAGTTAGCGTCAGCGATGTGGACCGAACCACTGTGAGGGAAGGGAGGGGGCACTCAAAACGTTTCTAAACTTAAAAAATCTTATTTGGAGTTTGAATTGTTCTACTTCTTACACAGACATCATTGTTAGTTACAATACACAAAATTGTTTTAAATGATATTTCTAGGGGGGAGACAACCCTTAGAGAGGGTTGACCCCCCCTGTTCCCCCCAGGATTTACGCCTTGCAGCCCACGTAGCTCTTATTTAAAAGACAGAGCTTTAAGAGTTCCTCTCTTCTTCTTTTAAAAGATACAATTTCTGTAAGAGCTACACTGAAGTTGGCAGTTTAAGTTAATTTGAATCTTTGTGTGGTATAAGGCACATAAGTTCCTGTTGACTGTTGGCAATACATATTCTCCTTTTTTGCCAAATAAATGAAAAGTATGTCATCAATGTCTTTTCTCTTGCCGTATCAATCTCAGTTTCCCTCAGAGATGGTCCCAATAATGTGCTGAAGTGAAAGTGAAATTCAGTTAGTTACAAGATGTAACACTTTCTTAAATACTGTAATCTACATTGTGGATAATTCTGCTATATATTATATGCTGAAGTACATATCTGGAGCATAAAATATAAAATAAAAATAAAAACAAGAACCGTACAGACCCGAAAACCGTGACCCTAAAACCGTGATACGAACCGAACCGAACCGTGGGTTTTGTGAACCGTGCCACCCCTAATATTTAATATTGTCAACATTTTAGACGGTAAGACTGCGCTTAAATATAAGAAGAAAAAAAAACTGTACTTAAATAATGATTCAATTAAAATGTATTGCACATAAAAGTTAAATAAACATTGTACTAAAATACATGTAAAAAAACTGTTCTTAAAGATGAAATAAAACTGTACTTAAATGTTTAGTAAAAAAACATATTTTTTCTCAATGATTCTTTGGCGTACCACTAGAGGGAGCCCCGCGTACCACTAGTGGTACGCACAGAGTTCAGGTTGAAGCTTTAATTAGGTGGGATTGTTGCTTGACCATTGTGGTCTCACACATTGAACCAGACGCCTTTGAGGGAACAGAGACTCAAATTGTTGGTCTCCAGTGCCTTGTGTAGTGTTGTGTGTTTGGCTTCACCAGGTTAAAACAACCCTGTTTATTGATGCCGTCTAGTGGCATAATTTAATTTCTTTTTGTACGGACAGTCGGCCCAAATAATTAACTTAAAGGAGCCATTTCGTGTCTCATTTGTGGTCTAAAACTAAATAGTACAAGTTGATCATTATTAACGGCTCCTTTTTTCTTATTTGTCATAGAAAAAGACTTCAGAATTAGAGTTTATTGTATTTTAAACCAAACTACACACATTTGATCATCTCGGAGGTGAAACATGTTGAACTATTGACTCTCGCTGCTGTTTGAAGGGCCAGGACACAGTGGTGGTCTTCTGCATCGAGCTGACTGCAGTTGGGGGTCAGGGGTCAATGCACACCGGGTTCTAATATTCTAACTTATTACATTAAGCTCAGCCACAATCTCCTCGGTTAACGCAGTGTCTTTAGCATAAAAGGGCTGCGACAGTGAGTGTACATTGAAAGAAGCGCTCCCAACACTGCGTGGAGTCCAAAGTGAAGGTCTCATGAGGCTCTCTCCTCCCCCCCGCCCCCTCTGCAGTGGCTGCGAGCGCTCCCCTCCAGCCGGCAAAGCTTCTACATGGTCTTTGGAGAGTGTCCTTACTGCAGCAAGGTGCGTGTCAGAGGAGTGTGTGTCTCTTTACATTTAAATGCATCTAGTGAGCAGGACGGGGGTTGTCCTTCTGTCCTCCTCTCAGCCCATCACGGTGAAGATGGCCCCCCAGCAGTGCTGAGGAGGAGGGGGTTCAAAGAGCAAGCGGCGAGGGCCAGTGCCAGGAAGAGCAGGACGCTCACGTACAGCAGCCGGGTCGACAGGCCCCCCCTCCACGGGCCGGCTTCCTGTTCCAGGCCCCCCCTCCACGGGCCGGCTTCCTGTTCCAGGCCCCGCCTCCACGGGCCGGCTTCCTGTTCCAGACCCCGCCTCCACGGGCCGGCTTCCTGTTCCAGACCCTGCCTCCACGGGCCGGCTTCCTGTTCCGGGCCCCCGAGGGCCGAGCCCCCCCTCTGCTCCCAGCGGGGCTTAGTCTGCGTGTGTTTCCTGCCCTGTGAGGTGCGATCAGTCCTCTGTCAAAGAGAACCGTATGTGTGCTGAATGCTGCTGGGCCCTTTGGAACAAGGAGTCTGACAACGGCTTCTTATTTTATTCTAATTCTTATTACACACAAAATAAAAAGCTGCTACTGTGGCCTCTTGTCCTCACACCTGTTTGGGCTGATTTCTGGGGCCGATGGGGGGGCCTCGCAGGTAGCATGCAGGGATGGGTTTGGGTCTGGCCTCCTCCTCCTCCTCCTCCTCCTCCTCCTCCTCACTGTTGTCTTCTCCATAAGCCACCACAGGTCGTGGTCTCAGTGACCTGCCGGCTGCATCTTCTCTCTGTGAGCAAAGCAGTTATTATATGAAGCTGTTCATTTTTGTGTGTGAGGACACAGCGGCTTCGTGTCTCTGTGTGGTTCCATCCTAGAACGTGCTGCATACGTACGAACGAACAGCTCAGCGACACTGAGTGAGACTAAAGTAAGAATGTCACTAATGCAGAGACGCCTGACCATGTGACACACATGGATTACAAGCCCACCTGTTTACGGGGGAGGGGTCCTCTGATGTGGCAAGCTGGCACCGGTTTGCTCTTCTCTTGTTGGGGGGGGGGTCCGGTCTGTGGAGACAATGAGGAGCTTCCACTCAAATATAGTTGTTTCTTGTTGAACTACTTCAAAACTTTCAACGAGCCCTCAAGTGATCGTGTGTGTGTGTGTGCGCATGCACGCCGAATGGCCTTTATCTGCGCTGACATTTACTCTGCGCTAAACGGCCACTTGTGTTTAACTGGGGATCAAACTGGCCGCCACTTTAGTGTGGAAATGAAACGACACAAGGAGCAGAGAGGAATGAGCAGCATAATTGGCGTAGTGTTTGAGAGGGCCGCTGGCTGGGCCCGGGGGGGTCAAGAAGTGGACCGGGTAAATCACAGTCCTCCTCCAGCATCCGACCCGGTTGACATCCGCACGGGGGGAGGGGAGGTGCAGGTTAACCCTCCCTTTTTCGGCCCCGTCTGGGGGTCAAGAGACTCGACAGAGGAGACGGCCTTCTTTGTGAGAAATCCTTTATGTAAGCTCCTCACCGTGTCCATGGTGGGGGGGGCCCGTGGCACACGCAGGTCCAGTCGTCCCGCATCGACGCCGGCCAGCAGCTGCTTGAGGTGCCGGTAGTTTGGCTTCTCCGTGTAGCTCAGAGTCTTCACGTAGCTGAGGAAGGAGGCCAGCTGGTCTGAGGACAGCCGCACACGTTTAGCTTTAGCTTAGCTGCATCGCTAAGGATATTTTAGGATAACTGACTCGTCCTTATCAAGAATGAAAAGGGAAGGTTACAAGTACAATAATAGAACACGTTTGTGTGCTACATGAGCTGTTCTTTGCAGGATGAGTAGGAACGCAGAAGTCTAAACTGATCGCAGCTCGCGCTGAAACACACACATCGCTTCCATTTGGGGAATTGAAGACGCTGTCAACATGTCATATCAAAATTAGCCCGAGGTCCTGCTCACCTGTGCTGGCTCCTCTGACTGACAGACGCTGGACGGAGTCTGGCAGATTGTCCAGGAGTCTGCAGGGAGGACAGCTGGTGAGAGATGGAGGACTCCCAGGAGTCGTCCCGCGGCCCACTAGTGGTCCACCCACCTGTGTTTGGCCTCCTGCACCTCAGCCGGCCTCGTGAGCACTTTATCCCAAGGCAGAGAGCCGCACATCCAGTGGAGAAGACAAAAGCCCAAAATCTGGAGGTCGCCACGTCTCGATGGAGCTGTGAAGAAAGAATCAAAGGGCTTTTAAACGTGATGCAACACACAAGATGCTAAACTCACAGATCCTTTTACAATAACGGCTAGAAGGGAAAGCACACTTCTGTTCTGACTTGCACCAACAATTGAATGATAATATTAGCGATGGGTTTTCTAGCACACACCTGTAGCTCGGTCAGTGGCAGCAAAGCATTCGTTCATCCACCATCTCTCACTACGTGCCATTCAAGCAGGAACAAATCATTAGCGGCCCTGTAGTCAGCAACAGCAGGAGAAAGCCAAGGACCTAATGGGCCCATCGTGTGGTCCAAAGGGGGGGGGGGGCGTGGTCACTGCCACACACGCCACACGGAAGCAGTGTGTATTCATTCCATTTATGTGACAATCTGCATCCTCGCAGCCTTCAGCAAGGGGACAGACGAGAGGGCTGGACCAGAGACACAGATCCCGAGGAGACAGCAAGGGACCCCCCCCTCCCAATCACTGAGATTAAGACTGAGCTACGACTTCTTAGGGTTCAGAGTGCACTTCCTGTGTGCACACGCAGACGCAGACACACAGGAAACGAGATGGAGGACATTTCCTGTCAGAAGATCTTAATGTCATTGTTTGCACAGTTTAGTAAGCTGCACATCTAATGACACAGGACAGAGCTGCTGAGGGGGGAGGGGAGGGCGATGCATGAAGAGAGGAGGGAGGAGGAGCTAGTGTTGTTCTTAATTCTCCTCCTATTGCTATTTCCCAAAGCACGCCGCAGTGTCACACTCTTAAACCCCCCCCCAACCCCCAGTCTCCTGTCCGCCGGACGCCCACCGGATAACGGTGATTACCCCGTTTAGCCATGGGGGGGTCTCCAGCTGTGTTCTCACCATGGCAGCCTGCGTCTCCTCGCACGGATTTCCGATGACCAAAGGATTCGTGTTGACTCCTTGTGTCTCGGACTGATGGGGGGGGGGGGTCACATGAGGACACGTGTGACCCAGGTACATATATGAGGGTAACGTGTTCTCAATGCACAACATGTGTAATAAGAACACTATTACTAAGAATAGGGTTTTTAAATAGTAACAACCACATGAGAGTGACTAACATAATAAATCCGTCAGTAAAGAAATGAGCTACTTTATCTTCAGTAACGTAACAGCTCAAACTGTTACATTACTGAAGATAAAGAAGCTCATTGCTTTTATAACATTATGAATAGTCAGTGAATAGTTGCCTCTCAGCACTAAATAGTTGTGTGTCTGCAGCGTCTCACTCATTCCCTCACTGTCCGGGTGTAAAGGCTGCCACTGCCTGGTTTCCCCTTTGCTTTATGCTGACGGGACACTTTCTGGCCTTCTGCCCCTCATCGATCGGTGCTGATAGAAACATCGCCGCAGCGATTAGGCGGTCTGAGCCGAAGCGAACTCTCGATATCGAGCGCGTGGGTGGAGGTTATCTGTGACCGGCCCCTAATTAATGACACCATGCAGGTTAAGACTCGGCTAATCAGGCGATGGGGGGCGGAGGGGGCGGACAATCGATGGCTCAATGAGCAGAGGGAGCATGTAGGCAATTTGCCAGTTAATGCGTTCCCAATATGAGCCCAGGCTTTACATGTCGGGCTAATGTGGCTAAATACTGGCGGTGGGAGCAGCGTCCTTCTCTGTGCAAGATCTCAATACCTCAAGATCTCAATACCTCAAGATCTCACACAACTCGATTCCAAAACAAACAACAAAGAAACCGAAACCAAGCGCTTGAGGTTCACATAAACGTCAGAATGTACATTTTGTCCCTAATGTTTGTCCTATGGAGCAGAGGACACAGAGCAGGATCATTGATGGAATAGCCAACGACATCATTCTCACTATTGATTGGTTGATTGATAGACTGTCCAGGGTTGGTAGCATCAAACACAAACGATATCAATGTAGGTTAGCAACTGAAGAACCTTTATAGAATTTTGAATTGAATTGTGAATAAATTACCAGCTCCTTTGTGGGCGTCCAGGCTGGTGTATTCAATGGTTCCATTGTGACCCTTCTTGGGGTTCTCCTTGTACGGCTTGTGCACCCCATCGGGACAGTATCTGTAAGAAAGCCCATAGTCTGCCAGATAGACCTACAGGACACACACACACACACACACACACACACACACACACACACACACACGTGACATAGTGAAGGGAAGCAAAGCATTTATACATTGCGTTTGCACAGTACTTCACTTCTTGTTAAAGCCTGATTCCAAAATAGATTCAATTCTTTATCCTACACATAACATCCCATAATGACAAAGGGAAAAGGTCTGAGGACATTATTGCAAAGAACAAACATAACACGTCACAGCCGTTACCATGACACTCGGGTGCATCTGGTTTCTACAACCAGCTATGTTCAGCTGATTGGACATGAGGACACACACCTGTCCACATCGGGTCCCACATTCACAGTGCATGTCAGCACAAACCATATCATGAGACAGAATCGAGGCCCAGTGAGCACAGAGAAGGCCGCCCAGCCCCACTGAGGCCATGGTCACTGACTGAGAACCATCGGGCAGGCGCATCCACTCCTCAGTACAAAGTACATGAAGGACTGAAACACAGCAGCCACTGCCTATGAGTCAGCATTGAGGGAAGGACGCATGCAGCAACCTACACAGACGTCCTGGATGACGAGCTGCTGCAGAGCTCTGGACCTGACTAGACAACACAGCAGCAGCGTCAGACGGACACGGACTCACAGGCTGATCGGATTTGCTTTGGGTAACGAAACCCGGGGCCAAAGGCGCCACAGATTTCCCTGCTTCCTTCACAACTCGGGGCTCTGACCTGAACATCTGGCCATAAACAAGTGTTCCAGGTGTGTAGAAGACTTGAGGCTGTGATGCTGAATGGTGTTGGCTGTCGACCTTTGTAACGTAACAAAGGAAAGCCCTGTGGATACTTTCCAGATGTGGTCAAATGAAGCCGACCGCACGAGTCCTACAGGTTCCTGATCAGTTTAGTCCCACGACCACAACTCAGGGACTGGAAGCTTCTTCAGCCTATTGCTGCCTCCAGAGACCCAAATAACAGGAGGCTGGGGAGGCTTTGGGGGGCTGGAGGGCGTTTGTGCGGCCTGGGGGGGCTTTTCATGCACATGCAAGGTAAGAAGTGGACTAACCTTCTCAGGGTCTCCACAGCAGAGCATTAGGTTGGCAGCTTTAATGTCTGCATGGACGTACTCGTTCTCATGAATGTACTCCAGGACGTCCACCTTGCACAGGTAGGAAATGCAAACACAAAAAGGAGAATCAGATCAGAGGCCAAAGTAATGATTTATTGTATTATGGGACTAGATTGTGTTTGTCGGGATGATCTTACCAGTCCTCGACCCAGCTGGAGAACGCTGGCCGCCTCCACAAGGCCGCCCCTCGATTCAAAGACTCTCTGCAGGTCAGTGCCCAGTCGGTCCATCGCCATGAAACGATACCTGATTAAGATCGCACCGAATCACAAACCTCAGCTGCTGCTTCCTGACATGGGCAGCATGACGAACAAATTCAGATCCCAGTATTCTGTGAAGTTCTGCTGGTTTGACGGTGTATCGCGGTGTCGCTTTTCGGATAAACACATTCATTGTTGGAATGCATTAAGCATTCAAACTATTGTTCTTCGAATTTTTATTTCAACTTATTCTATTTCTTCCGCCACACCTTTCAACTCCTTCCCACTCAAATTTTAAAATGTTCAGCTTGTTCCAGTGTTGTCAGCTATGACTTTTCAGCTGTACTGCACTTATAATTTAATTTATATAAACTAAACAACTTTAAAATGTTGACAAGTCTAAAGATTTTTTTTATTTTTACATTATCTATTTTACTTTTTTCTAGGGCTGTCAAAAAAAGTGCACTAACGGCGTTAATTAGATGTTTGTCGTAAATTACGTCAATTTTTTTAATGCATTTAAAAAATGCGCAGTGTGACAAATTCAGGTCTGAAAAAAACCTACCTTTTCCTCAGTCTAGGAAATGCAATTCATCTTATACAACACATTACTGCCACCTGCAGGCATAAATCAGTACTGTTTGATTAAGGTGCTGGTGTTGAAGCCACTGTAAAGTACTGCCAAACTGCCGACATGATGCGCTAACGTTAGCTAAGCCTAGCTAGCTAACCACCGACATGACGCTCTAGCTAACGTTAGCGCATCATGACGCTCTAGCTAACGTTAGCGCATCATGACGCTCTAGCTAACGTTAGCGCATAGGTGTCAAATCCGGCCCCCGGTGGAGTCCAGTGTGGCCCGCCGGATGAATTTGCTATTGTGAGAACTTCCAAAAGACATAAATTGTATTTCTATAAAAGTAGCTAAAGATTCCTAAAGATTCCACTACTCTGTGAGAGAGCGCATGGAACACGTCATTCATCAACGCAGTGCCGGTAGAGGACTCGTTGGGTTGTTTTACTTATATCGATTTGTTTTGCGCTCCCGGCAGCGATGTTGTTCCGTATTGTTCTTGCGGGCGAACTGTCCGAGCGGGGCGGGGGCGGAGGGGGGAAGTAAATCGCCATGAGTTGGATTGAAAAGTTCAGTGAAAAATAGTTTGTGAGCCGAAAAAGTGTGGGGAGCCCTGCGACCATTTCCACCATGGCGGCCCTCTAAGCAGCAGCGCCCGCTTGAAAATGACGCGTCGGCTGGACCATCCGCGCCCTCCCCCCCCCCATCATCTGCACGGTCCGGCCCGCCTGAGATCAAAGTGGGCAGTATCAGACCCGAACCTAAAATGAGTTTGACACCCCTGCGTTGGCGTATTATGCTGCGCTAGCTAATGTTAGCGTATCATCATAGCTAACGTTAGTTAGGCTAGCTCCTTTTTAAAGCGGCGCCAGGTGAACAATTCTTCTTTGCCCCTCTAAAACAGCAGCTGCTGATGGCAGCGCAACTTTTTTTAAAGCGGCGAAGAACTGTGTCAGAGATGTCGGAGCTTCTGTAGCTACTGTAAATTGTACATCCTGATTAAGAGGAATGCCAAAGAGGAAGCAATGGGACATTACAAAGACAAATATTATGGTGTGTAGTATGTTTCAGCTTGATTTAAACCACCATGATTTGGCTGTGTTAATAAACAGACATAATATGAACATTATGTATCTGTGTCCTGTTATTTATCTTTCGGCATGCATTTCAGAAGGAAAAAATGGTTAGAATTCAGGTGTAATTGCAAATAGTGATTAATCATGATTAATCCACCGAAAATCCGGATTAATTTGATTAAAATTTGTAATCATTTGACAGCCCTACTTTTTTCATAATCGCTGATTATGTTTCACTAGTTTTTCAGTCCTTTTCTGAGTTTTACATGGGTGTGTATGCGGAGCTTTAGAGTGAGCGTATTTAAATTCAGAGTGTATGGCTGTGTGAAACGGGGGTAAAAGAAATACGGAACTTTTGCACTTATGGTCGCAATATGAACTTTTAAAGCTTCATTTTTGGATCAAATGATGCCGTGCTTGTGCTGGGCGGAATGATGTGTGTATGGAATCCCAGAGTTCTTTACTTTCTGCCTGAGGGGCCCAAGAGTGAGACAAAGTCTGTCTCAAGCCCCATAGACAATACAAATCTGGTGATGAATTTAACAGAAAAACCAGAAAGTACACCTTTTTGAGACTGCTTGTTGTGTTGTGTTCTCTTAATCAGGAGACTCCCTATTATGAACCCCAGAGGCATGTAAACTGGATGTATGTGTTCGGTAGTCTTGGGACTGTCATCATCCAGGTATTTTTTGGACAACCAGAATCATTTTGCGCTAGTGGCAATTTGTTTGAGGTGTGGATTCTGTGTAAATCGCTGCTCTTCTGTGTCCTATGATCAGCTTGTTAATAAACACAGCTGTGTGTCTGCAAGTATCCAAGGCAACGGGTAGCCCCTCCCCTCTCTACTCCCTCACTGTCTGTCTGTCTCTCTGCCTATCTTCATCTTTCTTTCTCCCCCTCTATCTCCCTTCCACATATTAATAACTTCTTAGTTTGAATAACATTCTCTTACTGTAATGTTAGATGAGGCCTATCGAGTAAAAACTTGGTTTAAATAACAAATATTCTGTCCCCCCTCCACCCCCAATCACCCAATTCCATCACTACAAAATAAAAGCCTCAATGATTATCTGTACCTTAACCGCAAAGCTCAGAATGAAGCGGATTTGTTGAAATATTCATTGCTCTTTCAAATAATAGTACAACTACTACTAATATTACTAATACTACTATTACTACTACTACTACTACTACTAGTATTAGTACTTCTACAACTGATAGTATAACTAACTGCTATTAATACGAAAAATACTACTACTACCAGATTTAGTGACACTGGAACTGATATTACTACCCTTACTATAAAAAGTACTATTAGTTTTCATACTGCTTTTAATACTTCAACTAGTACTAATATTAGTACTTACTATTACTATCAATACTAGTATTTCGTCAGCTTTTAATTTTCAGCGTTTTACATTTCTGTATTTTCAGTAAATGTTTTAAAGTTGCAGAGGGGACGCTGGGCTACTTCTAATACCTGAGCTGATTGTGTTCAGCGAGTCCTGATCCCCAGTACGTTGGGATTCCCAGGAAGTCCATTTTCCTGCTTTGCTTCCATTTTTGCACTGGAACAAGATTAGAAGAGAAATAATGATGTCAATGTGTGTTGCTTGTTTCCCTTTAACGTCAGAAAAGGACAGGAGGTAAGCAACAGCTAACCGGCCATATGGAGAGTGTCCTTAGTGGTCAGTCTGTGGGGGGGAACATGTGGAGCGTTTGTTCTTACGTCACAACATTTTCCTTTTTCCTTTTTTTCCGAGTTTAGTTTAGTCTGAAGGACCCTAAACTGACCCAGAATACTGATTCATCTAAAATTTTGTTTAATAAGGTATTGAGGTACACATGACTGCAAACACACACACACACACACACACACACACACACACACACACACACACACAGAGGCCCCCCAGACGAAGCACTGGGCTCGATGGCGACTGGCCTGACTGGCTGTTAAGCAGCCTGGCAGGTGGTCAGGGGCTCAGCGGAGGCCCGGGCATCATTACATGTGAGTGGCTCCCACTCTCTTGCGGCTTCACACGAAGAGCTCAGACAAGCGGCAGAGAGGATGGGTGGTGGGGGGCCGGGGGGCCGGAGCTGCCACTGAGGTGCATGTTTGCTTTGGCTTATTATTAATTAGTGTGCCGCGGGCGGCGAAGCCTCTGTGTCTGTGGCCACTTTATCAGTCAAACGCGCTACTCACTGTTCCCCGGCTTGGCTGCCCTCTGGTAGAACTTGAGCTCCGAGAACAGGGGGCCGTTCTCCTGGGACTCCTAAAGGTCAAAGTGCACGTTATTAGCGGCGTATTGGTGATGGCTTAAAGAGGAGACGGAGAAGAGTAGTGAAGGGAGGAGGAGAGAGGACAGAGGGAGGAACAAGGAGAAGAGAAGCAGCGGGTACATCGATGCACGGATCAGAAGGTTGTAGTGCCGAACGTTATTTCCTCACGTGAATGATTCTTTTCGTTTGGTTTTTATTTTACGCAGCAAAGCGTTAACTAAATATACAAATAATACATTCTGTCACACGGTAGAAAACTACAATCTCTCGGACTCAACTGCAGCTCTTCTGTGTTGCACCAGCTGCGATCATGACGTCAATACATCAATCCAACATCAATGCCTGCTTACAGATCTTTAGCCGCGCTAACTTTTCATACTGCAGTGGAATAATCCTCCCAGTCCGTTTCAATTCATCCATCGAGCCACAGTTCAGCAGAAGTCACTGCGTGTGTCCTACAGAGAAGTGCACGAGCAGAGGCAGGAGCGACGGGCGCAGTAGTTTACATTCATTATCTGTTATCAGCCAATAGTCCTTTCACTGAGTGGAGCATCGTGATGCAACCAAACAGAACCTTGGTTCAAATATGGGTTGATTTTTGAAGGAAAACATAAATGCAGAATTTCAGATCACATATTTCACTGAACATTGGCAGAAAATAGTCGTCAGTAAAACATTTTTACATGTGATGTTTAATGTTAAACTGTGTAATTAATATGCAGGTCACGTGCGTGCTGAACCTTGAGGGGATCCACCGTGGTGCGTTCCTCCCCTAGACATGTTTCATAAGTTGGATGGTCCGTGTGCGTCCAGCCCAGATGTACTCACCACTTTCAGGACAAAGTCTGTGTCGGCAGAAACGGGTCTGTCCAGATCACGGGAGGCTTTGAGACAACAGGAAAGATACACAAGGTCAAGTCTCAAGAAATGAACAAAACACAGAGTTGAGAGGGACAGCTCATTGGATACGTCTTAGATCAGATTTGGACTGTTCTTTGGAGATGGCAAATGTTTTAGCAATCTGATGAGCAAAACAAATAGGCATGCACACACAGCGTGTGTGTGTGTGTATGTGCGTGTGCGTGGGCACACAGTGGCTGCATTACCGAGATAGATCAGTCCACAGCCTCCTTGACCGATTAGTTTTCCCAGCCTCCAATTCTTCTTCTCGCTGTCCGTCAGAATGAAGCCCTCCGGCAGCGCTTTGGGTAACGCCCTCTTCAGTGGCGGTGCCATGACAACCAACGTTTCACTAAGAATCTGCAGAAAAGAGTAGCTACCGTTAGCAACACATTCATAGCCATGTTAGCGAACTTAGCATTAATAGGATTTTAACACGCTGTAAGCTAAAATACCTAACCTCCAAAGACAATCGACCGGAAGTCACGTTACGACGTCAGATAAGCCTTCGTGTAAAAGCGAATACAAAAACTTTACAGCGAATGTCTCGCTGAAGTGTCAGCATTCTCTCCACTTTCACAACAGCCCTGAGAGAAACAGAAACCGAACATCATCACTTCCGGAAACTCGTCCCTCCCGCCCCACCGTTCAGCCAATTGCGTGCACGAAAAAGTATCCCAACAACTCACTAGCTAATTGAAAAACAGCAGAAGCGGAAGTAGGCAGTCCTTATTGTAATGGAGGGAAAAAAACCGTGGAGTCAGTGCGGAATGTGATTTATAATTTGAGGAAAAACCCGTATGACATAAACAATTGTATTTTGAGGTTAACAGCTTCTTAGATCATTTAAAATATATTTCCAGTTTTATTATTTCCAGTATCACTATTCACATAATTATGTTTTATCATTTAGCATAAATAATAAATAAATAAATAGGAATCGGGAGAACCTTAGTAAATGAATGATTTTGTTTTTTGGGATTATATTAATTTATCCTGCATTACTAACTATAAACTATAAATCCCTTTCGGTAAATGGTGTAAATTTACGATTTCAATGACATTCAATTCAATGACATTCAACACATTTGAATATCAACTAAACTGTGCTTTTTGTCTATCGCTGTCATTTTATTATCTGAACACAATAAACACTGTCCTCCACTCTGCCTCTTCATTGACATTCATTAGTTTCTTTATTCAGGTATATTCCAAACACAATTTTCATTTAAAGAAGTCATTATTGCTGTGAGTTCCCAGCCAATGAAGTGGCCGGTTGTCCTCCTTCACAGAGCGGATCGTTCCCACGAAACAATGATTTTTTTCAGAAGACATCACAATCTACCAAGAGTAACATTTGGGGTGTCAGCCTTGTAAAAGTGATCAGACAGCCAGACAGGGTGTCGTCCATCCACGCTGTCGATAGGCGGCGTTGTGCAGTGGAGTGGATCCGTGGGCGGATCGGTCCCTCTAAGCAGCCTCTTGTATGCTACTTACTCACACAAATCGATAGCAGTTTGTTTTTCGGAGATTGAGTCATCCCCGTTGTAACCCAGCTTGATCTGCGATCTGCCGTACCACGCAGTCGATACTGCGCCTAGCTGGTTAACACGCAGCGTTGGAACCGGCGCTGGACACGAACCAGGGCATTTCTCTCGACTCATTCGCTCCCAATCAAGCTTGTTTTATTCCGATGAAAGGAGAGGGGAAAATGGCCTTCTCTTGTTGTTCCTGTTCGCCGTGCACCTGCAGCGAGCCAATCAATCTCCGGCACCCTCAGGGCCTCATTGGAGACTCAAGGATTCTCCGTCTAAGGGAAGAAAAATAAAAACATCAGACAGAAAACGGTGTAACTGTATAGTAGGTCTGTTTTGGATTGAAGATGAGCTTTAAGTCATTATATTTGATTGGCAGTCACAACGATCCACACATGACAGTTGTATGTATCAGGGATGGAAATTAGCACCCGCCACCAGCCAAATGCGGGTGATTTTGTGTTGTGGCGGGTAAACTCGCTTCACCTACCGGCCACCGTGGCGGGTAAATAAAAATAGCATACTGTTTCACCCGGACACTTTAGAGGCGGCGCACCTTCAAAAAAATGTGGCGTTACATCGCAGGCGTTAAAGGCCGGCGGATGCTTCTGCATCGGCGGACTCGTTTCAATTCATGGTTCAAAAAGTCTTGCGCGTGTTGCAAAGCAATTCACCGCCAGAACACCAGGCGGAGTAACGTTTATTGTCGGAGTCGACCTGGGGCCTGTTCCATGAAGCTGGTTCAACAATCTCAGGGTTCCAGAATTGGTTCAGAATCGACAAAACCAAACCGAAGCAATCAGGCTTTATTGGTACCATAACGCCGCTCATCAACTGAGTTTGTCAACCCGGGCTTTGATCCTTTAACTCTGATTACTCCATAAAAGAGTGACGTAGGCTCCGAACAACCAATCACGTTCGATATGGAGAGAGAGAGAGAGAGAGAGAGAGAGAGAGAGAGAGAGAGAGAGAGAGAGAGAGAGAGAGAGAGAGAGAGAGAGAGAGATATTTCTCCGCGGAGGAGCAAGAAAGTATTCTTCAGAAATATGAAGAATGTAAAAATGTTTTTCAACCACGCAGTAACACCGTCTCTGCTGCCAAAGCAAGAAAACAATATTAGAGGAACATTGCTGAGAGCGTTAATGCGCAAGTTTAAAAAATATATAAAAATATAATACAAACCATTTGCGGTACAGTAAGTGCGGCTTCGACGAGTCACATTTGTTATTTGCGGCTCAACAAGTTCGCAAAGATAAGTTATTCCTTCCGCGGAATATCTGTATCTTTCATACAAGGAAGTGCTCTTCTAACAATCTGCGCTGAGATGTCCTCAGGATTTGGAAGAAAAGGTGAAGCCGCAATGATCGCGACAGAAAACGGAAGCTAGGAATTAACTACGTCAGCTGTTTCTTTGCTCACCGCTGATTGGTCAAACTTCTGACTAAGAGCTCGGATCCAGAACATAACCTTCCCCGGCGCAGGTTAGCCGTGCAGCGTAAGTTACCATGGCAACGAATACCGATTGAAGCCGAGCCACTTTCATGGCACCGAAAACCCGGGGTTGGTGGAAAGTAAGCTGAAACTTGGTGGCTGGCTAGCCACCTGAACCAGCTTCATGGTGTAGCAGGTGGCACCATGTGGTGGCGCTGTGGGGTCAAGGTGGTGCACCTATAAAAGGGGAAGTGGCACTTTGCCATGAAGTGCCAGTTTCCTGTTGGGTGGCCAGGGTATGGTTGGGCCCCCAGTAGTGGTGAGACAGCTCCATTCTCTCTTGATTTGTAAATAGGGTTTGTTTGTTCTCTCTTATGTACGGGTGGTAGATTTTAATGGAGTTTTGCATGACAGGATCGGGAGGAGAGGCACCGATCCGGGCAAGGAGGGAATGAATGGGTGTGAGTTTGATGCAGCAGGTATGTTGGGTTTTTAATTAAATTAAAGTATGAATTAAAAGGTCATTGTTGGTAATTGTGTATCTTTGTGTTGCAGTTATTATCCCGCTACCTGCTGTCCTCTTGTTAGTTTTGTTTTTTTGTTTTCAGCGGTTAGTCCGCTCCTGGTCCATTGTATTTTGTTTTCTTTGCGTGTTTTAGATGTAAGAGCGGACTAATCACTTTAAAGTTTTTGTTTGTTAGTTTGTTTTCTGATCACTCTCTCCACATTTCAAGGTACACCTCCTGCAGTGCTCCGGGCAAACCCTGACCTATAGTGTGAACTGAAGGGGGGGTGTTTGCAGTGTATGCCGTGATTTGCCGTGGGTGGCCTTATACACAGGTGTGCTGTGCTGTGCTAAGCGGGTTTGACCGCGGTGGGTTGCAGGGTAACTCGGGGCGCTCGGAGCCTGCGGGGTGTCTGTGTATGTGGGGTCGGATTAGACCTATATGTAATAAATATCATTAACCTATATTCGGCTTCCGTTTCTTATATCTATAAGTTAACAATGGTACAGGCCCCCAGAGAGTGACGTCTTTGCGTGTGGAAGTCTTGGTTTGTTTATGTATTTATCAGAGACTTTTTTGCCCCGTGCATCAACACTGCTGCTTTTATTCGTCTCTTTTCGCGGACGTATTTGTCCCCCCTCAACCGGCAAACCAACGTTTGCGGAGTTCGGCGTCCATGATTGGAGCCCGTCTTTATAGTCCGCCAATGACACGTTTGTTAAGTGGTCTTATTTACGGATTTCTTCCGACAAAAGCTCTTCAATCTGATTCATTCTCTCGTAAAATATCTTTCGTTTTAATAATGGTGGAATTATGCTATGAAACCGGAAATGTGAGACTACGGCAAGGATGTAGTTAGCAGACCAATCAGAGCCCAAGAGGTCCGCTGAGAAAACATCTCAGGAGGAGCCAGTAGACAAAGAGGCGAAAGAACGATGGAGAAAAGCAGACAATGGGGAGTCCCGCGATTGGTTAGTTTATGACGAGACATCTAATAATGTACTGCTCTGTATGTCGTCAACACGCTACAGAAGATGCCAAAACTAATAGTTTCATTGTTGGGACTAAAAACCTAAAACTGGAAGCCATAAAAGAGCATGAATCTGAAACTTCAAAATCTGATTCTGAGGAGCAGGAGTAAATTGTACTGGGAGTGGGGAGGATGGGTGGAGGAATGTTAGTTTTTTGTTTAATCTGCCCTACTCATTTAATGAAATGTATATCAGTTTGTGCTTTGTGTATGTATAAGAGAGAAAGAGAAAGTGTCAGTGTTTCAGTGAGACTTGAGATTAAATAAACTGCTTAAGTATTGTAGATCTTGTAGTATTTTCACATGCAGTTACACATTGTTGGTTAAAAACAAGAAAGTGGCTGGTAAAAACATTGAGTGGCCGGTAGATTTTGAAATCCACCAGCCACAATGGCCGGTGGACAAAAAATGTAATTTCCATCCCTGGTATGTATGTATGTGTGGCTCTGTGTGAGACTGATGTCACCAGGGTTCACAACATGAAGCCTGTGTTACAAGCAGGAAGTGGGTGTATTACCAGGCACGGAGGATCTATTGCAAAGATGAGTGTTGCAATAGGCTCCATCCCCAGCGGGTAGATGAGATGAGAACTAAACATAAATTGCAAATGTTGTGGTTGATAGTCTCATTTACTTTACATCTCATTAAAGCGTATTCAATTAACTTGAAAATAATTAAAAATATACATATAGTACATAAAACTGCATGGATGATACATGATTCATATTTCTGCCAGTTTTTTGTTGAACAATTTCTCAGTGAAAGAGACTCTTGACTGCACAGAGTCACACCCAATCACTCCAAAAGTCCCTGATGTTAACCTCATTGATACAGTCACCACTCCCTCCTGTTGTCTCTCCTCTGTCCCAGCCAGCGACCCACCCTCCGGCTGGGCCGCCTCTCACCAGGGTAATTGCTCCGTGAGGCAGCGGCGCCTGCCGAGCAGCACTGCGCTTTCCCCGTCCTCGCCGCCTCTCGTCGCCTGGGCTCCATGACACCAATCTCAGGGAGGGCGCGACACCATTTTGTGTAACGCGCCCTTGGGATGGAGATGGCACAATTGTCCTGATTAGAGGGGCCACGGATTGGGTCACCCGCGACCGTTGACCCTCACCGGCCAGTGTCCATATGGTGGAAGGCTGATAATGGGCCAGTTAATGTGCAGTGTCCATCATGGGTGGGACACTCCATTTGGATGTTTATACTCTTTTAGCTCTATTTTCTCCATATCCACCATTTCACAATTTGACTCCAAGGAAAGAAAAACAACACAAAATAAATGTGCTTAATCACTTACTGTAGTCAAACATGTCGGCTCATTAAGGGCACAGACCCTCCCTCCTGTCAGAAACCACATTTTCAAACAGTGTCATTTGTTCCCGGCCGTGTCTCTCGGCTCCCATCATGCAGCTGTGTCACCACGTCATGTTGTGACTTTGTGCCGTTTATAAATATCACGTATCGCCA
Source organism: Apeltes quadracus (assembly GCA_021346845.1). Taxonomy (NCBI): domain Eukaryota; kingdom Metazoa; phylum Chordata; class Actinopteri; order Perciformes; family Gasterosteidae; genus Apeltes; species Apeltes quadracus. The sequence goes on along the minus strand of CM037922.1, from coordinate 15,876,353 downwards.
GTATAAATGAAAGTAATACAAATCTAATGGCCACTAATGAGATGCTGTTTTGGCATTATTGGACGTGGACTGTTTCTGTGTTAGTGAGTGTGTGTGCGTGTGTGTGTGCGTGTGTGTGTGTGTTCTCATCAATACTGTGTATGATTTGATGCTAATAAAAGCATACTTTCTGCTCCAGGGAGCAAACACTGACCAGGATTCAGATTAGGCCTTAATGGCTTCCATGCCTGAGGCTAAAGCGAAATGTAAAACCTCAAACCAAACATCATTTGGTCCTTACGTTTTTTCATGTGGCCCAGCCAGTGGAAATTGGAGACATGTTTAACTGTAATTTGCTTCGTTTCGTGCAAGCATTGCATTAAGGGGGCTGCGCCACATGAACAATGGGGGGGGGGGATCATTGCGATGCTTCGCCCGTTTACTTCTCTTAACCTGCTTCCACTCACAAGGAATTTAACTGTTCACGTACTTGTGACTTTTTACTCTGGTCTGTCCAACCGTAACCCAAACACATTAAGAAGGACTCAGGTTTGGAAATACTGCATTTTTCAATATTCCTTGAACTGAACCCTGAATCTATACGAGATATTTGTCTGTATCTTGTTGTGAAAAATCAATTGAAATGTTGCATCGGAGTCAATTTAGCTGGGAGGCTTGTCATAAATAACCAGTATGGATCGATTCTGCAATAAGATCATAATGCATCACATCCATCATGTGAGAGGTGGGCACCTCACCCTGGACCACATACCAGAACAACGTTATTGGGCCAACAGATCGGCCAATCGACACGCTGATCAACAGATCACAGTTGAATCCGGTGGGGGGCAACTAGTCAACCTCTAACGGACCTCTTCTACCAGTCAACAAGTCACTATTTGTTTCCATTTGTGTGACGTCCAAACCACCAGATTTCTCCTGCAGGCCTCCTTGCTGAACAATAGTTTTTGTTTTAATTTATTTTAGTTATGAAGTAAATGTTGATTGAGCATTATGGGTCACCATCAGTGTTTACCATATAAGCTTTGCATTCCATTCACAGCAACAAGAAGTGTGTCAACGAATGCTCGACTAAAACAGGAAGCGGTTTTGCTTCCCCAGTTGCAACGAACATGACCATCCGAACCTTGGACCCCTCAATTAAATGCTGTTTGTTCTTTTTTAACTCTAGTTATAACGTAAACTCCACCAAGAACTCTTAAGGAACCATGTGTAGGATTTAGGGTGATTACATCACTTTGAAAGAGTCACCACGTTATGCCTCCATAAGAGAAGACAAACTCACCACTGCCTCTTTATGTTACCCCAACGCCAGTTCTCATCATTCGCTGGGTTCAAATCTACAACCTCTTCAATCCAGCTCATTATTATTGTGACGTCTACCTTCTTCTGCCTTTTGTTGAAAACAAATAGACAGACTGAATAACCTACTAATAGACATAACTCCTGACGTGGTGGTATTCATTTATTTTGAACAATCAATTTTGAACAATATGTATTGTTTGATCATAAAACGTCATATGTTTTCTTGGGTTGGAACATGTCTTCACGCCCTTTTTAACATGATCCTTTATTGTTCTCGAGGGGTTTAAGGAGCTAATAAATCAGGCCGCAAACAACAAACAGCAAGGCCTATTTTGTCTAAAAGGGATTTCACCACGCTCGAAGGGGCCTCGGAGCAGGACATGATTCAGATATTATTCCGCACACAGCAGGTTAGGTCAAAGACAAGGTCCTCAACCCAGCAAGCAACCTGATTAACCTGATAAGTGAGACCTGTAATATACAGATCATTTATACGTGTTTACAGTTTAAAATAACAGGCATGAAAATTAAAAATGATGACATAAGGTGACCTATAACCTTTGGCCTTTCAGCGTGTGACCCTTGGCCCCTTTACGGCCCCATTTGTGAGGGCCCCTTAGTGCTTGAATCGTGAGCGGACTACTAGGGCCCCTGTTGCACACTGGGAGCCCCAAACTCACCCACAGTCCAGCAGGCGGCTACAAACGGGAGAAGCCTGTTTAAAATGGAGGAAATCCACTGTTGAAAAAGTCCAATAAAAGCATGAGCTCCAACAGCGGCAATGGCTCACACAATGAAACATTTTGTCCACAAATATGTGAAATAGGAACGTATGAATGAGTTGGATAAAGCATTGAGAAAATCCTGACATGGATAAAGAACAATCTTCAAGGACTGCCTTTTTTCACTTAGGAACTTCCTGTCTCAAAGTGGACTGGACCTGGACAAGCCCTTCGTTAAGCTGTTACAGGGTTAGACTGCTGCAGACTTCCTAGGTCACACTGAGCCGCTTGTCTCCTCTTGTCTCCTTCTATAAGAAATCACATCTCATTATTGCACTAATCACTAATTGAGCTTTCTAGTCTCCCAGGTTCTTTCTGGCTCTGGAAGCTCCTCCTGCCACGGTCCTTCTCTCAATGCTTTGTTTATTTGGTACACATGACTGCTGTTCTCCCTGAGCTTTCTTCTCTTTGTCTCCCTGTTGCATAGTTTCTTTCAGGATTCGGTCTGAGGGTTTTGGGACAAAGGATGACACATTTTTCATTTGCAATTTAGGTCTATACAAAATAAAATGAATTGAAAAAGGATTAAACTGGTACTCGCAAAGAGTGTGAACAACTATGCTGTCATTCACTTGTTCCTGAGAGCGCCTTGAGTTGGATTGCATGCCTCCCAAACAGGTAGGAAGCATCCGGCACAAACCTTTCTTCTGGAGAATAAAAAAGTTAAAGTTACATCGCTGCCAGAAATTAAGTCATTGATTCATTCTTTATAAAAAACACACTTCACTTTTCTTTTGTTTCATCCCAAGTCCCGCCCCCAAATCAGTCTGACCCCAATAAACTATTTACTTTAGAAAATACATAAGCATCACTGATGTTCATCCCAAAGTTACTCTCCAATGTATGTGTGTGTGTGTGTGTGTGTGTGTGTGTGTGTGTGTGTGTGTGTGTGTGTGTGTGTGTGTGTGTGGACTGGAGGGGATGCAAAGATCCAGCCCTACAGTCTCTCACCTGGGCCTCCTAACTAGCTCTGAGAATACGGTCATATGGCTCGCGGGGCAATTACACAACTATCATTTGCTGCAGTCTGCCTTCGTCTTTGATGATGTTCCTCAAACAACAATGTCTTCCTTCTCTTCAACCCCCACCGGTACTCGCAGAGTGCTAATTACCAAGGCGATTACCATCCGCATCCAAAACCACTGGTTCCCAAACGGTGGGCTACAATCCTGATGTGGGTCGCATGCAGTTCGGAAAATGGCTTTTAATTACATAGAACGTGATGATGCACTCGGTTTAACTTAAAGTGATATTTCGTTTTGAATATTAAGAATGTCATGATATTAAACAGTTCGGTACTGATGAGGTAGAGGACAGTTAGTAATTCAAGCTTTCTACGAGCCCTTATTTCGGACACGGCGCCTCAGGAGCCTCATTGCGTTTTTTCAAAGAAAAATTCAATTAAGTCACGATAAAATAAACGCCATTCACTATGAGGCCAAGACCACTTTTATGTAAATAACAACGATATTATTTTCATAAAACGGCAGTTGCAGTGAAAGAGAAAAGGCTGTAATCCTCTGAATGAATCGCCGGGTAAACAGAGTAATGCTTGGTTTATCTTCCATTACAAGATCCACACACATCACTTTGTCACCTCGATGCCAACAGCATCCGGCTGAGCACATCATCGCCAGCACACTGGGAATGCATTATTCAAATAGATCTTTGTTACCCCGAGATGATTGTGGCACAATCAGCCATGAAATAAGTTTGCTGTTTTTAAAAGTGTTATTCTCCCTGCAGGTCTCTCAGGTGGAGCTTTGTATTCAGGTCGACTTGCCGGCGCCAAAAATCAATCTCAATCAAAGGTGGCGAGGAGTTTATCATAAATTATCATGAAAAGGGTTCCCACTCAGTAGATGCTTAATTACAATCTCATTTGAATAAGTTTGCATATTAATGAGTTTGGAATGAAAATGGTTTGTAGGGGTTTGTGGTGGGGGGCCGCCAGGGTAACCCACGGCGATAATGACAGCCCTTTCAAATGTATGCGATACGATTGCTGGTGGAGAGCTGCACCCCCCCCCCCCCCACATACGTGTGCACGTGCACGCCACGCAGGCATGTGCTTAAACACACGCACACTCTGGGGCGTTATGATATGATTAATAGGGGGGTGTCTCTGACATTAATAAAGTGTAACCAAATTAAAGATTAGTCTCCGTGTTTGGTCACACAGTGATTCAGCGCGGCTGATATTTGCCTTGCATTACACCTCAGTCGCTTTCTCCAGCCTGCAAAAGTTTACTTGGAACTTCGATTACGTCCCTTTGTTTGAGGAGACACTGCTGTCTGTGGACGAGGTATCAATGTGTGAGCGCTAAGACACTGATATTCAGTCAGATCAATAGACGGCATCTGAGAACTCACTTACTAGAAGGCCAAAGAAGTAAACAAATGTTTATTTAAAGGGCCAAAATAAATGTCTCTGGCTCTTTTCCCGGGCTTTATCATATAATTCCCTCAAATTCCAATTCGCCACATTCTTTGACAAGTTCAATCATTTTAAACTCTTACAATTTCAGCAAATAGCGGTTGTGTTTCTAATTAACAGGCAGGCTGATTCCAAATGTATTGTTGTGATTTGGCTGATTTATATTAGATTGAGCACATGCAGAAGAGGTCAATGTTATCATTTCTCCATCACTTAGAGGCAATCACCATGGGGACAAGAACACGAGACACGCAGCAGACGTATGATGTTTCTTCTGTAGAGTAAAAGAAGCATCAGGTTCATCCCAGGAAACAAATTCTATCATTTCCTTTCTCTTTGGAGATTTTCAGGTTTTTATTTTCATGTATGTAAAGTATACACTTATGCTACTATATATATGTATGTGTGTGTGTGTGTGTGTGTGTGTGTGTGAAGAACTTTCTTTCCCCCTCTTTGATAGAAGCTCCATAAGTAGTCAGGGTGTGGCATCATGCGCGGTGACATCCAAAAGTGGCAAACGCCACCTGCATGACAAACTCATGACAAACCCAAACAGAAAGGAGAAGAATTGAATGATGCTTAGGAGCCGGTCGGCAGCATTCCTCAGCATACACCCTGTCATCACCCAAATACGGAGCCTTAGAGTTTATCCCCACTGCTAATCTGCGATGACCCATTTATCTGCTGCTCTGTCGGGAAATAAGCCAACACAATGGGAGGAAAGCAGAGTCTCAGAGCATCCATCAGCAACCTCTGAGAAAACCAGAGTCTATGGTGACACGTGCATCAATCTAACGCAACTGTGGATGAACCTAAGAAAACACAATTTAGTTTGGATTATTTTAGTAAAAACGCATCTGATCTGTGGTTGTTACAGACCGATGCTGCAGTGTCCATAGAAACAGGCAGGAGGAATGTTCCTACCAACACCTTCCCTTTCTTGACATATGGGTTCCACAATTGGAACATCTACAGGGGGCTGAGCGGTAACACTTTACTTTAACCCATTGATGGCAATGAATGATTTATAAGCAGCAATACACATGCTGAAAAAGCAGATGTTTGTGGTTTTTGATTGGGTTTCTGAATGGTTATAACTTCTATCTAAGCGGCGTGTTAGCAGTTACAAAATGTTGGATGACATTAAAACGTAGAGCTTTTGTTATCTGCTCCACATGTTCATGTTGTAGACAACTACGTGAACTTAAAATCCATGGTACCATTACTTGTGCATCCATTGGATGCCTGCTGCTAAATTATTACAGGCTATTCCCATTTTTACTGACACCTCTTGGGGGACAAACAAGCATGTATGAGGAATACTGAATTTATGGGATATCACAAATATACCATTCTCACTTCATACAGGAAATGAATCATGAAGTCGTGGGGGTAATGAATGATGCATGGACAGAGTGAAAGGTCCTTCCATGCTTAGGCCCAACATGGGAACATCCTGCAATGCATTCGCCCAGACTGCAACGGAATGATGCGAGCTGTCGGCACCCCTGGATCAGAAGAGAGGAGGGAGGGAAGTGGGAGAAGGAGAGCGTCATTCATCCTTGATGCAACAGCAGAGACTAGTGGCCAGAGAGAAGACTCTCGTCATGTTGTTCTACCTCCCTTACATCCCATAGTTACCCCTCTCCCACAGTGACCTCTCAGACTTGACCTTTTCCTCTGTTTGCAAGATTATTCATGCTACAATTATTACAGATTACACCAAAGGAAGGGCAGAGTGCATAACACACACACACACACACACACACACACACACACAAAGCAGCTTTTTATTAGATCTGAACTCTTCTCATCAGCCATAAACAGGGGAATGCATTTACACTCCTTCTCCCTACCTGCTCATTTCACATCACAGTTTTCTTTTAGGAGATTTAGGAGTTTACAGGTTTAGATTGGAAGCGACCGAACTGCTCAGGCCCCTTTTTCTAAGTGTGATAGAGAACTACGGTGATCTTCGACCCGGCCATCTTTACAGCAGCTCAGTTTCATTTCGCATGTGACGGACTCTTTCGTAGGAAAGGAAATAAAAAAGGAATATTTCCCTCAGACGCTGAATATTGGAAGTATGTTTCCGGGTACTGGTAACGTCCCTTTCTCCATTTCTCCAACCCCAACCCGGATGCCTAAAGCTAACCTAACAAGGGATTTCACCATTTCTTTCTTGAGCCTAACAATTCTTTTTTGTGAAAACGATGCATTAAGAGTCTACGTACACATGCATTTATTATATGAGTGTTAGTACAAAGCTAATTCAGAAGGTACAGCAGTTACACAAGACTCTTTCTCCATCTTCAATCACGCACACACGCACACACACACACACACACACACGGTCTGTGGGGAAGCAGAGCGGTGGAGATTACCCCTGGCAGAGGTCCAGACCTGGTCTTGGGTTTAGCCCATGCTGAGAGTCATATACTTCATCCCGGCTCTCATTAGACAACTCGGGGAATGCGTCTAACTGCAATTTGTTTCCCTTGCATCCAATAAACAGCTCATTCGCCAGACAATCAGTCACCACAGCGGCTCGTCAGATTAAACCCAGTGGAGGTTGACAGGAAGAAAAGGAAGCCAGAGGAGAGAGACAAAGAAAACACACCCAGTAATAACAGACACGTGAGCTCTTTGGTTACGTTTATTGGATAAGTGATGAGAACACCACCTGGTGGGACGGACACAGAGGTGTTTTATACAAACACCGTACAATCTGTATAATACACATCAGTCTCAAAAATTGCAAATTCACACAGATGCAACCCAGAAGATTCACAGATGTATTCGATTTACAAAAATGCACACAGAAGAATTTACCAATACATGAATAAATTAGGATTTATGTTTGTAGATCGCTTTACATTTGCATGTGAATTTTTTGTCGCAGATCCTCTCAAAGAGAGATTGGTTCATTTTGTTGCTTCGGCTCAGTCAATGAACAGAGGTGATTCGTTAATTTTGTACGAGTCTTTGTATCCTTCTTCTCGTGAGCTGCATTGTTTGGTGGAGGAAACGGCTCATTTCCATTGGCGTGACCAATGTTTTAGAAAGACGTGAATGACATTCGTTGTTATTTTCACTTTACATTTACACTTATCGTATTTTCTGGACTATAAGTCGCTCCGGAGTACAAGCCGCACCAGCCATAAAATGCATAATAAAGAAGGAAAAGACATATGTAAGTTGCACTGGAGTATAAGTCGCATTTTTTGAGAATGAGACACGCGCCGGCGGAGAACAGACTTAAGTACCGTTTTTGGCCTGCATGTGTCCTACGAACGGCGATATGATGCCTGGCGATAAATCCGAGAAGTTTAATGCAGGTTTTGGTTTCACCACTGTCATGATATGAGGCAAGACGCGATTCGTGATACACATTAAAGAGCCCAGAGTAACGTAAACCATAGCGTTAGACTAACAGTTAGCATACCCAAACTACGGTAGCTTAACATGGACAAAAGACAATCTCGCAACAACCACGGAAAATATGGTTCAGTTTAGTGCAGCGTAATTGTTTGCCTTGATAATCAAATGCCAGTGTGATAATTAAGGACCATTTCAAATCATCCAAACTGTCATGGTACAGTATTTGAATGCAGGAATTTCTTTGCTACACTACAGTAGAAGCGACGCGTCGTCACCGCCAGACGCCGTTGTTTGAAAATGAGGTCGACAGCTGATTGGCTACAGATACTGTCGATCCATGTTGAAAAAAGCAAACATTTGTGGATCTTCCAGAGATGCTCACAAGTCTCTGAGCTCGAGTCCAAGTCAAGTCTCTTAAGTAATATAATAAGTATTAGTATAACAAGTATTGCCTCAGCTACAGCGTCAGGGGGGGGGGGCAGACGGGCTTACCGGGGGGGCGAGCGGTCGTCGGGGGTTGGTGCTTGGTGTCCATATGCTGGCGCGCATAACGAGCTAGTTAGTTAGCATTAGCGTTAGCGTTCCACATTATCGTTCAGCAATATGTGTCAATGTACGTAGTACGTGTCACGGAGGCAGCAAAAGGAAGGAGGCAGGCAACGGAGGGGGGGGGGGGTGTAGCGAGCTCATCAGATGTTTCCTAAAAATAAACATTGTTCACGAGTCCCACAGCTCGAGTCCGAGTCGAGTTTGAAGTCTTTCGAGGACGAGTCTCAACTAACTTACAGGCGTTCAGTCGGTTTCATAAAGTGTCTATGGACGAGTGGAGCATCTCATACCCTGATTGGCTTTCCCGATAGTGTCGGGCGAGAAAGCGATTTATTTGCTTCGCTCCTCATGCTTTTTTGCGTCCAACACGCCGAGTCTTTCGAGCCGCTCGTTTAAAATCCGCCTCAATCGCGACCAGACGCGTCCGTGCATTGACTGGAATCTACTCGTACGAATAATTCCTTTCATGTGCATTTGTGAATCTTTTGCAATTATTGAGACTGCTCTGAGCCCATAGTACAAATACTGTATTATGTTTGTAATGACAGTTCACAACGATACACACATTCTTATAATATCTCATTTGAAGGGAAAGCAGTCAGTGATAGAACAGGGAACCATCTTTGCATTCACACATAGAGGGACACCATTATATTAACCAAAGAACAACTCTCACATATGGATTAGGCTTTACCCAGAATGCATCGGCAAATATGGGATAGTGGGGTTAGTCTAGGACAGGGGTCTAACTCAAACAAATTTCAGATCAGGGCCACAAACCGGCCCCTTTGAGCTTAAGTGGCTGCGTCATTTTCAAGAGAGCGCCGCCTGAATTCATGCGTCATCAAAAAGTTTTTCTCATGCGCTTATTCATCCAGTGGACGGATTAGGAATAGATGCTACTCTTATAGAAATGCAATTTATGTCTTTCTGTAACTCACACTAGCAGTTAGCCGGCGGGCCGAGCTGACCCCCTCTAGCGGTCCAGGGTAAAAGTGGGAGTGTATGGGTGAGCCTACATCAATAGGGTGATACAAGGGTTAGCCTGTGGCAATGGTAGGATACTATGGTAACAGTGGGACTAGTCAGTAAGCCCTGCCTGTGGCAATAGTGAGAATTAGGGCTAGCCTTAAGAAGAGAGGGCTATTCGGGTTAGGTAAGCTTTGGACGGAGGGAGAGTGTGGTTACGCTGTGGAAAAAGGGGTAAATATGTGATAATGACGATTCGGCCTCAGTCATTTGGTGCTTGTCTTCTATGTGTTTCTGTCGTTGTGGTTATTCCTCCATTTATCTGTGCCTTTGTCATTGCCTGCTATTCACTGCCTGTTCTGTTGGTTTATAACAATGTTATTCTCCTTTCCCTCCAACTCTACTGCCTCATGCATTTGACCGTGGTGAATTTTCCCATCGATACCTTAGAGCGTGTAGGGAGGAGGAGAAGAATGCACTGCAGACCTGTTAGATTTCAGGCATTCATGCTTAACCGAGATTGGATCGACGGCATCTTATATCAGCAAGTGCCCGAGAAATTGTCTTTACCACTAGTCAGGAATCGACCAATCGAATGCTCGGTAACTAAGTATGACTTGGTAACGCTATTTATATTGGAAAATAGCATCATTGAGCCGGATCGTATCTAAATATCTGGCGAACCTTTTCTCCAAAGTCACCTAACGCTTTAATGTGGAGGTTTTTATGCACATTGTTGTCTCTTTCATTTCCACAAAGCAATCCATCGAGTTGCCCATCACTGCTTTTCATTCAATGATGTGCCTTTAGTTATTAACTAATAAGTAAGTAATGAACTGGTCATTTATAAGCAGCTGGTTTGTGTGACTCTTTTTTTTCCCGACTGAATTCATTAATTGGCAATTAATAATTTTCTCCTTTCTATATACTCTTCTTGGCCTGAGGGGAATTTAATGCAAGTTGAATCATCAGTACAAACACTGATCACTCTTGATGAAGTTGGGGGCAATCACTCTACTTCATCTTTCCAAGCAATGGCAGACGTTTGTGCCCTATGACACTTCTTTATTATTATTACATACTTTGAGGCATTTGTAGTTGAGAAGATGAAAGTATCACTTCATGTATCCCTTAGAGGCCTAATGAAGACGATCGGTCGGTTGCATAGACCGCTACTAGGAACAGGATATCGGGACTTCACCCATTAGTTCGTGGTAATAAAGGGTCAAAGGTGGAAACTTTGCCGTCACCATATGGAAGTTATTATATTTAGTGACGTGGATATCCTGTATACAGCTCTGGTAGCAGCATCGACACGCCAATGACTGACTTGGCTGTAGCAACCAGCGAAGTCCACTCCTGCTGGTCACTGGAGAGAATGCAAGTTTTAAAACACCTCCTTTAGCTTCACCCAACACCACCTTTAAAGGAATGACTCAGCTTCACTCAGCCTCAGTGCCGGCCCGAGCCTCTTGGGGGCCCTAAGCAGAATTTGATTTGGGGCCCCCCCCTCCCACCACGTAGATTCACCTGTGCTAGAAGATTATTGGCACAAATGTCACGCTATGATGTTATAGCGAAAATTATAAACGAATACAGTGAGGTTATAATACAAAACTAGGGCTGCTTGCCGCACTGAACGGGCCTTAGCCTTCCCTTGCATGTCGGGGGGGCAGCGGTTATCCAGAAACGTGGTCAAAAAGTTTCCTGCCTTGTCCCAGGCAGGAATCAAATCCAGATCTCTGGCTCTCTATGCAGACACCTTATATCTGAGCTATCATTCACATTTGTCAATGCACGAACGTGAGACATCTGATCGCGCCGTCTGGTCGCGCCGGCTTGCAGCTCGCGGTTTGCTGGCAGCGCGCCGGCAACTCGCCGGCAGCTTGGGCCGGCTCGCGGGCCATGGAGATGGATAGGATAGGGCTGCTTAGTTCGCTTATGCCTCGGGCCGGCCCTGCTCAGCCTTGTTCATAAAGCTGCCGCGGTAAAATAACAAACTCTTAGAAAAATATGACTTGAGACCGGGTGTTTAGACACTGAGTCTCCAGCTTAAATACTTTAGATGACACAAACTAAAACAAGGGCATCTGGACGGGACATCTGAACACAAACCACACAAGGTCACACACTGTGTGGGAGGGGCGTACATGATTGAAGTCTTTCCAGCAGATACTGCTCTACTCTTATACTTTGAGAATAGAGATGAAAATGTGTAACATTCACGCAAGTGTGTGTGTGTGTGTGTGTGTGTGTATGTGTGTTTGAATGATCACACTAGCCCAGTACAGAGACCACATGTGGGATTCATTCATTTCATTCATTTAGTTCTACTCGTATTTGTGCGATAATGTTCATGTCATGTGCACAATTCTGTTATAGTCGGTCCGTGTGTGTGCGTGTGTGCGTGTGTGCCTTTGTATGCGAGCAAGCTCGACGGCTGTTGTCCTGTTCAGAACACCTGCTGTCTCCTCCCCTCTTTTCTTCTCCGTCCTTTCTTTCGACACCTCATCACTCTCTCAAACACACACACACACACACACACTATAAAAAGATCCTCTACAATCACGTATACATGAATTCTGCATACATTTATGCAGACACACACACACACACACACACCCTCTCTCTAGAGGGGACTTCCCTTGTTGTAACGCCACTAGTGTATATAGTCAGCACACTCCTGCTCACCACACATTGTCACATCCAAAGCAGACTCACACAGATCCTAAAGATACACACACATTCAGCCAAACCTCGACCACATCCCTTCATTTTCTATTCTTTTGCCAACTTCTTTGTCCCCTTTTCCCTTTTCCCATCTTACTTCCTCCCACTCCCCCTCCATCTCCATGTTCTGCTGCTCCACTCCTCCATCCGTCCGTCCTTCCGTGTCCCTCCCTCTCTCATTACCTTAATTAGATCCAGCAGATGAACATCGTCTAGTCTGTTGGGGGGGAGGCGAGGCCTCGCTGATGCAATAAGGCTCATTTGCATCGGCAAAGTTAATTGCGGGAGCGGAGCAGGTGTATGGCAATAATGATCATCACACATGACACTCACCTGTGACCGGCAGCGTACGTGACGCGCACATGCACACACACACAAGCACGCACATGCACACATGCGCCGCATGAAGTCACGTGCTCAGCAAGGGGGATATTAAGGTTCTAAACTTGCACCAGGAAATGAGAGGAATCTCAACACACACAGATTCACATTGTGCACATTGTGCACGCTCACACACACTCACCCAATTAACTTTTGTCGCCGAGTTAGTTTTTATTTCTTAACTAATTCCCAAATTCCTTCTGGTAATATCTATTGGAAGATGGCCACAACCCTTCAAGTTCCAACGACACCCAGTAGGCGAAGAAACATCAGTGAAATATGAGGAGCACATGTGCATATCAGCGTGGCAGTGTGTGCATCAACGAGGCAGTAGGGACACAAACAACGAGACCAGAAACAGCAGAGACTAAGCAGAGCACTGCTGAGCTGGTATTGGTCGGATCAGTCGGTTTCTAGTAGAATTTATTTTTTCGTGACCTGGTAGGAGGTTCTGGCCTCCACAACCCGAGGCCTTCATGGAGGATACCAGATGGAATAATAATCTTATTAAATGAATCGAGTCATTGCGGTAAGATGATCTTTTGATCAGTACTTCCACAAAGAAGGAAGCTACCTTTTCTGTACATGAGTTTTTCTGAGGTTTTCGTGCTGTGACGGCGTCCACCAATCTGTGGAGTCTAAACCAAGATGGCAAACTATTATTCCTTTCAACTCACCAACTCTTACATTCACAATCCCAATAAAAGCCCCAGACATAATATCCAAATGCAAGTATTACTTATTTTGTGTTGTTTATTAATCACAGCGCCTGAATGCGCACCACGCTAAAGGTCATATCAGACAAGGCAGAGCAACTTTATTTTAATTTAGTTCAAGTGTGTGTTTGACCTGGTATATTTAACATGGTAAAGTTCCATTCACTTCTACCTTGGAGATCAGCAGTCCTGGACCAGTACCGGTCCGCAGCCAACTTCTTTTCACAGTACATGCGCTTGTCCCTCTTGACACATTCCACAAGAGTTACCGGAGTGTTTTTTTTTACTGCTACCTCCCTCCACCCGGCCGTTATTTTCTTTGTGTTTATCTGCCACACCTTCAAGATGGCAAAATATGATCTAACATGAAATAAGTCCATGAGGGCAAAAAGGAGCCACTGCCTTCCATTAAAGCCAGTACAGTAGAGTTGTCTTTAGCACGGTTTGGCTATAGAAATAATGTTTTTTCAATTGTTACATAAATGGAGCTTTTCACACTTATCAACTCTGGGTTATAGTCAACGGTGTAGAACTCACCAAAAATCCAAAATGAAATATTTTATTTTTCATTCTTTACTATGACATACATATTTACATTCTGATATGCTTTATTGGTTTAGTTTACTTTTGCAGCATAGGCACACTAAATATTCAGATCCTTCTTAAAATCAATATGTTGCTAAGAGTCTGGTACACCACTAAAGTGCTTTCAGCAAAGAGAGAGATTTATTATCAGACAGTCCTGCATGTGTCAGCTTTAATGGCGTTGGGAGGATATAATGCAATGACAGGTTTTGATAAACTTTGCTGATTTGTCCACAAAAGCCCAAAAGGTGTTGGTAAGTCATGACCTGTTTATCTTATTTTCTCCTTTTATAGCCGCTTTTAACAGTTGATCGCCGTAAGTCACGAGGTTGAATTATAATTGGATGAAATGAACACTTGGCGCTGACACAGGAACAGCACTCTGCAACCTGTAAAAGCATCCCGGACCCTGTGGAGAGGTTCAGCTCGCTGTCGCATCGAGCATCGCTGTCAAGAAAAGAAACTTGATGCATTCGTCATCACCGTCTGACCTGAATAATTCACAGACCTTGAAGGGAACACGTCTGTGTTGCCAGGTTGGGGGCTCGGCGATGTGGCTCACACTTGTGTGCTGCCTGGTTGGCTGGACAGGGTGGTGGTGTTGGGGGTGGTTGCACCTACGCTAACAGTGTAAGATGGATTTTGCTGATTGCATATTTAACACTTTTTTTTGCATATTTAACACTACTGGATTCAACACTGTTCCAAGGCTTGATATAGATGCACTGAGATGTGGCATCACTCACACTAAAGAAGCAGAGTTTATACCTCAACAGGAACAGGAGCTGCCAATTCTGAGCATTACAATATTCTACGTCACATCCATGCTAATATGGACACACAAACAATGTTGACTTATTCATTATATCAATGTAAATTACTGAAGAAGTGAGAACACACATAACGAACAAACATATTTAAATGTAAACCACTAACTGTCTCAGTGACGTCCCTCATTGGTTTGTGAACTATGCTTTTGAGTTTGGTATTTCCACTAGCAGCACCTCATCCTTGCAGCTGGTATTTCCTGAGCAGCACGCTCAGAAATGTTCTGTCAAAACAAACAAAACATTTCTCATTTCCAGACGGATATTTTGTCATACCGTGTGGATTAACTGTTCACATAGCCAATGTTACCCTTGCAGCTATAAAAGCCAAGCTACATGATGTATAGCTGCAGGCCTGCGTTGTGTTCAGGCGGTCATGGAGCCAAAGCGAGGCAGAGTAGAGCTGCTTTAAGTCCGTCGGTTAGAGTGTGAGAATATGAGGATTGACGAAGTGAAGAAATGTGATGATTACGCCAGATGGCGAGTTTTCCGTCTCACTTCAAAGAGGCAGGGACGATGCTTTGTAGGCATTCTGCCGATTGCTTCTCTTTTCATGTGAGGGGCAGAGGATCAGCGAAGCTCTGTCTGAGCCTCGTCATTAGACTCCCGTTTCATTCATTATAGCTCGCGGTTTTAATTGTCCTGAGGTACTGTACACAAATTGATTGCTAGAGTTGCGTTTTGCTCCGCGTCAACACTTTGCTCACAAGACAAATGGTGGATTTTTTTTGAAGAAGTCCTTGCACACCCAAGTGACTTTCCCACTCACTGGTATGGCATCTGGTGGGGTAAACAAACGGAGGAAATGACCGCTTTTTTGAACTGACAGGCTGCTGATTGTTACGCTAATAATCCTGTACGGCTGTGTGGGCATTTCTGTCACATTCTGAACCTGCAATGTCACATTCAAACTATATGAAAAAAAGAAAAGACTACTACTATCAACCACTTATCTATCATTGTTAGTATGAGAGTCTTCTTTCTGCATTGGTGTCTATTCATTTCCATTTTTCATTTTCCACACACATACAAGACCATGAAAAAAAGAAGAAATTGAAGCCTCCTCTTCGCCTTATGTTGACCCATCAGTCAAAAAGAGGAAAATAATTTACCGGAGAAGAACCACACTAACCACACGTAAACAAGCCCTTCCTTCTTTTAATGCATTATTTATGAAATAGGAGAGGGAGGAGGTAGCGGTGGTAGAATATAGAGAACAGGAGAGGGGGGGTGGGTACTATTGTCTATGATGTTCTTTGTGTATTATTCATGACTGTTGCAGCATCTCTATCTGGTTAACACACTGCATCCCTGCTTGGTGTCCACTTGGTGAGATTCCGGTAAGGAACCAATTCAGGTCTCAAATTCATCTTGTGACCAGGTCTGCAGCATCAGAAATCCCTACATCTGCATCCCTGTACAGAAATGGTTAGATAAGTTAGTGTGTGAAATGTGAGAACGTCCATAATTTTCTCATCAGACGACTAGGATAGTTGCACATACAGCCATGGGGTTAGTGTTATTATTATGCCGAACAGTGATACGTGGAATATGAGGGTTAGATAATCTAGCATTCTGGTGACTTTTAAAGAATTTAACGCAAACCCAACTTCTGGTTGGGCACTTGCTTTGCTGGTTTAATCTATAAAAATAAAATTGTTTCTCTCTACAATTGTTGTGGAAATGTATAGTTCTCGCACTTAATTCAAATTAAATTGTTTTACCTTAATTTTACGGTTTTTGTTTGGCAGCCACCTCGTCATTTGACCGTTGTTTTACATGATTTGAATGTAATTTAAGAAAACAGTGTAATACTCTAGAATAATCACAGTATTTCTTCCGTTAAAAAAAGAAAAAACAATTTGCAGTTGGACTGTTAATTTAAGATAATACCTTTATTTTTACAGGAAAAACCTATAAAATAAATGTGTTTCTCTGTAGATGCATGGTTCTCGCACTTTATTCAAATTAATTCATTTTACCTTCATTTTAAGTATGTTGACATTTGACAGCTATTTTACATGATTTTAATCTAATTTAAGAAAAATTCAAATACGTTTGGACTGTTAATTTTCAGAAAATATCTTTATTTTTACAGAGTTTTGCATAATTAAAAAAAAAAAACAGAAGTTATTTTCCGTAAAAACAGGATCTTTCTCTACAGTGCAGTTGTCTGGTCATATAGATTCTCTGGATGGCATTGTTGTGGTATCCAGCCTCACCGAATCTTGGAGTTATCTTTGACCAGGATGTTTCCTTTAACTGTTTTACCCACGTAATCTATTGAAAATCAGGCACTTCCTGTTTCAAAGTGATGCAGAGAGTTCATTCATTTGTTACATGTATTAGCAAGAACTAAGAAAAGGGATCATGTTACTCCTGTATTATCTTCTCTGCACTGGTTCACTGTTGAATCAAGAATACAATTTAAGGTACTTCTCCCACCCACAAGGCACTTGCTGGTCAAGCGCCATCTTATCCAAAGAAGCTTATTATACCATATTGCCCTATTGTGCTCCACAAATGTTGGGTTACTTGTTGTGTCTAGAGTATTAAAAAGTAGGACGGGAGCCAGAGCTCCTCTTTTGTGGAACCAGCTTCCACTTTCAGTGGGAGCAGACACAGTCACCTGTTTTAAGACTGTAGGTTTAAGACATAAAACGTTTAGTACAGTATAGTTCAATACCTTATTTCTTTTAAAATACGGTTACCAGCGGCATTATGAATAAATAGCTGCCTTTCAGCACTAAATAGTTGTCGCCACCAAACATTAGGTCTCACACCATCTCATTCATTCACAACGCTCATAACGTCCACCTTAATTGTCTGGTTGTGAAAGCTTGCATTGCCCGAAATGAAGGTGATTAGCGTAGTTTCAGGAGCAAGACCACGCCTCCAACCCGCCTCTTCCGGTATTTCTACAAATACAGCTCAGCCCTCTGTTCGCGTCCGTGGGTACGCATTCTGAAACACGACCCAAGTCAAGTAACACACGATCGAACGTAATTCACGTTACTTACGACCACTTTCATAACGTCACGTCATCTAACCTCCGGCACCGAGATGCCATCGCACTTTCCCGTTTAAACGACAACAACGTTCTCTCCAGGAAGGACCAGCACGGACCACTCTGAAGTCTCCAAGATTCCATAAGATCTGAAAAATGCAACGTCGCCTCTGTGATCCAGATGCCGCTTTCCTCAACAGAGAAGCAACCGAGTAGGGCAAACCAACTTTCCCCGGACTCACAGCACGTAACGTTAACCGGAAGCTCCAGCACCGGAGACGGACGAGCCCCCGCAATCCAGCCTTCACCTTTATCCAACCGGACCGCGGTAAACCCGCAAGAAGAACTAAAGGAATCTTATCAACAGATCGGCTATAAAAGCTAAACTCTTGACTTTGTTAACGTTTTGTACAACCGCCAGTCAAACCCCGGCACGCCTCCCGGTGACGTCATCACGCCACAAAACTACGTTGATACGTCACCAACCCAGTTAAAGACACAGGGCATAAAATCACTCAGTAGAAGAAGCTTATAGCAGCCTATTTCCCACTGTATTTCCGTAAATCCCCTGGCCGGTGCCAGGGGATTTACGCCATAACAGCCGCCCCATTCGTGGCCACTCGTGCTAGCTGGAGCTAAAAGCTCTGGGATGCTATCTCACAACTGCCAACCTCAGGAACAGCACCAGCAACCGCACCCACCCACCCCCCCATCCGCTCCCGACATCAACACGCTCGTATCTCGCCCTTCTCCGGTCCCCACCAACCCACATAAACTGATCATCGACGGTAATTATATCGACCTTGTCTTCCTCCTATTGCCTTCCCTTAACCAACCACCGGCCCACATTTCACCGGCAAACCAGCGTAACCACTCGAGAGAAAACAACCACCGAATTCGCTTACACGTTCTCTCTATTCCAGGGGTGTCAAACTCATTCTGGTCTGGGGGCCGCATACAACTTAATCGGTCTCATGGGGGCCAAACTCATGCCAAAATAAGTCCACTTTTTTCTTTGTATTAGTGCGAAGAAGTAAATTATAAAAATCTTTATATGCAATGAATTCCCCTTTTACTAAATATTTTATAAACAACCTAGGTGTTTTTAAGAAAATTATGTGCAGTTTCAACAACATTTTCACCCAGTTTAACATTTATTTAAGTGCATTATGCATAAAAACACAAATCACAGTGATTATACACTGTTGCAAAACATTTATTGACAGTTTTGTGGAAGTTAAAACACTGTCCTGCATGTTAAAATACATCAAAAACCTCAAAATGTATAAAAGATTTAAAATCCATTTTCCACAGAAATCCATTTTGCTTCTGGGAAGCAATCCGCTTGTTAAATTGTGACGTCACCACGCTCCAATAATACTGTTTCCGGGTCCAAAGTCCGGGTCCTCTCTACCTATTTACCGATTTCGCGCGAGTTTTAACATACCGCAGTGCTGTGTCCCGTGTTGTTTAAATAGATCGGAGTTTAAAAAAACAAGTGACATTCAACTGTCATTCTATCGCTTTCCCTGTGACGAGAAAGATACGAGAAAATGGCTGCAGTTGATAACACCGATGCTATGGGCTAACCCAGCTAACAATTTAAGGTCCCCAGAACGTTAGTTTTTGGTTACGCTAACGTTTGGTTCGCAAACGTTGCCTGAAGGTTAGTTTGTAGTTCGGTGTTGGTTTTTCGGGAAGGTAACGTTCCGGTACGTTAACGTACGTAGGTTTCACGTGTTCACACAATGGTGACCGCAGCTACCATACACACTGACACATATTCATCAGTAACTAATATTCATAGCCAGGAGGACATGGATTAGCGGAGCCGAGGATCGAACTGTGCTCTACTGCTAAGGCACTCCGTTGTTTCATAGATATTAGCCATGTACACGATCACAAACTACATTGCTGCCAGCGCTGTTTATCATAACAATACTTCTGTATATTTTTTAATCTTCGTTTAGTTACGTTCACAGTTATAGAAGTCCTGTAAAAATTATATTTTGAAATACCTCATCCAGAACAAGGAATGGCACCTTACGTCAACTAGCTAGCTAGCTTAACCTTACAGCTAACTCACCCTTAATTATGCCACCTGGGTGATGCGCTACACTAACCACTATGTTGGAGTTAAACGAATTTAAACCCTTTATGACCGCCAAGGGTGCATCACTAAAGTAGGACGTGATCGTCAATAAATTAACAGGTTCCGTCAGTGTTATTAGATGTGGACGAGCGGAGCGCTTGGACCCGGAAGTCCCGTGTGACGTCAGACTTAACAAGCGGATTCTGAACACATGAACTGACTCCACACACAGCGCCACTAGCGGTCAATATAGGAACTGCATATATTATAGAAAATGAAGTTTTTTTTTTTTTCTTTCAATAATGCAGAAATATCCCGCGGGCCAGACTGAACCACCTGGCGGGCCGGTTCCGGCCCGCGGGCCGTACGTTTGACACCCCTGCTCTATTCAGAGACGTGATCACTTCCCACAGGATCGGTTCCTACACGACCGGTACTTACTGTACTGAAACACAACGAAGATTTCGGTGCTTCATTTCCGTGCCTGAGTCAATTGAAAAACTTTATTTACACTACGCTGATGACTCTATCCCCGCAACAGCTAATGATGACAGCTTACCATTTGTGTAGCAACAGCAGCTAGCTAACCATCTACCTTATATTTATATTTATTTAAGTCTGTGTCCGTGTGAAGTGTTTCCGGTGCGCGCGGCACTACCGCCCCGACGGACACAAGCTTTTAACAACAGACTCAGCGCACGCGTCTACAACGCCCCCCGCCCCTTCTCTTATTTTTACAAACCTCTAATGACTCGGTTAGTTAACGATAGTTTATCATTCGTAGCTACAGTAGCTAGCTAGAAAATGCCGAAAGGCAAACGCTCAAAAGTGTGGCTGTATTTCACACAAAAAGCTCTGCGTCCGGGCTGGAGCCTCGTGCCGTCCCGCCTCCCACTGCACGGATCTCTGCCCGGCACAGTCGCTCCAGTCCGAACCTACACTGCTGAACAACAGCCTGCCCCCCCACACCCACTAACACTCCCCCCGCGGTGATCAAGGAGCGCACCCTAAACAATTTAAGTTAAAAAGTTTAAATCCAAGTTTTTTTCTTCTTCTAACAGTTACTATATCATTTTATATGTGTTTGTTAAAATGTTACTTTTTTTGCCTTGGCTACAAAAAAAGCCTTACATTAATGCTACAAAAAAGTACAGGTTCAGGCACCGTTTAGGCACCGGTATCGGAAAAAAAAAAAAACGATACCCATCCCTAGCATCTACACAACGTAATCTAACACGCAACTCAAAGACTTTACTCAACAAGGAACACAACTGGCCAAAGCAACAAGGTAACTCAACGACCAAGCATAACAACGCAGCAACATACCGTATAGCAGCAACGCAAGCCACAGTCGGGGCTCACGGCACCAATCTGCTGCTACATCAACCGCTTGGCGCAACCTCTGGCACCAAGATGCCAGACCTTCACGCATCCCAATCGCACCATCCGTGGCCGGAGCTAACAGCACCGGGGTACCAGCCCACAGCTAAACCGCAATCTCCAGCAATTACTCGTAACATTGTAACACAACAGATAACCAACAATGCAACTCTAGATCCTTACTTAACAAGAATGCAACGTCGTCCACGTCTCCGGGATGCAAACTCGATTCCGTTATCCACATAACGTCAAAACAACGTAACAAAATATGAAACCCAATGCCGTCAATGATGCCATGCCGTCAAGGATGCAACGCCGTCAAGGACGCAACGCAACAAGACAAGAACGTAACGCAAGCTGTAGCCAAGAATCATAGCACTGAGATGCCCGCTCACCCTTCCACCCTCTCCCAGCCTCCCCAACCGCTCAGCATAACCTCCAGCCCCGGGATGAAAGAGCCTTACGCCTCCCAATGGCACCTATCACTGTTACAAGTTGAAACAACCGGCACTGGAAGCCAGCTCACAGCCAACGTTAATTTTCAGTATTTACTCAACACAAATGCAACGACGCCCCACAAATGAAACCCAACAAGGATGCAACACAGCCAAGAATGTAAAGCAACAACGTAACGCCAAGCTCATGGCACCGGGATACTGACGGTTCCATCCGGGACCCATCACTCAACCATCCACTCTTTCAAACCGAATCAGTCTACCAACCCCTCGCCAAGGAAGCGAAAGAAAGCTTCATGATCGAACCTTCCGCACAAATGCTTTTCCCTCATCACCACATGAACCTCATCAGCATTGCAACTAGGAGATACCTTGTTGTCTTTGTGCTTTCTCGCCGAGCAGGTCTCTGCAGATCGTAGTTCCGTCAGCCGTGGCCCTGCTGGCACCTGCTGCTGCCGTCATCATCATCATAATTTTAAATATGATTCATATCACTATTACCCTTTCCTAAAATCTTTGCTTTCCCTCCCCACAGTCTTCTGTGGATGGAGGTTCTAACTGATGGTGGTGGCCCCTGCAGTGGTCCTGTCGTACACCTGGCCGGCTACTTGGAATTCTTTGAATAATTTCTGTTATAGAAATTGAATGTATTCTACACCTGTATGAGTCATTCTGTACACATGACATCCATTGCAGTCTGTCCATCCCGGGAAAGGGATCCCTCCTCTGACGTTCTTCCTAAGGTTTCTTCCCTTTTTTCCCTGGAAGGGTTTTTTTTCATTTTCAGTTTTTCCTGTGCCGATGTGAGGGTCTTGGGACGGAGAATGTTGCATGTGTATAGACTGTAAAGCCCTCCGAGGCAAATTTGTAATTTGCGATTTTGGGCTATACAAAATAAAATTAATTGAATTGAATTGTTGGCATCCTTGTTAAAGAAACTCCTCAACATCGATCTCTACGCACCCCACTGCAGCATCATACCAAGCATAAACAGCCTGAATACTAGTGAAGATTTCTTCGAACTCGGAGTTCCTCTCAGCAGAAAAAAACACAGGACTATCTACACCCACTGAATTCCTCGGAATCACACAACACATGGCCAAAAAACCCAGCCTTCTAATCTCAAACTACCCCCCTGGCACGCGCCGCGGCAAACGTCAATTTCTTCATATTCTGGGCCACCCAAACCTCGCCCTCGCCCTACTTGTCCCTCACAGAAGATCATTCCCATCCCTCCTAGATTTCATCCTCCTGGAAAGTTCAAGCCACGCCGAACCCAGTCCCTGGAAGAATCTGCCTCTGGGTCATGACACACGCACACAATGTACATCAACATACGGATGCCGCTCCTCTGTTTTTTGGGGTTCCTACAAAGGAAGATGGGTCGCAGATGTCTCTGGTTCTCGCGAGACTGCCTTAAAACGTCCTCAACACTCATCGAAGTCCACCCCATATTCCACACTGACATTCAAACCGTAAATCCTGCCCTTCTACCGCTGACAGCCAGCTTGCAAAACTCCATACTCAACGACTTATCAGCGTTCACCTTCTCATCTCACTGGACAGCTTGAAAGAGCTTCCACAACAGACACCAGTAACCTTCCCGTCATCCAACCTGATATCCATGACATGCTTTGGCACTGTTACGCTACCGCCCGACTCTCCACCTCTCCATCGCCACCGTAGAACACCCAAATATTGAACTCCACTTCCCAGCATACTTCTCACCCCAGACTGATCACACACACCTGCAGCTCACTCACACCCACACCTATATAAACTCCACTCAGCCAACACACCCTGCGAAGTATTATGTTGCCCCGGTGAATAATTTTGAGCATTTCTTCATGTAGATGGCCATTGAAACGCCAACGATCAAAATCTACCTTAGTGGCATGAGCTACTTCTGCAAACCCTTAACCGAGAAACCACGTGCCGCCTTGACTCATCCCTATCAGCCTTACTCCTCAAAGATACCACAACCCGCACCTCGCTTTAACCTGGCAAGCCATGTTCTCCCTGGCCTTTTTCGGATTCCTCAGATGCTCACTTTCAATGCACGTCGCCATGCCTGCATATCCGACTTTTTCATCTCTCGGAAGACACCATGACAAACGAAAACCAACCAATCTCACTACTCAAAGATACAGTCACACCTGAGTCCATTTGTAACCCTTTCCACGTACTTCCAACTTTGACAATCCCAAAGCCTATCACCAACAGACCCACTCTTCATCTCAGTATCCGGCTAAGCAGCCACCAGATCCGCTACCACAGCCTCCCTTCATGGAACACCTCATCCAATCATCCAATCGAAGCTCCCCACAACCCATCCGACCAACCAGTCTTAATCGATCAACGACACGTTCACTCATGTTAAACGCCTCTAGTTGCCGTGGGCTTAGCTAGTGAAGTGGAGTTTCAAGGGTTTTTCACAACAGTCACCTTCAGCGTTTACATAAAACAACTTGGCATCAGGTTGTTAGGTTTGATATTCCACTGATGGACATGTGACAAACACATCAATGTTGGCTTCTCTTCTCCCACAGGGAAGGCTCAGCGGTCTGCCACCGACTTAAAAACTCAAACGCCAACTGACGGTCGCGCAAAATCTAACCTGTTACTTTGAGTGAACAGTGATATGTAACGGCTCGGGTCAATGTTAACAGGAACCGTAAATTAGTGCTCGATAATGCACGCTGTGACTCACTCTCAACTAATTAGAACGCTGGATTTCCTCTTCCTGTATTATAAAAACATTTAACGCATGCCATTTGAAAAGCTAGACTGTGCTCATAGCATAGTCTAGCTATGAGCACTACGATGACGGTTGTCTATGTGATGTTGGTATTTGCGTTTTGTTGCTTGTCCTGCTATCAGTTCCCTATTTTTCAGGCCTTTCTAATCCTCTCTGTACTGCCTGTCATTCGGTGGGAGCTGGAGGAGGATGTTATTTTTGGAGGTGCGGGTTGCTTGGCTTTTGTGGGCTCCTCTGTTAAAGTCACAGGGACTATGTGCTATGCTTAGCGCCATGGAAGGCTGAGAGGGGAAAAAGCAGCAGCAAGCATTAGCTGTGTTTGCACAGCTGTTAAAGTAATGCTACCTCATTTCTCTTCTCCGGAGGCAGCTAAGGCCTGCAAGCTCTAAGGATGATAACATGTGGTCCTCCTGGGGCTCCTGTCATGATTTAGTATCTTTTTCTTATTCCCTGTGTATTGGGCTTATTTTTCCTCAATTTTTAATCCCTAAAGGTACATTTTTAGTATGTTGGCGGTGCATGACCTGCACATGACAAAATAAAGTAATGTAAGCAAGTGAGGAATGTTTCTCAGGCTAAAACGAAGCTGAAAGGACGCTGCATGTAGGACTTACATTTATCAGATGAGCAAGGTGTATAACCTTTGACATCTGTAAAACAGCCTTTGTTTACGTCGAAGCAGATTCATTTTTACAAAGTGTTGACAAGTTTCTTTTCACGTTTTCAAAAGGGAGCAACCCTGGGAGAAGAAGGGTATTTAACACCGCTTATCTTTCATAAAGGGGGAGACAGACATCTGCAGCTCATGCCTAACCTAACCGCAACCTATTTATAAAGTTCACCCCGCAAGGAATTTCTTCATCCAGATTTGCTGCAAAAAGTAACTTGAGAGACTGAAAAGGGAATATCCTCCACTCATTGGCTCTCATGCTGATGTCTATGACAGGGAAATTGGCTGGGTCTGACACCGTCTGTTTGAGCTAATCTGGCTCTGTAGCGACGCACTAATGGGAGATTGAGACATCTACACCGGGTTCAGAGTGTGCAATGACTCAGATAGAAAAATGGCCCGTCGTGAGAGTTGTTACGGCTCTCATTCCGCCATTGGAGCCAGAGAGTTTAGTATTTCTCATTAAATGAATAACATCACAGTATTACCCGGTTCCGAAGTGTTATAAAATATTATATTTCCCAAACCTGCTGAAATAAAAAGGACCCGCGTTAAGATTTCCATCCACTCCAACTGTACTGTAACCAAGAGGGGTGCCATAGCCCGCCAGAAAGGATTGAGATGAGCAGAAGAGGACAAAAAAAAGGACCAGATCGGTGTGCTAATGCTGATTTACTCGCGTTCTTCCCGTTGATTGGGGGATAAACAGGAAGCGTTGCAGTAAATTTCGCATGAAGTGTGTGATTGCTGACAGGCCTGACCTCTGTGCTCTCGCCATGTTTCCCCATAACTCACAATTAACGCTGACATTAGAGCGTCCCCAGAGGCCCGTCCGGCTTTATTTCCCTGCTCGCCAGAAAACGGGGCAGCGGCAGCGGGGTCTCTGGACCCGAGCCCAGTTCTCTGATTTAGCTGGAGAGAGGGCGATGTAGGGAGGAAGGGAGATGATGGGGGTAGAAGGGTACCCTGAGCACACTTTGGGGGTTTAGGTCTGTTATGGATATGGCTGTGGTAATTACTCAGCGCTTGTTATTGCCCATGCTACCACACCTGCGGCCGAAAGGAAATGCCGGTACAGCGCAGGAAGGCGTCCGTCGACAGCTAAAGAACACCGGGGATGGCA
Source organism: Apeltes quadracus (assembly GCA_021346845.1). Taxonomy (NCBI): domain Eukaryota; kingdom Metazoa; phylum Chordata; class Actinopteri; order Perciformes; family Gasterosteidae; genus Apeltes; species Apeltes quadracus. The sequence continues at coordinate 15,850,206 of CM037922.1, read as the reverse complement.
GCTAGTTTAGCTAGTTTAGACACAAACCCTCCTGATTGACAAAAATCGTTTGACTTAGCCAACTTTGTAATCACAGAAGCCTACTGTAACACTTGGCGCCTTTACATTGTCATTGTTGTTATTTAGGAGGGGTTGAGTTTCAGCCCTGCCTTTGTATTTGGGAAAATAAACGAGCACCTGTTCTTCGACGTGTCAAATTCAATCTCACGGCTCGTTAGTGGGAGGCCTTTGCCCAATAACCCAGCTTTAGCACTGCTTTGGCTCCTAATTCCCATCTCTGGGCTGTCACACAGTGTCATTGCCACAGTCATTCATGTTTTTATTCATTTCACATTTCATCATTTATGTATCGCCCAGCCTAGCAGGGCGCACAAACACTAGGAGGAAAAAGGAGTCGCTGACAGTAGACCACAAAAACTCAAAAGCAACATAACCTTATCAGTTTGGAGGCAGCCAGCCATCCTTTCGAGAACAGCACACACGTAAAAAGTGTTAGTAAAATGCAGAAACATGAGTAAAATATTTTTAAATAACAGAAAAGTTATTCTCACCATGCAAATGAATCGATTAATCGCAAATGCATAGTTTACGTAATATCGTCAAAGGCTTCCCTACTGCCTACTTCATGTACATGATTTAACAGTTCTGAACAGTTTTTCAATTTTTTTTTCAAACAACTGACATTAGTAGAGTTTTTGGGATATTTTAACATATACATTGAGAAACGATTGGGTTATTATAGTCACTGCATCCATTCCTGCTCTACAGTGTGTAGTTTGGTCCAAAACATTTTTAGAAAAGAAGTGTCAACCATTCATACATGTTGATGTCTTTATTACAAAATTTTGTTGCAGTAAAAAGTACAAACACCAGCAACATGTTTCTATGTGTGCGGTGGTGTATGTTGGATGTCTGAGTGGTAGAAGGGAAGCAGATGCCCTTTACTCCCCATCCAACCCTGGTAACAGATCTGTCACCCTGCTCTTAACTAGATCTGAAAGCATTAACACCTTCGCCTTGTGTGCTCTCTCTCCCATGGGACACGGGCCAATGGGCCACAGCAGCGTTGCCCTCCAACCGCCGCGCCATCGCTAGCGTTGGCACACAAGGACCAGTGCGGCTGTTGGGCACGGGATGCGTTGGCAGCCGGGCCCAAAGTCACTCGGCAGGCCCTGGCGTGGAGCCAGTCAGTTGAGGCAAGGCCAAAAATAAAAAAGAGGGCCAGAAAGGAGGGGAGGGAACCTGGGACGGACAAAGAGAGAGAAACGAAGAGGAGCGTTTTCTCTGTCAGTTAGCCGCCCAACTGTTTTTCCCTCTTCTAATTGACAGAATAAATGCACCTGCCATTGTGGGGCATCAGAGAAATAAGTTCTGGCGCCTGTAGAGACACCACAGGGTGAAAGTTAGCAAGCTTTTCTTTATATCTCTATGGCATTATGACTCTATAACATTCTCAAAATTTCCCACGAGTCCCACGGGACCACAGATATTAATTAAGAGCAAGTTCAACTCAATTCAATTCAATTTATTTTGTATAGCCCAAAATCGCAAATTACAAATTTGCCTCAGAGGGCTTTACAGTCTGTACACATGCGACATCCTCCATCCCAAGACCCTCACATCGGCACAGGAAAAACTCCCCCAAAAATAAAAAAATCCTTCCAGGGAAAAAAAGGGAAGAAACCTTAGGGAGAACGTCACAGGAGGGATCCCTCTCCCAGGATGGACAGACTGCAAGGATGTCATGTGTAAAGAATGACTGAATGAATGTAGAATACATTCAATTTATATAACAGAAATTATTCAAAGAATTCCAAGTAGCAGGCCAGGTGTACGACAGGACCACTGCAGGGGCCACCACCATCAGATAGAACCACCATCCACATAAGACTGTGGGGAGGGAAAGCAAAGATTTTAGGAGGGTAATAGTGATATGAATCATATTTAAAATGATGACGATGATGATGATGATGGCGGCAGCAGCAGGTGTCAGCAGGACCAGGGTCCTGAGGGAACTACGATCTGCAGAGACCTGCTCGGCGAGAAAGCACAAAGAACTCCCAGGAAGGAGCTGAATTAGTCATGTGCATTAATGCAACGTAGATTTTAGTAGAAGGAGGGAGAGAGAGAGAGAGAGAGAGAGTTCGGTGTGTCCTAAGAAGGCCCCCGTCAGTTTAAGCCTATATCAGCGTAACTAAGAGCTGGTCCAGGCAAACCTAAGCCAGCCCTAACTATAAGCGGTATCAAAGAGGAAAGTTTTACGCTTTATATTAAAGGAACTGACTGAAGCAAGTCAGTACAGAAAGCCATGTTTCACCCGGCAGACCGCCGAGCCTTCCCTGTGGGAGAAGAGAAGCCAACATTGATGTGTTTGTCATATGTCCATTAGTGGAATATCAACAACCTAACAACCTGATGCCTAAACTGTCTAAGTTATGGCATGTAAATGCTGAAGGTGACTGTTGTAAAATCCATAAAAATGCCTACCTTTTCCTTATGATTCATAAAAAGATTGTAACCAACCAACTTCGACAGCAATCGGCCTAGAGTCATTCCCTCCCTGAAGATAGCTTCTTCCCGTTGCCCCGCTCCGTCAAAGCTCCGCTACAAATCCAATGAGTTGGCACCAAGTTTGAAGAGAGACTCACTCATGTAACATTTTCTTCCATAATTTGCTTTCTTAGGTAATTTAACCCTGATTTCCGGCCTATTGGTTATATGGAACGTGACACACCAGTCTATCATCAATATTAAGTTGGTTTCACCCCACTGCATGATGCTCATAAAAAGTCCTGATGCAAATGAACTGTAATCAAAAGCTTTCTTTATGTGCGTGAGGTTTGCGTGGGATAAGGTGGCTGTGTGTTGGTGGTGTATTTGGGGATGGAGGACAGGAGGGGGAGGGTGTGGACTGGACAGATTCCGACGCATAATTTAAATTTAATTGGAGCGGGCCTGACTGTCTGGGGTCAAAATGAAGAGAAAATCAGTCACATTAATCAAGATAAAATTATCAGCTGATTAATCAGTGTTCTAATTATGGTGCCGGAGCTTCTCTTCTTTGTTCTGTTTTAATTACTCTGCCTCATTGTCTTTTCCATATGGCCAGCATGTTCCCTTCAAAATGCCCATTGAGCACACAGACATGCCCATTTGGACACACACACAAACACACACACACACTTATATGCCCCCACTGCACGCTAAAATAATTAGTGTGCTGAAATGAGAATCACTCTGTAAGGACTCATCGCACATCCACAGTCCTTGATTTACTGTCCTGCACATTCGTGGTTGTCCTGCTTTCAGCCAGAATCTCTTCTAAAGCGTTTTAAATAAGGAACCTATTTAAGCTCAGCTTGTAGCTCCCTCCAGTTTCTGTTACACATTAAAGTCATAAGTCCAGCGTTGAAATTGTAAAACCGTTGAGACCGGGAATGTACACACTTTTGGGTCACTGTTCTATAATGTCCTCATGAAGGACTAATGCAAAATGAATAGCTTTGATTTTCCTAAATCAAGAGAGTTTCTGAAAAAAGTAACAGAATCCAAGAGAAAGATAACAACATTCCATATCACCTGCTAAATTATTAATTATGGATCAAATACAACTTTAAGAGTACAATTGCTTTCCAGACCAATAAACCCTTAAATAGTGTAACATAAGGGGGGTGGGGATCATATTGTTTAGCTGTAGCACACGGACCGGGCAACAAAGCCAGTTGCGATTAATACCAGCAACTCCAAACTATACAAATGATTTTTATCACCATGGATCACTATAAAGAAGTTAGATAGAACCCATTATTGAGTGAATTGAATTACTGCCGACCCGTTGATATGATCTATCTGTAATTAGAATTTAGCAGAAGCCTCCACATGTTGTACAGTGGGCCCACTCACAGCAGGGGTCATTGTACAAACCTCATGTATGACCAGCGTGGCTCTGAGGGAGGTCAAACAATGTTAAAGTTGCTTAATAGGAATTTATGGGATTTAGTAAGTCTTTCAAAAAAGTATCTTTGTTCTTATCTATGCACCTGGTTAAACAGAAAAAGAGCCTGATCTATTTCTAAGAGAATTATGAAACATATAAAAGTAAAAAAATAGTATAAATTGGATCCCCATACTTTATCACACTTTGACAAAGCACCCTTTTAGCACAGACTAATGGTTATATGCAGTTTTTCGGTTATAGTATATAATAAGAGTCTACCCGTCAGTTAGCATACCAATTTGTCTGTGGAGCATGATATTAGGTGCAGTTTATCTTAAATAATTAAGCATAATACTATTTATTTCAACACAAACTGTGAATGTAGGCTAAGACTCGTATTATCTAGGAATGCAGTTTGTGTTCAGCTCGTTCATAGGTGCTAACGGCTAAATATCATTGAGCGTGGACTTGGATGTAATAAGTTAGTGAATAAAACATGTTCTGTTGCCAGAGGGGCTCCACATTAGGCGGGGCAAAGTGGTGATTAGCCGACCCATCAGACTCTGCACCGTAATTCCCATCACCACTTCCTCCTTCTTTCCGGTTTAACTCCCTCTTTCTTCTATTCTCTACCAATTTCCTTTCCTTCATTTCCTTTTTTTATTTTCATTATTTTTATAATTCCTGCTTAAGCAGTTTTGTGCATTCTCTTTACACAACAGTAAAATTCTCCCAGAAGGGCTCATAGGGTCCACGGAGCCGCCTGCCGACTTCACTGCCCTTTAATAATCTTTGTCCGGAACCAAAGACTATGCTGGGATACATGAGTGGAATCCATAGAAAACGACAGTATAGTCTGGACCCTTATGTCATGTGGGCCGATGTCACAGACACGTTGCTGGTATCTGAAGATCTATGAATGAGGCGCGTTAGTTGGTCTGCGCAAACAGACTTGCTGAAGCAGAGTTAATTTACTACAGCTATGGAAATAAATTCCACCTGGTGTTAATGCTTCTCACTGAAAGCTTTCCGATGGTGGTCCTTAATTGGGTCATCAGTGTACCTTTCTCCGTGGAGCACAGTTCCACCAAGGCTCGCTAGTGACCATTCATGTCCAAACAACTTGTCACATGAGTATTTTAATACATGTACAGCCAGTAGCTCAGCCAGTAGCTTCTCTTTCATGTCCAGACCCTAATGACATCTGCAATGGGTGGAAAAATGGCCACTTGTGTTTTATTGAGTTGTCAGTGTGTCGTGGTTGAATCAAACCACTCACAGCAGCACCGGCGACCGAACCTCTCTGAATATGTAATTAGCTGTAGCAGTACAAGTGTCTTATGAATATGCATGTCCTTTTTAATTAGGCAGCTCTCTTCACAGCTAGTCGCCACAAAAAGTTACCTCCTCACTACACTGTGTGTGTGTGTGTGTGTGTGTGTGTCTTATGCCTCCTCAAGTGCTCATGTGGGGGAAGGGGTTGGTAGGAGAAAAATGATGCAAAGAAAGGGAAAATGTGACAGCAGGAAGAAGAAAGGTGTTCAATAGATAGATACATAGAATCCTGCTTTACCTTATTATTTATCCATCATCTGTCTCACCGTCTTTATATCTGTCCATCATTTAATCAATCCGTCAGTACAGTGTTGTTTTATTTTTCACTGAAAGGACATAAAGGTCTATATCAGGAAATTCAGTCTCTCTCTCTGTCTCTCTTCTCTCTGAGTGAATGATGTGCGTCAATTGTGCTTCTTGTGTGTTTTTTTTGTAGCCAGTTGTCCCTCCGGGTTTCTTGGTGGACGTCGGTACGAACGCAAGAACGCAAAGGGTAGACCGGCTCTTTTTCTTGTCTGTGGATTAGTCCCCATCACAACATGGCAAAACTTTTAATGTTAATTTAGTTGTTTTATTATTGGGTCCTGTAAAGTAAGACGATATGCTCAGTGCCAGCGCTCCGCACACACACATCACGCACTGCATGTTAATATGCAAAACCAAACTCACAGTAATGCAGCTCCGCGCTGCTCTTATTATTAAAGAGCTGGTTCCTATTCTCTGCTACAGAGACCCCCCCCCACAAAGAGGGGAAACCGATCCGCGTCACGCGCACACGCACCCCTGCGAATTTCCCTCACTAAAATGTTACAATGTTTTTGTGTTCGATGACGTTCAGAAATATGCGCCGTCTGCCAGAAGGTGAAGGTGAAAATGCATTGTAACGCGCGTTACTGACCTTTGTACCGAATAAATATAACCCATTTTTTTGTGAAATGCCTTACATTACCACGTTACAGCAGGAAGCAATACATTACAGTGATTACATTACTTTTGTAACGCGTTACGCGTTGTCTGATCAACCAAAATAACCTCACCTGTAGACCACACCCAGGAGGCGTGAACTCTGACTTTCACACCTCTATCAGACCTCCATAAAGATCGGGAAATTCCATTGTTCTAGAGTGAGACTGGGGCAAGCAACGAAACAGGCACAAGGGGATGGGCTAGCCCGAGGCCTGTGAGTTTGGGAGACCAGCAGCATCACCTGAGATGCGATCGTTTTACCGTAACGTTTGTTCTTTAATAAATATTCTTGATTCGAACATCATTCTCAGATGTCTCCTGTTCGTCCGCTGGTTCGTCATTATTTGAACACAACAACAGTCAAGCCGGGAAACATTTAAGCTTATCGTCTGGTTCCACTGACGCATGCGCACAGCTGAAGTTTTGCGACAGCGGAGACGATGGCGTAACACCGGCATTCTGGATAGAGACGTAAATTAGGGTTGGTGTCGTGAAGCCTTGTGCAGTAACAGTAACCTGTGGGGGAAAAAGGCATTTTAAACCTTATTTAGGGGCAAAGTCATCAAACCTTTTCAGCGATTTTTATCATATTCTACTGCTGTTTCTATACATGTAGTTTTTATGTCCAGTGAAAGTGCAGTTCTGACTCTCTGCCCATTCAATGAGATAGGAGGTAGGTCTTGTTAGAGCTGCCCGGAGGCGTTGCAAAGATGGCGGCGAGTGGCATGACTTGCCTAAAAGGACTTTGGTCAAGTTCAATCTCGTTATTTTCACAGTGTCTTTAAAAGAATAAATAAATCTGTGTTCAGAGAATTTTACAAGTTGACTTGGTTTGGTTCAAGATAAGTTAGTGGTTTGAGTGGAAATAAATATAACTTCAGCATGGTAACAAAAATGATCAAACAAAAGTACTAGTCATATGAGGCACTTTACTTAGTTTTACATGCAGACAAACAGCAGCAAATGAAGCTGTCCTAACTATGTCCAGGCTCTACCTCTGTACTCTACCAATGTAGGAAAAGGTATGAGATTAATATCAATCTTTACATTTCACTCAAAGAGCCTTCACAGAATGGGGAGCAGTGAGTAAGTCTTTGCCAAGATGTTGACGAATCTGGTTGAGTGAAACTATTGAGTGGTCAGAACCAAAACTTTATTCCGCGCAGATATCACGGACCATGTCCACTCCGTCCAATGTTACGGCCATTTCCCTTCATCAAGCCAACTGGCCCTCGCAAAGTTGCAAAACGGCCCCATTGTAAACGATGGTTGAAGAGCAGGTGACATAACATAGTACTTGCAGGGTTCCGTCCATTTAAGAGGTCGCACTTTGTAAAATGGATCTGTAAGGTTTGCTTATTTACTAAAGTGGCCAGCTAGCATCACATTAAGCCTCAACTGACACGTTTATGACTGTCACATGTTCTATTAGATACAACCAACGCTCAATCTCATCAGTGATCCGTAGAGGTGACAATGATATCAGCATGGTGTTTGGAAAAGTGACTTTTTATAGGCAGAGTTGGTGATGTAAAAAGCAAGTTGAGTGACACTCGACGTGCACACAAAGTAAGTGGTGGAGCTTTATGGAGAATTTGTTGTCCATACACCAAATGCTATCGGCTGAATTGAGTGCTAAATTATTTGAATGTTTCTTCTCTCGTGACTTTTATATGGAAAAATCAAGTGGGGCCTTTTACTACTGTCAAGATATTTGATCATTTTAGAATGTGTTCTACTTTATGGGTTGGAGATATTTTACTGGCAGAAGTTAATTTACAACACAGCTGAGTCTGGCTCTGTTCAAGTTAATTATTTAATGGTCATCATAGGTGAATTATAATTTGATTGCTTCTTTGAATTGTTCAATTGTATTTTCTCCTATAATCGTCAATGTGATTTAGTGAACAGTGAGAGTCCAATTCAAGTCCGTTTGGCGGGTCTAGCTAAATCAGGCAATTAGACAGCGACAGAGGTTGGGGGTTATTGGTAGTCTTGTCGCACCACCTGCACAAGGTAACGTTTGTTTCTCTCTGTCTCTCCCTCTTCTTTATACCTCTGCAATTGTTGCCGACCCCTCTCACCCCAGACATTACCTGTTTGTGCCCCTTCCATCTGGCAGGAGGCTGAGGTCCATCAGGACCAAGACCTCCCGCCACACAAACAGTTTCTTCCCGTCGGCAGTAGGGCTCATCACCCGGTCACTTTATAACACTGCATATGCACTAACACGTTCACTGTTGTTTCATGTTTACTGGTGCACTTTAGATTGATAACCTTATTCTACTTTCTATATACTAACCCCTGGCCTTTACTAACCCATAGTACTGTTTTATATTATATTATATTTTTTATAACTTTTATTTTTCCTTGCACTATGTTGTCCGTTGTCCTGTCCTCCACTGTCGTCTATTCTGTTGCACAAAACGGCATGTAAAATTCCTAGTATTTTACATTCCTAGTAGCAATAAATGTTTTCTGATTCTGATTCTGATGCTAAAGCACAGGGAGCACAAACACACATCAACTGACGCCTAATTTACAGACTTGGTGAAGGCCACAGTTCCACTGTCCAAATGCAGAGCGAGAGCGTCCTCATCTGGACATCTTTTGTCAATACAGCCATTTTCGAGGGGCGGTGAAGCGGACTACAGAGCGGGTGTATCTTCCAGAATATACAGCTTTTTAAATATAGTTTTATGATGGAACATTACATTTGAGATAATGGAAATAAGTAAATAATAACAAGGTCACTTAATTTTATTTTATTTTAAAAAGTGCTCCCCAATCAAGCATAAGACAAAAAGCCAAATACACATTTAGTGGTTTATTTGACAACTGTTTACTTCTTTAGATCTCTTTAAAAATGGACTAAAATAAGCATTCGATAATGTTTACTTTACATAATTAAACTTCAAAACTGGGGAAGACTGAGTGCGGTTTGATAAAAAAAGCAGAAGGGGGGGATTTTTTTTTGCTGCCGGTGTCGGCATGCGGGCTGACCGGAGAGGGAGGGCGGGAGGGGGGGGGGGGGCGCTGTCTTTGTCTGCTGTCGACCGGCGCACCTCCGCGGATACGCGCGCGTGTCCATCCGCACACGCACATCACGCGCTGCGCGTAGGGAACCAAATGTAGTTTGTGTTCGATGACGTTCAGAAATATGCGCCGTCTGCCAGAAGGCTGCTGAACAGCTGCTCTGATGTATCGACACTGAAGATCATTAGATTTCAAGAGTTTAAGTAGGCGAGCAGTTAAGTTGCATTCATCGCTATCAAAGGGGGGCAATCCTTGTCCCTATCGGAGATAAAAAAAATCCCCCCCTGTCCCCCCCCACAAATCGCACCCTGGTGATAACCATTGGTACATTTTTATCCTCCTTTTCTCAGCGCCATTGCGGATAATCTTGGGTTAATATTGTCCTCACTACTTGTCCTCTGTCATCTTGCAAACCTTATAACTGTCTGTACCACTTTACAAGACCACATTGAAAATGTAAGTGTGTCTTCAATAGGCTACAACCCCCGCCTACTGCACCAGTATACTTTCCCTCATTGTGTCCTTCTTTCCGCTTCCTTCCTGTCTTTCTGCTGTCTGATCATCAAGCCTCATTAGGCCCCGGCTCCTCGGTTAGAGGCCCCTGGCATGGCACAAAATGGCCACCCTCAGGCCCTCCCGCTGCCTGCCAAGGAGCAATGAAACTGTGAAAGTGCCTTGTGATGTCTCCGCCGCCCCGGCAGATCTATCCATCAACTCACCGTTTATCACCGGCGTCCACTGGCAGGCCGATCCATCAGAGACTAAAGTGTCAGGGCTGGCCGGAAAACTCCAGTAGTTTCTGTAGTAAATAAGGAAGAAACGCAGCGGGATCACAAAGGAGGAGGAGGGGTGGGGGGGCGGCAGAGGAAAGGATCAGGGGACAAACTCTACTTGCCTGACTTGATGGAACAGACGAAGGAGAAGAGGAGGGACAGTGATGTTAGCCTCCTCTCAGTTATCAATACTAACTAGTTCCATATTAAATAAATATATATATATAAATAAAGCATTGTACAGTTTTCATGTTGTTTAATATTTATCAATTATTTTACTCCATTACATCTCAAAGCACCACGTCACCAAGTGGTCAGTCTCCCACCTGTAGACCCCAGAGATCAGTCCAATGAGGGTGGTGTCATCCACAGACTTCAATTGCTTGACAGACTGGTTGCTGGAGGTGCAGCTGTTGGTATACAGGGAGAAGACCAGAGGGGAAAGAACGCAGCTTTGGGGGGAACCGGTGTTGGTGGTCCGAGAGCCTGAGACCTGTTTCCCCAGCTTCACGTGCTGCTTCCTGTCCGACAGGAAGTCTGTGATCCACTTGCAGGTGGAGTTGGACACGTGCAGCTGGGAGAGTTTGTCCTGCAGCAGAGACGGGATGATGGTATTAAAAGCAGAGCTGAAGTCCACAAACAGGAGATCCTGGCGTAGGTTCCTGGTGAGTCCAGAAGCTGGAGGATGAAGAGGAGGGCCATGTTGACAGCATCGTCTACAGACCGGTTGGCTCTGTAGGTGAACTGCAGGGGGTCCAGGAGGGGGTCGGTGAGGGTCTTCAGGTGGGACAGGACTAGCCGTTCAAAGGTTGGTGGAGCTGTGGGGGATGGAGTCAGGACATTGTCTATGGAATCTACAGTAGAACTTTACCTGGTCTGCTAGGCGGAGGTCATTCATGGAGTGGGGGGCCCTTAGCTTGTAGTTTGTGAGGTGTTTAAAGCCTCTCCAAACTGAAGCAGAGTCATTAGCTAAGAATTGTTGTTGCAGATTCTCAGAGTACAGTTGTTTAGCATCTCTCACCGCCTTGCTCACGGCGTGATGAGCCCTGCTGACTGTGATCTAGCAGTGATCCGGCGTGTTCTCCTCTCTGGTTGGACATTTAATAAATTCCTTTGTAGGTGTTTGTGGTTGAGGTTTCCTTTGTTAAAGTCCCCAAGGACAATAACAAGGAGTCCGGGTTGGTCCGCTCCACATGCTGTATCTGGTCAGCGAGCGTCCGCCGTGCCTCCTGCACGTTGTAAACACCAACCAGGATGAATAAAGCGAACTCACGGGGAGCCAAAGGGTTTTCAATTAATGAAAAATTATTCCAGCTCAGGAGAACAGTGTTGTTGGATCACTGTTACATCGTTGGACCAGCTGATGTAGTAGAAGCAGATTCCTCCACCCTTCGTCTTGCCGGAGAGCTCCGTGTCGCGGTCCGCTCTGAGCAGCTGGAACCCCCCCTGCTGGAGGGTAGAGTCCGGTATCGATCCACGTCTCCGGGAAACACAGAACAGAGGATGAAAAATAGTGTCTGCCTCTCCTCACCAGCAGATGAAGCGAATACGAATTGCCTCAGAGGGCTTACGGTCTGTACGCATGCGACATCCTCCGACAAGACCCTCACGTCGGCGCAGGAAACCCCTCCCCCAAACATGCAAAAGAAACGCGAAGATGAAATTAGCCAATAAAATGATTTGGGATCTTAAGATTAGTTACCATGATGAAAATACGATTGTGATCCGATGAGTCCCCTGACTATCCATGAGCACCGTGAATTGCAGAGTCGGGGGATGGCAGCAGCGTCAGGGGCCGCCCCCTGACCATTCGTGAGCCATCACAAATTAGCAAAGCGTCGGAGACTGCAGCAGCAGCCTTGGGGCTGCCCCCGGACCGTTCATGAGCTCCATGAACTAGGGGACGGCAGCAGCGTCAGGCGCCGCCCCCTGACCCTTCGTGAGCCATCACGTATTAGCAAGACGTCGAAGACTGCAGCAGCAGCATAAGGGGCCACCCCCCGGAACATTCATGAGCACCATGAAATGGGGACGGCAGCAGCGTCAGCGCAGAGAATGGGCAGTATGACGATCCGTTGGCAGTCCACGGAACTGGCAGAGGAGGCGCAGGTGAGAAGCAAACCAGGCTCGCGACATCAGCTTCCCTTTCTGCGTGACAAACAGCGGCTCCTGTGGGCCAGCGCCAGGACAGCACCTCAGGTGGGCCCGCATGGAAACCAGAGACAAAAGGTAGTGTTAGACTCTGAAATGAACAACATTACCTTTACCTTCACCTTTTTTTACTGTTTTTTTCACTTCATGGTGATTATGAAGTGAAATATCAGAAATCGTTAGGTTGTGATTTGCGTGAGTAAATTTCACCACCCCTTAGAACCAAAAACTGTGAGAACGACCGTCTCTACAACTGGTCGGTGTAAGGCCTAAAAACACCCATCCCGTAATTGAGATATGATTGTTTAACCAAAGGTAAGTAAAGGGGAGACGTTTACCATTGCCTTGTGGTGAACGTCTTTTGAGCCCGTTCGGCAAAAAGGCGAATGGATGGTTCCCCAAAATCCTGGAGGCCGAGGGATCCAGCAGCGCAGATGGAATTGAATGCCGGCGACCATGCTTGATGGAGAAGGGCTGCAGTTTTCGGTCCTCAAAGCAATGGACTATGAAAGCGCTAATATATATGGCAGAGCAACTGCTACAGAGAAAGAAGCAAAAAGTTGATGAAATAGGACCAAGCTGAGTCATACGATTTAATGTAGAGCAAGCCAGGCCCCCCTGCATATACTGCGTGGCAGAGCGCACATAGATTGGAGGGGGTTATTCAATCTAGAATGGTCTGGCTGAAAGGAGGGCATCCCAGGCTCGATTGGCTGCAGCTGGACACGGGAGATGGAATCCTGAAAATTAAAGCGAGACAAAGAATCGGCCGCTTGATATTCAAATCGGGATATGCTCAGCCCGAAAACACAATTCCCGAAATTTGACAGCCATGCGAGACGTCTCGGGAACCCATTTATGAAAGGGACAGATGAGCGCCTCTTATTAGAAATGTTAACGGTAGCTTCGTTGTCGCAGACAAACAGAATTTCTTCCGAGCCCAATGTTTAATTGGGTTCAGGAATCCTCCTCGACAGCGCGGAGTCATGGCCAGCAGCAGGGTGATTAGGAGCCGACGAGCGGAGCCATCGCGCATCAGCGGTTTACGAGCGGACATAACAAGAGGCGAGAAGCGAGCCGCAAGTCGGCAGAGAAGCGAGCTGCAGCAGGTAGGAGCAAGGCTGAATCTGCTTTAAATAGGGCGCCCTGTTTGAGTGTAGCCATTAGTGAAGGGGTTTTGACCAGCTGGTGCGCTAATCCAGATCAGCTGATGAGACCGTGTGTTGGCCAATAGCGTAGCAGCGCCTTGACTACCTGGCCTGCCAGAACTGATGCTGACGCTCAATTTTGAGCGATCCAAGTGTATCTCTCAGCAGCCACACACCTCCTGCTGCTTTCATCCATCTCATTGGACGTCGGACAGACGGCATGCTGGGTAGTGGAGCAGCCTCTGGTCCTAGCTGGGTTAGCTTAGCTTTTATCTCAGCTCTCTACTTTAAAAATAAAGATTTTTATCATACTTTTCTTCACCGATGTTGCAAGAGCAAAAAGTCATTCCTTTCATTATTTTTTCTCATCAAATCGATTGTGCATTAAGCCTCCTATCATTTAAACTAGTAAAGTGGTTCAAATGATCTGAGCTGTGCAGACATACCGCTCCTGATGGGACTAAGCCTCTCTTCTTTCAAGCACCGGACATGGGGGGACAGAGCCTTCTCCATAGCTGCCCCCTCCCTCTGCAACGCTCTCCCCAATCCCACCCGAGACTTCACTGACCTCTCCAAATTGAAATCACTAATCAAACGCACCTCTTCAGAACTGCTTTTACTGTATGACTGTCTATTCTGTGCGTGGCAGCGGCAGCAACCTGTCAATCACACACAATCGCACAGTTTGCAGACTTATCCATTTGACTGCAAATGGACCATCATTTACAAATGAACATCATGCTGAATTGAAGAGCACTTGAAGCTACAGGTTGAGACAAGAGTAATGTGTTCAAGTGCACTTTCCTTCATCCTTTCAGATGTTGATTGAACAAATAAATGTTCTGAGTTTGTGTTTTGTTTTGTAATGTAGTAGTGAGTCTTCCTTTTTTATCTCAAAGGAATTTGAAATTGTTTGAAAATAAGAAATTGGTCATTTAAGCAACATGAAGAGCCCAAATCCAGCCCAGGGCTAGGTTGGTTAAAGAAAGACACAGGCTGGACAGGCTGGATCTATTACAAGTTAGGCCTCTAGACATCATCTTACATTCACTAATGCACACACACACACACACACACACACACACACACTTTCAATGTCCAGCAAATGATCACATTTTATTAAATGCAAGAGTCTAATTTACTGTTTCCAATTCCCACTCAGTGATTTAAGTTATTTTTTCATCTCATCTGTCTTCCTTTTAACGGGGACTCCAACAGACCGTGTCCTCTGATGACACCAGGGGTCACAGGGGCTTTCCTATTGGTCTACTCAGTCGCACCAGCAAAGGTGCCCTCTCCGTCAGTGGATTTCCTTTAACCTGTTTCCAGAGTAGCGCAGATGGGCTGAGAGACTCCACTTTCTATAGTCCAGTATCCATCGCGTTGTGCCCCCGGGGGTCAAAGTGTCTGACCTCGTGCTGACAGGACAGCAACGCCGACCTTTACCGGCGATGACGGCGGCGTCCTTGCGAAATGTCAAGCTGAATGTCAAAGCATGACCTCAGGCCAAGGGTTCGACACTTCATCCCCAAGGCACTGCATTGAGTCTAAAAAAAGCTGCTGTTGACATTCGTCAGCCAGGAAGGGTGTCCTCTTCGCTCTCAGACGGTCATCCAACGGCTTTATAACAGACTACTTGGCTCGATGGCTAAAAAGCTACCATGTGGAGGAGACTTAGATCTCATCCAGTACCAAATGCTCCAGCTGTTAGATCACTAGACCAGTGCTAACCTTCTGCAGCCGACCACAGCTCCACTTAGTGGAAGCCTGGAGTCAAGGAGTGCAACGGTTAGCATGACCTAGCAACACCTTAGGAAAGGCCTTTTGGTGTTTTGTGAACATATTAAACAAACAGGATATGATCATTAAGGAGTGTGAGATGTGGGTTTCTGTTTGTGTGTTTTTTTATAATCTTTTGACTTGTAGAAAAGATGGTGTGACCGGATGAGACCATATAAGGCAGACAATGTGAATTGTTGAAGGGAGAGCACAGGAAAAATGAAGATAAAATATTATCTGTGGCCGAAGGGAGAGCCAGTTTGAACCCATTTTCAGGGCAAGGCCGAAGGCTACGTGAAGGAGTACCAGGCACTCATTGTTCGGGGAAGGCAGAATGTTACAGAAGGATGAACTGAGTTGAAGCAACGTTCAAGGACAAGAGAGGTTATAAAAAAAGAGTCAGACAGCGGACGGACTCTGAGACGGACAGCTTGCGAAGCGTGTTTCAGGTCTCCAGGTATACCTGCGGAGGTAGTGTATCACTTTATCTCTTCTAAATAAAATGTTAACTTTTTTAACTTTAATTGAGTGCCGTATTGGATTCTTCTCATCAACCAACTCGGGGGGATAAGAAATCCCAACAGGAGTTTTTGAGTAGAGCTAGGCCTTTTTTGGTCTGAGCTTAATAATTAGCATAGACAGTAAGCACATCGGTATTGTTGCTCTTCTCACAAATGAATGAGTTCATTTGTATTATACGCACCCAAATCACTCTATTTGCACCCCAGTATTTAATCTGCACTCCACAGTTGATGGCAACACAACCTTCTATTGTAATTTTATTTATGGTTGAACCCGTTTGAATTTGTTTTCACGTATCATCTGTTTTTTATCGCTCTTCGCTGTGTGGGAATTCTTCACGCTGCCCGATATCACCAAGTATTTTGACGACAACACTTAGGAAGTGATGACTAAGTTTATCATTTCCGGTTTGAACATTTATGTATATTTTTATTTTCAGTCAGTGCAACAGACTATGAGTATCGTCTCATTAAAAATCCACATCTAATGATACGGTAAAGGCTCAGGGATTACAAAATTCACCTTGTTTATGGGGCTTTGAATCCAAAAGCAAAAAGAAAGTATAAAACATAATTATGATTTGTTTATTATTTTGGTTTCATCAATTTATTTGTACTATTCCTCGCTTGCAAGACAGAAAACATCGTCGCTCAAGGTCTTCTCAAGGTCTCCTCCCGTCAGATCCGTTCTTTCCCCAGGGTGAACTTTTCCTCCTGAATAAAGAGGAAGACAGAGAGAAGCGAGTAAAAGTCCTGAGTAAGCGTCGCCTGCTGAGAGAAGTTTTTCCGCCATCAATCCTCTGTCGGTGTCTGGCTCCCTCGCCTCGTTAGCTAATTGAATAAATGAAAGATTGCTCCCTGCTCCTTGGGTATCGTGTGTCTGAGTTGTTTCTTTTTTTTCCGCTGTTCTGTTTTCAGTCTTTTCTGTCCTCCTCCGCCTATTTTCATGTGGAATTCGCATAAAAATAACATTATAGTAATGACACCAGATGTAATGGGTGTCCATGTTGATGCCTTGTGTGTGTGTGTGTGTGTGTGTGTGTGTGTGTGTGTGTGTGTGTGTGTGTGTGTGTGTGTGTGTGTGTGCGTGTGTGTCTCAGGTCCTGAAGGGATGGGTGTTTCAAATGACACCTCCAGATCTGCTGGATATTACGAGGAAAGAGACAAGGTGGGAATTTATTTTAGGGGAGTAAGAGACCGGGGGAGAGACACGGAGGAGAAAGGAAGAGGAGCAGAGGAACCAAGAGCAAACAAAGCATGCAAAAATATGGTAAAGGGTAAAGACATTGAGGATTCTGAATAATATTCTAATCAAACCCCCGGGAATGATGGTTGAGAAAAGCACGCTAACTTTAAGTGTGTGTTGCTTTAATAACGCAGAGAAGGGCTCTTTGTCGTTCTCCCAGCCGCGTTCCGCTGTCATTAAACGCTGATGTGCAGATGGCGGCAGCCTGTTAAAGCACTCTTACCTCAGTCTTCCACAGCAAAGTGTTTATGACCAGCCACCATAATGCGCCATAATGCATTGCCAGCTATTAATTATATATATCAGTGTCTGCTCTCATACTGACTAACAACTTCTGTACCTGCCCTGTAACAAGTTACAGTAAAATTACGAGGAATTCTCAACAGAAATTAATCAATCAAGAAATTTGTCAATACAGAAAATATTTTGTACAGCACACTACTGTTTAAAGTCCATCCTGCCCTTTTGGCTCACTGAACAAGGTAATGTGGATATTATCATTGTCGGCATTGCCATGTTCAGTCATTTTGTGTTGAATTTATGCTACGTTAGCTTCGGCTACAGCATTTGCTCATGTTATGTTCATTTAATTTTTTTTAATTCAAAGGTCCAACACAGGATATGATCCTTTTATGTTGTAAAATGTAACTAGGCTTGTGTGAGTGCCGGACTTACAGAACCATGTTCCCTAAAAATGTAGTTCCAGACTTTGTTCAGAATATGTTCAGTATTTTACGATTGCATTGAACAGTATTTTTTTTTGTTGTTGAATATGATCACATGTGGTAATAAATCCAATTTCATGTTTTATTTGTGTTTAAAAAAGATGTGATTACTGTTGTGTTTGACCCTGATTAACTTTAATAAAAGTATATTATTGAAAAGCTATCTCTTGAGTCCTTGAGTAAGCAATTCTAAGGAGTTTTATTTTGAAATCTAACAAATTTAAGGCATTAACTTATAACAGTGTCATAACGTAAATATACATTTTACAGTAATTAACTGTTCATGGGCATCACGTTAGGAACAGTAAAATAACGGTGTAATGTTTCTATACAGCCCTGTATTGGACTGCTGCAGGATGATTGCTTTCCCAATTGTCTACCATATAAGGAGGGATCGGTAGATCTGCCCTCTCTCACTCTGGCGACGGGCGCGTACCTTCCTCTTCCGGGTACCTGGCTGCAGGTCATGCAGACGCTCTGCACTCTCTGGTATTGCGCAAATTGAGTTGCACTGCGCAGGTATATAGTAAATCATTGCGCGTCAACGTTTCCATCCGTGCGCCGTAGTAACGTGTGTTTATGCACTGGCAGGTCGGAGGCGTGTGTCGGTTCGCCCCCCTTCTGGTGCCGGAGCTATGCCACGCTGAGGGCTCGGCCCCAGGCTACCCCTGCTGCTGCTTTGTGGGGATAAAACAAACTTTTCTCTTTACGAATGTAGCCCACTGCTGCGTCACAGGTATTGAGGGTTAGCACTTAATGTCCAGTATTGATTTTATGTTTGGCTACCTGAAGTAACAGGAGGTGGATAGCAAGGGAGATTTTCCTTAATCGTTTTGTAATTATTTAGTTCTTTGAGTTCACACTGTATAATATGTTGCTATTATTTTCCTAAATTAAAATATAAACGATCGGGTCTTTCCCCACCTCACGCTCGCCACATGTAGCAGATATCAAACTCTCAGTCCACAAGCCAATGGGTGACGTCGCAATGACTGTGTCCACTTCCTAGATACAAACTAAGGCTCAAATGCGGCCAAATGTAAAAAGGACATGTATTGAAAGAGGACACAGTTGCTGTAGAGGCCTGTCTGGCTTTTGTGAGACTAATGAAACCCCATGATGTAATATTCTTTTTGGGTTCTTTTTTGTGGACAATTATAATTTGCGCGACTGATTATAACTGAAATCATATTTGTATTATCATAAGCCTCAAGTCCCAACGTGAATATGCAGCTATGTCACCAATGCAGCAAGCTCAATACTTGCATGATATTGCAATGCCCCCTGCAGGAGAGAAAGGAGAACCTCCTGCTTACCTCAAGCCAAACTGTGTGCTTGGACTCCACTGAATTTAAACAACATCTCACAGTCTTTGACATTTGACGTGAATTAGTGCAGCCGCACAACCACAGCCTCTATTATAAATGTGTTTCTTTTTTTCCGGCCTTTCGGTGTCCAGCACGGTCGGGAAGTTGAACTCAATCTTGTTAACACACTTCGTTTTTCAGACAACTCACTTGGTCATCAAATTACCAAATCACTACAAGCATAGTAAGTGATGGATGGCAATTGAACCTGCATCCTTTTAAAGCACTTTCTGCTGCCTGTAATTTATCATGATGCCATATCACCGCGATGAGCGACCCCACTTCAGTTCCCTGCCGCGATATTGCCGAGGTAATTTCGGCACGACTCTCTCTACAGATGCCGGGAGACATCTTAACCCGAGACAAGACTTATTAAGACTGATAAGACATCGTTTGCCTTAAGGCTTTTACCTTGAGGAAGGAAAATATATTTTCAAAATAACGCATCACTTGAGTTTCTGCCTGCTAAGTAGTGGCAAAATGTAAGACCTTTAGGCTGGTCTCGAGATGGAAATGATTTGCTTAACACGCGCTGCTTTTCTACATTCTAATGATGTACTTGAAGGTGCGCAGGGCCCTTAATGGTTTTCAGGGAAAAGCCACTTTTGAGTTGGAGTGCTTTGAAATCTGCGTGTGCCGTCTTGTTAGAGGATAACCTTCTCTCTTTGCCGCCCTCCTCCTGTGCATTACAGCAAAAGTGTGGGTGGCCTATAGGTGGTGTCTGTGGGGGAGGTAGGGGGTTTGGGTGGGGGTGCGTGTGACCGCGCTCTAATGGCGTGTCAGAGTGAATTAGCCTCTGCGCGGCGTCCGCCTGGCACACGCCGCAGCCTGCCCTCTGCCCACCGCCCCGCATATGTGCCCAAGATTAGAATTAATAAGCGGTGCTGCCAATCATGCTTTAATCACAATAACTCTGCATTTAGGGGGCACGTGGAGGTCACAGGCATCTGGGCCTCAGGATGGCCAATCTGGAGCAGCTAATAAGGCAGGTTTAGGTGTGTTACTGATGGACTCATTTACAGTTGTTGTGGTGGCAGCCACAGTGAGACTGGCAGGAGTAGCACGGGATGATAACTAGAAAACTAGCAAGAGCCCGTTGGCATCTGACGTTGACTTAGAGGGCTTTAATCCCGCTCAAACGTAAAAACAACCCCATCATTATTTATCTAGGGGCAGTTGAGGGGAGGTCAAACACACAGGACTTTCAGTCAGGAAACAGCTGTTTGTGTCCAGTGTCAAACAAAGTCAAGGCTGACTCATTTGACCTTAGCTGTTATGTACTTCCCTGACACCTTTGCACAACAAACATTCTGCTTATTTTGGCCTAGGACAAACACAAGAGGCCCAAGAGTACTTTGATTACCTCACTTACGTTGAAAATGTGTTTCTTTTTTTCTGTGTGGAAAGCGAAATTTGATGTAAACCTGAACGTTTATTTAAAAAATACACCCCCGGAATAGTAGAGATTCATAGTATGAGGCATTAGAGCACTGACCAAGCATCGCATTTTGACAAGTTGAGAGGAATCTGATCCATCGCCAATGCCGATGCATCAGATTATCTCACTGAATTAAGGACTTCCATCCAACAGAGACTTGCAGTACTTTTGAACTTCAATGCATGACAGTGGAATCCAAAACAAACTCGCTGGTGTGTGTGCTGATTTATAGACTTCCTAAGCCAGATAAAGATTTTATTGCTGAATTTTCAGGCTTCCTCTCTCATTTTGTGTCATTGCACGACCGCTTACTTGTACTGGATGATTTTAAAATTCATGTATGCTTCCCAGATAAACCAATGGTAAAAGAGTTCTGTGATGCTGTGATTGCATTTGGTCTCACTCAACATATTGATCAAGCCACTCGCATATTAGGTCATACCCTTGATTTTGTTTTGTCTTATGGTTTTTCTGTAGGTAATATTATGGTTGAGGAAACGTCCTTCTCTGACCATTTACCTGTTTTATTTAACTTTGTCACCTCTAACCCTGTGCAGGCGGCTAAAGTTACTGGCCGGTACTCTCTCTATATAAATTCTCAGTCAGCAGCCCAGTTCTGACTTTTTTGTCAAAGAGGCCATTGCTGCTACCATGTCCTCAGCCTCCTCTGCCTCATCCAGCCCAGATATGGATATGGTTGCTTTTTTCCACTCCTCCTGCTCAGCCATTCTTGATATGGTGGCTCCTTTTTGTCACAGGGATCCAAAATTTAAATCTCAAGTCTGGTTAGATGATGCCTCCCGCTCACCTCAGGCAGGCCTGCCAGAGAGCTGAAAGGAAATGGCCTTCACAAGTGCTGATGCTTGTGAGAAATGTAAGAAATTTTTCATTGATAAAATCGAAAACATCAGAGCACTGTCCCCCCCCCCCCCCTCCTCTGCCTTCCCCCACGGTTAAGGTGTCTTCAGGGCCTTTACTTATTTTCAGTCACTTTGCTGATGTATCGCTAGCAGATCTCAAGGACATAGTCCTCTGTAAGAAACCCACATCTTCCCCTGGTGATGTTGTACCCTCTCCTATCTTGAAAGATGCTTTTGACGTGTTGGGCCCTTCCATACAGCTAGTTATCAACTCCTGTTGGACATCTGGTGCTGTCCCTGCCTGCTTTAAGCATGCGGTGGTCCAACCCCTGCTTAAAAAGCCCAACCTGGATGTAAATTCTTTTAACAATTACCGCCCCATCTCTGAACTCCCTTTCCTTTCCAAGGTACTGGAGAAAGTAGTGCTGGCCCAGTTGCTTCCCTTCCTGACTGAGCATAACATCCTTGAGCCCTTGCAGTCAGGTTTTAGAACACTCAGTACTGTACTGAATCGAAACGATCTGCTTCTCGCTTTAGATTCAGGTCAAAATGCAATCCTGGTTCTATTGGACCTCAGCGCAGTGTTTGGTAGTGTGGACCTACAACACCCTCCTTACCCGTCTTGAGGACTGGGTAGGCATAAAGGGGACTGCACTACTTTGGTTCAGCTCCTACCTCAGACACAGAACCTTCTCAGTATCCCTTAGTTGCTCGTCTTCCTCCTCAGCTCCTGTTTCCTATGGCAAGGCTCCATTTTGGGCCCTTTGCTGTTCTGTTTATACATGCTCCCCCTTGGTGACATCATCCAGTGATATGACATCTCTTTTCACTTCTATCCTGATGACACCCAGCTATACCTGCCCTTAAAATCTGATAACTCCATTCAGCCTCTTCTGGATTGTCTCTAGGATATTAAGTGCTGGATGAATAATAACTTCCTTCAGCTAAATGATGACAAAATAGAGGTCATCATTTTTGGTTATTATAAAGCTAGACCCCTGATTGAAGGAAAACTAGCCCACCTCCCCATCCACATGTCAAAAATCTAGGTGTCATCCTCGATTCCGAGCTCTGTTTTAAAAGGCAGATTAGCTCTGTTATCAAGAGTAGCTTCCATCAGCTGAGAATTATTTCCTATCTCAAACCCTCTTTGTCTCCCAAGGATTTAGAAACAGTAATTCATGCATTTGTTACATCCCGGTTAGATTATTGCAACTCCCTCTATCTTGGTGTCCCCCAGTCCCAACTTTCTCGTCTGCAATTGGTACAAAATGCAGCTGCTAGGTTGCTTACTGGCACCAAGGAATACCAACACATCACCCCTGTACTGGCCTCCTTACATTGCCTCCCCATTAGCTTTAGGGTCCACTTCAAAGTCCTTCTGATTGTTTAAAAGGCACTGCATGGGTTGGCTCCCTCATATATTTCAGACCTCCTCCATCCCCTCTCAGCATCCAGGTCCCTCAGATCTGCCGACAAGGGTCTTCTCTCTGTGGCCCGCACCCGCCTCAAGCAAAGAGGCGATAGAGCTTTTGCGGTAGCAGCCCCACGTCTGTGGAATAGTCTCCCCCCAGATGTTAGATTGTCTCCCTCCATCACCGCTTTTAAATCAAGACTAAAGACCCACCTTTACTCCTTGGCCTTCCCTGCTTCCTAGCTGCCCATCTCTCTGTGTCTTCTGTACTAATGCGATTTATTTGTTTAGGGTTGTGTATTTGTCTATTGTGTTTCTGTATTTGTCTTGCTTACTTTCTCTGTGCTTGCCTTTTATATTCTGCTTGTTCTGATTTGTTTTTATTTTTAGCCATATCCTCTGTACAGCACTTTGGTCAGTGGAAACTGTTTAAAATGTGCTCTATAAATTAAATTTACTTACTTACTTACTTACATAATAAGACCAATCAAAGGTGAATACAACAAAGAGTTTTTATACAACTCGCAGTGGAAAGTAGTACTTTGTCTTTTCAGCCTTGATTTCCCAAACATCCTACATCCACATGTTGATAAAGTTAACCTTCTCCTCTAATACGCTCGAGGTGGAAGACACGGAGAAGCAGAGCGATTTCTGAAGAGACAGTTGTGTGTAAATAGAGTACTTATTCACAGTGCTTTGCTTTCATGTGAAAGCAACTCTTTGGTGTTTTAAACCATGTTGGTAGCAGCAGGAATGGTAAGATTAGTCCAGACTGAAATATGAGAAAGATCTAAAAGTGTTTTGCAACAGTTGCAGTAAGAGGTGGAAATAAATGCAAATAACAATAAACCGATAATCCAAAACGTACAAATTCAACATACCGTACATTAATAAGGATAAGGATCACCAGTTTTAATAAAGACAATATTACACACAATATCCCATTATTGGTGATTATGTCCCATTATATTGTATGTCAGAAAATAAATATATATCCTTTTTTGTTTAATTAACATTATTTTTAGGGCTGTCAAAAACAGTGTGTTAACTGTCAGGTCGCGCTGTCGGTGTGAAGGTGCGGACCGGAAGGAGGGAGACGCAGGGTTCCAAAAAAAAAAAAGACTTTAATAGTCAAATGCTCAAAACTAAAAAAAAAACCTCGAGGGGCAAAACAGTTGAGGGACACGAACAGCAACACCTCACACGGACGCCAACAAAGCCAATGACTCGACAGGGAACAGCGGACTCACAGGGCTTAAATACACAAGGAAGGTGCAGGTGATTAGACACAGCTGGAAACAATCAGACACAACAGACACAGTCACAGGGAAGACGACAGGACAAGGCAGGAAGTGAAGCTAACCCAGGTAGACCAGAAACACGAGACTACAAAGTAAAACAGGAAAGAGACCAAACCGTGACAGTTAACAACGTTAATTAGTTGTTTGTTGTAATTACGTTTTTAACGCATTTCACGCATGCGCAGTGTGACAAATTATTCAGAAAAGTACTTCTTCCTCTAGGCCAGTGGTTCTCAACCGGTGCCCGCAGCCCCCCGCGCATGTTGAAATGCGGTTGTGTGTGTGTGTGTGTGTGTGTGTGTGTGTGTGTGTGTGTGTGTGTGTGTGTGTGTGTGTGTGTGTGTGTGTGTGCAGCTCGCGGAGTTTTACCTGCCAACACTCCCGTTTTTTACCCCTATCACCCGGATGCCTCCCGGTTTGTTATTTCTCCCGGGAAACGTTGCTTATGCCCCCCCCTCCCCCCGTCAACAACTCAGACCAGAAAGCGAGCGAGAAAAATGTCAGCCCCCCCTCGTCGACCGTCACTCGGATCTCCCGTATTTTCGTAACCTAATGTGTTGGCAGGTTTGGTTTAACTCTGAACTGTCCGCCCGACGAGTGAGCGGCCGCGGCTGCACAAGCTGGTTGTCATCGCTTCATGGAGCTTCTAAAGTCCGATAAGGGAATCATCCTTTTTCTCCGTCTCCGAGCACCTCTTCTATCCCTAGCACTTTTGCCTGCACAATTAGGAACAAATAGTGATTTATCATGATTAATCCACTGAAAATTCGGATTAATTTGATAAAAAATTTGAATCATTTAACAGCCCTAGTTATTTATTATTTTATTTATTATTTTTCCCTTTTTATTGCTTGTTGAGTCCAATGCATACCTTCAACTAGGGCTGCGGTATGGCCAAAAATCCATATCACGGTATGGAAAATCATTCTGACGGTATGACGGTATATCACGGTATTTTTTTTATATATAAAGGAATCAGAATATAAACATCTTTTATTGTGCAAACTGCAACGTATTTAAAACGGAAGAGATCTTAGAACTTAAACATGGCTTCCTTTTCGAAACAAATATTTTATAATCGTTTTATTAACATTATTAATTAACATTTATTAACAAAATATTGAGGATTAAACTAGACTCCCTCAACTTTTCATCTAACACCAACACTTTGGTTTATGGGATTGATCTAGTGACCAACATAAATGACATTTCCCATAGTTCCCTATCAGGGAACTTCGAGCTGCGTGAAACGCTGTGGGACCGCCCTGCGTGACCGCGTCATGAAGGACGCGTGAAATCAGTTCGATGGCGAGACGCCACGTCATAGGGGGGTGACGTCGAGACCAGGAAGTATAAAGCACACCCAAAACACCAGCCCCTTCATCTCTGTGCCTTCATCAAGCGCGTTGTGTGAATCAAAAGTCCTTACGTTTATCGTACTATGGCGAACAAGCAGCGCTTCTTTCAGTGTGCTGAGTCTCCCTGCACCCGCTTTTTTTACGGGAGGGGATACGCACCAACTGTGCGTTGTTTGCTTGGGAGCGGAGCATGCCCAGCTGGCTCTGAGGGGCCGGGCTGTGTGCATTGCAAGCGTCTCCCTATGCGGATGCTACGCTCCCCACGGCCCCTCTCTGAGGATTGCGGCTCGGCTCGCGCTTCCGACGGAATACGATCTACGTGGGATTCGCATTTGGATTTTTCAGAAGGATCTAAGACGGCTTTGGCGTTTTCTCAGCCTTTCCTGTCGGATCCAGTGCCTCATACAGGGCTTCGGGAGCACGCGTGGCGTCTCTTCCGCTCGGAGGAGGCACACTAACCCAACTATCCAGCTCTGAGGAGGTGGACATTTAGGACACCGGCGTTGCCCACCAGCCCAAGGCTCGTGGGCAAACGCTCATTCGGCGAGCCGGCTCACCTGGCTGCATAGCGAGAGAGCGTTGCGTGGCCGCGGCGCTCTCAGGCGAGGTAGCCGCCGGGAGGGGCGGGTCTTCACCGCATTATACGGTGCCCGTTCTCACTCAGTACCCTCTAGGGTTCAGGCTACTGTCCCCACCACTAGTTCGGAGCGGCGAGCGTGGGCCCGAGGGCCGCTCGCCTCCTCCGCAGAGCTACGTAGCCATTCCCAGCGAGCGTGTGCCAGAGGGCTGCTCGCCTCCTCTGAAGAGGAGTCCAGGGCTGCCAGGCCAGAGCTACGTAGCCAGTCCCAGCAAGCGTGGGCCCGAGGGCCGCTCACCTCCTCCGTTCGGCCTAGCTCTCTCTCCCTGTACGTTTAAGAAATGCGTGAATGCAGCCCTGGCGCCATTGCATCTCCAGGGCATCCGCATTTTAAACTACATTGATGACTGGTTGATTTTAGCTCAGTCAGAGCAGCTAGCGGTTCAACATTGAGATGTAGTTCTCGCTTACATCAACCGTCTGAGATTGAGACTGAACGACGTGATCTGGAACTCGACCACGATGCGGTCACACTTGTCTCCCACTCGGGGAGCTTCGACCCTTTAGCTGTTAAACAGGCCAAGTTCCTCTTGTTGAGAGCAATCTACATCCCGGGGTACCTGAATCAGGAAGGCCCGGGGGGTGGAGACTCCACCCCGAGGTGGTGGAGCTCCTTTGGAGACGCTTTGGTCGTGCCGAGGTAGACCTGTTTGCGTCCAGAGAGATGACTCACTGTCCTCTGTGGTTCTCCCCGACCCATCCGGCCCCCTTGGGGGTGGATGCTATGGTACAGGCTTGGCCGAGGTCTCGCCTGTACGCCTTCCCCCGGTTCTTCTGCTCCCAGGAGTTCTGGAGAGGGTCCGTCAGGACGGTGTCAGCCTACTGCTAGTAGCCCCGTACTGGCCGGCCCGAGTGTGGTTTGCGGACCTAGTTTCTCTCCTCGCCGGTCCTCCCTTGGAGATCCCGATGAGGAGGGACTTGCTCTCGCAGGCGGCCGGGTCGATCCTTTACCCCCGCCCGGAGCTATGGAAACTGTGGCCGTGGCCTCTGAGGGGGCCCGCCTCCTAGGAACTGGTCGTTGAGACCATCCTCCACTCCAGAGCTCCAGCCACAAGGAAAGCGTACGCCGCTAGGTGGAAACTCTTCGACTCCTGGTGTGTGTCCCGCCAACTGGACCCAGTTAACTGCCCAGTGTTTGCAGTACTGGAGTTCCTGCAGGAGCGGTTTTCCTCCGGGTTATCGCCTTCTGTCCTCCTCCTTTTCTGACGTCGGACCAGTTCAAGCTAACCTCCTCTGCCCGGTTAGGGCCTTAGATGCTCACGTCCACAGAACTGTCCTGTGTAGACGTTCCGAACAGCTGTCTGTGTACTTCGGACCACCCAACATCGGGGTCCTGTGTCTAAACTGAGGATAAGCAAGTGGGTGGTTGAGACCATCTCACTGGATTCAGCCTGGCTGTCCGTGCCTACCATAATAGGGGTATGGCCGCTTTATAGCCCTCCTGTAGCGCTGCACGACGTTGATATCGCGGCAGGCTGGCCCTCTCCGCACACGTTCGTGAGATTTATCGCCTTGAACTTAACCCCACGCCAGGAGCGTAGGTGCTTTCGTCAGAATGTGCGCTTTTGATTTCACACGATGGACACTGGCTCGTATGGCGAAGTGGGTATTGGCGTTCCCACAGCGTTTCACGCAGCTCGAAGTTCCCTTCGAGCTGCGTGAGCCCTACGTAGCCCTTCGAGCTACGTAACCGTCTCCGGTTACGTATGTAACCGTAGTTCCCTGAGGGGAACGAGAGGCTGCGTGTTTATGCCATACTCCCGTCATGCCCGTGGCACTTGATTCTGCCTTTCAGAGATGAAGGAGCCGGTGTTTTGGGTGTGCTTTATACTTCCTGGTCTCAACGTCACCCGCCTATGACGTGGCGTCTCGCCATTGGACTGATTTCACACGTGCTTCATGATGCGGTCACGCAGGGCGGTCCCACAGCGTTTCACGAAGCGTCTCGTTCCCCTCAGGGAACTAAGGTTACATACGTAACCGGAGACGTTTTCAAGAATTATGGGAATGTCGACCCTTCCATGATGTATTCTATGAGGCTCTTTGCTGATTTTGAGAATTTTGTAATAGTTTGCTTTGATCATTTATATTAATTTATGTCTCTCTCTCTCTCTCTCTCTCTCTCTCTCGCTCTCTATCTCTCTCTCTCTCTCCAGCACTAAGGTGTTGCCATATTGCGGTGGTCACGTTCCACTGCTTCCTTAATACGAAGACACATCCCATAATTGCAATTCAAATAACAAAACAACATATGTCCGGCCCCTCGGAGACTGGCAGACGCGTGTCCTGCGGGCTCCACAAATGATGAGGGATGCTTGACAAATGAGCACTAAGATTGGCTACATAAATTAGTCCCACCTGGTATATCACAACCAGATAACAATCACAGTCCCAACATCGATCACAACTGTGATTAAGGGAGCAGAATAGATGGAGGAAGAAGTATCAAGATAATTAGGGAATGCATGGACGAAAACATGTGTAATATGGGGAGAGTAAGTAGATGGAGGTGGGGAGGGGGTATTAACTAGCTGTCCAGCCAGTGAAAAGGTCTTTACTGTACTTAGGGGTCAATTTAACTAGATAAAATAATTCCATTATTACATTCCAGTGGTATTGGTAATTCAGGGGGTAATGCTATATTTATTTGCTTTGGAAACAGCAAGTGCACATCATCCTCACAGTAGCACAAATTAATTTTGTTTTAGTCTTGTTCCTTGTACATGATTCAACTAAGTCAATCAAATGTCACATTCAGCTCAAATGAACAGTCTATTAGGCAACTCGGTTCCTCGAAGGCTGATCCGCACTAAAACCGCCTTGTTAATTTGAGCAAGACCAGTCATCAGGCTAACGGTGCGTGCGCGACCTACGTCAGAAGGCAGAAGAGTCGATCACCGAAACCAGGATTTTTCAACAGAACGGCGAATAAACTTAAAGAGCGTCTTTTTTCTCCGCGGACGAGCAGGAGGTGATCACAAGCGCATACGAGGAGATAATGTGTGTATTTGAATCATTTCTGTCGGATGAATTGAACGTACTGTACATATTTTACATTGTTCATTGTGTACCATCGCAGTCCGTCCTTTCCGAGGGAAGATCCTCCTCGGTCTCGCTCAAGGTTTCTTCCCTTTATTCTCCCCATGGAA
Organism: Apeltes quadracus; assembly: GCA_021346845.1. Lineage (NCBI taxonomy): Eukaryota > Metazoa > Chordata > Actinopteri > Perciformes > Gasterosteidae > Apeltes > Apeltes quadracus. Next base: position 15,821,065 of record CM037922.1, on the reverse strand, counting down.
GGCGTTTATATTATATTAATTAATTTTAATTAATATTAATTTATTATGTGCATTTGGGAATCCATGTATGGCCGAAGCAGCTTATATCTGGTATTCATAATCAGACATTTGATCATTTGAAGCAGTGAAACATCCAGAAGTTTATTAAGCAACAAATAAACCAACAGAACTTTACAAAGAGCACGAAATGCAGCGGCTTTCTAAATGTTCTCTGCATCACAACACTGTAAAGACATGTACAGTACGAGAGACAGCATGAGGGACTGTTGATGCTCAGCTGCAGCTTGTGGTGTTCATCACGTAACGTCACAGGTCGAGCAAATCTTGACTTCAGCATCGATGGCGCTCAGACGGGAGCAGGTTCAAGTTCTTTGATGTGTTGCTATGGTGATTTAGCCAAATCTGTATTGGGGAACCAAAAGGAAAGCCTGCAATTGTAAATATTTTGTAACCTGCGTCAACGCATCTGGTGGAATGGTTTAGTTTAGCTGTGTAGTCCCACGTGGTGAAACTACCTATTCATGTAGTGTCAGTGTTTAAGATTATTGTGCTTAGTGAGATGTAGGCTTCCGTTTGTGTGTGTGTTTTATATTTTTTACTTGTAGAATAGATGTGACCAGGGAATAACAATTGGGCCATATAAGGCAGACAATGGGATAAACCACTATCTGACATGGAGCCCCTGTAAAAGGAAGGGAGAGCCAGTTTGAACCAACTTTCAAGGGCAAGAAGAGATTATAAAAGAGATCAGAGTCAGACAGCAGACGCACTCTGGGAGGGATCGCTTGTGAAGCGCGTTTCAGGACTCCAGGTAAACGCGCGGAGAATTGCTCATGTACTCTTTCTCTTCTAAATAAACATTAACTGAGTGACGTATCGGATTCTTCTCATCAACCAACACGGAGGGGTAGGAAATCCGGCTTCATTTCAAATTTGTTGTAGAAATTGAACACGTCGTAAAGTATCTTTTACGCGGCTCATTCCGTACACACAACATCCATCGCAGTCCGTCCATGCCAGGAGAAGGATCCTCCGTGACATTTTCCATAAAAGCTTTCTTTCTCAGTTTTCCTGTGATGATGGTTTGAAGGTGCGTGGGGAAAAAAAAAAACAAAAAAAAAAAAAACCTTATCCACATGGTAATTGTTTTTTCTATAAATTTATTAACATTTCATATTACTTTAGACTCATCTTTTTTTTTTAAATAGTTTCAAACCCAGAAGTTCCAAGATTGCCGAGTCTTGAAAGACTGATGAGTCATAATGGATATTATGACATGACACTTGTATCACATGGTTCTAAATTCTATATAAATACAGTTTGAATACTTTAACAAAGCAGTTAGCATAAAAACATTAAGAAAAACACAAAAAAAAGGGTCAGCTGGTTCAACTAGCCGAGTACTCAATAAAATACTAAAATTGGTTACAAGGTTATTCCTTGATGACCTCAACTATATTATTTGATCAGGTTGTTACATGCAGGTGGGCAGCAACTCGTCACAATTGAACACACAACATCAAGCTGCAACGCCACGGTTTACAGCGGTATTTAGTTGGATGCGAGCCTCCCGCAGCCTTTGCTTTTGAACGCTATTACGAACCCCGTAGCCAAAGTAGATGATCAGACCTGAGGAAAGAGGTGAAGCCTTTAAAAAGTGATTTAGAAAAAAAAAAAAAAAATGATCCATGTGAATACAAGACAACTTGAAAATGTAAAACATAACCTCGTTGAGCTTGTTATTTAGGGCATCTGAAAGCAGCGTACTTACCTAATGCCATCCAGACAGCATAGCTGGTCCAGGTTTCTCCTCCAAGCTGAACCATCAGGTATGTATTCATTAAGATACTTAAAACTGGAATTATGGGTACACCAGGAACCTAAAAAAAAATTAAGACATGACCGATTCGGCATGATAAAAGAAATTATAGGTCAAGTATTTGAGCGTGGCTGTACAAGTTAGAGTTCCTGTCTTCACTCCTTTGCATCCTTTATGATACAACAATCTAATCACCAAAACAAAAAGCTTTTTCCAGCATGAAAGCAACCCTCTCCTCTCAGAATCCAGCTGTTCATCTGCATCAGAGATCAAATTGCCCCAGTCGTTTAAAACCTCCAGTGGCTCCCCATACAGTAAAGAATGCAGTTTAACGTTATCCATACCTCTTTACAACGTAATCCCGTCATACCTACTGCATCCGACACTACCAAACCCACCTAACAAGATAAGCCCATTGGAACTGTAAAGGGTGCAAATCGTCAGCATGCAGAAAAATCTGTACACCACCAACATTCCCAGTTTACCATGAAAGCCGCTTTACTCGTGCTCTGTGGCTGTCTCCAGATGAGAACGACGGCAAGGACCAGTGTCAGCACGAGGACAGAGACGAGCAGCATGCTCCACAACTCTTGTCTGCGAAGGGAGTGCACAGCCTCGGACAGCAGCACGCTTAAAGCGATCACCAAAAACACTGAAGAGGAAACGCAGCTGTGAAGCAAAACGTTCTACATAGAGTTGTCTTGTGGGTACATGTTGATTTCTGTTTCAGTAACTCTAAAGTGACACCGTTGACTAACTTAGGTGGAAAATATGTTATAGCAACATGTATATGAAAACTTTGATCATGCATCAGATCATTTCTCTAATTTTGTTGATTGGGCCCACAATATGAAAGTCTGCATGTGATTATTAATCAGCATTTGGGTTGGTGTTGGGCTCAGACAAAAACTGTTAGAAAAATAATACAATTATGCTTATTACACTGCCACAATGTTAGTAATTGACAGCTGATATGCAAGTGTAAACTCGGAACAATGAGAGCATACTTACAAATGATGATGATGACTACATTAACATTTTTAGAGGTGCGGTGGGTGGGTTGAGATGGAGGCCTCAACAGACCCATCAAACTAAATGGTTCCTGCCTACGAACAAGACCAGGGCCTTCTTTGTACCTGGGGGGGAAAAATTGCTAACAAGCTATGTTTGACCAACTTGAGAATGTGTACTTGAGAATGACACTTCATAAATCAATTAAAATGGCTTAGACAGTTAATTCCATTTCATGGGTAATTTTTAAAAAAAAATCTGAATTGCAGCTTATTAACCAACTGATTGAGTTCACATCAAGTACTCCAAGTAAACATACCTTAGTACAAGAATACACACTGCAACAAGCGTGTAGGCAAAGATGGTCCCAATTGAACTCATGTCAACAAGCGCCTTCAAGTCAAATAACAGGACCATGACAGCTGCCAAAAGAACCACAATGCATGCTTAGTTTGATAACATGGTTGGTTTTACATCTTACCACGAACATTTTTTGTTTAATGAGGTTATGTTTACATTATATTTATCCACATCACTAGAATACCTTTTGAGGAGAGAGTGTTGAATATTTCTCATGCAAAATTGAAATGCTATCCACACTGATTACAGGAGCTACCAAACAGTACCACTTGCTTATAAGTAACTAATATACACGTGTGGGCTAAATCTGCGAGAGCGGTGCATGGTTATTGCCCTTTCATCGCCTGACACATTGATAATGGTCTGCATACACTTCATAAACTATGAAAAAATGTATTTGTGATTGCAACTAGATTACCCGCCACTACTCCAGAAGACAGCGTGGCAACGACGGGACTTTGCCTGGAGCTCATGTAACAAAGAGGCTTGAAGAGCAGGCCGTCTCTCGCCATGGCAAAGAGCACCCGCGGCATTGGAAACATCACTCCCAAGAGACTGTGGAAACATGACAGCACCGCTTCACTGAGCGAATGCAGAGCTCGCCGACGTCAAGCAAGTTAGACATTTATTCCATGTGCACTATAACTGTCCAAAAGTGGACTTGACAAGTCATGTGACAGCAAGCTCTTTTTAAATAAAATTGTATGCTTGTGGTAAAACGGAAACTCATAAAACATTGTAGGCCTACAGAAAAATAATTGTATACCATGACGCGGAAATAGAGGGCAGTACCTTGTTGAGAGGGCACAGAGGGATCCCACTGCCACAACGTACTTTGCAGGCTCCCAGCCAATATGTTCAAAGGCCACAGGTAGAGGGCTGTGGCCATCGAGCAGATAGTAGGGCATCATAAGTGTGAGAGCGGCTGATACGCCGAAATAGGCCAAGAAACAGATGAGCAGTGACGCCACGATCGCAAGAGGAATGGCTTTTTGTGGGTTCTCCACCTCCTCCCCTAGAATGGGCCCCTCCATCAGACAGATACTGTTGAAGTCAAGTCAAAATGTGCTCTGCGCTCACTACCTGTTGTGGCGATGCAGTCAAATCCCACAAATGCATAGAAACAGGTTGCCGCTCCTTCTAATGTGCCATTGAAGCCGAAGGGGAAGAAGCCACCAACACCAAAGTCAATGGTTTTGTTCTGTGCGGTTGTAAAGTTCCTGTAAAGAAAATACTCTCAACTCTATTAAGTGCAATGTAATTCACCCCCCTTTGACAAGACAGCAGGTTAGACATTTACACAGCTATTATTTTTCCAGGGTTATTGGATGGCGTGGTTAATAGCATTTAAAATTCCATGAGAAAAAATAAAAAAAGCTGGTGATGTCAGAATTGTTGGTAAATACAGCGCAAAGTGAAGAATTAATGTAAATACTTCATAGCTGAATGGACAAAAGGAGAATAACTATGTTGAGTCATTTTGGGCCTTCGCAATGTAAAACATCAAAACAAAGATACACTTTGAGTTAGTTACTGCCATTATTCCACATCTTTTTTCTATAATACTCGTGCTCTTTGTTTTGGAACTATAATTCCCGTAATTTGGACAAAGTAAACAGGAAATAGTGTTATTCAGTGAGTTAGCGTTTTAAGTGTACTTTTGGGCTGCACTAACTATACCAACTTGCCATTTGTGATTTTGGGATATACTGGAGAAAGCATGGTTCAGTTATTATTTAAAAGGTCATATTGCTGATGTCTTACTCCATGAGAAGAGTTGCATTCAGGATCGCCTCCCGACTGCTGCGCCAGTTGTTGAGGTTGCCATTTATAATGCCCGCGATGATGACAAAAATTAAAACCATTACATTGATTGCGGTAAAAACTGTGTTGATGACAGCTGACTCCTTCACACCATGAGCAAGAACCCCTGGAATTAAAAAAAGAAAAAAATCCTTCAGCTCAAAAATGTCAGCTCTTGGAGCACTGCATCTTCTGTTCTCCACTTTCTAATGAAATGACAACGAGATATCACCAGCAAGCAACATAATCAGCCCAGCAGCAAAGAAGTCTGGGTATGAAGCCAGGCCAAGCGACTCCATTGGTGTATGGGCTTCTAGAGTTTGAGCAATAATGTTGTCAATAAGGTCATCAAAAGTCCCCGTCCAGGCTTTGGCCACACTAGACGTTCCTGAGAAGAACAAGGAAGTACAGAAACATTAAGATTTTTCAATTTCTTTTTTTTTTTTTTTACACCAAGAATAAAACCCAGACTAGTCTATGAGGAGACCTTTGTAGACCATTGTCCCCTCATAATGGCATCAAATGGATGGTAAAAATGTTTAGGTCTTCAATAATAATAATAATAATAATAATAATAATAATAATAATACATTTTATTTATATAGTGCTTTATAGTAGTCTCAAAGACGCATTACATAGGACGGAGGGAGACGCGGCAGTCAGTGCTCGCCCACCGGTGACAACACATTGATGACAGGAGCCCAACAGTCACTAACATTCACACACTGTAGTCGCAGCTACAGGAGCAATGCTGGGTTAAATGTCTTGCCCAAGGACACATCAACATGCAGGTTGGCAGGGGTCTGGGATCGATACGCCAACCCTCTTATTGGAGGACGACCGTGCTCCCCAATCTCCCACAGTCGACCCGATAAAGTTGATTAAAGGATCAAACGAAAGCGTATATATCAGGCACTTTGATATTAAGTGAAGACCATCAAGTGCTTTCTGAAATACTCCCAGGTCACAATTAAGTTTGGATGTTGAAACATCTGCCATTTAGAGGTTAGAAACATATGTATGATGACACTCATTATGTTTAGTTATTGGATGAATATACTAGTCCCATACATTTCAAAACTGTGCCATTGCCAAAATTAGGTGAAAACGCATAGTAACAAGTGGCAAAAAATGTTTTTTTGGCTAGGCCGTTTTCCAAACCACTGTCTTTTAGGGACAGAGTGGTGCTACTCTGCAGGGTAGATGTTTAGATTGAAGTAGCCCAGCGGGGAGCTCCAGGCCCGATCAGTCCTAAAGTTGGCAGTTTGCCACTCATCCCCCTTCTGTTTGACACGTGGAGGAATTCCTCCACACAATTCTTCTGTCTGTTTTACTTCCAATGCAAAAAAGCTCTCTCCATCGTCAACCCAATCTCACTGAACTAACTGACTGCAGCTAGCGGTTTCGTGTCAGGTATCAACGCACAGCGGAAGTAAACAAAGCTGCGTTAAGGCATCTAGTATGTGCAGATAAACATCCACATTAAGAAAAAAAAAAAAAACACTGACGTCATTGCATCATCTCCAAGTGGATTTGATTTAGTTATGGAATACAAAATCAAACAAAGAGCGAGATCCATTAGCTAAACCAATAGTGTTAATGTTCTCCACTTACTTTACTGGCCGGTGATCAGTAAAGCCATTGCAAAAGGGTCATTCTCTTCGCTGGCCATAGTCCAAATATGGGAATATACTTTCTTTGCTGGTGGCGAAAACACCAAAGAAAATAACTGCCAAAGCGGCAAAAGTTAAGGCGTCAAAATGGCAGCCCACAAACCAATGGATGACGTCCCGGTGACTATGTCCATGAATTAAATGGCATACACTGAAATACAGGGACTATCAGTAGAACTTCGTACTTGGGCCCCGAGGTCTAAAAGTTTGAGAACCCTTGCACCAGACAAAACTCCAATGGTTCAGAGTAGCTTCCTTATTTCGTGCCTTTAGCCTCTACACAGCCCATCCACCGTCCTTTTACTTACCAATGACATAGGACAGCAGCAGGTTCCAGCCAGCCACAAAGGCCCACACCTCCCCCACAGTCACATAGCTATAGAGGTAAGCTGAGCCCGTCTTGGGGACCCGGGCTCCAAACTCAGAGTAACATAATCCGGCAAAGATGGAGGCCACTGCTGCAACCAGGAAGGAGACGATGATGCTGGGGCCGGCCACTTCCCTCGCCACCTCTCCCGACAGTACGTAGACGCCGGCCCCGAGCGTGCTGCCGACGCCTAGGCCCACCAGGTCTAAGGTAGTCAAGCAACGGCAGAAGTTGGACACCTCACCCTCGGGCTTCAGAGGCTTCTTTCGTGTCAGGCTCCGAAGAAAGCGCAAAACTTTTGAGCAAGTGATTCTTAGAATTAGAATGTAGCCATGTAAAGAAAGAAAACAACCAAGAATTACATTAAAGAAAATATTGTTTGGCAAGTTGCAAGGCATTTTTCACCCGACTGGTAAAGTTGTACCCCGACAACTGAAAACCACAAACAATTCACACCCAAACCATATATAGTCGTGATTTAGTTGAGTGTTTTGCTCTCAGTGAGGGAGGAACAAGCAGTTTGGCAGATGCAGAGCGGAGTGTGCGGGTTGGGATGGAGGGTTTGACCAGGTCCTGGATGAACCCCATCCATTCACAGCAAGTTTTGAACTGGATGCGGGCCGCCACTGGTAGCCAGTGAACAGAGCGGAGGAGTGAGGGAGAATTTAGGAAGGTTAAAGACCAGCCAGGAGAGAGTAACAATAGTCAAGGCTGAAGATAACAAGAGCCTGAATCAGTACCTGCGCCACTTTCTGAGTGAGGAGAGGTTGTATTCTCCTGATTTTGTAGAGCGTGTATCTACAGGATCGTGTTGTCGCTGTAATGTTTGGAGTCAGGGAGAGTTGGCTGCCTAGTGTCACACCGAGGGAAGGGAGCAAATCTGGTTGTGTACTGTGTCAAATGCAGCAGCAAGGTCCAGAATGATGGAGAGAGAGGCGGCTCTATCAGTGTGGAGTTGCTCTGATACAGCAAGTCTCTGTGGAGTGGCCCGCCTTGAGGCCTGACTGGTGGGGGTCAAGGAGGTTGTTACAGGGGAGAGGAGACTTGATTAAAGATTGCACGTTTTGCAAGAGATTTGGACAGAAAGGGAAGGAGAGACCGGTCTGTAGTCGTTTTCTTCAGAAGTGTTGAGGGTGGGCTTCTTTAGCAGTGGGTTAACTTTTGCCTCCTTTAGAGAGTTGGGAAAACAGCGAGGTATCAGGGCATTGTTAATAAGACAGGTGAGGAAGGGGAGAAGGTCGGGAGCGAAAGATTGTAGAATATGGGATGGAATGGGGTTAAGAGGGCAGGTGGTAAATTGGATAGCAAGTGATATCAATAAGTATCAATAGCAATCAGCAGCCTTTACAAAATAAATATAAGTAACACATTTTTAGAAACAATATTTCTATCGACAAGGCTATGAAGATTAAAAAAACAAGATAAAAAAGCATCAGAATGTAAACAGGAACGAAACTTGATCGACAATGATTGATTTACATATTAAAGAAGACACAGCAGTCTTCAGACACGAGTTCACATTTAATTGTATTAGAAGGGGAAATTATCCATTGGTAAGTTTTGAAAATTGACACAAATAGACAAAGTAGTACAATTCTGACCTATGGGTGAACTTTAGATGTGAAGGAAGCAAAATAACTCTAAAGTGTATGGTTTCATCCTTGACTGTCACATTTTAAGGGGACCTTTAAACCCTCAGCACACTGTTTACCAAAGCACTATAACGTCACATGTGAACACACATTACCTGCGAGCCATTACCAAGCCAGTGTATTCAGACCTCCGTCGACATTGGGACTAGCAGCTCGTGTCCATTGCTGCTATTGTGCGATGGAAGCTCCTTTTCCCCAAGCAAGCAGAAACACACCAGCCCTGAACTGTGGTGCGGCTCCACACCTGACATCAATCCAGGCAATCAGCGGCGTGTAGAGGAGGCCTCCCGGGTGAAGCTGTCTGCTTCTGTATGTGTGAGTGCGTAAAACTTGTTAAGTGTAATTTAAAGAACGAATTTAATAGGGTTGAATAATCAACCAATCTATCTATTCTTTTGTATTTCTTTTAATCATCTTTGAATTTTCTTTGAATCCTCATCTTGACCAGTGTTATGCTCTGTCCAACCAATATGTTGCATATCCTGTTACATATGTTTTCTGGGATTTTGTCCTGCAGAAAAATTATTATGAATATCCAGAAAAACACTTAAGCACACATGAGAAAATAAGGATGAAGAACTAAAGTCCCAGACATTCTGACCTGGGAGGAAATAGGCAGCACCAGGCAATTACCTGCACAAATTATGATATTGCCTGTAATACAAATGTAAAATCACAAGAGGGCAGCAGGAGTGGGAGGAATAGATGCTCGGCCTGGTCTCCTGTCTAGTCTCAGCTGATGACATAATGCATGTGCCAATGAAAAGGAGGAAATTATGTTTGAAAGCAAGCAATCTGTCTCTGATCGCTTATGAGGCATATTAATTATGATGATCATGTGTTTGTTTTATTAAAATAGAAAAAGATACTCTTTGGTTCCTATATTAAAAGATAGAAATGCATTTGTATGATTAAAGATTGTGGATAATAACTGGACCTCTTGACAATAATTTAGATTTTGTTTCCAGCAGCCTGGAAACACACCGTTTCTTAACTTTAACTCTAGTCCAGACAGTAAACCAGGAGTGCATAGAAATAGGAAGTCACCAAATTAGTCCGTTTTTCCCTGTTCTTGCGTTTGTGTGTACGGCTGCATCTGTATTTAATTTAAGCTTGAAAAATCACAAGTTGAGGCCGGTTACCATTGAGACCTGTCTCCTGTTACGTATGTAACCTTAGTTCCCTGAAGGGAACGTCTCCGGTTACGTATGTAACCTATTAGGGAACTTCGAGCTGCGTGAAACGCTGTGAGAACGTCAATATCCACTCCGCCATACGAGCCAGTGTCCGTCGTGTGAAATCAAAGCGCACATTCTGACGAAAGCACCTGCGCTCCTGGCGTGGAGCTAAGATCAAGACGATAACACCTCACGAACGTGTGCGGAGAGGACCAGCCTGCCGCAATACCAACGTCGTGCAGCAGTTACAAGAGGACTATAAAAGCTGCCATACCCCAGGAACAGGAAGAGTGGGCACGGACAGCCATGGCTGCCCGACCGACTCAAGCAAGTGAGAGGGTCTCAACCACACACTTGCTTATCCTCTATTTAGACACAGGACTCCCAATGTTGGGTGGTCCGAAGTACACAAACAGCTGTTCGGAACGTCTACACAGGCCAGTTCTGTGGACGTAAGCATCTAAAGCCCTAGGAGGTTCCGCTTCATCTGGTCCAGCGTCAGAAAAGGAGGAGGACAGAAGGCCCGCAGCACTATAGGTCCAACAGTATTAGTAGGAACCTTAGGAATATAACCGGGAGAAGGTAGTAAGGACGCCTTCAAAACGGAGACACCGAGAGGGCTTGCAGATCTCCAATTTTCTATAAGGAAAAATATTGCAAGCAGAAAGGTCGTCTTAAGAGACACCTGCGACCTCCTCAAAGGGCTCAAACGGAGCACGGGAGAGACCATACACCACAACGGCCCGGTTCTCCCGAGAAGGTACTCTCGTTCTGGCTGCTGGCTCCAGCCTCAGTGTGCCACGAAGGAAGCGGGATACCAGCGGGTGTCTCCCCAGAGAACGCCATTCAGCGGGGCCTGGGTCACCGAATCGTCTTCTCTCTTTTCAAGGTTGTCACGTACACTTTTTAGTGCGGAGGGGGATAAACCTGTGGAGAAACGTTCCTGCAGGAACTCCAGTACTGCAAACACCGAGCAGTGAGACTGGGTCTAATTGACGTTCTCCACACCAAGAGGTGAAGAGTTTACACCTAGCAGCATACGCTTTCCTTGTGGCCGGAGCTCTGGAGTGGAGGACGGTCACAACCTCGGTCGAGAGACTAGATCTTAAGAGGCGGGCCCCCCAGAGAGGCCACGCCCACAGTTTCCACAGCTCCGGGCGGGGGTAAAGGATCGACCCCGACGCCTGCAAGAGCAAATCCGTCCTGATCGGGATCTCCAAGAGAGGGCCGACGAGGAGAGAAACTAAGTCTGCAAACCACACTCAGGCCGGCCAGTACGGGGCTACTAGCATTAGACCGACGCCGTCCTGGCGGACCTTCTCCAGAACTCCTGGGAGCAGAGCAACCGGAGGAAAGGCGTACAGGCGTAACCTCGGCCAAGGCTGTACCATAGCATGAGGAGGTACTTTACGGGAAGGCAGAAATCGTTCAACACCTACCTCCTCAGTGCTGGATAGTTGTGTTAGTGGTGCCTTATCCTGAGTGGAAGAGCCCGCCACGCAAACAAACAACGCACAGTTGGTGCGTATCCCCTCCGGTAATAAAGCAGGTACAGGGAGAAGCACACTGAAAGAAGCGTTGCTTGTTCGCCATAGTACGATAACCGTAATGGCTTTTGATTCACACAACGCGCTTGATAAAAGTAGAGAGATGAATGGGCTTGTGTTTTGGGGCGCTTTATGCTCCCTGGTCTCGACGTCACCCGCCTATGACGTGCCATTTCACCATTGGACTGATTTCACACGTGCTTCATGACACGGTCATGCAGGGCGTTCCCACAGCGTTTCACGCAGCTCGAAGTTCCCTCATAGGGAACTGCCATGGTGGCAGAAGTTAAGGTGTCAAAATGGCAGCTCACAAACAACAATAACTGAGGGCATTTCCCAGACTATTTGTAAGCAACTATTGTCGTTAAAAGGGTCAGGTAAGAAGCTTAAACTTCATTGGGATTTTTAAAAGGATATGGTTATATATTTTCACATGTTGGTACTGTACTGTAAGTAACACTGTATAGTTATCTGAGATGACAAACAAGATGCTAGCGATTAGATATTCTCTAATAGCTGACAAATCAACATATCCACGCATTTCTCCAATCCTCCTGGGGAGCTTATAGGATGCCTCCTGTTTTCTGTACAAATGTAATTTCTTCTAGGTTAATTCGTTCCTATGCATGAGGCAATCTGAAAAAGGGACATAAATGATGAAATGAAATGACATAAATAAATAAATACAGTCAACTAAAAAAAGAAATGTAATGAATCAAAGACAACATACATTGTTAGATCAAATACAGTAGAGATTAAACATATGAGGACTGTGTCTTTTGTCCATCAGAAAGGAAACTTAACCCTACAGAGAACACAGGATAATTCAAATTAAATGAATGGGGATGAAAGTGTGGGGTTTCAGGTGGTAGGTACATCAGAAAGTATATTTTACATCCAGAACACATACTTTCTGATGTGTGTCTGCTACACTAAGTGTACAATCCTGTATACAGCTGGTAAAAGAGTTTTGGCCTGTGCATCAACCCTGACCCAAACCCACCCTGATAAATGCACAGGTCAAAATGTGTTAGACATATTGCTACCTGGTTACCTGGAAAACTATATGACTCATAATATTATCCGATACGATGAACACTTAAAATGACCCCATTCTACTAACTAATTATAGTGCAACCACATTTTGACCAGATGATTACGTTTTTTTTTACATTTCAACAGTTAAATAATAATGTGGTGTTGTTGAAAAAAATAGATTCTCATTGGATTTTGGTCTTACATTATGATTGAGTTGTTGGAGGATTGTGGACAGAAATGTGATCGTGAAATGTATTTTACTGTACAAGAATAAAGGCCCTGCTGTGGCTGAGAGATAGAAATGGCTGCACAGAGGATCCCTCTCCTCTAGAAAACTGTGGACAATTGTATTAAATCAATGCATGTGCAATAGTAGTCACAATTTAAGTCACAATTACATATTTTTCTTTAAAACTCAGCTGATACCTTCATACATAGACATATATAATAAAGGCTAGATGTCTTATCCCCGCTGCTGGCCAATGCAGGTCGATGTCTGCAACTGGCGGCCATCTTGGAACAGGTAGCTCGCTCACTCACAACATTGTGTTTTAATGGTGCATAACTTGCTAAATTTTCTATCGAATTCCAAACAGTTGCTTGCTCAAAGTTCCCTGATAGGGAACGTCTCAACGTCAGAGATGTAGTTATGACACAGATACTGATGAATAATTATAACTTTGAATACACACACACAATGTATTTATGAAAAATCAGATTACTGAGTTTTAGTAAACAGAATGGCAACATGTTTATATATATTATATATGAATATTACTAATATAATACAATTATTTAAATCATCACATACTCATTTAAAACAAGTTCAACTATTATAAAAAACTATTTGCAATAAAATAATAGGTACAAAATTGACCCAAAAAACATCTGTAACGAATAGGGCACATTTTTTAATTTAACCTTTATTTAAGATAATGCGAAAAAGTGCAGGACAATATAAAGTTTCACAAATACACAAAAACACAACATAACAAGGGTGCAAATAGCAGTGGGACACAGTAAGGCAATACAGGATCAAGTTGTACAGGATGAGGTATATGAAGTACAGTTGATCAGCATAGGTTTAGTAATAACAGATATATATATAAATACAATGAATATCTAGAAACAGAACGTACAAAGATTTTGAATCTTTTTAGCAAGTGTGTCTAGAAGGTAGGTTAATTGAGTGCATGGGAGTACCGTATTTTCCAGACTATATGTCGCTCCGGAGTACGAGTCGCACCAGCCATAAAATGCATAATAAAGAAATACATAAATAAATTGCACTGGAGTATACGTCGAGGTCGGCGGTATAATCATCTACCGCCGGGCAGGGATTCGGCGCTGGCGTCTTCCCTCTTCGCTCGCCGCTACTGAGGGAATCCTTGTTAGTTTCTTTTCCTCCGCTTAGTAATATGCTTTAATTCAGCGGGTTGTCTCGTCTGATCTGAGGTCGTAGTCGGATGAGTTGTGGCGTGGCTCCGCGGACGGAGGCTCACAAACCGATGTGCCGGTAGCCCGCGCGGCGAGGCGCGCCACCCGATGCGAGAGGCACGCGTAACCCGGTCAGCGCGAGTGAGACGAGTAGTCCGCCGGCTCCGCACATGACGGCTCGACAGGCGCCGCTGCGAGAGGGGGGAGGTTTGTTGGCGCGACGGGGCACGGGGGTCCCGAGGCCATGTGCACTTAAGGACACCCCAGACACGGAAACGCAAGCGCTTTTGAGGATATACGTTACCGATATATACGGATATAAGTTACCGCCGATGTGGAAATTATCAACACAGGCCTAGATCGCCCTCTTGCGGTTTAGTGTGAAAATGTGAAATGACATGATATGTTCGAAAGATTTTGCACATAAGTAGCTCCAGAGTATACGTCGCACCCCCAGCCAAACTATGAAAAAAACTGCAACTTATAGTCTGGAAAATACAGTATATGATATAGGTTACGGGGAAAGAGCAATTTAGCGTATCAAAGCACAAAAAGAGTGGTTCAACAGTGTACACATGTATGACAGCATTGCAGGTGCAAATAGGGCAAGGCAAAGTGAGAAGGGGTTGCGAACGGTTAACAGGTACAGGGATCAGACAGGTGTATTCATCAGGTTTTATGAAATGAAGACCTCACATCTTGGGCTAATGCCCTTGGAAAAGGATGGTTTTAGTGAGCTTCTGTCGCATCTTCTTGCTCTGTAAGCTAAGGTTAGTAATTTTTGCGTTGTGGTGCAGCGTTAGCTTAAAAAACAGGGACACAACCAATTTTAACAGCATGTGGTGGTGTCTATGCCATACTGTGTTTCGCCAATGTGCTCCGCAAGCCCAAACACATCCTCTGACCCTATCCTTTTCCGTACAATATACAAGACTTTTAGCATTTAGATGGGCTGTGATTGACTGGTACTTGCTGATGCCTGACAAATGACCCACTCTGCTGCCCTGACGACGCTCACTGTGCCTTCTGATGGAATCACCAGACGTCCATTGTTTTTTAAAGTCAGCAGGTGGTTGTTTTGGTCCTTAATGGCAGGTGCAGCGTCTGTCACCAGGCTGGCATGGCAGACATCCCAGGATAGCTTCTTCAGAGCCTGACAAAATCCTGAAATTTGAGTTAGTATAATATGATAACTTGTAAATATTGTAACGTCGGGGTATGGTGGATCACTCAACACGCTCAGACGATTAGTTGCAGGGGCAGAGATCCTTTTATTTGGCGTAACACAACAGCGGCGGACACGGTATTCCCAGCTGACTCGGTAACCAACGACAACCACAACAACAGGGACTACGTCATACTACCGCGGCCAGACCCTTCACCTACAGTGTCCCGTCTGATTGGCCGGAGCGCAGAGAATGACGCGACACTGACAGAATCCCCAACAGGGTCGCTACAATATCATCATCATATTGTCAAATATTACCGGTGAAAGGTAATCCCATGGGCTCTCGTTTAGAGACTCCGGAAATTTGAGCATCCATAGGCTGCACAAAAGTCTGGCATTTACTCTTATAGACACATCAATTTCCACAACACATCAAAATCATGTGCAACTTAAGTTATATTGAAAAAAAACAGCAATTATACCCCTCCCATTGAGGTAAAATATCTGGTTATGTTGTGCTCTTTATATTTCACTTTTTATTACCAACTAAGATTTTCATGGTACAGAATGATACATGTAATATGGTTAATTTGACAAATAAAAATACTTTGACCTTGTACTGTAACGTTAGCTACTAGCTCTCACTCAAAGCTTCTGATTATTAGCCAGCTAGGCTAATAACTACAACCACATCCACAAAGATTGTATTTAGACAAAAGTTAGTTGTCATAGAATCGTTATTAGTGTTAGTAGAAACCATATAATTGACCAGCTTGATTATGGTCTCACAGTTTTGATAACTTGCGCAAGTAGTCGTGATGCACAGCGCTGCACAATTAAGTCGTTTTTCAAAAGTAAAGATGGAATTTCAACATGTCCAAGCATCCAAAATTACAGCGACGTTAATAATGTTTGTAAGCAACTGAACCGTTTGTAAATTCGTCAAGATTTCAACGAGATAAGAGTATCTGTGTTCGTGCTGATCACTCACCTTAGATTAGGTACCACAGAGCCGGCCAGAAAACAACCCTGTTCCAAGATGGCTGCCGGTGACGACGTTAGAGACTCTGCCTTAAGACATCTTGCCTTTTATTATATATGTCTATACCTTCATAGATGACATGACACAGTAGACAGGGTTGTGGTAACTAAAATACCTTCTCATGACACCAGAGTGGAGACAGTGTTGTGGTTGAGAGATGAAAATGAGGTCGAGCAGTGTGTTCTTATCAGTGGATGCAGCCAGGGCCGGCGCTAGCCATTTGGGTGCCCTAAGCACAAATGTTTGGTGGTGCCCTCCCCCAACCAACGAACCAACGAACCAACCAACAACAAAGGAATAACTCCAAGACTGCTTTCTATGATCTCAGAAATATTTCTAAAGTTAGACGCTTTATGTCACAGTCAGACTCTGAAAAGCTTGTTCATGCTTTTGTTACCAGTAGAATTGATTACTGCAATGCACCTTTTGCTGAACAACAAAGAAAGTGTTAAATATTTTTTATTCAGAATGCTGCAGTCTTAACCAAGACCAAAAGGTTTGAGCACATCACTCCTGTCTTAGCCTCACTACACTGGCTTCCAGTAAAACAGAGAATTGATTTTAAAATACTCCTTCTTGTGTTTAAAGCTTTGAACGACCTTGCTCCCTTTTATGTTGCTGACTAAATACACTCCGGTGAGATCCCTTAGATCATCATGTAACAAAGCTCTCACTATACCCAAAATCAACTGTAAACCAGCTTATGGTTCTTTCAGTCACTATATGGTCCTGTGCTCTGGAACGCTTTACCAGTGGAACTGATTTACATCACAACACTGTCTTCTTTTAAAATAAGACTTACGACACATCTTTTTTCACAAGCTTTTAGTTCTGGTCAGTTGTTTTTATATTTTCTTTTTATACTGACAGCATTATTTTGTATGTTGTTATTATGTATTGTGTATGCATTTCTTGTTGCATTTCCTGTTTTGTTTTTAAGCACATTGAGTCTAATGATAGGAAATGTGCTATACAGATAAATTTGACTTGACTTGAATCCTTTCTGCGTTTACAGAAAGTATTCCAGAAAGTATTTACCGCTGCCAGCGGCTTCCGCTTCTTACTCGGAATATTCTTTGTGTCTGCAGAGCGTGTCGTTGTCTCGGAGGAACATTTCTTTTTTCTGTAAATGCGGCTTCTTGGGTGCGTGCGTGTGCTTGCGCGCGTGTCCGGGCTGTGGAGGTGCACGTGACCTCGTGACTGACGCGGATCGGTTTCCTCTCTTTATGTGTGCGCCTCTGCTTCCTCCTTGTAGCCAAAGCGTCCGTGCGCGTAAAAGTGAGCATCAAGCCAGTTGGACTTTGGATCCCATCGGGTGAAACTATTTGCCTGAGGGGGGGGGTCTCCGTAGCCCAGGACCCAGCTCTTTAAGCGCGGAGCTGCTGTGAGTGATGGCCTATTACTTTCGTATTGGTTTTGCATATTAACAGGTTTTAGACATATTTGTTATCTATACTAGTAGCCTACTGTGGTGATTTTTCACGTCCCTGATTTTTTGGTGCCCTCCCAGTCACTTGGTGCCCTACGCGCAGTGCGTGTGCGGAGCGCCGGCGCTGGTTGCAGCAGTGATGACTTGTGCATATTCTCTGGACTGGAAGAGCTCAAGGATTGGCTTACCAGTGTTGGAGAAGAGATTCTCGTTGAAATTATCACAGACAATAATGGGCTGATAGTCCATGATCTCACCACCTACTGGTTTTTTTCTGCTACACTGCTACAGCAGTGTTTGCACTTTATTCAAATAAAATGTGAATGCATTTGCCATTCATTGTTGTTTACTTGTTTATTCATATTCATAATTAATTGATACCTGATTCCATTAAAAGAAACAACAGGAATCTAGGAAATTTATTTCAGTCACACTGGTTGAATTTTTGGCTAAAAAGTTACTGAATCGATTTCAAGTCATTGAATCGTATCGGATCGTATCGTTCTAAATTAACCAATATCGTCCTTGAATTGTATCGACAACCATGAATCGTGATCGAATAGAATCGTTGTTAAAAACGAATCGTTACACCCCTAATTTTTATACAATCACATCTGCAAAGTACAGAAAGTCTGCTGGAGTGAAGTTGTAAATGTATTGTGCATTATAGTGGCCATAAAAAACAAATGGGGTCAAAGGAGCATATTTATTGAAATGAATAAGCAACCTATGCAGTCTATCCTCCACTACAAGTCCAGCTTACAATGACTGGAAACGTAGTTTTGACCATAAGGGTCCGTTCATAAATATTCACTGTTTAATGTTCCAAAAGGTTCTGTTCATAATGTCTTAGTTATTTAGTCTCTGATTGTATTGTTATTCCTCTTTGTACTTAATTGTTCATTTTTCTATGCATTGTTCTTTCTACCATTAAATATTAATAATATTTAAAGTAAAACTTTATTTGAACAGGCCTTTTTATACAATCACATCTTCAAGTGGAATGATGTTGTAAATGTATTCTGAATAAAAAAAGATTTAAAATGGCGTTAAGCAATGCCTTATGCGAAATAGCCACAGCCGTCAAAGTAGCAGTTGAAATAACAGTATGAAAAGAATTGGCAAAGAAGCATTGCAGTAGCAGTTACTTGTGTTTTTGGTAGTAATATTAGTGGTGTAGTTAGTGGTACTGGTAGTACTAGCAGTAGAATTGGGAAACAGAATTTTGTTCATTCATTCAGGTTTCATGATGTTGTTGTTTTGACTAATCAGCTATTATGGTTCAGCTGTGTGAGTCAAACAGACAAGTGTGTAGCATGCGCCTGTGAGTAGCCGTGGCAACGGCGCAGCCGCGTTCATTAACGAGCTGATCAAAGGGCACACAGCATAAAAGCGATTTACACAGAATCCACACCTCAAACAAATGTCCTCTGGCGCAAAACTATAATGGCTGTCCAAAAAATAACTTTATTTTGAGAGTCCCAAGACTCTACTGAACGCACCAATGTAGTTTACATTGGGTTAGGGTTTGGATCCTTCGCATCCTTCGGATGCCGTGGCGGCAGTTTCTAAAACGTGTACCTTCTGTTTTTTTTTTTTAAATTCGTCACCAGATTTGAAAAGTTCATATTGTGACCGTGAGTGTGCTCTCCACTTTACATTCCAAAAAGTTAAATAGATATCAAACAGCTGTTAATTCTACAAAACAGATTTGTCAACATTTTAAAGTTGAAATGATGTCTGTAGCTGAAAGACTGGCAAAGCAAAAAGAGTTTTGAGGGGATTTAAAAATTTAACTGCATTGGAAACAATGTTAAAATGTTTAGAATTTATATCAATTCAATTATAAGAGCTAGAAAGCTGAAAAATCATAGCACCCCTCTCCTGAACAAGCTGAACATTTTAAAATTGGATTGGTTTTAATAGCTGAAAGTTGAAAGGTGGCATGGAAGAAAAATACTTTGAATGCTTAATGCATTCCAACAATGAATACACAATATCATTAATTATTTTTAAACTGTACAACAAATGGATTTTAGTTCCAGGAGAAGCACACCGATAAACCATTTACCGTGGCTCCTAATTTCAAGAACAGCAATCGTATGCACTATAAACAGATTTCGAAAGATAATGGGTAACACGACTAGAGGTCTAGTGAAAGTGGTGGTGGGACTGATAACTAATGTGAGATGTGGGTTTCTGTTTGTGTGTTTTTTTATAATCTTTTGACTTGTAGAATAGATGGTGTGACCGGATGAGACCATATAAAGCAGACAATGTGAATTGTGGAAGGAAGAGCACAGGAAAAATGAAGATAAAATATTATCTGAGATAGCGCACGTGTGGCCGAAGGGAGAGCCAGTTTGAACCCATTTTCAGAGCAAGGCCGAAGGCTTCGTGAAGGAGTACCAGGCACTCATTGTTCGGGGAAGGCAGAATGTTACAGAAGGATGAACTGAGTTGAACCAACGTTCAAGGACAAGAGAGGTTATAAAAAAAGAGTCAGACAGCGGACGGACTCTGAGAGGGACAGCTTGCGAAGCGTGTTTCAGGTCTCCAGGTATACCTGCGGAGGATTGCTCATGTAGCACTTTATCTCTTCTAAATAAAATGTTAACTTTTTTAACTTTAATTGAGTGCCACATTGGATTCTTCTCATCATCCAACTCGGGGGGATAGGAAATCCCAACACTAACTGAACACAGGTGTGGGAGGTAAATAGGCTCCATTTGTTTCGATGCTTGAAAGCCCAGCAACGCTTGGTTGTCATTACCCCTTTGATGGAGGAAATAATGTCACCATTATTTTCAACACCTATTAAAGATAATGCTACTGTGACAAGAGACAGCGAGCACAGATGTTTCCCTGAGAAGTTGGGCGTGTAATTACCAGAACATTGGGGTTGGTGTGTTCTTTGGATCCCTGAAATGGGAGATGCACTTGACTGACTGACCATCGTGGCTTGTATCAACGTGCGGGGCAGAGTTCGGTCCACTGCCCTTTTGTTGTCTGTGGTTGTGGTCATTGGAACACCTGTTGACTCTGAAGACTCTCCACATTTAGATACTGATGAACAGTGGTATTACACACAAATTGGGAAGAGACCCACACCCAACAAGTGGAAGCTTGATCCTGAGGGTAGTAATTGTTGGAATGCATTAAAGGCACACTATGCAACATTTTTCAGTTAATTAATATGTTCCATACCGTTTTGGATTATTAAATGAGTCATTTCAGGTCAAACAAAGGTTTTCTCGGCCACCCTGGGGCTGAAATACCGCACTTGCAATTGCAGGAGTGTCGCCCCCACAAGCTCAAGTGTCAAGTGTCGTCATTGCGAAAGTCTTGCTTTACGGCAGCTCTTGCTTTTAGACGGGAGGCTGCGGGCTGCAGCCATACACTCATGGGCTCATAGGGCAGTGGCGATATTTGTGCAGTTATCATGGCGGAACCAGCGACAAAACAGCGAAAGCCCACGTCGGAGCAGGCAAGAAAGAGGAAAAGGGCTCTGGACAGAGAATTCGTTCACGGGTGAACATCGGGAAAGCCTTTTCCGAATGGCGAGAGCTCAAAGAGAAAGAAGGCTGCAAGGCTGAGTGGACCTCGCGTTTCTGCTGATGCGATTGTAAGTAATATTGGAATGGTTTCTACCAATAATGTATGAAAACATGCTACAGTTTCAAACTTGAAAATTGCAACAAAATAGTCAATTATCTACCTCAGAAGACGTGGTGATTCAATGCGTTCGCCTGTCTGCTGAGCTCAAAACAAACGTGCCTGGCTTGACGGCAGGGGGGAAAGTAGTTTTTATTTCTTGGTGGTACAGGCCGGGCTGACCGGGGGGGAGGATTGATACACCCGCGCCGAATGTCCGCGTACACTATGCATTCATTCACTCGCGCGACGTTAGCAGTTGTCATGCTGAAAGTGCAATCTTTTTCAGAGACCGTATAGTTTTCTTTCCGGTACGGCAAACCGGGTACGAATATCTTACCGGTACCCCGTACTGGACAGTACCGGCTTACTTTCACCTCTGCTTGACAGAGAACAGCTGAGCGTCTTTACGACAGTGCACTTTTATTTTCGGCCTCTGCAGGGAGCCTCGCTGGAAAATCGACCCCGGTTGCATAGTGAACCTTTAAGCATTCCAACTATTGTTCTTTGAATCTTTATTTCAACTTAATCTATTTCTTCCACCACACCTTTCAACTCCTTCACACTTTCAGCTATTTAAACCATTCACATTTTAAAATGTTCAGCTTGTTCCAGAGTGGTCTGCTATGACTTTTCAGCTTTCTAGCTCTTATAATTGAATTTATATAAATCAGCTTTTTAACATGGTTTTCCAATGTAGTTGATCTTCAAATCCTCTTTGAGTTCTTTGAGCTACATACACCATTTCAACTTTAAAATGTTGACAGAAGTCAAAATATCTTTTTATTTTTTACAGCTTTTTTATAAATCACTGATTATGTTTCAGTAGTTTTCCAGTCCTTTTCTGAGTTTTACATGGGTGTGTATGTGGAGCCTACAGTGAGTATTTAAATTTAGAGTGTACGGCTGCGTGAGACTCGAGTAAAATAAATATGGATCTTTTGCACTTACGACCACAATGTTACATTTTAAAGCTTCATTTAGCTTCATTCAGAATGATGCTGTGCTTGTGCTAGTCGGAATGATGTGTGTATGGAATTTGAGATTTTAAAGATTTTGAAACTGTTGCTACAGCCATATTATGAACCCTAGATGCACGTAAACTAGATGAATGCGTTCGGTAGAGTTTTTGGACTCTCATCATCCAGTTATTATTTTTTAGAAACCAAAATAGTTTTGCGCTACTGGGCATTTGTTTGAGGTGTGGATTCTGTTTAAATCGCTGCCCTTCTGTGTCCTTTCATTAGCTTGTTAATGTACGCAGCTGCGCTGTTGCCACGGCTACGGACACCTGCACTCTGTCTGTTAGACTCACACAGCTAAACCACAACAGCTAATTAGTGGATCACATGACGCAGCTATGCGTTCTGTCAACATAGCAAGATCATAAAGCCCTTGGCAGCCCCTCCCCTCTCTACTCCTTCATAATCACTCACTGTCTGTTTCTGTCTCTCTGCCTCACTCTGTCTTTCTCCCATCCACATATTAATAACATCTTAGTTTAAATAACATTCTGTCTCCCAACAGCCCTCCCACCCAATTCCATCATTTCAAAATAAAAGCCTCAATGATTAACTGTACCTTAACCGCAAAGCTCAGAATTAAGCTGTTTTGTTGAAATATTTATTGCTCTTTCAAATAACAGTCCAACTGCTACTAATATTACTAGCACTATGAGCACTTCTACAACTGATAGTATAACTACTAGTGCTTTTAGTTTTCATACTGCTTTTTAATGCTTCAACTTGTACTAATATTAGTACTACTATCAATAATAGTATTTCTTCTGCTTTTAATATGACAACTACTGCTTAGGTTACTACAAATACTACTATAACTAATAGAGTTAGTACTAGAACTGATAATACTAGTACTACTACTAACACTTCTAGTTTTTCTACTGCTATTGATACTAAAACTACTTTTGCTTCTTTTGTATTTTTAGCCGTCTTTTGAAATTCGTATTTAGCTTCTGCTACGTATATTTTCAGCCGTGTATGTATTTTCAACAATTCTTTGTACTTCATTTAAGCTTTTTCATCCATATATTGTCATTAAATCTATTGAAATTTATTACAGCTTCTTCCATTTGTTTATTTTCAGCAATTCTTTTAAATTCATTTCAGCTTTTCTCTAGCAATGCAAACATCAGTTGGGTAGCACCATTACCTTTTAGAAGCCCACGTCAACGGCTCCCCAATAACAGGCCACAGGCATTGAACCGTCTCAAGTCGCTCAGGCGTAACTTTGAAAAGAAGTCCAAAATGAGAGACTACTTTCTCATTTTTATGGACAAGATTCTTCAATTCCAGCGCCCAGTACAACGGTGTGTTCGCTCAACGATGTGCTGTTGACCGGGCCTGGTCTAAACAACACACTGCTTGGTGTACTGATGCCCTTAGAAAGGAAGCAATCGCCTTTACAACGAACATGGAACAGAAGTTCTGTTGTTTTTCAGTAAGGGAAGACGATAGGAACTTCTTACGTTTTCTGTGGTTCCAGGACAACGACCCCTCTAAAGACATTGTGGAGTGTCGAATGACGGTCCACGTCTTTGGAAATAGTCCTTCACCCGCAGTAGTGATTCATGGACTGCACCAGTCTGTTCAGGTCAGTGCGGTCCAAGGCAAGGCTATTCTGAGAGAGCTCACAACTGAGAAAGGCGACTGGGACTCACCTTTGCCTCAGGAAATGGAGGAATCATGGACGTCTTGGAGAACATCTTTGAAAGAACTGTCCCAGCTTTGTATTCCCAGAGCCTACACTACAACTTCACCCCCAACAGCTGTCATAAGGGAATTGTGCGTATTTTCTGACGCATACACGAAAGCTATCGCCGCTGTGGCATATCTAAAAGTAACTGACTCTGCTGGAAATAACTATGTGGGATTTGTAATGGGCAAAGCCAAGCTGACCCCCCTTCCTGAGCAGACAATTCCCAGACTGAAACTTTGCGCAGCAGTGCTTGGAGTGCAGTTAGCAGACCTAATCTCGGCAGAATTAGACCTTCAGCTCGACGCTGCAACCTTACACTCAGACAGCAAGGTAGCCCTTCGCTACATTTCTAATGAAACCAGGCGCTTTTATGTGTATGCAAGAAACCGGGTATTATGTATCCGAAGATTCTCTCGCCCAGACCAATGGCGCTATGTGTCAACAGAACAGAACCCTGTGGACCACGCTACACTTTCTGTCGCTGCAGGCCGTTTGAACGACACAAACTGGCTGAGCGGACCCAAATCTTTGTACACACCGGAGACAAGTGCCTCAGAAAGCACCCATGAGCTTGTGGACCCGGGTTCAGACCCAGACATTCGCCCTCTAGTATCCACTTTGAGCATTACAACAACATCCAAGCAGCTCGGTTCTCAACGATTCTCAAATTTCTCATCCTGGAAGTCGCTAACTCTGGCCCTTATTCGCCTCATACACATAGCCCGCCTTTTCAACAGGACCTTGAAGAACAGCACTTGTAAGGGCTGGCATCACTGCAAAACAGGATGCACTGTTGAGTCTGATCAAGCGTCACACATCATCATTCAAGCAGTACAGGAGGAAGTCTACAGTCAAGAGATCAAATGTATCCAAAAACATGAGCAGGTCCCTAGAGGTAGTCCTCTCAAAAATCTGGATCCTTTCATTGATGCTTTCGGCCTTCTGAGAGTCGGAGACCGCCTCCACAATGCAAACCTCGATCAGAGCGAAAAGACCCTATTGATCATCCCTGGCAAACATCAGGTTGCAACCT
Organism: Apeltes quadracus; assembly: GCA_021346845.1. NCBI lineage: Eukaryota > Metazoa > Chordata > Actinopteri > Perciformes > Gasterosteidae > Apeltes > Apeltes quadracus. Next base: position 15,796,139 of record CM037922.1, on the reverse strand, counting down.
TAATCAAACTGACCCATAAAAAGTTGGTAGGCGGAACTTAACGCCTGATTGGTTACATCAAGCTCAGATGCAGAGCTACTGAAAGTGCGGAAATGACTCCAACAACTTTAATAAGTTCCTCTGCTTTACCAGCTACATGCTCTGGTTCAGCAGGTCCTGCATCTACATCCTCTGCTAAGTTTAAAATGTCTCCCACCAACTCCCTGGAAAGTTCACAGAGATCCTCCATGTTTCTATCAAGGTACTCTACTTCCACCAATGCAATAGATCAGACTATATTCGCAATAGCCCCGCCCACTGACTTTGATGGGTCAGTTTGACAGTTTAAGTATTTCATGAAGCACTGCAACGCAGGATCATGGAGCATGTAGCTGGTAAAGCAGAGGAACTTATTAAAGTTGTTGGAGTTAGGTTCCGTCTACCAACTTTTGATGGGTCAGTTTGACAGTTTACGTATTTCATGAAGCACTGCAACGCGGGATTATGAAATGTAAATGTAAATAGTGAAATAATTATATAAGTATTTTACATCAAATGAATCGGTATTTGAATTAATTAATGACATATTTATTGATATATTTAATGACATATTTAATGACACATTTATGTATTTAATTCTAATTTGAATGAATTAATCCGAACATCAACCCAGGAAGTTATCCTCAAGGATAGTCAAGTACCAAGAAATGAGTGGCCTCTCGGACTGTAACACAAGCCTTCCCCAGCGAAGACGGGAGGGTCTGAAAGGTCGAGATCAAGGTCACACGAGCAGGAGTGACTAAACTCTTTCTTAGGCCTATTTCTGAGATAGTGCTTCTTCTTCCCCCAGAGGCCCAGTAAAGTGAACTGTCTAGGATTTATTGTTAAATCAAAATGTGATACATTTCCTGTTTCCGCTTTTCAAAATAAAACGTAACTGGTCAGGTAATTTGCATCAGGGAGTGGTGGATGAGCATGGCACGGAACCTTTGTTTTTTAGTAGTTTACCATTTAGTTGAGTCTGTTTGCATCTCATGCCGTTGATAGCATCATTGGTACGTATTGATTTGTTGTATTATTACTTATGATTGTAGGTGATTATTTTCGTGACAATGTTTAGTTTTGGTTAGTTAAGCACATAGTCTGTCAAGTCATCATAATTATAGTTACTACTCTACGATGCATTTCTTGAAGTTCATAATAAGTACAAGTAATAAATAACAAAGTAAATTAGCAGTTAATACATACGTTGACTTTTAACTTCTACTGTATTTCATGTGTTTTTAGGTTTACTCCTTTTCTTGCATCAAACCTGTAGACAACTGACAACTGTCTTCGGAGTGGTGATGTGGGGAAGGAGTTTGTCTGGCTGCTAGGGTGTATCGCAACGCATATACCGAGGGCAGCATTGTTACAGTAGTATACTTGTGTACACTAGATGTATTTTATTATGAATTAGTTTGTGAACCGGGTCGTCGAATTTATTTATAATATCCTACAAGCCCGACGAGCATGTTTTTCTAGACCTTTCCGCTGTGTTGCCTTAACTAACTTTTAAGAATCGCGGAAGATTTGTCGTGTTGTCTAACCAATTGCATCAAGTTGTGCGAGTATTGTCACAGCCTGTTGTCTTGTTGATTGTCTTGCTCGACGTAGTGCAAGCAAGATGGCGCCAGTGTGTCAGGCATGCCGTCAGCTGCTCTACCTGTACGTGTTTCTGCTGTTTTTAACACTTGTACATACCGTCAACACTCTGTTGTTGTATGAAACGCTGCTAGATCTGAGGACAGCGGCTGGAAATCTGTGCAACTTGGATTATTACGGTGGTGGAGCTGAGCCTCTTTTCCTTTCGGATATCCCGTCATATCTCCTGCTTTACTTATGACATTATGTATTACTTGTTACTGTCATTTCAAAGTAATTTGTTACATTACAATATTACTGTCTCTGAATTGTAAGGCATTACACTACTACCGCATTACTTTAAGTTACTTTACCAAAACAACTGGAAATTATATATATATATATATATATATATATACATATTCTAAATGTAGTTTATTATGCTCCATGAGGCTCATTACACATCCAGTGCAGGGCTGAGCTAGGTTTAAAGCTAACAGAAGAATGTAATAGGCACAGTGATGGCTCATAATATAATACAAAGAACAATCATAGCCAAAAGGTCAAAGTCTGGTAAATGTCTGGTAAATTGTAATAGAGATACGGTAACTTTAGGCCCGGCTCATTAAAATCAATAGAGAGCCCACTGTTTTTAACCTAAAGCCTAAAGACAAGATACACAATAATTGTTTTCCATTTCTATCCCTTTAATGGCATGAATTAATGAACAGTAATGTCACAAACATTAACATTATTATGGCTAAACCTAGCCTACAATAAAACCAGCTTGGAAAAAAAAGTGCTTTAAATTAAATTAAAGTGCTTAGGTGTATTAAGTTAAACTTCACACAAAAAAAGTAAGCTTGACTATACTGGGAAAAAATGGAAATAAAAAACAGCCACATCTTTCAAGATGAAAAAATAATGAAATCAAAGTGCTTAGGCCTATTGGCCTTCATCGGAAACACCGCTCAATACACACTTACGCTCAATAAAGACTTAACACAAAAAAGTAAGCATGGCTATACAGGAAAACCTGTTACTACTAAATATACAAACAGAGGTAGAATGCAGATAAACAAGGCTGGGAAAATTGACCTACATAGCCTGCTTAAGGTCTATAGTGGGGAGCTAACCTATTCCACAACCACAACCGACGACCACCATTAGCACTGACTGAAATATCTGTTGAAGCACATCAGGATAAGGCGCTGAAAGCGTCCATCACCAAGACGGCTGCGTTTTGGGGTGAGCACAAGACTCCCAAGACTGAAAAGTCTTTCTACTGGTGCGCTGTCTTTCTAATGGTGTTGGTGCATTATAACGGAGTGCGATTTCTTTAATTCTTGGAAACAGGTGGAGGCTTTGCATCACAGGGGCAGAACTCAAGTAAGACGTTACCTCTGTTTCACCTGACATCGGTGCATCAGCCAGGACATTGACCTGTTCATCAAAGGAGAAAAAGTCCTTCTCACTTGTGGTGACTGCAGCAGGCTGGGCGGCATCGGGCATCAGGGCTGCAGCCTCCTCTGTTGTTAGGGAGCGGCACTCTGTTGTTAGGAGGAAAGTGATGTGGTCTCTTCTGGTTTGCTCTTTTACCCTGCGCAGCTTAAACTTGGGAAGTGAGACGAAAGCCAGTAGTGTAGCCTTGGAATCAATCAAATCGAGTTTTGATTGCTCCCACAATAAGTTCAGGCAACCCAGTAGTCATTGGCAACCATTTTTTATTGCTAGATATATCAAAACACCACTTAATTTCGGGTGAAAATGCATTGTAACGGGCGTTAATGACCTTTGTACCGAGTAAATATTACCCATTTTTTTGTGTAATGCCTTACATTACCACGTTACAGCAGAAAGCAATACATTACAGTAATTACATTACTTTCGTAACGCGTTACTCCCAACACTGTTCGCGACAAAAAAGGTACCGACGCCGGGGAAAGCGTAGCGGTTGTCACATTCTCTGAGACTGCATGCGATGTTTAAGCGTTCCGACTCGGTTGCCTCCTGTTTGGTTACGGTGGCTGGTTTCAATGTGACCTTTCAGCCCCGCGGTACCTGCTCTCCTTGTCCCCGTTGGCGCGGGGTGAATATGGAGTACGTGCGACCTTTGTGTCGTGCTTCCCCGTCTGCTGTTCGCCCTGACCCGCCAGCTCCGGCTAGGTTTGGCCTGGTTAATGCCAGGTCACTTGGAAACAAATCATACATCCTTAAGTATTTATTTTTATCGCGGGATCTGGACTTCCTCTTTATCTCCGAGACTTGGCTGAGTGCTGGTGAGCTTAGTGTCTTCACGGAACTTTTACCTGACGAGTGTTGCTTCTTTAATTCTCCCCAGACATCTGGCCGAGGAGGAGGAAATGCGAATGTTTTTAAGAGTGATTTTAAATGCAAGCAGATATCGCTGTCATCCCCCACAAGCTTTGAACTGAGCCTGTTTGAGCTGGGTCAGTCGCACACGGTGTTGTGTCCGGTGGTTTATCGCCCTCCTAATTATAACAAAGACCTTTTGACGGACTTCTCTGTGCTATTGGCGGATATAATGCCTAAATATGATCGGGTTCTTATTGTTGGTGATTGTAATATTCACGTATGCTGCCCCGAGAATCCATTAGCAAGGGACTTTTTAAACATTACCGACTCTTTCAATGTTGTTCAATCTGTGACTGGGCCGACACATGAACGTGGTCACACACACTTGATCTGGTTCTATCCGATGGTTTTTGGTTGGTTGGTTGGTTTTTAATCTTGAAATCTCTGATGCTTTTTTCTCTGATCACATGCCGGTACTGTTTGAGGCTGCTGTTGATAGTCAAAAAGTTAAACCTCTCGCTGCTGCACCCATGTGCCGTGTTAGTAACTCTTCCACTGCTGCTTGCTTCTCATGTTTTTAGTCAAAACGGTGTCATGCCCGAAAGTTTGTATAAGGATACTGAGGCTTTGAACTCTTGGTTTCTAGACAACTGTCAAACTGCCATTGACATAGTGGCTCCATTACAAATCAGAAGGACAAGAACTAAGTCAGAGCACTGGCGGAATGAATCTACTCGTGCTTCCAGACAGCAGTGTCGAAGAGCTGAGAGAAAAGGGGAAAAAGGACAAGTGTCCTTTCAAATATTGAGGGATCACTGGCGATATTACCAATCAACTGTGAAAGAGGCAAAAAGAAAATATTTTTCTGCCTGTGAAAATTTTATGAATTTTTTCATTCAATAAAGTATCTTCTGCTAGAGCACTTATTTCACCCCCTGGTTTCGATCCTTCGGTGTTTACCCCCTGCTCTGCTGTTCTTAACACCTTTTGAGCCTTTGACCCTGCCTTTTGTGCTGGGGATTGTTGGGCATCTGAAGCCCTCAGGTTCTCCTGGTGATATTGTCCCTCCTCGACTTCTTAAAGAGGTTTTCACGACTATTGGACCATTGTTTACCACAGTTATTAATAGTAGTCTGTCCTCAGGAGTGGTTCCTGTTAATTTTAAACACGCCGTTGTACAGCCCCTGTTAAGAAAACCTGGGCTGGATCCTACCGTTCTGGGTAACTTTAGGCCCATCTCCAAATTGCCTTTTCTGTAGAGTTTTAGTAGTGATTTTCTGACTCACTATAAAATATATTTACTGCGGTTGCAGATTTGCTCAAACTCACTATTTTACTTTTTTAGTGATCTCACATGTTTATGTCTTAAACTTATAAACGTCTTCCAAGCTGGCACAAAGACAGTTGAAATGAATGGATCATCATGCAGCTGTGCAACCATCTCGTGGCCATGCTGTTTCAGAGTGCCCATTACAGCATGATGCAGGTGAAGGCTGTACCATCAGCTATTGCCTGCACAAGCACTCTGCAAACGTGGCATCGACCACAGACAAAAGTAACTGTGTGTAAAAGCCTTTCACAATATCTGATAATATATTAAATCAATATATTACTACAAATAAGGCTGCTTGTTTGTATCATTCTCAGGGAATCTATGCAGAGCCTATTCAGGACTTGGTGGTGAAGAAACCAAAGCCATCTGGCATTTTGTAAATCAACGCTATATCAAGCATACACAGGTGGTCATCATCATTCTTACTGTCATTCTGTTGGCTACAGTGTATTTATGAACATATTTGAACTCGCAAAAGAAGTGTGAAAGGACGATTAATCTAATACCTGTTCTTTTAACATGTATTTTTCATGCTTCATTTGTTTCAGGATCCCTCCCTGACCCATCAGTGTTGGCTCTTGGGAAAAGACTACAAAGCATCAGACCCCAACCACTCATATCCTCAGTGCTGCATGGCTTGTCTGAGCTTTCACTGGTTCACCACTCTCATATCAGTGTCCCTCTGTTGTGGCCACAAGTCGATATCTGTGTTTCAACTTCACCCACAGTTAACGTAGGACAGGTACCGGCCGATTGGTGCAACATCACAACCAGAGGGACATTGATCGGGGTATGGGCCCGGGCGGGGTTATATTATTATTGTGGGGGACAGAGGCTTTTGTCCAGAGTCCAAACCAGGAAGATGTGCAATGATCAGACTGGCCGTACCACTAACAATGATCAGAAACAAATTGGTCAAAAGCATAGAAAAACACTGCGCTCACTAAACAACGACGGCGGCACGTCCTGAAGCGCGCAGCTGTTGATCCGACCCGTTCATTTGACCCCACCTACCAAAGTCCCACTTACATTGATGCCATTGGGGGCCCCACGGGAGTTCCGAATGAATACAAGCTGGTTAATAAAATCACAGCAGGGTTTGAAAACATTCCGGTTTTGTCGGCAATCTTTCCCGTAAAAAAATGTGGACCGCATTAACTATGTTCATAACAATGTGCTACGACTCCTTATTCAGTCACCACCGCTGTCCACCACGGTGTTTGAGGTTTACCACCTGTTACTACTGGCTCAAATAGTAACAAAAGAGCAGCAGAGAGGGCGACAACCAAATGTCCAAGCGGTTTATTATATAACGCAAAGGTTTACATAAATGAGATTCAATTTAAAGAAACAAATCGAACACAAAGCATGCCGCTCTCTCCCGCCGCTCTGCGCCATAACCAGGCCCTCTTTATGCCGTCAGGCTGCGACACGCCTCACGGGCCGGCACATCCCATCACTTAAGCACACGGGACCAGGCCTAAAATAGAGACAAGACACGGTGACACAGAACAGGAGAAATAGATGCATTTCAGGAAGGTAACACCACCCCTTAAGGCATTTAAGACCCGCCGCTTCAGTAATGGAAGTTTTGAACCTCGACCATTTGTCACTGAGATAGAGTCAATGGTAAACATTGAAGCAACTAGGTATCAGCATTCTAGTAAATGTGGTCTTGTAGTAAATGTGTCTTAATGTAAATTAAGACACATTTACTAGAATGCTGACCCTGCATGCGTTCCTTCTACTTCTCTCCATAGTACCGCGAAATAGCCCACAGTCGAAAACCAAAACATGGCGAAGAAGCAAAGTTGTCTGGACGGACGAGGAGGTTGAGCTATTGTTGCAAACGACTGGGAGTCCTGTCAGTCGAAATATGTGGATATATGGACCGAATTTCTGCGTCAGTATCCTGTACCTGGAGAGACGGCATATCCCCATGAGAAGGAGCATCAAAACTGAAAGGAGTCCGGGCAATGTATAGGCAGGCTGTCGATACTCAGCGGCGGAGTGGCCATGGGAGAGTGATCTCTCTTTATTTTGATTCATGCAATAACATATGGGGTGGGTCGCCGGCCACCCCACAATAGAGGCTGGTGTTGAAACATCTGAAGTAAATAACACCGTGGATAGTGCTAGCGAGTAGAGCATTATATCGTCTGATCCACCGGAAGAGTCAATTGTCAGCCCCCAGACCTCAGTCCAGTCCAGGAGAGATCTGCTTCAAGACAATACAAAAATACATGGAGTTTATTTGTCATATGAATTTCTCTCTAGGGATAAATAAAGTTTATATATATATCTACATAATAGAAATACTACTGTATTATGTAGTCCATTGGATTTGGATGTTTAACTTTTTGTGCAGGGTTGATCATTGAGCAGGCTGAAAGAAGCAAAGGCTCGGATAGGATAAGCCATAGCTTTATTGCCGTTATGGCTTTGCACGTTTGTCTTGCGATGACCGACACAGTCGGACGTGATAAGCCAAATCCGTTCTCTGTCTTCCTTAGACGTCCCTCGTCACTTGAATACTATAAGGTGCATGCTACTTTTTTCAGGACCCCCCACCTGGTGCTCTCATATTAGTTATTTCACCCGCTATGTATGGGTGAAGTTCCTCACTGAAGGCGACAAGCGAATCTTTGGACTTGTCGTCAACTTCGCATTGAACAAAGTTGTCCCACCATAGACTGGTTCTCCCGGGTTTTATCCACACCTGTCTGATTCGCCTCCGACGAATTGGAGCATCCAACAATTGCCGTAGGTAATTCATTTGCCTTCTCTGTTCTGATATATCTGTAATGACTCTGCTTATTTGCTGAAAGGACTCCTGAATAGCTATCAATGCAGCTAAGGCAACTTGAATGTCCAACTGATGGAAATAATCCAACACAGGTACGTGACGGTGGAGCGTCTTTAAGATTTCCACTCTAGAGGGTGGGTTCATTTTTTTGTGTTTTTAGGCCCCAAAAACGCTGTCGTCGTCTAAACAAAAGGCATAAAATATTTTGTCGGTTTCACCCAGGAGCTTTGTCGTGTAAAGCCGCCCTTAAACTATGAGGCTAGTAAAATACCCCTCCTCCGTTCTCAACAGTGAACAGAATTGGTCTAACTAACAAATATGGTTGCATATTCAGCCTGATATGTTATTGATAATGCTCCTCCATCCCATGTATAAATACACTGTAGATGCTTGAAGCCACGGGCACCAGTGTTTTCTGCTGCAAATTGTCCGAAGGTATCGCCCCTCTTTCTTGTGTTAATGCTTGCTACCGCAGTGATCAGGGGCCTCATTTATAAAACCTTGCGTAGGATTTGCGCCAGAAGTGGCGTACGGACGAAACAAAGGACGTGTGTACGCACAGAAATATTCAGACTTGCTCACGCACGTCCTACGCAGTTTTCCCTTAATAAATCACAATCAATTCTAAATGCAGCGCAGCTTTTGCGGCTTCATGTCACGCCCATAGTTGCCCATATAGAGCCTGTGGAACGCGCACAAATGAATATTCATCGATTGCACAATCATCACTGAGAGGAACATTGATCGAATGGAAATGCTTTCGATTAATGAAAGCATTTGATTAACATTCGGTGCCCTTATGGCAACATGAGTGCAGTCAATAACACCGATTACATTTAGGAAACCGTACATGGCCGCAAATTGAGTTTTTCTGTTTGCCTCCCCCCCTCCTCCTGTGTATGGGAACTTTATAGAATTATTGGACAAAGCTATTATGCCTTTTAACACGTCTGGCATAACGAGCGAATGATCAGCAGCCATTTCGCATCCTCATGGCATTTTATTACCGTCCATTTAATTGCATCTAAAAGCAACAGCTGTATTTTGAGGTGCTTTGAAGCTGTGCATGCGGAGGATCGGCGCGCCGGTCAGCCCGGCCACCGACCGCTACCACCATCACCCCCCCGGCCTCCGGCAGAGGAGGAGAATAAGTTTGGGGACCCCCGGCTCTATATCGTAGTACCACCAAGAAATAAATAAAAACAACTTTCACCCCTGATAACATAACAATATTATTGCAGAACATATTTCACTTTTCTTTTTGAAAATGTGTTAATTTGCATTTCTGTTTGTTTTACACCGCAGATCGACGGGTGTTCGTGTTGTTTATGAGAGGCAGCATTGGCATTTATTTTATGCAACAGTCTAGTTTTACACACGTTTCCGTGTTTCTTGCATTTGCCACCGGTCCTCATTTCACCCGTTTTTGTGAGTATGCATAGGTCCAAGCTTGCGTGAAGGACCGCACATTTTCCCGCCAAGTTTGCTTTTTATAAATACCAATTATTGCGTAGAGCGGCGTATGCCTTCTTCTGTGCGTACACAGCGTTTATAAATGAGGCCCCAGCTGCTTTGGAAATGTTTTAGTGAAGAATTTGAAAATTTGACTTATTCAGGCAGGAACCTGCGGTTGTGGTTCTGATGTGGTTTCTAAACTTCTTTAGAACTGACTGAATTAGTCAACCAGGTTTCTTTTAAGATTAAAAAAAAAAAACACAAGATTGTGTATACTTTAGGGCGAGGAAAACGTGATTGACAGGGAACTGCAGTCACCGGAGACAAAGTTTTTATCTTCTGTTCATCAGCGCCTAAATAAAACATTCCAAGATGATGGCGGCAAAATCCCAGTACTCAAGGCTTCAAACCGGCAATAAAATATTCATGGGTGACGTTGCGATGACTACGTCCCCTGTTCATTAACAGTCTGTAGAGCTTACAATTTGTTAACAAATGGATCCATCAGAATTTTAAACTGTTCCGTTTGATTGCAAACCATGAGGGGATCGAGACGTTTCCAGCAATTTAGGGTCATGAACCTGTTAAACCCACCCGTTTTTAGGTCTCTGCTCAAAATTCGCTGAGAGAATATCCACAAAATGGAGTATCCAAAGTTTGACTTTGATTAAGTGAAGCAGAAGAAAATTAAGGAGTTTATTACACAGAGTTCAGGCAACATCTCCAAAATGTGCGTTTTGGCACATCTGTGCCGTTTGTATTTCCTCACTTTCCAAATTATTAATTTCACTTATATTTTTCACTTATGGTGTACAATACATTCAAATAACCCTAACCGTAAACCTGTCTCATCTCTGACCTCTTCCGAAGGGGGATAATCAACATCAAATTCACACACTGATGATAAACAGTAGAGCAAGGTGTTTTAGTGTCGGCCCCACAAAGTATCACATGATGTTTGTTTTCATATGGAATCATAAAGGCTACAATGCTTCTTTTTCTGTCAAGTTGCCATCTGATCCAGCCTCCTTTGGAGTGTGAGCTCCTGGGATCTTTATTATGTGTCTATACTTAGATTGGAAGCTCTTCAGTGTGACACATGGTTTGAATAACACCTCGGTCTTAAAGAATATGAGAACGAAAGATTGACTCCTTGTGTGAAATAAAACAACTTGAGATGCTGGAAAGATGGAAGATGTAAAGTGAAACAGAGCAGACCAGATCAAAGTGGTAGTAGAGGCTCTGCCGTCTGCTTGTCGCCAAGATTCCTTTGAAATGTTACTAAGCTTTTTCTCTTCTGCCGAGCGATGATTCATCTTAATTTGCTTGGATGACGATGGTAAAGCCACCTCCATCCCTGGCTCATAGTTCTAATCTTTTTTCGCTCATCCATCTCAAATTAGGGAAGGTCTTTCTTGTTTTTATTACCCTCAAATTAAAGCTGAAAGTCTGCACTTAAAACACATCTTGATTTTTTTCATTTCAACTCTATTGTTTTGGTGTACAGAGCCAAAATAATGAAAAATGTGTTAATGTCCAAATATTTATGGACGTGACTGTATGCATGCTGGGACTGAGAGGCCAGGAGAAGACACCCATCGAGCCCAACTGTGTTAAGTACCCAGCTTCACTCGTAAGCCCCCACTCTTTTAGTGACTTCTAGAGCTTGGAAAATCTTCAAGGTGACATCCAGCTAATTTCTGTTGAAATTAGGGCTCTGACAACAGGCAGAATGTGTGAGCATGGATCAATAGCAGGGCGCCTTTGCCATTCAGAGGACCGACTCGGTGCTGTCAGCAATGTCATTTACTATTAGTATAAATTGTCAGGTTACTTAAAAGTCTATTCCCTACACAGGGGAAAGCACATTAGTGGACTGGCCCAACAAGGTTCATTTGCTACCTAAGCGGTTTACCTTTGTTCTTTGTCATTTGTCCACAATGGTGGCAGGTGGAACATTTTCTAGATAGGGTGAACATACCAGAATGATAGTGCAAAACTGTTAGTATTACGTTTTACATATCTTGAAACTACGAATTTGTAGTTCAATATTTAAAGCAACACAAAAAATAAGTTGAACCATTTGTAGTTTGGCTTTCTTGACTACTGGTATTCTGGACCACGGGGGTACAGACCCTGTGGTTAGGCCCTGGTTTAAATGATGAAGAGGAGGGGACCAAGCACAGAACCTTGGGGGACACTGTGGGTGACTGCGGAGGTGGAGGATTTACAGTTGTTCATGGCAATGAATCGATGTCGGCCTGAGAGATATGAGGTGAACCAGGAGAGGGCAGTGCCAGTTATGCCAAGAGAGTGAAGATGTGAGAGGAAAATGGAGTGGTTGATAGTGTCGAAGGCGGCACTGATGAGGATTGTGAGGAAGCCCGAGTCAGCAGAGAGTATTTTTGTGATTTTCAGTAGGGCAGTTTCTGTACTGTGTTTTGAGCGGAAGCCGGATTGAAAGGGTTCACAAATGTGATGCCACAACTTTCTCAAGGTCTTTGGATAGGTAGGGGGAGATTGGTCTGTAGCACGGGGGTGACAGCAGCAAGCTTGAGTGAGGGGGGGTATGAAACAAGAGGACAGTGAGGAGTTGATAATGTTGGGGAGAGTTGGGGAGACTTTTGGGGTTTTTGAATCCCGGGACATAGCAGAAACACTGTGCAGGAGTTATGACATTGGTCATCTGCTTGTTAGAGCTTGGAAACAATCCTTTTTTTTCTACCTCTTATTGTCTCTATCCAGCATTAAGCTTTCCCTGGACTTGTGCGTGTGCTGCAGCCCACACAAACCCAGGGAGAATACAATAAGAAAATATGATTGATGTTCAGCCATCTATGAAGAATACATTCATAAAGGCCTTTGAGAGATTGTGTGTTTGACTTTGCCAACGCAAACCCGGTTAAAGGCAGAGGGATGACAAACACAGCACAATCTCACCTTCTGCAAACTAAAATATAACAAAGGGATTGTAAATGTTCCTCTATCATAATCTTAGTACTTGTGCAGTAGTGTAGTAGTAGTGTTGATAACTGCATTGTTAAATTTGTCATTGATAAGATGCAGCCACTCACCGGCGATTTACTTTCTGATAACATTGCATGTGAACAACACAGCGATGAGTCCTGTGGCCAGGGTTTTCTACGTCACAAACCGAAATATTTGAATATTCCCACCCCCTCAGAGCATACGTACAGTGTCTCCACCCACCAAGTACAGCAGTAACCCATGAGCTTTCACGGGTAAACACTGACTAATATCCGAATTTCAATTTATTTTTTATTTTATTGGTTAGTGATTTATTTTAGACAAAGAACATTTTCCATTTTGCGATTGATTTGCAGTCTCGACGTGGAGCGGTAAACATCTCCTGCACTGACTGCAGCTGGAAGGGACTCCTGCGCGAGTACTCGGCCGCTTGTCAGTGCTTTGGGAAGGGTTTACGACAGTACCCGCTGCTCGCTGAGAAGAAGCGTTGGAACCATACGTTCTTTTCACGTCACCAAAAGTCGCAATTAATGTCAAGAAAAGTAGCTAAATTTGTCACTGGTGGGGTCTGAAAAGTCGCTAAATATAGCGACAAAGTTGCTTAGTTGGGAGCACTGAGTGGTGGTAACAGTAAAGCAAAGATTCTACAAGCTGTGGGCGTGGCCAAATTAGCTGTAGATCATGAATATGTAATGAGCAGCTGAAACAGAGGGGAGTAGAGGGAGGTAACGATCGTTTCCTACAAGCCATTTCCAGCAAACAACTTCAAAAACATGTTTTCTGGAACTCAAAGAACTTGTTGAAAAATAATCAAAATATGGGCACTTTAAGTTCCCCTTATGTGGCAGTTTTTTCTTACTCTAGCAAGACAAAGTCGCCCACAGGAAGTGATGCATCCAAGTGTAGTTGGGGTAACTTAAATGTATGCATTCTCATTACTGCCTCACAGATTAGAGTACTTAAACAGCCTGATAGGAGGATCCTAATTGAAGTGAGTTTTGAGCCTTATCGGGTGAGCCCCTTGAGCTCTGAGTGAAATCCTCAAATGAACTCCTCCCTTTTTATTCATATCTGTTTGTTCGACTTTGCCAACGCAAACCGGGTTAAAGGCAGAGGGATAACAAACACAGCACAATCTCACTTTCTGCCATGCTGAAGGGCCATTTCAACAATGCTGCGCAAACTAAACTATAACAAAGGGATTGCAAATGTTCCTCCATCATAATCTTAGTACTAGTGAAATCCTCAAATGAACTCCTCCCTTTTTATTCATATCTGTTTCTGAGACTATACATGTGCTAAAATGTGTTCTTCCCGTGGTTTACTGTTTGAAATGAAATATTTTCAAATTTCCCAACCTCTGACAATTAGTCGTGATTTGTAACCTTTTCATTTTAATTAATGTAACCGCAATGTATGGTTAATTGTGAATGCTGAGCCTGACCATGTGCCCTAGCCGTTTTTATAGCTTTTTAAAAGAGACGTAATGTCTGGATTTCTGATCCCTTCGAGTTGGTTGATAAGAAGAATCCAATACGTCACTCAATTAAAGTTTAAAAAGTTAACATTTATTAAGAAGAGAAAAAGAGTACATGAGCAATTCTCCGCAGGTATACCCGGAGACCTGAAACACGCATCAAAAGCGATGCCTCCCAGAGTCTCTCTGCTGCCTGACTGTGACCTCTTGTATAATCTCCTCTTGCCTTTGAAAGTTAGTTCAAGCCAGTTTGTCCCCTCTGTGCCTTTCTATTACAGGTGCTTTGTGTCAGATAGTGGTTTATCCTCATCCTTCCTGAACTTTTACATTCCCCAGTTCACATTGTTTGCCTTGTATGGTCCCATCGTTATTTCCTGGTCACAAAATCTATATTCTTTTTACTGGTAGAATAGAAGACATACAGACCAAAACCTACATCTCACAACACACAGGGAGGCACAGAGACATCTTCAGGAGCTCTGCTCCAGGCCTGGCCTGTCCCGTGTAGTTTGAAAAAGATGTACATTAGTCTAAAATGATCTTCGGTATGCATCGGCAGATTAAAATACGCTCCGATTGCTCCATGGCAGTCGGGACTCCCCCCCGTACCCCTCGCAGTCTGGTGGAGCGGTCATTTTTCTTTGCCTGTTTGCCTCCTTCAAGGAGGAATGACGTAATTTTCTCTTTTATAAATATCAATGGCTGGACTTATGATTCACTCATAGGAGTATGTCATCCTATGTTACATGTAACAGCAGAGTAAGAGGACTAACGGCTATGGAAAACTAGGAAATCAGGTGACAGGAATGTTCCATTTGTGTTAAGTAGAATTAGCCTGGGTTTTCCCAGCCTGCCTTGCGCACACGATTTATTTCGCGCTGCACGACAGTCTGGAAACCATGAACAATTTGCCCCAGAAATGGGGCACCAATCACAGAGCGGGAAGGGTGACGATGACGTTGAATATGCGCTGACTCCTGTGCGACTGTCACCCCTAACAACGCTAACCTCTATAAACTCTGTGGTTTTTTCGATAAAAACAGTCTGTAGAGTGGCCATATATACCAGGGGTCCTCAAACTACGGCCCGGCGGCAAACTTCCGCGGACTTTATGTGCCCGTATCCGCGGCGGTGCGCGACCGCCGGCACCCCCCCCGGTTGCCCGGCCCCCGCGAGAGAGGACGACAGAGGTTATGCGGCCCCCACAAGAAAAACTTTGGGGACCACTGATATATACATTCTACTATCATGTTTGCCTTGCAAAACGGCAATAGTTGCTGAACGACATCTTGTACACATAACTCTCTGACAGATTGCCTTCTTCCGCGTAGAACTTCTCGCTAGGAATAGGCGCATTTGACAGACATTCGTAGCGCCCAATAAACGGCTCTGGGCATTCGTAAACCACGCCTCCAATACAAGGAAATGAAGTGGTTTCCAGACCCAGTCTCATTTGAGAATGAGATCAGGGTATGACGTTAGCCAGGCTAATGTAGAATGGTACTTTGAGTGAAACCTCCCTTCTTGATTTTATAATTTATAAAGACACACAACAAAAAAGGAAAGAACATAGCCAACCCAATACTCATCTCCACTTACTTCCATCGTGAATTAGGAATGGATGGGGGGGATGGTGTTCCCGTGGAACCCACAGGCAGCCCTGAGGTGGACCTCTGCCAAAAAGATGCATAGCAGTATTCCCCAGCTCCGTTTCTCACGGCCAAAGTAAAGGCAATAAATCTTCATGTGTCCTTTCAAAAATCAATAAGATATATTGTCAATCCATAGAGGATGACTCAAGAGTGTATCTCAATTCCACTTGAATCAATGCCAGAAGTGCATAAAAGAGTTATTAGAATGAGATAGGAAATATCAATACAAGACTCAAAATGTAGATGCTATTTAATTAAAATTTTAACTGAGGCCCCAAATGGTCGAAAGACAAGCAGAAGGCATCCACATGCTTATGCATGTATAAAATAGCTAGTAGACCTGAAGGAATATGGTAATATTACAAGATGTGAAGTCATTTTTGCCTCAATTTACAGTTACTAAACCCCAACGAGAGCTTAAAGCCAATGCATACTCTTTAGTAATGGTGATGGTCCCAATATTAATATTTTAGTACAAACTATTTTGAATTCTACATTTTATTATTAAAGTGGCAATTTCAGATTGCAACTATACCAATTGTATTTTGCCACTAGCTGATCTGGAAGCAAGTCATACAAAATAGGCAGCTTTCTTAGTTTTGCATTAAAACAGTGCAAAGTCCAGTTTTACAACTTACACCTTCTTTGCTGAGGCCTAATCGACACTATCAAGTGAAAAAAACCTGTAAGAGGCATTTTGGACACCTTGTCTTTTTTGCAAACAGAAAATACTGCAGAGCGGTAAAGTGTATCTTGCCTTATGGTATATTTAAAATTCCACTCAAAATATATCATATTAGATAAATGAACATCAAATAAACGTTTCAAAGGACACTTTAAACTAGAGATTTAGACCAATCTTGGTCTTATACTGAACTTCTTTTGGCATTCAAAAAAGTAGCCCAGAGAGAATGCAGGTTTGTGTTTTTAATGCAATTTATTTTGTATACAGCTTGTTATCATGGTAAAGTTTACACTCGTTAGAACCCAACCAGTAGCCCAAATTAATATTGCTATAGGTACTGTAATGTAACAAATGTATTACTAAGAATTATGAGAAATTCTCAACAGTAACATACTGTTATTCGTTAATACAGTTGAATACTGTAAAATATCGCATAGACATCTTGGAAGAAAACATTTTCTTCCAAGAATAAAATAATTATTTACAGCACGCTACTGTTTAAAGTTGCGGTATACTATTGTATTTATTACTTTTTCACTTGACTCTAACTCCGCCGATTACTCACATCATATAATCACATTGCAATCAAGTGTCTACTTCTTATTTAGCGGATTCAACGTAAAGACTTTATCCTTACATTGCACCAAGTCATATTCCTCTATGTGTAACACATATGGCAATTAATGGCTTCCGATTCTGATCTGATCAAGACAGTGTAAAGAAATCTGCCGACATCATCGATCAATGATTACATTCAGGGTGGAGAAGTTTTTCATGACTGAATCGTTTTTTCCTTTAACGTGAATTGTTGTTAACCGGATGTGTCCAGTGTAATGGAACATTTATATGTAACTCCTATAAATGCTTAATCGTATAACCAGTTTATTAATTGCAAGTGCTGGAATGGCAAGGCCACGGGAAAAGAGCTGAAGTGTCTAACACTGATAAAATGTCCCCAGTGTCCTGGTACTAGAGACTCAACAAGTTGGTTCACATGTGTTGGATGTAAACAAGTTTTTCTGTTGATACCACCTGTAACTGAACTGGAGTATAAGAACGTCTTGTCTCGGTGGGGGAGGAGAAAGGGGTTTGTGGCAGTCTGCAGAGCACGTAGCTGTTGTGACCTTTTTCCCCTGCAAGGAAATAAACGGAGAAAGACATATTTGATTCAGAGCCTTCGTTTCTTATTCTACGATTGACTGTGCAAAAGGATCAAAAAGAAAAGTGATTCTGCCCCAAAGCTCAGATTCAGAGAGAGGGGTCCGGCGACCAAAAGAGGCCTGATTGACTTCAACACGATCCGAACAAGGAAGATTTTTCACAGAAATCGGGTAAGAAGTTGATATTCTGATTTTCAAAAGGGAGTTTCGGAATTGTAACGGATGATAACAGATTTAAAAAAGGGTATTTAGTACTTTAGTACTTTAATGCTAATGTTTTTTATTTTTTTTATCTAAAAAAGCAAGCACATAATGCTTATTGATTGGGTCTCTTACGATGATAACTTGTATTTTTCCGGTTATTTGAAAATGTGTATATAATTGTGTATATAATTATAAAATCAAAACAAAGTATTTTGGGTTCCATCAGCATCCAACACTGAGAGCCGTAAGAATTGTGACCTTTGACCAGGAGGAAGACAGGGATCAACCGTTGGTTGTGACCCTTGACCGAGGGGAAGATAGAAAGAGATTTGCGAACTAACGATTGTATTCAGACAAATTCCTGAAATCGCATTATCCAGCCCTTGACCTAACAGGAAGATAGGAACAATATTGTGTTTTGGATGAAGATCTGAAAAACAGATATTTGCGCCCTTGACCTATATTTATTGACCGATGTTTTCGGTTAGGGTTTTAACTTGTATTTTTCCTAGGTAAAAAGAAAATCGAGACTTATAGTGACGACTATATTTTGAAAGGAATAAAGTATACTTCCACGCCTGAAAGATGGGTGGCAAGCAAAGTAAAAAGATAATGAGTCCTCCGGAGGGGCCCATTGTGGATCTGATAAGACGGAACTATGGATATCAATCTCTAGAGTTTTTGCCCGAGTGGACAAAAGATTTTGGGTTCCCTGCAAATGGTTCTGATTGGAGGATCCGGACGTTCAACTCGCGTTCAGCTCCTCTTGGACGCGAACAACTTTCAGCCAGTCGAGAAGAAGCTGCCGTTTGCTATCAGCGGACTGTCCGTCAGCTGAATCACCATCCTGCCGATATGAACGAGCGGGAGAGACTGACTCAAAGAAGAAGAGACGGGCGCATGAAATCCCAAGGTAAGAATATGACTGCTAGCTAAGCTAAAAGTAGCTTAGCCTAAAACCAAAGCTAAGAGTAGCCTTACAAAAGAACTAGTGAGCAGAACCCGCTTTATTGAAGTGTATTTTTGTAGTGTATAAGATTTAAAGAGCATGCTTTTATTCTGCGGTATAAGGAAATGGATACCATAGAATAGATACCGATCATAACTGTACATTTTGTTTTCACAGACTAGTTTCTCCTCACAATGAGGGGCTGACCTCCTATTTGCTCGGAGCAACATCAGTAAGTGACTTTTTTTAACTTTCTCCTTCCTCGTTTAATGTTACGGTGACTTGCGTGTTGATTTTTATTCATACCACTTTCATTTAATTGTTTTCCAGCCACCTGTAAGACGTATTACGAGACGGCACGTCGGAGCTCCAGGTAAACCGCGTCAGAAAAACTCACTGCGGGCGGAAGAGCGAAGTGTTCCGCAGCGAGAAGAAAGCGAGGTAAGAGTTTATTTGGTGACTATTTTTCACGAGCATTGATAGATGTGTTGTGTCCATACGCATCGCACAGTATTGATTCCTTGTTTTGTTTTTTACAGCTGCTGGAATGGAGACAGCGTGTGCTCGCAGATGACGCGGTGGAACTCTGGAAGTCCGCCAGCGGAGACCTCATGTCTGCCGAAGAAGAGGGCATGTTGGCGGGGTCTCTGGGTGGATCGTACGGTCGCCGTCATTTCGTAGGACGGAGCTCTCTGAACTCTGTGCGAAGCTGCAGTCCCGGTGAGAGGCGACTCCAAAGTACAGAGCCACGCACAATGTGCGTCTGCGCAACGGACCTGCCTCGGAAAGAACGCCGCCAGTTAACTACAACCCCGAGAAGGCAAACGGACAGTTGTAGTTTTTGGATCATCCTCTACTCATGTGTGCGCAGATAGTCGCTTTGTATATGATTGTTTGTTTTAATAAAGCTCTTTTTGCATAAACATGTTCCTTCTATGTTAATTTTCTCTATAAATTCATTAATGTCCTTGGTGGTAGACTCTGCTAAAGACTGCAGTTCTTCTGCCTCAAACTCCAGATTTCTCAAAGACCGGGTTAATTCTCGAGTGACATTGCGAGTAAACTGCTGGCATAATTGTTTAATTTTATGTCTTCCCAAAATCCCACCACTCCTGAATGCTGGGAAAGGCAGGCCTGCTCTCTCTGTGCTCTCCCAAAAAAAATGAAAAAGCGGTTCTAAAAACCTGGTTGTTTAAAAGAGCAGTGTTAAAATGCCAATAGGCGCTCTTTAAACGAATATTTTTAATAAAAACAGAACAGGAAACTAAAGAGTGATCGCTAAAACCCACAGGCTGAATGTGACATCTTTTAAAAATATTTAAATGATGGTTAAAACAATAGAGGCAGTCCAGTCTAGCTAGAGATAAGAAGTTGTCTTTTGAATGACACGAGGTGTATTGTCTGTGATTGCTATTAAAAACCCTCCACACATCGATCAACTGGTGTGTTTGAATAATCTGTGTGATCCTGCTAGAGGAAGCAGGATGAGGCTCTAAATGAGGTGTTTCTGTACAGTTAAAATCACCTCCTAAAAACATAAAATCATCATCATTACAGTCTTTAACAGTATCATTTAAAATGTTTAAACATGCCATCCTGTCCAACCCATTGGCATAGACATTTAAAAACACAAGCTTCACTTTTTCAAAGGTTGCTTTGACTTTCATTAAAACACCTGGGATGATCTCCTCCAACTCAAAGGAAACGGGTAAAAAACTCCTAGAAAATAAAATCCCCACCCCTCCGCTAAGACTGGACTTAAAATGACTTAAAATGACCTCCCCATTAAAAGCCCGCCTCCATTCACACTCGTTATCTGCTGTGCTGTGGGTCTCCTGTACAAACATTACATCTATCCTCTTAATCTTCATGACTTTAAAAAGAGCAGCCCTTTTAACATCAGCTCTGGCTCCATTCAGGTTTAAAATGTTGAGATTAAAATCACACATGGATAAAAAAGAGTGTGCTAAAACAGGTCAGAATAAAAATGGAGCAGATTTCAACACTCTTCATCTATGGAGATGATTTGAGCTCTCACTTTTACAATGTATTTCCTCAGTCTGTAGATTTCTTGTTCTGACAGCACATCTTCTGAGTTGCCTGCTTTTCTGGTTACGGTCTTTGCTAAACTTAAAAACATTTTTAAATCAGAGAAATGATCTTCCACTGTCACAAGTCTCTTTCGTTTGTTCTAAAAAAATATAAAAAAATTCTAAAAACATTTTAATCTGAGAGGGGGGCATCACTATCCCCTCCTGGCTGCTTTTGGCTCCTCTGAGGTTTTTAGACACTTTTGAGTTAAAAGTGTCTGACCCTTTGCTTTTTCTTTTCTGTGGTGTTCTTAATCTTTCGTCATCACTCAACATGTCCTCGTCTAAAAACTCACACACAAACTCATCAATCTTTATCCTTTCGTCACAATTTTTATTATCTGCCTCGTTTTTATCTCTTGCTTCTGCGGTTTCACTCGCTATCACCTCACATGAGGAGGAGGCCTCCTTCGGGACACTCACTTCCAGGAGCGAAGTCTCCTGTGCAGCCGGCACAGACCCGCTACCGCCAGCCTCGGACCGGGCGGGCGGCGGAGCATCCCCGCCAGCGCCAGTCTCGGACCGGGCGGGCGGCAGAGCATCCCCGCCAGCACCAGCCTCAGACTGGGCGGGCGGCGGAGCATCCCTGCCAGCACTCGCCTCGGGCCGGGAAGCCCACGGAGGCACCCCACCGGAGGACTCTAGAGGATGGGTTACGCAGCCAGCAAAAAGCAAGCATAAAAAAAAAAAAAAAAAAAAGAACATGTAAGTAAAAGTTGTGAAAAAACTGGATTTACGACTCCATTTTTAAAAACACCTACCGAACTTTTTGCGAGCATCCAAAAACATTAAATAATGACTCTGAGATGGTTCGAGGGAAACGAAGTAAAGTGTCCTGGATTACGACCTTCTCACACCTCACTAACTTTGCGTTGCATCAAAACATACATGCCCGTTCATTCTTGAGGCCGACTTCACAGCCTCATAACCCACCACTTTCCCCACAGCCAGCCCGGCTTCCTCCACACTGCACCGCACGGTGCTCTCTCTTACACTTAACCTACACACTTCTAACTTACAGTTTAACAAACAACGACTAAACACAAAACATTGACAAACAAAAACAAGAGAGAGAGAGAGAGAGATGATTTTTTAAAAAGCTTTTATTTACATAACCTCAAGGGCACTTCACACATTTCAATTTATATTTCTCCTGACACTAAAACATTGCGCGACACAAAAGCTTTTAAAAAATAGCTAGAAAATCATCCATGTTGTTCATACTTTTAAAAAACCTGAAATCAACCCACACTCTGGCTTTGACTAGAGACATGAAGACAGTGACTGCCTCCTGTCCGGTATTATGAAGTTCAGAAGCTTCCATTTAGAGGCATATTTCTTACAGTAACTGAATCCTAAGATAACGTTTTTTTTGTCACCAACTTTCCCCAAAGCGGTTAAAAACAGTGTACAGTGTGTTAAAGAGGGGGCAGAGCCTTTTACAATAATAAAAACAGTGAAAAACCGTCTCTACTTCGTCACAAAAAGGACAGTGCTTATCAACATCTGGATTAATGACAGAAATAAAAGTGTTTACAGCAATGGCACCGTGTAAAATTCTCCACTGTAAATCACCGGTCCTTTTTTTTATTGGAGGTTTATATAAAACCCTTCATCCCACTTTTCTTCCGGGGTCCATGACCAGCTCTTTTTTTTGTCTGGTTTCCCCTTCAGCTTGCTCCGGTTCAGGACTTTAACACACGCCGCGTAGACAGCCTTCCCTTTTGCTAGGTGCAGGTCCAGCTTCTCTGTTGTTCCGTCTAGTAGTGGTCCCAAGACTCCTTGCAGCCCTGGAACAAAGCCTAGTTCCGGAAACGGGTCATCCTTCTCTGGGGTTTCCTCTCCTCTGCTGTATTCCTGCAGCATCTTTGGTTCTTCCTTTGTTAATTTCTCAACCCACCTGCTGAGGATCCTTCTGCTCTGCCGAATGGATTTCAGCCCCAGCAGAGAAGCCACTGCTGGTGCGTTTGTCATTCCTGGGCCAGCCACCTCCACCACTTTCCTCAGGGTGGTGGTCCCAGAGGAACATAGCGAGCTGTTAAGCCCCGGTGTTGTGCCGTCCTGCACATCAAACCTGGCTCCATTCACCAGGGGTTCTTCGAGCAGCCAGTGTAAGGAGCAAGTCGGCCCCATTTTCTCCCAGTTAAAAAAAGACCATGTCCGAAACAAGGACCGATAAAAAGGAGATAATTCACATAGTTTAATCCGGTTAACGTCCATTAAAAACAGTGCAGCGTCCACTCTCAGCCCAGCAGATGTCTTCAAGATGAAGCTTGTCAGGTCTCCCCAAACCACCTGTGATGGACCTGCAAGGTACTTTTGTAGGAATTTGAACCTGAAGGTTGCCACTCTACTCGGGATCTGCACCAACCCCTGTCCTCCCCCCCCTTTTTCTAAAAACAGGACACCTTGAGGGACCCAGTGCAGTTTGTCCCAAAAGAAGTCCACTAAGATGGCCAGCACCTTTTGTATGAGGCCTTTGGGTGGCTCCATACAAGCCAGCCTGTGCCACAGCGCAGAGGCCACCAGGTTGTTGACCACAAGTGTTCTGCCTCTGTACGACATATGTGGCTTCAGCCATTTCCATTTGTCCAGCCTTACTTTTATTTTCTCCACCATTCCCTCCCAATTCCTCTGTTCTACTTGTTTGGTATCCATATACACCCCTAGATATTTAAGGTTCCAGGTTAACCCCCCCGGTAGACTGGGTAGATCCTCCCTCCAATTACCTACTGCTAGGGCCCCGCTTTTTGCCCAGTTAATCTTTGCGGCTGAAAGGTTCCCAAAATCTTTTGCAATCAAACCCAATCTACTAACCTCTTTCTGGTTTTGAATGAAAACAACAATATCGTCGGCATGGAAAAGCTCTTTTCCACGCAAGATTATCTTTGTGTTTGATCGAAAAAGATGACCCAAACGACAGAAGTGACGTCCACTAAAGGACTCTGCAAAACCCATTATTCCATGCATCCCCAAGTTGTACCCAGTTATCTGACATATAGTGCCGAGTTTAAAGTGTAATTCCAGCGCTAATGGACCAATTCTCATTCTCACCAATTTTCTTCATTAAAACACGTCAAATTAGCCGTGGAGACAGTATTATGTCTATACCTCATATAGGGTTAGCATTCGATAATCAACTTGTACGGACTAGTCTTTCGAGAGGAGCTGGTATGGAGTTTTATGGTAAGTGTTCTTAAAAGTCTTCTGTGATCAATTCTGGGTTGGCTAACCAGGTCGTTCGGGGGGTTGTTTTATGTGTAGGGACCCTGAGCAAGCTACTGACTAAGATTGGTGCTGTTTTGAACAATATTACTGGTCAAAAAAATGCTATTTGGAATGTGTTTGGCTAACCGCCCCATCTCCGCCAATGATTCGCGATTTGGGGCTGCAGCATATTTGGGCATAACTCTGTATTGGTTGATCGACGAAAAATACTGTCTCCACGGCTTATTTGACGTGTTTTAATGAAGAAAAACAGCTTTTGGTCCATTAGCGCTGGAATTACACTTTAACTTTGGAGGCAGAATTCGGAGGACAAAATAGAGAGCACCAACTTTGTGAACACCACGTTTTGAACCCAGTGGGTTAGCAGTCTCAAAGTCATCATAGTAAAGCTGAATTAGTAAAGAACTCTGTTTTTGAGAACAATGGATATAACTTAAAATAACTTCCATCTCAAAAGTCTTCATATCGGTCTTTTGATACACATGGTTTTGCAAGTAGTTCACATATATAAGAATTGCGACAGATACATTTTAATAGTTTCCAAAATTGGAATGTTAACAAAAGTTTCTTTCACTGGGACCTGATCATAAGTACCTGTATTTTTATTTCGTCTTGTATCAAATCAAACTCCTAATTTTTTTTTCCAGTGGCTCCACAATTCCCCATTTTTGGTTGAAATACTTCATTCTTTTAGTTTCAGCATTAAAATTCACAAATAGGTTTTCAAAATGCTCAAAACCCTTTTTCAATGTAGATCTTACAGGGTTTTCTTTTGGCACAGCAGACAGTATTTCATGCTTGACTTGGGAGTGCAGACCACCAGCCAATGGCAAGGATGTACGGTTGTTTATTCTCCCTTTCCTGCAGATATTCATTGATGTTGCAGCATGACTAAAAAGAAAAAAATATATTATTAGTACAGTATTAGAATTAGTATTAGTACTTTAATTATACTTTTAACTCCAGCTTTACTGTATTTATATTCACCTCTATATCGGGCAGCTCTGCTGCTTTCTTTGCACACGTATCTGCCAATTCATCACCTCCTATACCTATATGAGCTGGTACCCATATAAATGATGTACTAATACTGGACTTAATCAGATTGTTAGCTAGTTGCAGCATGTCATATACTATGTCCTGTCTGGACTCAGCTGAGCTGGAGTCTGATGCAATCACAGATTGCTTAGGTCTACTGCTCTCTACCCACAGCAAGGCCATCCATATTGCTAAAAGTTCTGCTGTGTATACAGGTAAATGTTCATTAATTCTTCTGTACATCCAAAACTTTTAATTAGGCCATTTTCTCTTTCTTGACATTGCCATAAAACTGACTGGCCCCTTCTCAATAGGCGTTCTATTGTGGTGACTCAACGCCGAGTCACCTGTGCTAGAAGATTATTGGCACAAATGTCACGCTATAATGTTATAGCGAAAATTATAAATGAATATAGTGAGGTTATAATACAAAACTAGGGCTGCTTGCAGCACTGAACGGCCCTTAGCCTCCCCTCGCATGTCGGGGGGGCAGCGGCCAGCCAGAAACGTGGTCAAAAAGTGAAAAGAGAAGGATACATTTTTTAGTCCAAGGCAGGAATTGAACCCAGATCTCTGGCTCCCTAAGTGGAGACCTTACACCTGAGCTATTACTGTGCTATAACACAGACACGTATCAGGTGCTCTGTGAAAATGGCATCGAGTGCTCAAAACACTGAGCTTTTGTACACATTATTTATATATATATAAAAAAAAATTCAGAAACGTGCAACAAAACATTAACAGATGTCCCTAACATTAGTTATTTGTAGTTATTTATGAGTATTGACTAAAATGATATAATGCATTTTAAAAACAAACTTTTTATTTTTACGTAATATTGTCACAGTGGAACAGAGGAACATCAAAATATATTAAAGTTCTGCTAAATGTATAAAAATAGAAACTTAAGATATGAAACTCAGTCTTTTGAACAAAAACACAATAACAACAACAACCAAATCAAAGTTACCAGTAATAAAAGACTTGGTAAGCTTCATAAATAAAACTTTGAACTAAGGCTGGAGACAAATTCTGTTAAGTTCTGATAAATAACGACAGCAAAATATAAATCGCAAACATTATATGAGGTGTTGTATGAAAGGAGAGAAGGTTAGCACTCCTCTTGACAAGGATGGAATCGGCCTTTGTGGCCTCCACACACATACGGTTAAGGCACTGCCACCTACTTCGTGGCATCTATAACCAGATTTTAGTTTTTATGTTTACTTTAATATGTGCCTTCACTCACCTTGAAGCTATTGGTTATAAGTGTTTTGACACAGTTTAATTAAGTTTACAAGATTGGTGAATTGATTTTTAATTTATAATTTATGTTAAACCTTTTTTAGACCTATATTGGACCTATTTTTAAGCAGGCATAAGTAAGGCCCAAGATTTCCCCATACACACCCAATGTTATCAGTTCCAGCGATTTCATTGTCCCAGGTCCTTGGGTCCTTCGTGCAGGAAGTTGTGATTTGCTCTGTCTCCGATCTTTTCATGCTATCTGTTTGACCGCTAACGGAGTTGTGGAAGAGAAGCTTACACTGACGCACTGCATGTTGTTTTGAGCTTGAAAAAGGCATTTTTAAATGCCGAAACGCGTCGCTCATTTGGAATAAAAATAAATTCTTCACTCATGACATGGTTAAAATATTGTAGCGAGCGGAGCACACTGTGCCGTGTGAGTGCAATGCATCATGGGACAATCGTTGGATGCCGTTAATTTCTATCTGTTATGCTCATGTTCTTGTGTTTAGGTGCATGTGTGTTTTTCTAGTCACATGTAACACGTTCTGCTATGTTGTGTTCAATGTTACTGTTAGCTTAATGTACCATGACTTAACTTAGTATAGTTAACACAATAGTCAACAGACAGCAGACAGACTCTGAGAGGGACAGCTTGCGAAGCGGGTTTCAGGTCTCCAGGTATACCTGCGGAGGATTGTTCATGTAACACTTTATCTCTTCTAAACTTTTTTAACTTTAATTGAGTGCCGTATCGGATTCTTCTCATCAACCAACTCGGGGGAATAGGTAATCCTAACAGTCTGCTCCACACGCCGTATCTGGTCAGCGAGTGTCCGCCTTGCCTCCTGCAAGTTGTAAGCACCAACCAGGATGAATGAAGCAAACTCACGGGGAGTCAAAGGGTTGGCAATTGACGATAAAAAGATTTAAGATCAGGTAAGATCAGTGTTGTTGGATCACTGTCACGTTGTTGCACCTGCTGATGTTGGTGTAGAAGCATCTCACCCACCTTTGACTAGAGTTGTTCCTCGGATGTGTAAGAGTTCATCTCTGGTGAAAGAGCTGTGGGAATCGTAACAGGAAACAAAGTTAACAAAAAACATTAAGCACCTTGGCATCCATCTGCGGCGCCATCGAGTGAGGCCCAAAATCCGTCATTTAAAAAAAAAAATTCCACTGAACTGCAGCTTTTAGATTGTTTATTTAGGTGTTTCGGGGACAATTTATTGGAAGTCTCTTATTTATACACATGGCCATTTGCAATAAATACTCAATTTCTCAAAGAATTGTAAGTTATGAGTGAAAATTGAATAGTATTCTTAATATTGGTTTTATTGGAATGCCCAGCTCATGCAGCTATAGATTTTGTATTAACCTTGTGCGGAATGGGCATCTTGAGTTTGAGTTTATTAGCAGAGACTGCAATTTGTCAGTGTTCATTTCTAATGAAAATTTACAAGCTGCTGTCTCCCACACACACCCACTAAACATATGACCCTCATACACACCGAAGCCTTAAGCTGAGCAGCTGTCCTGCTTCATAACTCACCGCCGCCTTTTGAAAACGATGTAGGAAGAGCACGCAACTTCACACATTGCATAGTTACATCACTGTAACGGTCAAAATAGTTTCTTAACCGACTGATTCCATGAGTGTTTGGAGAGAGGGCTCAACAGTGACCCGTTGGAAAAGGACAATGTAGGATTACTTTTAGCCTAGTGAATGAGACCACAAAACCAGAGGATACATGAGCTTGCTCCAGCTGGCAGCTATTTGCAGCTCAGCGGACAATTATGTGGAAAATAAGCATGGCTCAATGAGCCGTAAAGGAGTATGTGACTGTAGTGATACGGGAAAAGAAATATGCAGAGGATATGCGCCCACATTTAGCTTGCTCGTTGCTCTCATGACCATCAGTTCAGAAACACACACTAAAAACTGCTGGGTTGTTTCATCTACCCAACCGCTGAGTTATGACGTGTATGTTCTACACATGATGGGTTATTTATAGGGGATTTTGGTTATTTTTGTGCAACTCATGTGCCGAGTCAAAATTCATCAACCCAACATACATCGGTTGACACAGCAGCTGGGGTGTTTCGAACTGAGTTGACTGTATAGCTGTGTGGCCCCTGCAAAAACGCATAGGTAACCCCACACAGCCATCAATGTCTGACCCTACAGTGCCACATGAATACTCCATTTTGAATCAGGAGCTGCCATGGTAAGAACGTTTTATCCTGCTTGTACTCTTAAAAATGTGTTAAATTAAATCTTGAATAAGAAACTTGATAAATCCTACCCATGGTATACCGTGATAACGTAGTTTTAAGTGACTTAAAAAACTATCGTTTATGGCCAAGTTTGGCTATTAGTAGTAAGTAGTAGTTAAACTTTAACGTTAAACTATAGGCGTGTGGAAGTGTGGGATTTTCAGCTCAAATAATTTCTCAAGTATCATAACAACCCATTTGCCAATTATAGCGCATAGCTATTAACTTAATTCAAAAGTACAAGAACAGTCCAAAATACAAACCAACTATTAAAAATGAAATTGCTTTTTATAAAATGCGGAAAATACAAACTAACTTGATAATAAAAAACTATTCATAAAGTCTTCTACGCCCTGTAGGATAACCTTATAGTTCACCCTCATCATCCCAGTACGCCGCATCTCTGGCAACGGTCAACCCGCCAGGTCCCCTAGAGTCTGGCCAAATCTGGCACCGCCATGTTCTCGATTGGTAATATAGCCCGCCTGCACTCCTCCAAATTGGCCTCATCACGGTTGCAGAAGTCGTCAATCTCCGCCCCCTTTTCCTTTTTTTCCCTGTGTGGGACAGAGGAGAAGGCGGCATCATGGAGGCTGGAGGGATGGACGGGGTGAACGAAACGGGTAAGCAGGGCCGGGGAGAGGCTAAAGAGGTTGTCTGGACGAATGCGTCGGGTGAGGGGATAGGTGGCGCGGGGGAGGCCTCCGGTGACTAGGTGCATAGCGATGGTCCTTTGCCAATGGACATGCTGGCAGTTGAGTGCGCTCCTGTACGAGCGCTATCAATGCAGAGGACAGGAATCATTTATTTGCCAGAACACCACATGCAGCAGCCAAACATCCACAGTCCCATGGACTGTCTCATACTGTACATGTCTTTGTGGCGATGCAGACGACATCTGGAAAGCCACTGCATGTCGTGCTCTTCGTAAAGTTATCTTAAACTTCAGGATGCTCCAAGTTTCACTGCTGCAATTGGTAATGTCTGGTTATGAATAATATATACAGCGGGTGAAATAAGTATGGAACACGTCACCACTTTTTCCCTGTGTCATTTCACATTATTTCACAACTTGGGTTGTCACCAACATCTGGTGAAAATTTCATTAGTTCCTTTCATTAGTTCCATTAGTTCCTTTGGAAAACTGAGAAAAATAGTGATGTGTTCAAGACCTATTTCACCCGCTGTTATATATAAACACAAACACACATGATAAAACTCCTAGTTCTATATGGTCATTGTGGTGGATGGGCGTGGTTTCAGCGCGGCTGCAGCAGAGAGAGAGGGTACATTTTTTTTTAACGCATTTCATGCATGCGCAGTGTGACAAATTATTCAGGTCAGGAAAGTATGTCTTCCTCGGGCAGTGGTTCTCAACCGGTGTCCGACCCCCCCGCGCATTTTGAAATGCGGTTGTGGTTGGACTATTATAACAAACAAATCATCCTGCTGGCGACTTTTGTGTCAAAAGCGACAAATCCAGTGACATGTATATAGCATATTTCTCATCATTTAAACAAGTCTCCTGAAGAGAAACGGTACCGCTCTCTCCCCCTGCCTGCTGCGCTGTGGACGTGTGTGTGTGTGTGTGAGAGAGACGCAGCCCGCTCAGCGAGGTTCACATGGCTCTTTTTTGGAGTTTTACCTGCCAACACTCTCGTTTTTCCTGGGAGTTTCCCGTTTTTTACCCCTATCACCCGGACACCTACCGGTTTGTTATTTCTCTCTCGACAATTCCCGCACTTTTCGTAACCTAATGTGTTGGCAGGTTTGGTTTAACTCTAAAAAGACTAGTTAACCGAAGTAAACCACAGGTTCCCGTTGATCTTATGGTGGACGTGTGTTGTGAACAAACGAACCATCAACGGCGAAATAACTGAGAGACTTCCAGCTTACAGCGAGGTCTCTGCGAAGGACTGTCCGCCCGACGAGTGAGTGGCCCGCGGCAGCACAGGCTGGCTGTCATCGCTTCATGGAGCTTCTCAAGTCCGATAATGGAATCGTCCTTTTTCTCCGTCTCCTAGCACCTCTTCTATCCCTGGCACTTCTGCCTGCACTCACTCGGGAACAAAGTGCAAATAGTGATTCATCATGATTAATCCGCTGAAGTTTCTGATTAATTTGATTAAAAATTGTAATCATTTGACAGCCCTAATTTTAAGAAATATAATCTGATCTCTCATGAGGCACTTAAAATGAGCCTATGTATGTGACCAATACCTACGCATTTAACTTTAACTTGCGATACTCTGTCGGGCTCGTAGACTGCACCTCCAGCTCCTGAGGTTTACAGATGACACCACCCTCACTGGACTGATCTCTGGGGGGGACGAGTCCGCCTACAGGTGGGAGTCTGACCATCTGGTGACGTGGTGCAGCCAGAACAAGCTAGAGCTCAACGCTCTGAAGACAGTGGAGATGGTTGCGGATTTCAGGTGCGGAGTCCCACCTTCCCCCATCACCCTGTGTGATTCCCCCGTCACCACTGTGGACTCCTTCCGTTTCCTGAGCTCAATCATCACCCAGGACCTCAAGTAGGAGCTGAACCACCAGCGCCTACTTGAGCTCCACCACCAAGAAGGCTCAGCAGAGGATGTTCTTCCTGAGGCAGCTGAAGAAACTCAACCTGCCAAAGACGATGAAGGTGTCATCCGCTCTGCGAGAGGGTTATTGGCTGCAAAACCTCACGCCATAGAAACAGTTTCTTCATCAACAGAGCCCGTGTCCCCCACTGACTGACTGTCATCCCTTTGGTCACTTTCTTCACACTCCGCATGCACATGTCAGTTTTGTTCGCTGGTACAGTTTTCTTTTTTAACTCTTCCTTTATTTTAAAACTAACCCGTAGCCATAGTCTAATAACCCATAGTATTATATTTTATTCCTCTTGCACTGTAGTTGTCTTGTTGTCAATCTGTCTGTTATTATGCACAAACCGCCAAGTCAAATTCCTTGTATGTCTGACATATTATGGTAATACATGTTCCCTGATTCCTGAAAAACAACTCTGCTGAGTCAAAACAGAGACCAGGAACCGGAACTCAGCGACATGTCAAAACACACACGAAGTAACGACTCAAAGTACAAGAAATACAGAGGTAAAAACCATCGGGGATGGCAGGGCAGGAAGTGAAGCTAACCCAGGGACACAAGAGGCAGGAAATTACAAAATAAAATGGGAAACAAAACCACACTGGGACACTGTGTAGAAGTCTGCGCACATATTTTCCTAAATGTTGAAGTATTCCATTTTTTTCCAAATAATCTGCACCTCCGTGCCAGTGTATGTATCCAACAATAGCACATAGATACAATGAACAAAGGAGTGGATTTACCATAAAGAAACTTTATTAGCTAATACATACATCTATGGTTATAATCATTTTGTTATATAATACCCAGGAAGTCAAAAATAGATATACTGGTCGTGACTTGAAAATCATTAATGTCTTTGATATAATATATTATAGATCTTGTCTGGTCACCAAATCTAAAAACAAAAAGAGGTTATACAGTATCGATTCAGGATAATATGTGTTTATGTTTGTGTGAGCTATTACAGATGCCATATTTTCCACACAGCATTATGTTTCAGTCAGACAATGCGCTCTGATCATCTAACCTGGCGGGGAAAATTTCACCACCGTTGACCGGCATGGTGGATTTAAAAGCAATAATCCCATACAAATTTTTTCATACAAATAAGTTCTGTTCTTCTATGTCACTAGGGGGCATCTTGACCTTGAATTTCTGCTTTTAGTAAAAATACATGCATCCACTGTCAAAAAAGCTGTGGACGGTTTGACTATTTTTGCAATTGAACTTTTTTGGAACCTAGCAGCCCCAAATCTATGAGCTTTGACCGTTGAGGCGTGTCAGTGTCAGCTCATTACATGCATGCACAACATTTGTCTAAAAGGATGTAGACCACAAATAAAAGGTCTGTGGAAATAGCATCTCATACACAATTTAAAAATGAGTACGGTTATATTTTTCTTAAATCGTAAGCTTAAAATGCATGTATGTTCTTCTGGGAAAAACTTTCCCAGTAGAGCCCCATGGAGTAAAACTACATGAGATCATGGACAAGTTCACTTTAGGCCGTAAATCACCAAATCCAGAGTTCCTGGCTCTCCACTGTTATGAATAATTTCCTGATGTATTTAATTTCATCTCAACCTCCATGTCTCCTTAACATGCTGTGAAGGCGTGTTGTCAATATCTAAATACCAAATAGTGTGGAAAATAATAAGCTCACACACACACAGACAGAGCATGATGTATATGGCTGAATGCTGACATAAGGTTTAGAATAACACTGCCGGTATAGGACCTTGACACAAACGCTGAATAAGGAGCAGTACATTAGCAAACCTTTTCTCCTCCCCTAAACAGATATATTTAAATCCCTTTACCCCCGACCACTCCTCTTACCACACACACAGCTATATGTACTCTCAACGCCCTTGGTGAATGCCACAGAACTACATGATTGACAACAAGATTTGAAACGGAAGCTTTGCACCGTTCCAAATATGCCAACTCTTCTATTAGCTTATTAGCATCAAACGGAGGTTCAATGCTAACTGGTCCGGTAACTGCTGTGTTGACTCCAATTTGAATGAACTGCTGTGTTTGTTTGTCACAGGTCTTTAAAGTTTAATTAATCTTCAACACATTCTGGCTTTTAGTCTCATAGTTAAGAAGAATCTGTTATAACATTGTACTCATCAAGTTAAGGATTACATCAAACCATTTGTTTATTTTGCTCATTATTTGCTTTGCTGCAGAGGTGCAGGCAAATGTAAAAGATAAAGGCAAGTTCAATTTCATGTAAGTGAAAACTAGAAATAAGTGCTATGAAGAAGCAACTCCCAGGACTTAGTTGCTAGCACAACTCAAGAGTGTGGCCAGGCAGTTGTGGGTCAGTGCAGTTTTTTCCTCAGCTGTATTGAGTGAATGGTTGTGTGCAGTGATGATTTCTTTCGACATGATCTGCCTTGCTTACAACCTCTGTCCGACATCTTGTGTCTCTCATGGCAACATTAATACAACTGTCCCAAGTCTAAGCAATGATGAGTACAATACTTCTTTTAATGAAGCTACAAAACAAGCAGAATTGTAACAGAAGATAATTATCTTTTAAATTAGTTATCTTGTGCGCTTGAATTTCACGGTCTGCAATGACTTGTAAAAGTAGTTCCAGCCATCATCACATGTTGAGTTTCAAACCAATCAATGGCGTTGTGACTGTGATGAGAAGGGGGGCTGAATCGTCCGGTAGCACGCGTTCATGTACAGGTTCTGACCGAGACGGGCCCCCGGCTTCCAAAGAGGTAGAACCAGTGGTTTTGCCACGCAAAGAAATCTTTGCCAATTCATTACATTTTTGTCTTTTCATATATAGCAAGGCAGAGATACAGTTCTCTGTATTTTCTGGAAATGCAGCAGCATCTGCAGTCTTGGCTAGCAGGTATTGTTCAAGTGTCTTTTTTTTTTTGCTGCTTGGTTTCTTGAATTTTGGATTTGCTGCTCCACCTTGTTCATGCCTCCATCTTGCCTTTTATTCAATCTCTGAGGGGTGGGGGAGGGCAGCATGTGGTCACAAGGCATGTTGGGGTTAGGAGGCATCAATGCTGGAAGACAAGAAGGAAAACAATTACTGTGGTGATGCACGTACATGTGTTTTTGTATATAAATGTTCCCATGTATGAACGCTGATCTCAGCAGAATGCGAAGACGAGTCTTCTGCAGGTGTAGATGGGAGGTTGATTTATTCACCCATAAGAACTGTGTCAACATTAAATATTAACCCGGCGCCATCACTTACCCTGCAGCCAGTGCATTAAATCAGGGGGTCCTTCCCAGTGACCCCTCAATCACACACAAACACACTTTGCCTTTTCCTATCCAGCAAAATGACCTTCACTAGAATTTGCTCCAGGAGTGAAGAGCTGTAGCTACTGAATGAGCACTAGTGAGGTTTCCGTCCAATTGTAGAATAAAATGTCCTCCTCAGGTGATATTGATTTACCCTTTAATGTCTACACTGTAGATTAATTAATACTGAGGAAATGTTCACGATTTAACTTGAGGCTGCATTCAAAGTTCGTGAAATGTTCCGGATGACTGACATTCCTGTCTTAAAGTAATGATAGAAGGTAAGAAAGTCCACAAATGAACACTGTAAGTGACTACTTTGTAAACCTGATTGAATGAATCTAAATAGAAAACATTAGTTTATTTTACACCTTTTTTGTTTGCTACATGAGCCCCCAGGTTTCCAGCTGCAGCAGGAGGCTAAAGTTTTGATGAACCTTCTATCCTTACACCTGTCCGCCATCCAACACAAAACATCTATATAACATATATTTTCCTCACAGGCAGGCAAAGCCCAAAATGGGAGCAAGTGAGCGAGCGAGTGCATGCGACTCACCTGTCCCAAAGCTTTATGCTACTACAGGAGTTTGTGCAGCAACCAGCCGATATCAGAGCTGCAAGATTAAAAAACAAATTATTAATGTTTAAATCAAATCCAGTACTCATTCTTAAACATGTGTGTGAGTGGTTTCAGTGAGACTTTGATCAACTTTTTAATAATTTCATCAATTGTTTGGTCGATATGCTGTTGTCCGACCAAATTCCCTTTGGTTTACTAGCCTTGCTATCATGGGGAGAAAAGTGCCTCTTAATCCATCATGAGGCCACAGATGGATTGTTAATGTGTTTATTAAAAGGTTGTTTTACCAGCTATGCAACAATATAGAACACGGTTTGGATCGCCCTACATCTTCCCACAACTTTGTGGTAGAAGAGAGAGAGAGTGCACTCTGGACAGCTCTACACCTGTAGCTAGTCCTTTTTTCTGCCCTCAGAACTGACAACTGTAGCACACTCATATAAAAGGTTTGGATTGTGTGCGGATTAACTCATACTGCGGTCACTATTGCTCAACCTCTGGTTTCCTGAAAGTTAGTATTGGTTGAAGGCTAAATTATAACAGATATACAGTTCAGATATAATTGGCCAAGATGAAACTTCTACCATCCAGTTTTTATAGCAACAGAAATAGATGAGATGAGAACTTGATGGGGTGATTGGGGTTTCTAGGCAAAATAAATATAGTCTAGAGCAGGGGCGCCCAAGAGGTTGTGACGGTTCCCTCCTTCTGACTGAGTTTTTGACTTGTTTTGCGCTGACGACATGCGGCGCTGTTGCAGCTACTACTCCTTCGCTCGACTATTACACTCCCACGCCCCTCGGCTGGTCCCCGGATGGGAAGTAGGGGATTCATCTGTTGCACCACAAGTGTTTTGTAGAAATATTTTTGTATTCCCTTACTGTATGTATAACTTTCTTTATGATTTATTAGATTGATCTGACGAGGATCAGTGGATAAGAGGAGGGGGTGGGACTTAGTCACGGGTCTTTCCTTTTGTATTGGACGGGGCATCAGCACAGGCTTTTGAACTCACTATGTTCAATCTGTTAATCATCTAAAACCAAATTGTATTTGTGGTTGAAAGAAATGAATCATTTTAAATAAACAAGTAAATGAGATCACAAGTCTGCAGGGTTTTTGTATGGAAATGAACGTGAGTCAGGGAGCATCCTGGGCACCAAAACCAGGAAATGCAAAGGCAGGCCACCACAGAGTCAAAATACTCAGAGTCTGCAAGTTCATAACCACGATCAATAAAACGAACATGGAAATTTTTGGATGCCCGTCAAAATTTGGAAACAAAAAAGAGGCATAGGAATGTATAACTAGGGCTGCCTAGCAGCACTGAACGGGCCTTCGCCTCGCATATCAGGGGCAGCGGTCAGCCTGACACGCAGTCAAAAAATGAAAAAAGAAAAGCCTGTACCAGCCGGGAATCAAACCCAGGTCTCTGATGTCCTAGCCGGAGTTCTTATCTCTGAGCTACCATCTGTGCCAAGTAATTACAGACAAAGCATCAGGAAAATATGTAGGATCACCTCCGTTCAGTGAAGGCAGAGAACAGCAGCTAATCACACCACTTCTGCTCCATCAAGAAATAATAACTTGTGAACTACACACACTGTATGACCACCTGGGTGGCTCCCTGAAGAGAGCAGAGCTGTGCTTTTATCAAGTGGATCATTTCTCTCCAGTGAGAATGTCCTCACTCTCTCTGTGAATGACATGACCTGAAATCTTAAAAAAAATAATAATA
This sequence comes from Apeltes quadracus, assembly GCA_021346845.1. Classification (NCBI taxonomy): domain Eukaryota; kingdom Metazoa; phylum Chordata; class Actinopteri; order Perciformes; family Gasterosteidae; genus Apeltes; species Apeltes quadracus. The sequence goes on along the minus strand of CM037922.1, from coordinate 15,759,433 downwards.
ATAACGTTATAAATATAAAACTTTCTCATGTATGTCAATCCATTCATTTCCTACCGGTTGCAGGGTGGCTGGAGCTAATCACAGCTGTCCTCCGAGACAACACTAAATCTTTATTTGGTCACGCGCAACGTTCACGGGTCGCTGAGTGGCCAAAAAGTAAACGTACCTCCTTTTAATCAAGTAAGTTAGTAAGCTAGCTAACTGCCGAAACCCTTTTGACGAAGAAAATGGCTAAAAGAAAAAAAGATGAGTATGCCAAAACATTCATGCTTGATGTTGCCAATGAACTTTTTGATGACTTTTCAGATAAAGACAAGATAATCAAGCAAATAAAAGACATGCCTCTGTCGGCAAGAACTGTTCACAATTATACCATCGTGATGGCAAATCAAATCAAATCAAAAACACAAGTGACGGACATAAATGCAGCACCATTCTTTTCTCTCGCTTTGGATGAGTCAACAGACCGTAAGTCATTATCCCAGTCAGCGTGATTGCAAGATATGTTGTTGGTGACACACTACGTGAGAAAAGTCTTGCTGTTTTGCCTATAAAAGGGACAACAAGAGGGGAGGATTTATTCAAGTCTTTCACTGAGTTCGCTAAAGAAAAAAATCTACCGATGGATAAACTTATTTCGGTGTGTACTGATGGTGCTCAGTGGTAAAAAACTTTTTTTACCACTTTGTTGCGTGGCGCTTCTCTGTGAACATGAAAAGAGATCCATCCTAAGTTTTCACTGCATCCTACATCAGGAGGCGCTTTGTGCTCAGATGTGTGGCAAGCATCTTGGTGAGGTGATGTCGCTGGTCACTCGGGTGGTCAACTTTATTGTTGCCCGAGCTTTAAATGATCGCCAGTTTAAAACACTGCTGGAAGAAGTTGGGAATAATTATCCTGGTCTGCTCCTGCACAGCAATGTGCGTTGGTTGTCAAGAGGGAAGGTGCTCAGCCGTTTCGCGGCTTGTCTGATCCGGACTTTTCTTGAAATGAAAAACGTCAAGTATCCAGAGTTAGCTAACACTGAGTGGCCCCTGAAGTTCTACTATTTCGTGGACATGACTGAACATCTGAACCAGCTCAATGTGAAAATGCAAGGCGTTGGAAATACAACGCCTTATCCCTTCAACAAGCAGTGTTTGCATTTGAAAACAAGCTGGAACTCTTCATCGCCGACATTGAAACAGGTCGTTTACTACACTTTGAAAAGCTGGGAGAGTTTAAAGATGCATGCACAGCAAGTGACCCTGCTCAACATCTTGATCTTCAGCAGCTAGCGGGCTTCACATCTAATCTCCTGCAGTCATTCAAAGCGCACTTTGGACAGTTTTGTTAGCGCACTCCTCTTTTCAAGTTCATCACCCAACCACACGAGTGTGCAGTGGACTGCGCCGACCTGAGTTACATCCCCGGTGTCTCCGTCAGAGATTTTGAGCTACAAGCTGCTGACCTGAAGGCCTCAGACATGTGGGTGATTAAGTTCAAGTTACTGAATGAAGATTTGGAAAGACTTGGACGACAGCAAGCAGAGTTGGCGAGCCAACACAAGTGGGGAGAAATGAAAAAACTTGAATGTGCAGACCAGCTGATTGTCAAAACTTGGAATGCGCTTCCCGTCACATACCACAAACTGCAGCGTGTGAGTATTGCTGTACTAACCATGTTTGGCTCTACGTATGCATGTGAGCAGTCTTTCTCACATCTAAAGAACATTAAGACCAACCTACGATCACGTTTAACGGATGGAAGTCTCAACGCCTGCATGAAGCTTAACCTCACCACGTATCAACTAGACTACAAAGCCATCAGCAAAACCATGCAGCACCAGAAGTCGCATTAATGGTAAGAAGTAGCCTACTTTATTCATCATTGGTTGACAACAGCATAACAACGTTATTAAAAAGAAGTCAGAGACTTATTGTATTTTAAAAGTGTTGGGCTTACATAAAATGCACACATTTACTTGTATTTAGTGTTAAACATATTGTCTGGCTCTCATAGAATTACATTTCAAAATATGTGGCGTTCATGGCTCTCTCAGCCAAAAAGGTTCCCGACCCCTGCTCTAAGGCCTACACTAGCATCATGAATATGGAAATTCTAGCCAAAAATACCAATGTTCCTTGGAGTTATAACATTTTACATTTACAAGAAAATCGCCCGAAATGGAGGCCAGCTCACGCCCAGGTAGTTTCACGAAAACTCTTGATTTGAATAACATTGGACCACACCAGTGTCAGGATCCATTTGCCTGAATTTGAAATCGATCGGGTGTAAACTCTCGGAGCAATCGTTCGTTTGTAAAACCCAAAAACTCAAACTATCGCCAAAAATGGGTGAAAAGCAATTAACTACAGCTCCCCCTAGTCTTAATATTCTGAAGATGTATGGGTATGTTCTGGGATGTGATACTGCGTATGTTCTGGGACCCCACGAACTGCGCCGGCGGGCTGCATTCGGTTCTCGTCCGCGGGGGTGTGTGATTGGAAAACGGGACTGGAGCTGTCCTGGAAAGGACAAATCAAAATTGCCCATAATTCGGGATGTCCCGGGTAATACGGGACGGTTGGCAACCCCAGCTAGCCAGCTATAAAATAATATCTTCAGAGATGCAATATATTATTATAGTGCAGTTCTTAACTAATGGGAATATTGTTGAGCTTTTTTTTGTTTAATTTGGTTTACTTTAGTCATTTAATTTATTCAATTATTTTATTTTGCTATACTTTTCATGCAAACTTGCCATGGACCCCTTAGCTCCCCCCTCGCGGCACCATGGGGTCCCCGTCCCACTTTGAAAACCACTGCTATAAAGCATATGACTACAGTTTCTTGAGGGGAAGGGCTTTCTTATGACTTTTGAAGCAGTGAAGTATTCTTAATATTGCATACACTGAAACAAATGTATTATCGTATACCGTAGTGTACAATAGACAATGAATATTAACACAACAACATTGATATGAGTAAAGAGTAGTTTTAAATAAAACGTGCAGGCTATAAGGGATTTTCTGACATCTGCTTCATATTCTTCTCTGTTACAGGTATGAAGAATACCAGATGAACAAAAGCATCGTTCATGAATCCCAACAGCCTTCAATTTCACAATTCCTGGACACTTGTGTAGGGTGTTACAGCATGAGCCACCCACAGCAGAAGGCCATCTCCAATTCGTTACTGTCCTACCTGATTATTGATTGCAATTATTCTCTGTCTATTGTGGAAAATAAGAGCTTTCATCACTTTCTGGCTGTGCTAGACAGCAAGTATACCCCAGTCTGTCGCCGAACGCTGACCACAAAAACAGAGAGCCTTGCTGAGGAGCGACGCTCAAAATTAAAAACTCAATTGAGCAACACTGACCATGTTTCCATCACTGTGGACATTTGGTCTGATGAGGGGAGTCCTTGGTGTCACTGTGCACTGGATGAAGAGCGATGTAGAGAGGCTACAGCTAAAGACTAATCTCTTGGCCTGCAACCGCTTCAAAGGCTCTCACACAGCAGAGCGGATATGTGACCAATTTGAGGCAATATGTGATGAATACAACATCAAAGCTAAATTGGACTACATCATTAGTGGCAATGCTGCTAACATGCGCAAAGCATTTACGGTCTGCTTCCCCAGCGAAGAGGAGGAATATGATGATGCTGGAGATAATCTGGATGATCCTGAGCTATGGCATAACTTGACCATAGAAGACCAGCAAACGGTTGATCCTTCTTTGGCAAAGAAACAGCGTCTGCAGTGTTTTGCACACACATTGTAGCTGGTTGTGGGAGACGGTTTGAAAGAAACAAAAGCGGCAAGTCATTTCCCTCTCAAAGTTATCAAAACTTCACACACATATGGAGGACCAAAAATGACTGAAGTATAAATAAATGAATAAATGCGTAAATAAATGAATAAATAAATACATGAATAAATGTGTCAATAAATAAATAAATACATTATTGTATTAATATAAGTTGAGATCTAAACAGAAGATAATTAAATAAATCGATTTCTACATTTTTGTATTTCCACATTTATTTATTTCTACATTTCTGTATTTCTTCATTTATTTATTTCTTCATTCACTGCATGAAAAGTGGGATTTCCGTCCCCGTAAACGCCCGAAAATCTGCCTAATTTCCAACAATTTCCGACAATTTCCAGGCCGCGCACGCCGCGCACGCCGCGCACGCCGCGTTCGCCTGTCCCGGAAATTGTCGGAAACAGACTCTGACGTAGGTGGCGATCAGCTGGCGGAGGTGCGAATGGCCCTAATTAGCATATGAATGCAGCGAAACCACGGGTGGCCGAGCGGAGCGGGCTGAATATCCTTACCCCTTATTGGAGGAAACCACAACTTTCAAACCTGAGGAATTAAAGGAAAATGAGACAATGGACTGGTATGAGCTCAGGATGGCGACATTTCACAGATTCCAGATAGAAGTCAATTCAAAGGAAACAAATTTATTACCAATCCTGCATCCAAATTGGACAAAGCTGAGAGACCTCCAGTGCAGGATTACAGAGCACCAACTCACCTAAGGAGCGATAGTTCTGAGGAGACAGACTAGTCACAATGAGGCTCTCCTGTGATCCAAAAACAAATTGCAGATTTATTAGTGTTGCATTATGAACAGTCCTCAGTATTTGATGGTGAACCTTTAAGCATGGTATTGAAAGTAAACAAGTAATGATGATGATAGACTTTACTACCGTGAACAGTACACTACTGGCCAACCCAGAGAACTAGTGAGGAGCTGTTGAAACCAGACAGATGCTATGGTGAGGCACAAACACTGATGAAGAGTCACTTTGGAGATGGAATGAAAATAGGAAGTGCCTACATGAAGAAAGCTCTTAACTTGAGCATTATTAAATCGAATGACGGAAAGGAATTGCATGCCTATGCCCTGTACCTGAGAGGATGTAGCAATGCTATGGAAGAAATGTATCTTGTATCATGTATCTTCTTTAAGGATCATTCCATCAAAGTTGCCATGTAGGCTTAAAGAAAATAAAAACAGGAAATCAAGACAACCCTGATTAAATTAGCTTAACACAGGTTTTCTGTATATGACATCCACTCTTTGGTGACATTGAGGATTCTAAGCCCAAAAGGTAAGGTGGCAACAGATTCCAAACAACAAACTAAACAAAGCGCTAATAGTAGTTGCTTTGCAGTGGCAATTGAAATGAGCAAACTTAAAACTACAGGCCAAACAAGAAATTAACCTGAAAACCAATACATCAATGGCTTATTAACTGTTGTAATATTTGTACATTTGCGATACAGGCGTTGAATGAATGTGGGATGTTAAGGTGCAATTGTTGAAAAAAAAGCCATCTGCTGAAAGGGACATATGAGCAGACCTGTAAAAGATGGATGACATGCCAAAATTGTTTAGAATTGCACATAATGAACCAAACGAAAACCAATCAGACAAAAGGATCAGTCACTAAAATTATTGTATTACTGGAAAGGAAAGAGGATATTGGGGCTAGAAACGATTGCAAGCTGACTATTGTACCATTACAAGTAAAGGCTTCCAAAGGCAGTAAAATTATAAGAACCTCCACAACTCTTGACCCAGGCTGCACGGCAGCCTTTTGTACGTAGAATCTAATGAGACGACTTAATGCAACTAGAAGGAAGGCTAAAGTTCTTCTTCAAACAATGGGCCAAAGGAAACCAGTGGGTAGCTTTGAGTAGCGGGTGTCACGAACCAACGCATTCGGCACTCAGTCCGGAGGAAGAACCCATGTAACTCGGGGAACCCGATTGTCCCCGGAGGAGCGTGAACGACGTAGGGTGGAGTGTTTGTGCTTTTACTGTGGGGGATCTGGACACTATCGGAGCACCTGCCCCCGTCGGAGGACTGGAGGAGAACAGCCGCTACAAGTGAGTACACTTCTCTGTCCAAACATTTCCCAGCACCAATGCCTTCTGCCTGTCACTATTTCTGGGACTATGGGCCAAGTAACCGTTCTAGCCTTGATAGACTCCGGGTCTGCGGGAAACTTCATTAGCCAACGCCTAGTTCAACAACTTCAACTGTCTACGTCGCCCTGTTCTCCTCCACTATCGATTACAGCCATTGACAACCAGGCCCTGGGTTCTGGCGTCATTACTCAGGCCACAGTCCCGGTTTCTCTGGTTGTGGGTGCCCTTCACTCTGAAAAATTATCTCTGCTAGTTATAGACAACATAACTAGCGATGTTATCTTAGGTTTGCCATGGCTTGCTTATCATGAACCACAGATTTCCTGGGCCACTAATGAACTGCTCCGTTGGGGTAGCAAGTGTATTTCTCAGTGTCTGGCTAAACCCCTCAGAGCAGCCACCATCAAGAGCCCCGCCGTTACCGCCACACCGGAGGTCCCCTCGGCCTATCAAGACCTTGCAGCGGTATTCAGCAAAAAGAACGCCACCTGCCTGCCACCACACCGACCGTGGGACTGTGCCATAGATTTGGTGTCTGGAGCTCCTCTACCCCGAGGTAGGATCTTTCCATTATCCTTGCCAGAATCCCAGGCCATGGGAATCTATGTGGAGGAGGCTCTCGCCAATGGTTTCATTCGCCCGCATCGCCCGCAGCCTCAAGTTTCTTTTTTGTGAAAAAAAAGGACGGCGGTCTCAGACCATGTATAGACTACAGGGTGCTGAATTAAGTACTGTTATCCCCTACCGTTGGTGCCTGCAGCAGTAGAACAACTGCGAGAAGCTCAGGATATACACCAAACTCGATCTTCGCAGCGCCTACAACCTCATTCGCATCAGGGATGGTGACGAATGGAAAACTGCTTTTCACACGGCGACAGGCCATTATGAATATCTGGTGATGCCCTTTGGATTAGTCAATGCCCCTTCAGTGTTTCAAGCTTTTATCAACGAAGTCCTTCGGGAATACATCGGCCAAAGCGTAATCGTGTACATTGATGATATTCTGGTCTACTCCTCAGATCTGGGTGATATTAAGCATGTACGACAAGTCCTCAACAAACTTCTGGAAAATCGTCTTTAGGTCAAATTGGAGAAATGTGAGTTCCACAAAACAGAAGTACAATTTCTGGGTTACATAATATCCTCCCAGGGGGTCCAGATGGATGAGGGTAAAGTCAAGGCAGTGGTGGACTGGCCGGAGCCCCAGACCATTAAGGAGCTTCAACGTTTTCTGGGCTTCGCAAACTTTTACAGACGCTTCGTTCGCAATTTTAGTTCAGTTGCAGCACCCCTAACATCTCTGTTAAAGGGGTCCCCCAGGAGGCTCTGCTGGAGTGAGGCTGCCGGCCTGGCCTTCAGGAAGTTGAAGAGTATGTTCACCTCAGCGCCTGTCCTCAGGCACCCGGACCCGGATCTCCCCTTCGTGGTGGAGGTGGATGCATCAGAGGCAGGAGTGGGAGGCATCCTCTCCCAGCGCCATGGTGAGCCCGCAAAGTTACACCCGTGTGCATTCTTTTCTCGCAAACTGACCTCGGCAGAAAGGAATTACGACGTGGGAAATCGAGAGCTCTTAGCGGTCAAACTGGCCTTTGAAGAGTGGCGGCATTGGCTGGAAGGCAGCAAGCACCCCTTCCTGGTGCTAACGGACCACCGCAACCTAGAATACATTCAGTCTGCAAAACGGTTAAATCCACGCCAAGCTCGTTGGTCCTTGTTTTTCACTCGATTTGATTTTACTCTGACCTATAGACCAGGTTCGAAGAACGGGAAGGCAGATGCACTCTCTCGGCTCCACGACTCTGCTTCCTTCCAGAACACCCCGGAGCCAATCCTGCTAACTCAACACATCATCGCCCCCATCAGATGGGATATCATGGAACAAATTCAACAGGCCTTGCCAGGTGATCCTGCCCCCCAGGGGAGCCCCGGTGACAAGACTTATGTCCCCACAGCGGTTCGAGCCCAGCTTCTGCAATGGATCCACTCGTGTCCCAGTTCCGGGCATCCAGGTATCCAACGCACCCTTTCACTAGTCAGAGACCGATTTTGGTGGCCATCAGTGCAACGGGATGTCATGGACTACGTCAAGGCGTGTGCTGTTTGTGCGCAAGAGATCTCCCCGGCAACTACCTTCAGGTCTCCTGGAACCCCTCCCCATACCTAACAGGCCTTGATCCCACATGGCTGTGGATTTTATTACTGACCTCCCCTGTTCTCAGGGTTTCACCACCATTTTGGTGGCAGTGGATAGGTTTTCCAAGGCGTGCCGTCTGATCCCCCTCAAGAAGCTACCTTCTGCCTTGGAGACCGCAGAATCCCTATTCTGCCATGTTTTTCGGACCTTCGGCCTACCTGAGGAGATTGTGTCGGACAGAGGGGTCCAGTTTAAAAAAAAATAAAGTGTGGTCATCGTTTTTTAAACTGTTAAACGTGCAAGTGAACCTGTCATCTGGTTATCATCCGCAGAGCAACGGGCAGACAGAGAGGGTAAACTAAGAGATTGGCCGGTTTCTCCGCACCTACTGCTTCCAGCAACAGGGGGACTGGAGCAGGTTTTTGCCGTGGGCAGAATATGCCCAGAATTCACATAGGAGCACGTCCACAAAGATTACGCCGTTCCAGTGCATGCTGGGTTTTCAACCAGCCTTGTTCCCATGGTCTGGGGAATCTTCGGAGATCCTGGCAGTGGATGACTCGTTTAGACGGAGTAAGACTGTCTGGGACGCTGTTCACGTCCAACTTCAACGAGCCGTTCAGCGTCAGAAGGTGAACGCCGATCGGCACAGACGCCTAGTGCCTCGGTTCCATCCCGGTCAAGAAGTATGGCTCTCCACGCGGAACATCCGTCTCCGCCTCCCGTCCAAAAAGCTAAGTCCTCGTTTCAACGGCCCATTTAAGATTATCAAGCAGGTCAATGCGATATCATATCGATTACAGTTGCCCTCCCATTACAGGATCAATCCCACCTTCCATGTCTCCTTGCTCAAACCTGCTGTCAGGCCCCAGGGCGGCCAGTCAGGACTTGAGGTTCAGTCAGCGCCACCCCCACCGCTCCTGGACAATGGTGTGACATACGCGGTCAGGTCTCTGCCAAAATCTCGTCGTCGCCAGACTGGTCTCCAATACCTCGTAGATTGGGAGGGTTATGGCCTGGAGAAGAGGTCCTGGCGTCCAGCCTCGGACATGCACCCTGCCCTCGTTGCGGATTTCCATCTGGCCCATCCCGAGTGTCCTGGCCCGCGGCCACGTGGTAGGCCCCCCCCCCGTAGAGAGCGATCTTTGGCTTCTGGAGCCGCCTGTAGAGGGGGGGGGTTCTGTCACAAACCAACGCTCCTCTTCCCCAGAATATTGAGGCCTGAAAATCGGGATCCCAAATCCCCCTGTGGTTACGGGTGCGTTGGTTTGTGCCAATCTGAATCAGCTCATTGAGTGAGCACGCCACTCATCCCGGCGCACCTGTGGCTCGTCACCCATCAAGAGGGCCTCTGTAGATAGTCTCCTGAATCCTCAGAGCTCACTGCGAAGTTTTGTGCATGTTGCAATCACATTCTGAGCGTTTCCTGATCTCCGGTTTCTGCCTCTTGTTGAAGACTCCTCGTTTGTCCCAGACCTCGTTGCCTCCTGCCTGATCCCTCTCGGTACCTCTGCCTTTCTACGCTCTCCTGGACTTTGACCATCTGCCTGTTTCCTGGACACAACTAAGCTTAACCCTTGTTTGCCTTTGATCAATAAATCTGCGCTCTGCGCTTGGGTCTACTCCTGCCTCTTGTGGTGCGTTACAGCGAGACTACAAGTAGGTGATTTTGCGCTTAATTGAGCTTAAAAAAAAACAAAATACCAGTGACAAAAGAGAACATTTTCTCTCAAATGGACCTCAGCAGGTGGCCTTACTTAAAAGAAGATGAAACTACAGAAAGTCGGTACAGAAGTGGAACTCTTAATTGGAGTAGATGTCCCAAAAGCAAGACTATCTCTCTTCTTATGGGATATATCAGAACGATATTATAGAAAGTGGTCCAGATAGAAACTAAACAGGTTAAGTGTAATTTTCAACCAAACCCAGCATGTACCATTATAAAAAGGGCACAAACACACATCGCTGCAGCTCGGCGTACACGTTGTACACCCCCAAAGTGAGCATTTGGCAGAGCAGCTGTGGAGAGGAAGAAAAGCCGACCGTTGACTGCGGCCGTTTATCAACCATCAAACACTGCTTAGTGTGTGTTGTGAGATTCTAATTACACACGAAAGTTATTTTTCGTTCAACCTGTGTTATTTAATTCCTCTCTCTCGCTGTTCCATACACAGCTCTTGTACTCATATTAACCTGCTCACCCCTCTGGTTGTGTCTCAGGGGTCTGGGCTGTCTGTCACATGCACACATGCCTTCGCTCCGCTTGAATGCACCTCGCTGTGTGTGTCAGAGGGGGTGATGGACAGGAGGAAAGATGGAGTAAGAGAAGAGTATGGAGGGTCAACGGGAGGGGAGGGTTGGGGGTTTGTTTTCCAGCATTTTGTTTGGATGTAAAAGGATAAATCTTTGTAGAGGAAAGAAGGAATACAGATAAGCAAGAATCTAAGTATCTCTTTAAAAGAGGGGGCCAGCCCGCTTTCCACCATCAAAAGGACAACACACACACACACACACACACACAGTGGGTGGTGAAGGGATAGAGCGGAGGCTTTTCTGAATATTAAACAAAGTCTAATTCTCGTGGTGTGCAATCATTATCGCCCCCACAGAAAATACTGCATCTATTTGAATATATAAAGCAGCCTCAGAGCTGACACCTGGATGCTTTATTTTCATGCTTTCAACAAGAGGGCTTTAAATAAGAGACTACATTGTCGTAGAACGACCATCACACATACACACTCATGCAGAATGTTCTTGTGTTTAAATAAAAGCGGGTAAAATAAAGGCTTCAAAGCTGACTGGGGATGTACACCCAAAGGAGCAGCTGTTGGCCTAGTTAGCAGGCTCTGCTGACCCACCAAGCCATCCCACGTTGTGTGTATTGGGTGTGTTTGTTCATCCTGGCCTATGTCAGATTGTGCAGCAGTGTAGCATCCAATAATACAAAAGGCCTCTTTGGTCAATACTTAATGACTTTCCTGCCAAATATTCCAAGCCCATACCAACTTCCTGACCTAATATGTCATAAGAGAGGCCCCACAATACATGTGTGATGTTGGACATTTACTGTTGCATACAGTAAATCATTTCTGTTAGAATCATCATGCATCCATCATGAAATGTGAGGCTGTCAAAGCATGGCTGCTTGGGAATCTGTTTCAGCCACGGAACATAATTGACAACATGACAAAATACTAGGGGTGTCTATACTAACGATCCATCTATTACATCGATTTATATTCCTCCGATCCAACTACATTGATCTGTGCTCGGCGAGTTGGCCTTATGGACGACATATATCGATCTAACATTGTTTTAAAATGGAATAAATCGATTGTATCGATACTAGGAAATAACCGATTGGATTTAAGCACGTCAGACTTTATATGGGTGTTTTTTCTTAGCTGCCGGAAATTGTCGGAAATTGACGTGGGCCTCCCTTGGCAGTTGGCCCCCCATGACTCCCCTCCTCCTAATTCTAGGGGAGGCTTTGACATGTAAATGCAAATCAGGGCTGCAGAGGGAGTTTTAGCCCAGGTGACATTTTTTTAAAAGGTAAGAAAATCTCTGGTACAAATAGATCAGGCCTAATTATAGACTCTTACATTTTAGCTTGTATTGATTTATTTAATTTAAGTATGCTAGATTACTGTGTATGCCATTAGCTATGGCAAATGTTATGTAAAAAAGAAATTACACTAAATTATTTAAAAAATTAGTTTCATTCTGAATCAGCAAGGTAAAATGACCATTCCATGCAAACATTAGAATGAGAATGAAGACTCTGCAGAGATCACATTCTCCTAGAGCTCAACTAATGTGCATAGTGGCAGGACTACAGTGACCTTTTATTTAGTCTTACTTAAATGCACAGAGGACGTATTAACCACTACATCTCGCAGACACGGTGCTTCACAGGCACCGCGGTCTGGTCTCACGAGTCCTTCCTGTAAACAATGACCTCGTATCTGATTGGAGGATCCGGACGTTCAACTCGCGTTCAGCTCCGCGATCAACAGCTTTCAGCCAGTCGAGAAGAAACTGCTGTTTGCTATCAGCGGACTGTCCCGTCAGCTGAATCAACATGCTGCCGATATGAACGAGCGGGAGAGACTGACTCAAAGAAGAGGAGACGGCCGCATGAAATCCCAAGGTAAGAATATGTTTGATGACTGCTAGCTAAGCTAAAAGTAGCTTAGCCTAAAACCAAAGCTAAGAGTAGCCTTACAAAAGAACTAGTGAGCAGAACCCGCTTTATTGAAGTGTATAAGGTTTAAAGAACATGCTTTCATTCTGCGGTATAAGGAAATAGATACCATAGAATAGATACCGATCATAACTGTACATTTTGTTTTCACAGACTAGTTTCTCCTCACAATGAGGCGCTGACCTACTATTTGCTCGGAGCAACATCTGTAAGTGACTTTTTTTTTTAACTGTTTCTCCTTCCTCGTTTAGTGTTACGGTGACTTGCGTGTTGATTTTATTCATACCACTTTCATTTAATTGTTTTCCAGCCGCCTGTAAGACGTATTACGAGACGGCACGTCGGAGCTTCAGGTAAACCGCGCCAGAAAAAGTCGCTGCAGGCGGAAGAGCAAAGAGTTACGCGCGAGAAGAAAGCGGGTAAGAGTTTATTTGGTTTACTATTTTTCACGAGCATCTATAGATGTGTTGTGTCCATACGCATCGCACAGTATTGATTGATTGTTTTGTTTTTCACAGCTGCTGGAATGGAGACAGCGTGTGCTCGCAGATGACGCGGTGGAACTCTGGAAGTCCGCCAGCGGAGACCTCATGTCTGCCGAAGAATAGGGCATGTTGGCGGGGTCTATGGGTGGATTGTACGGTCGCCGTCATTTCGTAGGACGGAGCTCTCTGAACTCTGTGCGAAGCTGCAGTCCCGGTGAGAGGCGACTCCAAAGTACAGAGCCACGCACAATGTGCGTCTGCGCAACGGACCTGCCTCGGAAAGAACACCGCCAGTTACCTACAACCCCGAGGAGGCAAAGGGACAGTTGTAGTTTTTGGATCATCATCTACCCATGTGTGCGCAGATCCTCGCTTTGTATATAATTGTTTGTTTTAATAAAGCTCTTTTTGCATAAACATGTTCCTGGCAAATGTTCATTTCCTCTATAAATTCATTAATGTCCTTGGTGGTAGTCTAATAATTGTTTAGTAGCCTACATAGGATAACAATGACATGAATATACAGTACAATATGAATGAATAAATAATATATATTGTATATATAAATTATTTATGAGGCTGGGTGACCAATAGCGACAGATCTGCCAACCAATCACGAGTGATTTTTCTTGTTTGAAAGTTGTGGTTTCCTCCAATAAGGAGTAAGGATATTCAACCCGCTCCGCTCGGCCACCCGCGGTTTCGCTGCATTCATATGCTAATTAGGGCCATTCGCACCTCCGTCAGCTGATCGCCACCTACGTCAGAGTCTGTTTCCGACAATTTCCGGGACAGGCGAACGCGGCGTGCGCGGCCTGGAAATTGTCGGAAATTGTCGGACATTAGGCAGATTTTCGGGCGTTTACGGGGACGGAAATCCCACTTTTCATGCAGTGCAACAATAGAGTCGATGGCGTCCCCGAAGAGGGCTGACGGGGCAACGCCAAAATCTCCTCCGCGACAGGCATACTCGCATAACCACACGACTCGGCCACGGACGAATACAGCGAATCCGCGGGTTAAAAATGCGAGCGGACACCGGCCTCCCCCACGACGCAGACACCTCAGTGTGGGGAAGAACGGCAAACAGGAGGCGCGGAGGTACCACACGGGAAGGAAGGAATCGTTCGTGCAACTTAGTTGGCTTCGTAGTAGAATCCTGCCTCTCATCCGGCCAGTCAAGGCTGAGTCTGTCCACAGCGCTGGAAAGTACCTCCAGCAGCTCTCCGGCCGCGAGCGACTGCAGTGATCTCCCCCAGCCTCCACACCAACAACATCCAACTCCTTGGAGCTTGACCGTTGGGTGAACGGTGCCTCCTCCTGGGTGGAAGAACCTGCCGTGCGCGCCCGGCAGGAGCGCAGCGTCCTCCCTGGGAGACGCTCGCAATGCTCGTATCCAGCTCCCTCAAGAGCTAGTTGAGCATGCTCCGCTTCCAAGCAAGCAACGCATAGTACATGTGTATCCCCTCCTGTAATAAACCGGGGGCAGGAGGGAGCACACCGCACAAACCCCTGCCTGCTAGTCATCCTATCGCACACTTCACACTGACACACAACGCACTGGATGAAGGCACAGAGATGAATGAGCTAGTGTCTTGGGGCTATTTACAGCTTCCTGGTCTCGACGTCACCCGCCTATGACGTGCCATCTCGCCATTGGACTGATTTCACACGTGCTTCATGACGCGGTCACGCAGGGCGTTCCCACAGCGTTTTCACGCAGCTCGAGTTCCCTGATAGGGAACTTGTGTTATTTATAGCCAACTATTCAGTTACAAAGTCACGAATACCACTAGTGTCTGAAACCCTGCAGAATAAACTACTCACACAGATATAGTGCACGCGCGCAGATGCATTGACTCGGCCTCTGCCTGTCGCCTTGACGCACGCTCTTCAGTGTGCCTTCCTCTCTGAGGAAGCTCCTAGAATCTTTTTAGTGTCCTAAAACCTTAATTCTCTCCTCAGAAAATGTAGACTTCTCTGGTTGCAGAAAATGAGACAGACTGTAAACATACCTATAAGAAGATGACGCTACTTTTCACTTTATTTATTACCTCAGTAGATATTGGAAATATGAGTTTGTAGTCTCAACCTCTATTCTTTAATCCTTTTTCAATAATTTAGTAATTATGGAACATTTAGAGTAAAAAAGGCCCACAGAGCAGACTACTACTGTTCTTCAAACAAACACACTCACAGCCTGTCAGCATGCACCACACACATTGTTAGTCCTCCCACGGTCCTCTACCCACACTTAAATCAAAGGTTTCAGTCCTTGAGTTGAAGCACGTATTCTTTTTTTAAAACAAGGACGCTCATCCTTCTGTCCACACAAACCATATTCGATTTTCAGTTTGCAATCAAACACAAACGCAGACATAACAGTTGTCAGAGGCAGACGGGGGTGGGCATAATATATTGATCACCGCACGCTGCTGAGGGCGCAGGGGTCGAAGGTACTTGTCTTACGTGTAGTGACATGGATTCATGGTTATAACAACAATCAATAACCCACACATACATTGCCAGTTATTTTGATCTAATCAAAACATTTTAGCGTGGACCAAATTGAATGATAAAGCGTTTCTTTCATATTGTATAATTTATATGTAAAATAAATGAGCCTGGGTGTCAGTTTCCTGGCAAGAAAGAAGGATCGAAGAAGGAGCTTCTTCTTCAATTTTCAAGACATATCTTAAATCATATCCTTAAGACATATCTTAATTTTGTGTGCTCAAAGGGATTTGTTTTGAATGAGGAAAGATCCTCTTGGTGGGTTTGAACAACCTCTAGACTTGTTTTTTCTTTTGATTGTTTCCCAAGATGTTGTTCATTACCACCGAGAGGACCACTACCTGGACCCAAGGACAGGGATCGAGCTTCTCAAGCACCCCAATAAAATGGTGAATTTTGGCCTCAGGGAAGCTGTCCACCAATTCTTCGGGGAGTAGCACACTGATCCCACAAACTACATTAGCATCTATAGCAGGGGTGCTCACACTTGTTCACCTCGCCAGCTACTTTTCCCTTCTCCGATGGCGGTCAAGGTCAGTTTGAAAAAGTGTTACAATCGCAGGGGTGCTGTGATATGTGGGTTTCTGTTTGTGTGATTTTTTTAGAGTTGTTCCAATTCCGATACTAGTATCGGAAAAGCCTCCGATACTGCCGAAATGCTGGCATCGGGTATCGGCGAGTACTGGAGTCCAGGCTCCAATCCGATACCACGTACCGTGTCAGCGATGTTCTTCTTTGCCGCTTTAAAAAAAGTTGTGCTGTGCTGCCATCAGCAGCTGCTGTTTTAGAGGGGCGAAGAATTGTTCAATGTTTCATCAGGAGCTGACATCAGCTAACGTCAGGAGCTGACATCAGCTAACGTCAGGAGCTAACGTTTGCTCAGGAGCGGGCGTTAGCTAGCGAGATCCAGCGTTCTGAACCGGGTGAACCGAGTGAACCGGGATTGTGGAACGTCACGCACGGTAAATGAACCTAGCTAACGCTATCCGGGCACTCGTCTCGGGCAACTTTCGCTGTACCGAACAACACATTAGATGTGAACTGTTATTATTATGGGTCCGCTTATCTGGGTCGGTAACCGCTACTGTAAACGGCCGTTGGTCTCGGTGCTGCTCGGGCTGTCTTTTCTGTCATTTGCACATTAGCTCAGGAGCTAACGTTAGCGCATCATGTCGGCGGTGTGGCAGTACTTTACAGTGGCTTTTCCCACCAGTAAGATGCCGACATGCAACAAGTGCAAAGAAGCTATTTCGAGGGGTGGCACAAGTGCAAATTTCAACACCAGCAACTTAAAAATCTGAAGACGCGTCAGGCTTAAGAGCACGACAAATTTACCAAAGTTAAGGGGACACTGGTATCGGTACTCTGTATCGGCCGATACCCACTGGACGTATATCGGAATCGGTATCGGGAGTAAAAAAATGGTATCGGAACATCTCTAGTTTTTTTATAATCTTTTGACTTAGAATAGAAGGTGTGACCGGATGAGACCATATAAGGCAGACAATGTGAACTGGGAAAGCACAGGAAGAATGAAGATAAACTATTATCTGAGATAACGCACCTGTGGCCAAAGGGAGAGCCAGTTTGAACCCATTTTCATGGCAAGACAGAATGCTACGTGAGAACTGGTTTGAACTGGCTTTCAAGGACAATAGAGGTTATAAAAAAGAGCTGAGTCAGACAGCAGATAGACTCTGAGAGAGACTTAACTTTGATTGAGTGCCGTATCTGATTCTTCACATCAACCAACTTGGGGGGGATAGGAAATCCCAACAGTGCCTAAATTTAAACATTTATAGCTTGTGCCAAAGGTTGCAGGACGGACTGATGGGAGGACGGCGGAGGGTGGACCTCCTCCACCCGAGGAGGAGCCCTCGAAGGAGGAGGCCGCATACTCCCCGTCCCCGCCGAGCAGCTCATTCCCCGCTGGGCCACAGCAACCTCCAGTCCCAACTCCGCCAGTCCCTGCTCAAAGCCTCGTGCCCCCGACTCTGCCAGTCCCTGCTCCAGCTTGGTGCCCCCCGACTCTACCAGTCTCGGCCCCACGACGACCCGTGCCCCCGACTCCTCCAGTCCCGGCTCCACGTGTCCTGCGCCCTCCCTTCCGCCCCCTGGTCCTCTCCCCCGGCCCTTAAGGGAACCTGTGACAGTCTGTCGTATCAATGATTGGACGCAGCTGGAGACAATCACCTGCACCTCCACTATGTATTTAAGCCCTGTTAGGCCATGTCCACATGGACGCAGGTATTTTTATAACCAGAGTTTTTCCTCCTATGTTTAAAAAAAAAAAAAGTCCACATGCTCAGTTTAAAATAAATCTCCGTCCACATGAAAACGCAAAAACACACCATCAAGTGCTGTTAAGAGCGTCTGACCGGGTCTCGTCCAAAACCGGCGACAGTGGCTGCGGGGTCTGTGTCGCGGGACGAGGAGTGTTGTCATTTGCAGTACATGTTAGCAGCACAGTTATTAGCAATAGCATGCTTCTGATAGTTCATGTTGGTCTTATAAAACGATAGCTTAGATCACTGATTGCATGACGTGTTTGTTAACAATTTTAACAGGTTAGCGTTCCAACTAAAATAATGAGCTCGCTAACTTTGGCAGTTATTTTGTTAATGTTAATGTTGCTAATGGTCACCGTGCCTTTTAACTTTAACTAACGTAACTTTAAGCCTAATTTGCTGCAGAAAATAGCAACGTTATATTCAACCAGCATAAATTTGTCTAATTCGGGCGCCCTTTGTAATTGCAGTATAAGTTAACTCTAACGTTAGTTGAACCAGCCCTAAACTATGATTTTGAATATATAGATTTTCTTTGTCAACAGATCCTGTTGCGTGTTCAATTCAAGAAGGTGGGCACATTAGGTTAAAGCTGTATACATCACACGACAACAAAATAATCCAGCTTTAACCTATTATGTGTGTTAGGTCAATAATCATTTAAAGTTTATTCTGTTCACAACAGCATTCTGTTGCGCTTTAGATTTTCAGTTACATAAAATACTGGCTGCATATACTTGTCTTTCATCATTTAGTGAATACATGAGGCAAACTTAAATATGAACTTTGAATCTTGTGAAAAGGGAATTCATTTGACACAGATTTTTGAAGATATAGTGAAGGAATCACCTGGAACTTTGAGAATCATGCTGGACAATGGAGGACTTGGTATTCATTCAGACAATTCACAAATTAGTTTGTTTAGTTTAAAAGGCCAGAAATGAGAACATTTAGTGCCTTTAACTTTTTCTTGTAAAATCTTGATATGGTTTGTACCAATTTCATAATGAACAGGTGCCTCTCAATCGTCATGCCCGGGTACATCTGAGGACACCGTCATCCTGAATTTCACGTTTTGTGACCCCATTGAAGAAGAAGCCGCTGCAGGAGAAAACCAGCCAAACTGTTGGTCACCATGTAAGTGCATTATATGGAGAAAAATCCTGGAATGTTTTCCTCAAAAAACCTTAATTTCTTTTTGACTAAGAAAGAAAGACATAAACATCTTGGATGACATGGGGGTGAGTAAAATATCAACAAAAACATTTTCCAAAGTGAACTAATCCTAAATTATGTCTTCCATCACCTCAATCTTATGCACAGTTGGAGGTGATCTGATCTGCTGTCAGTAGTTAGTCACCAAAACAATTCTGTTGAATGTGTTTTGTTGTAGGTTGGAAGCAGTGTGCAGCAGCATCTTGACAACGTCACCATAAGCCAGGGGTGTCCAAACTTTTTTTCCGGAGGGCCACGAACAGAAAAATATACGATGGACTGGGCCACTCACTAGACGTGAGGTGCGCTGCCTCACTTCTAATGCACTAATGTTGGAAAAACCAATCAAATGCAGGTAAATTACGTTTGATAATAGAACAAAAAGCCTCCATCATAGCTCTCCATTGGTCGATTTTCAGTGTATTTTTTAATAAAAAGGTTGGCAGGTCACTCTTTCAGTGAGCCTCTGATTGGTTCTTAGGGTGCTGAGCCCCCTTCATTGTCCTTTATGAAGGGAGAGACAAGAAGAGAAATTAGGGATGTGGATATTTCAAGCTTATTACACAAATAAATCATTGGGATTGTTAACGCATCAAATAACGTTTGTTAAAAAATTGTCATCAACTTTAATTGAGTGAATTTATTAAGTAATTGGGCTTTAGACTTTTACGGAGCCCGGGAGGTGACATGAAAAGAAAAAACAAGGTGAAAAAAAAAATCTTTGTTAGTTTAGTAATATGCTTAAATTCAGCGGGTTGTCTCGTCTGATCTGAGTCCGGATGAGTTGTGGATCCGTAGCGGACCGCTACCACCCCCCCGGGTCAGCCGAAAGTCTGTGGTTCATTACAAGTGTCCGATTTAGGCGCTCCGTTTTCAGGCACAATTTGCTAACTTTGAGGGTTGTCTGGAGCTCCAACGATTCGATCACGATTCATGGTTGTCGATACGATTCAAGGACGGTATTGGTTAATTTAGAACGATACGATCCGAAACGATTCAGTAACTTTTTAGCCAAAAAATTCAACCAGTGTGAATGAAAGAAATTTCCTAGATTCCTGTTGTTTCTTGTAATGGAATCAGGTATCAATTAATTATGAATATAAATAAACAAGTAAACAACAATGAATGGCAAATGCATTCACATTTTATTTGAATAAAGTGCACTGCTGTAGCAGTGTAGCAGAAAAAACCCGTATTAGTGATATACACAAAAAACACCCCTGCAATAATGGTTTCCCC
Source organism: Apeltes quadracus (assembly GCA_021346845.1). Lineage (NCBI taxonomy): Eukaryota > Metazoa > Chordata > Actinopteri > Perciformes > Gasterosteidae > Apeltes > Apeltes quadracus. The sequence continues at coordinate 15,739,413 of CM037922.1, read as the reverse complement.
CTACCAACCCCCGAAAACCCCCACGCTATTTCAGCCCTTTTGGAACGTCCCCTCGGATTTGCCGTGAAACCCGGAAGTTGAATCGGGGCTCGGGACGGCAGGACCTGCATACTGCGTGAGCACGTCACGGCTATCGATACAATCGATTAATTACATTTTAAATCGATCTTTGATCGATATATGTTGTCCATATGGCCAACTCGCCGAGCACAGATCGATGTAGTTGGATCGGAGGAATAGAAATCGATGTAACAGCTGAATCATTACACCCCTAATTACAAGTGTCCGATTTAGGCGCTCCGTTCAAAGTTAGCAAATTGTGCCCGAAAACAGAGGGGGACGGAAGTGCCCAGCGCCGAATCCCCGCCCGGCGGACCACCGATCGCCGTCGCGGAGCAAAAGTTTTCCTGGCGAACGCAAACCTAGTCCCAAGTACATACCCTTTCTCATATATATTTTTTTTTTCCATGTCACCTCCGGGGCTCCGTAGACTTTCATGCGGGCCAATTAAAAATGGATGGCGGGCCGCAGTTGGCCAGCGGGCCGTAGTTTGGACACCCCTGCCATAAGCAGGCAGCCCTACCTTCTTGCCCGGTGATCCACACAGAGCACCATTCACTCCTACTACATTGTGGTTGACAAGCATGCCCTTCCATGCACGGCACTTTAAGGTAATTCATGGGCTATGTACATGCAGGACTCTTTTTCTGAAGTGTGGTCAAGGATGCTCACGTTCTTTTGGTAGCTTTTCAGGTTTAAGAAAGCATCCTAAAGTGCCATGGAAGCAGTTCAGTTGATTCTGTAGAAAATTATCTTTCATATCCTACCGTCAATACAAGTAATGTTTCTCATGTTCAAGAGTCGACTGAATATTTAGAGGCTGAATCAGTTATCTTCGCTATAATGTAATTTCTGATCTAAAGGTAGCAGGGGTTGGTCAAAGTACACTGAATTCTGTAGTGATTTCTATGGAAGAGATTGTTCAAGATATCCATCAGCATGCTAATGAGACAGTGATAAACACATGTATTTAGCAATGAATGAAAAACTGAAATGTGGAAGGAAATTGAGGCGTGTTTTGAGGGGTTAGAGAATCCTTTCACAATTCTAGATTCAGAATACAAGCGATCAAAATGTATCACTGACAAGTGGGAAATAGTAAAACCAGTTGAATGTGATTGGTTCAAGATTTGACACAAGACGAAATTAAAAGACTGGAACATATGATCAGGTAGTAGTTCAAGATAAATTCATGTATATTCCAATTGTATCTACACTGCAGTCAATATTTAAAAGTCAATATGTTGCTCAGCTACCAGCGACTAGACTGAAACATATTTGGACCCTCTTGGTCCTAAGCGAGGTATTCATAAATTGGGTGGAGTTTATTTTACTTTGATAAACTTCTCTCCGAAATGGAATTCTTTCTTAGCTAAAGTACACCTGTGCGCCTTATTTCATACTTAAGATATTAAATGTTATGGTTTTAGTGAAATTTTTGCTCTTAATGTTCGAGACATTAAAGTGTTAGAGAGTGATGGTGTTGAGATTCCATTATACAATGGCTATGTTCGTGGCACTGTAATACAAGTTACTGGTTTGGGTTGGCATAGTTTGTTTGGTCTGGTGGAGTCTTTCAGTGCAAGTACTGTTGCAGGTTCTGTTTAGCGGAAAAGGAGGACTTTCAGACAGAATTCTCTGAAGATTCTTCCAAAATAGTTTTGCGCACAAGATATACACACTGCTCACTGTAAAGAAATGGCTGGTTATCCATCCCTTCCATACGTTTTTGGTGTGAAAAGGTCATGCATATTAAATTCACTGGAGTATTTTCACACAACAGAGAACTTCTCAGTTGATGTGATGCATGATGTGTTAGAAGGGGTGGGCCAGTACAAATTGAAGTTTGTTATTTCTGTATTTTAAGAAAAAACATGTTACATCAGTAGAAATAAATTCAAGAATACAAAGTTTTGATTATGGTTACACGTAGAGAAACAACAGGCCTGTAGCAGTTAATTTAGATGACGGATCAAATGATCTGGGACTGAATGCAGTTCAGTCCTGGTGCTTACTTCGGAATGTTATGCTTATCTTTGGACATTTAGTAAGTTCCACTGACCAACACTGGGGCCTGTTTCTTTTACTACTTCAAATAATAAACATTATATTCTCACCCATGTTATCTCAACAACTTTTAGTCTGTTAGACATTGGTCCAGGGAAAATGGTGTCTTTAAATATGATAAATGGAGGTTCTGAAATTTCTATGGCAATGCCTGTGCTCAGTAGCATTCAGGTAATGAAGGTTAATTAGGCTAAACATAACCAAGTTTTGGCGATAAACAAACCCATTATCTGTGGCAAAGTTCAATCTGAAGTGCCTGTGTTTTATCAGATTGAGTCACTTCTGATAATGTGTGAAAAGCTGTCGCTACTCACAGTGCCTTTTAGGTAGAATAACATTTCAAGAACATTTCCATGCATATGAGGTGATCAGGACAAAGCAGGATTTTTTTTTTTCACGTCGACAACCTGCATTACCCTAGGCATTTTGACTTAAAATGTCATATGGAGGGAATAACACAACTCTCTTTGACGTGCCATATTGCTTTCTCTGGAAAACATTTTGTGATGTTTATGATGTTATACATGTTATGTTTCTGTCAGAGACAAGGCAATGTGTTTGCAATGTAAATTCAATTACATTGAAATGCTTTTTTTTTTTACAATAAATTAAGTTCTGCGATCTAGTGTTTTTGTGCTCGTTTTTATTTGAATTGTAGTTATTGTACTATAATTCAGTAACACTGCATATGATTTATATATTTTTTAAACACTGTAGAGAAATGAAAAATTATTACACTTAAAGTGTCCTTTTTAAAGTACAATTGTAGATAAATTAACTCTGCTGTGTAATTATACTCAACAGTGTGATTAAACTATAGTGTCAAATGGTTTTACACATGTCATTGTTATTTTTTACACAATATCAAGTAGAATTAACTCTAAAAACTTGACACTGACCATAGAGTAAATTCTACACTGATTTTGAGTGGGACCAAATGTTACCTGAAACAGAGTCAAATTCAACTCTTTAGGAGTTAAATTAACACTTCTGTTTTACTGTGTACCTGACAAAATAAACAATGATTCAGCCAGACGTGTTTTGTTGTTTAGTCTTTTTGCAGTTAGGCAGAACTGTTTTTCTGTATCTGTCGTTGTGACAGCGCGGCTGGATCTGCAGTAGGCGGTTAAGAGGGTGGTCCAGGTCGTTTTCTTTGACCTCTCCGCAACCTGTTAAGGATGCTCTTGTGCCATAAGCTCTGTGGCTTTTGTGGCAGGAGTATACAGATACTTTCTGGCTAGCTTTGCTACATGTGGGAAATTTGCTTATTTCCACCACTCCAATGGGTCAGTGTCACTGTTGACCTCCACGGCCAGCAGATAGCTTCTCAGCTCCACTTTTATGGTCTCCTCGTCTGAGAGAGTTGCTTTGCTCCGAGTTGTGCTGCTGACCATCTTTTTGGAAAAAGGTCAGGTTCAGCTGCTGATACGGCTACAGCTCTTGGGAGAGCTGATTAAGTGCCAGTAGTGTCTGCCTGTTGCTCTGTGCACTGCTCTGCAGTGTTTGATGAAATAAAAGCTAGAGGAGTAAAAGAGGTCAACCTTTTCCGTCTGCATGTAGGTGGTTTTGAAGTGGGGATCAAGTGAAGCCATGTTTAGCAGGTCATCTGTGCCAGTACTTTTCATTCAAGTAGGTTAAAATTGTTGGTGTCCCAGAGAGTCAATAGTGGGCAGTCAAAACTGGCATTTAGCTGGGTTGATGGTCAACCCGTGCTGACTGAGTTGCCCCAATAGGGTCCAGAGGTGCGACAAATGCCCTGCTCTTGACACACTGGCAAGATGTCAACAAGGTAGACAAACAGGGGCCTGTACCATGGAGCTGGTTTAGGTGGCTAGCCAGCTAAGTTCCCTATAAGGGAACTTCAAGCTGTGTGAAACGCTGTGGGAACACCCTGCGTGACCGCGTCATGAAGCACGTGTGAAATCTGACCAATGGCGAGACGGCACGTCATAGGTGGGTGACGTCGAGACCAGTAAGCATAAAGGATCCTCAGCCACAACTTCATTCATCTCTGTGCCTTCATCAGCGTGTGTGTGAATCAGGCGATGGCGAGCGAGAGGTAACGGTTTGCGCAGTGCGCGCCTCCCTGTCCCCCGTTCATTACGGGAGGGGATACGCACCCCCTGTGCGTTGTCTGCCTGGGAGTGGAGCATGCCTAGCTGGCTCTCAAGGGAGATAGCTATGTGCATTGCGAGCAGCTCTCCATACGGAGGCAGCGCATGGCGCTGTATTCATTGGTGGCCGGCGCCAAACAGTGCGGGTACGCGAGCTTGCCATTGGCGGAGGAGGTACTGGCGAGCCATTTATCTCCTGTGGCACCGTCATTTAGGACACCGGCGTTGCGCACCAAGCCTCTGAGAACCACCTCGGCTCTGGTGGGCAAAGCGTACTCGGCGGCAAGACAGGCGGCGTCCTGCCTGCACACGATGGCGCTGCTGCAGGCGTACCAGGCGGAGCTGCGGGCCACAAAAGAGACCGCCAAATCAGTTGGCCGATCCATGGGAGCCCTGGTGGCCACGGAGAGGCACCTGTGGCTCAGCCAGTCAAAAGCCAGGCGAGGCGCTCTCACGCTAGGGCCTCTAGGAGCAGGGCTGGGCCGAGGACGGCCGCTGGCTGGTCAGGTCGATTCGGAGGGGGGAGGTTGCTGTCCCTGCCACTAGCTCGGGGCGCAGCCGTTCCCAGCGAGCGTGTTCCCGAGGGCTGTTCGCCTCCTCCTCAGGGCTACGTAGCACGGTATTAAAAATTATTCTGACGGTATGACGGTATATCACGGTATTTTTTTTATATATAAAGGAATCAGAATATAAACATCTTTTATTGTGCAAACTGCAACGTATTTAAAACGGAAGAGATCTTACAACTTAAACATGGCTTCCTTTTCAAAAAAAATATTTTATAATCATTTTATTAACATTATTTCTCCGGTGTGGTCGTCAGGGAAATATGACGCTTGCAAACAGTGATTGCGCAACTCCGAGTCATCAACGATGAAGTGCACCGTTATGCTGAGGTTTGGCTCCATTGTGCGACTCGACCACACGTCCGTTGTTGTTGAAAAGTGGCCGACTGTACGCAGCTCGCTTCGGCGTTGCTCTACAAATGAGGGACGGCAAGTTGGCTGAAATATTTTCGCCCCGGTAAAATGTACCATGGATCCAATGCTTTAACCCGTCTTTATCTACAGTCCGTAGCGGGACTACGTCCTTGCAGAGGTGGAACGTTATTGCCTCCGTAATGTCGCTCCATCGCTTGCTTTTTTTGTCATAAGCTACGCCTCGAGCAAATGCCTCTTTAAGCGACGTCTGACCTTCCGCTTCCCCGCTTCACTCGCTCCGCCATGACTGGTTGACGGTCTCGAATCCGAGGACCGTAATCGCAAACACTCCAACACGTGTTTTCTGCTAAGGAGTAAAATGCTAGTGTTGCGACCAGTGGCGATAACAACGGCTCGACATACTTTACAATAAACTTTTTTCTGGCAGCAGACACACCTCCTCTTTTGGGTACAAGTTGTTGGTGTGTCTCTTGTTCTTCCTTCTCCTCCATTGCTCTTGTCCGTGTTTTCAGGTAGTAACGAGATTTGTGATAACTGTACCCAGCATGCAGTTCGGCGGAGATTATTTTTATAAAATGTACAATATTGTACATGTATAATTTATTACAACATTTTGTAATACTAATAAATTATTAGTATTACAAAATGTCCCAAGCCGTTGTGTTGTTGTTATAAAGTTGTAACCATGACTCTCAACACACATAAGACTAACTAGCTCCATGCATCGCTGTGATGACGACGTGTACAAATAAAATCTGCTTCATGCTAAAGAGCAGGTCAGCTGTTAGTAACCCCGGTATGACGGTATGTGAGAAATCCAGACCGTACGGAAATTTCATACCGTCATACCGGAATATCGGTAATGCCGCACAGCCCTAGGCTGCAGAAACAATAGAGCATGTGTTATTGAATTGTAAACAATATTAAAAACATAGGAAAAGTTGGAATAAGAAAGAAACTATTTTTATTTTTTTATTAAGAACAGGTCTGATATAACAGAGAAGTATACCCCGAAAATGGCGGTAGTGCAACATAAATGGATGCAAGCTGCCGATAAACACTAAAGAAGAAGGCCTACAGTTCTTCACCTGGATTGCCACTTCCACCTGCCTAGCCTTCGACTTCACTGCAGCCCCTTCAGATCAGCACAAAACCCCACCACCTTCCAGCCCCACTCCTTGCCGACCTACTGGACCAAACCATTGCTGCCCTGGACTATGCCTAACACTTTCTGTATATGTTCAGTAAGAGATTGAGGGCGAAACAAAACAAAAACAGCTAGTTTTGCTGATGTCTCACGCGCACACACACAAACACACATGGATCTAACCCAGGAAAAAAACGCCCACTAAAAATAAATAAATCAAAGGTCTTCTGTCCCTCGAAATTGTGCTACTACAGTTTATTTCTCTGGGACTCCACACTGAGTCAAAGGCAAAGATGGCCATTGTAGAGGATTTGGTCTGTTGAACTCCGGAGACCATTAGCAAATGAATGATAACAAAAGAGCCCTCATTTCAAAAATCGTCTGTCGAACTGATACAGCCTGGCGTGTGATGTAAGAGGTGCAAATCCTCTAAGCTGTGTGCTGGCATTTTAGATAAAGGATGACATAAAATCCCCATAGTTTGATTTTTTAATCTGTACATTGTGGTGACATTACCTCCCCCCAGGGCTATGAGGTATGCAGGCAAAATGATCAGTGAATTAGTCTAATGCTCCAAGAAATGGGCTTTTATCAGCACAACCTTTCGTACGAACATCCAAAACAAAACTGTTTGTGGACTGTGTGTCACGGTTTGGGTCCATTTCCTGTTTTATTTTGTAACGTCATGTCTCCAGGGGCATGTACCATGAAGCTGGTTCAACAAACTCAGGGTTCCAAAATTGACAAAACCAAACCGAAGCAATCAGGCTTTATTGGTACCATGACGCCGCTTATCAACTGAGTTTGTCAACCCAGGCTTTGATCCTTCAACTCTGATTACTCCACGCATGCATGCACGTAAAAGAGTGACGTCGGCAACGAACAACCAATCACGTTCGATATGGAGAGCGAGAGAGAGAGCGAGAGATATTTCTCCGCGGAGGAGCAAGAAATTATTCTTCAGAAATATGAAGAATGTAAAAATGTTTTTCAAGCACGCAGTAACACCGTCTCTGCTGCCAAAGCAAGAGAACAATATTAGAGGAACATTGCTGAGAGCGTTAATGCGCAAGTTTAAAAAATATATAAAAATATAATTCAAACCACAGTGCGGCTTCGACAAGACACATTTGTTATTTGCGGCTTAACAAGTTCGCAAAGATAAGTTATTCCTTCCGCGGAATATCTGTATCTTTCATACACAGAAGTATCAGGAAAGTCAAGGGGATTTTGTCCCTAAAAACTCTACGAAGTGCTCTTCTAACAATCTGCGGTGAGATGGCCACAGGATTTGGAAGAAAAAGTGAAGCCGCAATGATCGCAACAGAGAACAGAAGCTAGGAATTAACTACGTCAGATGTTTCTTTGCTCACCGCTGATTGGTCAAACTTCTGACTAAGAGCTTGGATCCAGAACATAACCTGCCCCGGAGCAGGTTAGCCGTGCAGCGTAAGTTACCATGGCAACGAATACCGATTGAAGCCGAGCCACTTTCATGGTAACGAAAACCCGGGGTTGGTGGAAAGTAAGCTGAAACTTAGCTGGCTAGCCACCTAAACCAGCTTCATGGTACAGGCCCCAGGGGGTTAACTCCACTTCCTGCCTTGTCTTCCCCTGTGATTGTCTGCACTGTCACATTTTCCCCTTTGGTTTTTGGAATGTCAACTATAAAGTCCTTTTTTTGTTTTGAAACTCTGCGGCCTGCACGCACCCTGACTTTGTGACACGGATTACAACGTTTTCACAGAGGGAGGTGTAGGTTAAGGCCCAAACAGACAGTTGTAGTTTTTGGATCATCCTCTACCCATGTGTGCGCAGAGCCTCGCTTTGTATATAATTGTGTTTGTTTTAATAAAGCTCTTTCTTTGCATAAACATGTTCCTGGCAAATGTTCATTTCCTCTATAAATTCATTAATGTCCTTGGTGGTAGTCTAATAATGGTTTAGTAGCCTACATAATATATATATATATTTTATTTATGAGGCTGGGTTGACCAATGGCGACAGATCTGCCAACCAATCACGAGTGATTTTTCTTGTTTGAAAGTTGTGGTTTCATCCAATACGGAGTAAGGATATTCAGCCCGCTCCGCTCGGCCACCCGCGGTTTCACTGCATTCATATGCTAATTAGGGCCAGTCGCCCCTCTGCCAGCTCTCCACCTACGTCAGAGTCTGTTTCCGACAATTTGTGGCACAGACTATATATGGGCAACTATCGGCGTGGCATGAAGCCGCAAAAGCTGCACTGCATTTAGAATTGATAGTGATTTATTAAGGGAAAACTGCATAGGACGTGCGTGCGCACGGTTTTATAAGTCTGAATATTTCTGTGCGTACGCACGTCCTATGTTTCATCCATACGCCACTTCTGGCGCAAATCCTACGCAAGGTTTTATAAATGAGGCTGATCTCAAATGAGACGGGGTCTGGAAACCACATGTTCATTTCCTCGTATTTGTCCGGGCTGACCGGAGGGGGGGGGGGAGTGCTGGCGGTCGGCTCCACGCACCTCCGCGGATATGGGCACATAAAGTTCGCGGACGTTTGCCGGCGGGCCGTAGTTTGGGGACCCCTGGTATATATGGCCACTCTACAGACATGTTTTTATCCGAGAGGTTAGCGTTGTTAGCGGGGTGACAGTTGCACAAGAGTCAGGGCAATCAACAAGATCCTGCCAGCGCATATTCATCGTCATTGTCTTGCTGCACCCTCCCCGCTCTGTGATTGGTTCCCTATCTCAGGGGCAAATTTGCTCCATGGTATCCAGGCTGCCTTGCAGCACGAAATAAAGTGCGCGCAAGGCAGAATGGGAAAACCCAGGCTAACACGCACCATCCCTGCTGCAATAAATCATGCAGCAGCGATGGCTTGAGTCGGGGGCTTGATTGACTGGTCGCTGCCCAAGTGTTATACAGTGGCTATACTTTACTCCAATTCAAATATGGTAACTTCCATTTATTGGTTTCCAAAAAAAGACAACATGGTCACGGCCATAACCTGGGGCGGGGGAGGGGTATAGATGCTCAATCTCTATGCAAAACAGTAACTTCAACTACAACCTCAATTGATGTGGGTTAGGGGGAATGAGTAAGAGGAGTGGAGGAGACTTTCAACTGGTCTGGTTACCTGCTCAGTGCAAGGCGAGGATGTGGCGTAGATGGCAGGTATAGGAGACACAAAAGAGAGAAATAAATGACTGTTCAAGAAAAAGTGGAGGGCCAGTTCAAATGGCTGGTTTTGGATCCAGCCAAGAAAATAATGTATTGCACTGATTGTAGAATGTACAGCAGTAAAAAGGTTAAGGGGGTCTCTTTTGTAGTTGAGACAAGCAATTAAAGTCCCATTAGCCATGTCAAAAAGAATTGAGACTAAACGGACGAAGACGAAGTACTACTGTACCAGTTGTATGCAATGAGCTACTCTTTTTGTCTTAGTCTTAATCAGTTGCATATGTTTTCATACAAAATGAGCTTTACACACTTAAGAGCTGTAGATTTGTTGACTGCACATATACGTTTTATGTTTTGATTTGTAAATTACCATTGTAAACACCCAATCTAGTTCTTCAAGTAAATTGAAGCAAAACCTGGCCAACGTTAATGAAATTTAAACTTCATTTCCCAACCACAAAAATGTATGAAATTGCTGAGTAGCTAGTAATTGGAAATCCATCCGCCACAGTTGTTCCATCTGTTGTCATTAAATCGTCAATTGCATTATAATCTGTGGATTTATCATCAAGTATCATATGTCAGACACAAAACGTACTGTTGAAATCTCAAAATTTAAAAAGAATGTACTCAAAAACCCACAGAAAGAAAGAGTTTCAGAATATTACACTGGTAACATTTCATTTGAAAAGATAAAATTTAGGTGCGTTACTTAACCTTCCTCTTGCTGTGTCATAATCACTGCAGCACAGGAGAGCGAGTAATGAGTTTCTGCTCTGAGGCGTTGGGTCACACTACAAGTCTGCCATTTGTACAGGATGATGGTTTCCAATATATTTCAAATACGTTATAGGAAATAATGTTAAAACAGTTCATTCATTATATTCCAACATTTGGTATTGTAAAACGAAAATCAGTGTAAGCCGACAGCAACTTCGATCAAGAAACAATGAAATAACTAATATTTGTCTGAAATATTTGTTAGAAATCATTATTTCAACAAAGTTGGCTTGTGTAAAATAAACATTACTCATCCACCCAGTTTCAATGGACATGCGTTTTAGAGATGTCAGAAAATATATTGATAATAAAAAAAAGCTACATTTCATAGTTTTTTCTTTCTGTAGTTTTCATTTGGTTTCTAAATATTCTTAGCACTTCAGTTCCCATTATGCTAGGGCTGTAGATTGAAACAGGAACTGTCATATCGTGACGGAATGACTTTGTTGATTAAATACAGATATTAATATAACGGTTGGCTTCTTCAATAGCATATGTTAGACGTGAGGTTCCAAACTATGGCATGATGAACTTTACCAGTGGTCCAGCCTGTTTATTCTGCTCTCCAAAGGAGGGTGAATCATCTTACATTGTTTGTCACGTGGCACTATGTTTTGCGGGACATAGAAATATTGCAATGTCAGCTCTTTCCAATATCTTGCCCAGCCCTGGTTCTGTTACGCCACCCTCCAAATCTCCAGAATAGCCCAATCCTGTTCTCTACTTGCTGAGGACGCTACTTTTGATTGGTTCCCAGATGGAAGCGCTCCTTGTAAAAGTTGACTGCAGAAGGAACTTAACTGTGGCCGACTGTAAACCCCTCATCATTCGACTGTCTGCACATCATGATGCACGGGTCTCTCAGGAAAAGGTCAACCTTCGACTAAAATCCTGGCGGCCATCCTGCGGCTCATTTTTTTTTCTTCTTCATAATAAGGGCATTGGCTAGATTTATGATGTCTGCATGCAAAGAACAGGTATTTTATGGGTAATATCATACCTATTCTGTGGTAGGGGCTGTCGGATGTTAATGGGAAGAAAATGGAAACAGAATGAATGAAAAGGTGAAGGAGATTGGGGAAGAGGATGGGGATGGAATGTAGAGCAGGTGAAAGCAACATGTTGTGGAGAGAAAGCCAGAGAGTAAAAATCAGAGTGGAGAGCAAACGGCAAAGAAGCAAAAGCTTAAAAGAAGATTATACATTGTCTTCTATCAATTTTTTTTTGTTTTGGTTGTTAATCAATTGATTTGCTCATTCAATGTATTTAAGCTTACATTCAGGGTTGCCAACCGTTCAGTATTACCCGGGACATCCCGAATTATGGGCAATTTTGATTTGTCCAGGGACAGCTCCAGTCCCGTTTTTCAATCACAGGCTCCCGGCGCAGTTCGTGCGGCCTGCAGACTTTATGCGTGAGCATATGGACACGCGCAAGTTTATGCGGAGGTCCGCCGACCGCTAGCACACCCCTCCCCGTCAGTCCCCACCTGCGCACACATCTGGAGGAAAGTGTCCCTGATTTGGGGTTGGGAGAGTTGGCACCCTACTTACATTGTGTGCTGCTTTTGGAGTCTGAGTTGAAGGAGTTTCTGCAGAACATGCAGAGTTGGTTGTTGTTGTAATTCCGTCACATTACGTGCTTTATGTTAAGTTTTCATTGGAGTCATATCCAACTGAATGCAAAACAAAGACAACCCTAAATTTGCGAATAATCCAGTTTCAGTGTCAAATTCCTAACTCACTGACTGTAAATCACAGAGTGTTTTCCTAAAGATGTTATTTTTGCACTCTACAGCCAGAAATTTTAGCTCCACATGAGGTTTTTTTTAGCGTTTTGAAAATCGGCAGCAATATGATACATGTTCTGATCTGTGCATCTATTTCCGGCAGAACTGGACACAGTGCTTTTCAAGAGCTGTCAGCCAGTAAAAATGGGTTATTAATAAACATATTGCATGCTGCAAATACTACAGGAATTAATATTCATGCGTGGTCTTGCCCTACAGGAAAAGTAAATACAGACACTATTGTTTCCTGGTAAAAGGCGAGTCAGCGATCCTGCGTCCACCCAAGGTGCAAAGCTATTTCCCATGGCCTGAGCTACAGTATAGAGCAGCTCCACCCAGCACTATAGGGATCATGACTGGACGGCACCAGAGAGACAGCATCAGCTCGGGCCTGTGATGCACTCGGAAAAGGACCGTACAACTCCAACCTCTGAACGCTTTGGCAACGGTGTCACAGAGTGGATTATATAACTTCAGCTGCTTTGCTGCTGAACGTGACAGTCGCACAAGTCCCAGCATCTAGAAGTATGAGCACATAAAAGCACTAGGCAACCCCCTAGAGAGGTATCTGCTGTGAATAAACTGCAGGAAAGGGGATTTGTGGTTATGGGATTATCAGTTGGTCTTCTGGAGGTAGCGTCAGATTTTCTTTGACAACAGGTTCAGTGATATAGGTTTGTAGGCCATAATAAATGATGAAGGGTCACTAGAAGAGAACAGAGGGTTATGGTGAGGTTGAGCATCTGGACAGTTTTCCTGGGACCTCAGATCTACACCGCCGACTGGTGTGAGTAGCAGTCTATCACAGGAGGTAGGTGTGAGCAACTAGCAACTGTGTCTGCACTACGTCTTACCATAAAGCAGAAAAAAGGGATTGAGGTGCTGTAAAGAGCATTGAAATGATGAGTCAAAGTCATTACAGCATAGAATTTGAAACACATTTAAAAGTATCTGTGGTGGCTGGGCGTGGTTTCAGCACGGCTGCAGCAGAGAGAGAGGGGGAGCGGCTCAGGGAACGGTGCTAGCTGGAGGCACTTAACCTCCAACTGGGCGGGAGGGGGGATTAACGGTGTGCTCTCTCCCAGCACTTAAAACAGGTCCGGCAGAGCAAGTTGAGAGAGCTCTTGCGGAGATGGAACTCGAGCGAGCTGGCTGGCAGCAGCCAGGCCGAGAGTGAGAGCGAGCGACGCCTCTTCCTCCCGGGTCCCCCAACACCCATACACGTTACAGTATCATTGAGGGAATCTTCAATCTGCACTTTCACACAGACCTTTTACGAGGAACACGAAGCAACGGTGGCCATGAAGTAGAGAGGGTATGCCGGGACTCAAATCCTGCAGTGGCAGACGTGTCCCCCTGCTTAAGCCAGTACATGTCCAGGCCCGTCTGAGGTTTGCTAGAGAGCCTTTGGATGATCCAGAAGAGGATTGGGAGAATGTCACATGGTCAGATGAAACCAAAATAGAACTTTTTCGTATAAACTCAACTCGTCGTGTTTGAGGAGAACGAATGCGGAGTTGCTTCCAAAGAGCACCGACCCTAGTGTGAAGCAATGGGGGGAGGGGGGGGTGGGAAATGATGCTTTGGGGCTGTTTTTCTGCAAAGGGACAAGGACGACTGATCTATGTATCGTGAGATTTTGAGTGAAAACCTCCTTCCATCAGCAAGGGCATTGAAGATGAAACGTGGCTGGGTCTTTCAGCATGACAATGATCCCAAACACACTGCCCGCGCAACGAAGGAGTGCCTTCGTAAGAAGCATTTCAAGGTCCCAGAGTGGCCTTTTTTCTCATTTTGTCTCTCATAGTTGAAGTGTACCTATGATGAAAATTACAGGCCTCTCATCTTCTTAAGTGGGAGAGCTTGCACAATTGGTGGCTGACTAAATACTTTTTGCCCGATGTACATGTTACCTTATAGCATTTTGCATAGTTGATGCTACAGCAGTGGGCTACAATAAAATAATGGGCATTGATGCAGACGTCACCCTTAACTGTCTCATTCTGTGACATTCTTCGATTCCTCTCCCCTCAACTGAGCAAACTGAGAAACGCGGATGGCACCTTTCTTCGCCAGCAGATGGGGTTTCCTCAGTTGTCATGGAGATAGCTCTGATCACAGGTGGTTGTATATGTGGGGATTGTCATCACCTAAACAAAGCAAACTCCATCCACTGATGTTCTACTAAATGTGGATTCGGGTGTGTTTCTTTGTCGTGGTCATTGTGATTATGATGATAAACTTCAGTAAACCTCCAGTAAATAGGACGGAGCCACATGTTCTGGATACTAACGAGTAGGGTTGGGTACCGAGAACCGGTACTAATATAGTCAACCTACACAACCGGTACCCACCGTACCGAAACACAACGCAGATTTCGGTGCCTGAATCAATTTGAAAAACTTTATTTACACTACGCTGATGACTCTATCCCCGCAACAGCTAATGACGACAGCTTGCCGTTTGTGTAGCAACAGCAGCTAGCTAACCATCTACCTTATAATCATATTTATTTAAGTCTGTGTTTTCCCGAACTATCTAGAAGTGTTTTCGGTGCGCGCGCAGGACTACCGCCCCGATGGACACAGGCTTTCAACAACACCCCCCGCCCCCTTCTCTTATTTTTACAAACTTCCAATGACTCGGTTAGTTAACGATAGTTTATCATTCGTAGCTTATAGCTACAGTAGCAAGCTAGAAAATGCCGAAAGGTAAGCGGTCAAAAGTGTGGCTGTATTTCGCAGAAAAAGCTGAAAAACGGATCTCAGCCCAGCACAGTCGCTCCGGTCCCAACCTACACTGCTCAACAATAGCCTGCCCCCCCACACTCACTAACCCCCCCCTCCTGATGGGACGGCCGCAGTGGTCAAGGAGCGCACCCTAAACAATTTAAGTTTAAAAAGTTTTTAAATCCAGTTTTTTTTTCTTCTTCTAACAGTTAATATATCATTTCATATGCGTTTGTTAAAATGTTACTTTTTTGCCTTGGAAACAAAAAAGCCTTACATTAATTAATTAAAAAAGTACCGGTTCAGGCACTGGTATTGTTTTAAAAGTACCGGGTTAGCACCGGTATCGGGGAAAAAACAAAACCATAGCCATCCCTACTAACGAGATGTATAGAATATGTTGAAACCACTCGTTGGTCTTAGGAATACAGTGACATTAGAGGACGCAGCTATGCAAGTTGCTCAATAAGACATTTGCAAACAGTAAAATGTTACAATTTACTTTCTGAACTAGATCAAATCCCATAGTGACCTTCAAAGTTGGTCAAAGGCGTGGTACAAATCACCCTGTTGACTTTGTTTTCATTTAACTAGTATGAAATGACTGGATTCTCTCTCAATTATTAACACATTTCCCAAAGCGTCACCCAGGCACGTTTTTTCACACGTTGACAATTTTCCACAGTTTCTACTAGTTCCCTCAATACTCTGGTTTACGGTCTATTTGACTGTAATCAACTAAATGAACACCATGCTAAAATGTGGAAGACTTAAAGCTACGGATAGAAAGGCCACTTGTTTTAAAAAACAGGCGAGTCACTTTTCAAAACCATTTCAATTTGATATAGCTTAAAACAAAACAACTACGGCCTTTTTATCTGATTGGGCTTCAGTCTCATTGTGCTGAACAAGGGGCTTAACTTGGGTTAGGTATGTTGGCATTTTGGGCTACTAAAACAATATGACATCTTCAAAGCCAGATTACATTCTGGTATGATGTTCCATCATTTTAATGGGCCATGGATAACTGATGAATTGAAAATACAAGTTAAGGGTTACCCTCTGCCTACCGTTGTACAGACTCTGGTGGTGGGGGGCCATGTCCTCTCCTGGTGTCCTCCTCTGACCCCCGTCCCTGCCGGGGGAGCTACTGCCATACCTCCCTTTGCTGTGTATAGACTCCGGACTACCCACGATCACCTGCCCTTTCCTTAGGTGCTCGGGGATCCCCATCACTGCCATCTTGGCCTCGGGACCCCCGCAGCCAACCTTCGCCATGTTGACCGAGCGGTGTCTCTGACTTAGCTCCGGGCTGGACTTGGCTGAGCCTTTCCCGACACCCGCGACTGCCTGGCCCGACATCAAGAGTTGTTTGTGGGCTGGTAGGTTGGAGCTGCAGGGTTTGGTGTGGTTGTTGCACGTTAGCCTGGTGGGGGACTGAATGTGTTTCTCCTGGCTGCGGCCCAGAGGGCCATGAGGGTCCAGGTTGGTGAGGGAGCCGCCGCGGGGGCGGCAGGACTGGGGGAAGGTGTTGTACTCTGGGGTGGAGCTGTGCCTCCTGCCCATGGATTTGCACATGTCTCCCGGTCTGTGGTTGTGCCTCGATCCAGGGCTGGCTGAGAGACCCAGAAGAGAGTGTTTAAGATGGTGGTTGTCCGGGCTATCCGTGCTCCCCGCGCTGGAGGTGCTGCTCCCATCGCCCAGGTCCCGCAGCAGCCCAGGCGTCGGTAAACTCCCACCCAGCTGACACTGGCTGCTCTGACCATCAATGGAGCTTCTACGTCCGGGGCCTCCGTGCCCACCACCTCCGACAACGGCCGCAGCCCGTTCCTCGTCCAGCATGAGGCACACTTCCTTGAGATCCAAGTTTTCACGGACGACCTCTACTTGCCGCTGTTCCAACTCCTTCAGCTTCTGTAGGTAGATGGACACCTCCTTTCTCATCAGGTCGGCGCTGTAGCGGCCCAGGCGCTGCCACTCCCGCGACACCCGCTTCCCCTTCTGCCGGTCGTCGTCCAGGAAACAGCACAGGTCTCGCAGCTCCTGGTTGTCCTCCTGCAGTGTCTGGTTCACGTCCTGGTTTACACGGCGAACACACACACACACACACAGAGCAGCACTGTGAGGGACTCCATGCACACTCTCGTTAGGTTTGATGAGTGGGAATAGTGTGCATAAGTTCTGTTTGAATGTTTGCATGTAAGGTGTTTCTCAGCTGAAACTACAGAGTGCATCGACATTATTGTTTTGCGTACTCTCTAGTTTTGGCTTCTCATATTTTGCTGCTTTACTTTGGAGAATTTTGTTTTGTCAGACTACGGTCCTTTTTGTTTATTTGCTGACATTGTATAGGCAAAACCATGAATAACTTAATTTAGTGCAGTGGCATAAATATATGCTTTTATCCAACCAAGCGGGAATAGAATTCTTTATTATTGGATATATTGAAAAAATAGCAGGCGATAGATTTTCTGAACTCGCTCAGTCAATGAATGACGTGAATGAAATGATCATTGGTAGTCGCTGTGTTTTCTTCACATTGGGGTCTTCTAAACACAAAGTCTAACTGATGACTAAACCATCAAAGTTATCTACTCTTTGTATATGCTCTGTAACAAATTACATATGTAGTGAATATAGAAATATACATTTTCCATATGACAAGTCTGTACATTTCTAAGCAACAGGTTTGAAGATATTATAACCTTAATTATTTACCTCATAATTTCCTCCTCACTGAGCTCACCTTTAAGCTACGGATCTCGTCCAGGTGCTGCTGGAGTCTGCGGTTCACCTCCCGCATCAGATTGCCGTGGTCCATGATGGCGCTCCTCTTCCCCGCCTCCGCCCTCCGCAGCCACCGCACCAGCTCCTCTTTGCCCCGCTTCAGCAGCTCCTCGTCACTCATTTTGGAAATGTCCTCCGCCGGTTTCTGCGCGCCTTTCTCCATCCTTTAACTACACCGGAGAGTACTGTATCCGGTGAATTCCAGAGAAAAATACACCAACCAATCCTGCCGAGATAATTCTGATCCAAAACGCTGCTCGGGTCCCCCCCAGCCACCGGTCCTACGCCCGTGGAATCCCATCGCTTTCTCCCACGCCCATGCTGCGTCTCCGGCTCAGGCCTCCGACGGCCCGGCGGGCTGCTCTCTCTGCAGGTGCATGCCAGCCGCCTTTTGCGCTCTACCTGCGCTGCGGGGACGGGAGAAAGAGGGGCAGGGGGAGGGCTGCAAGATCAGGTTGCAGGTGCATGGCCGGGGCGATGAGGTGCGTTCCAGTGGAGAAGAGACTCCCTCTTCAGTCGCTCGCTCTCTCTGACGCATCGTTGTCAAGTTGCGCCACCTGCTGCGGATGAAAGATACTGCAGATACAAATGGTGGATTGTAATATAGAGCACTTTTTATAAATGCTCATTTGACCTTGCTCTAAAACACGACCCTTTTCTTCCTGCCCTCCCCATCTTAAGCTCAGTTTGCCTGTTGTTTGATCTTTTTCTTAAAATTCTGTCCAATTAGTCTGGTCATATTTGGTCAGTGACACCAGCACAGAGGATTTAACCGGGAATAATTTTGTCTGCTGTCAAATTTAACAACAGTTTAGGTTATCAAAGTCTTTGTGATTTGTTTTTTTCTTTCGCCAAAGTCTTTGTTTTAGCACAGGTGAAGATTAGGAAAAGACAATGTCGTTAAATGCAATAACAACTGATTTCTTATACTGCTGTGGTAGCATGGAGACACACATATAAAAAATATACATATACAGTATATAAAGGTGGAGAATTGTTACGTTCCAGCTCCCAAAAGGGAACTTTGGGGCATTTTGCATTTCTGCAAGTATGACACAAGGCTGATTTTTTTTTGGCAGCTGTGTTGTACAACTGAACTGAGTTCTGTCAGATGTAATTGGGGAAGCTTTTGAAATGGCATTGATTTGTTGTATTCCTACTTTGTTCCCCCTGACTCAACGTTGATTGAAAGCACTGATGCATCAGTCACACTGTGGAGCAGACCTGAGGTCACAGTTTATGTCAGGTGAGCAGTGCCTATTACCTTTTTAATTCTATGTGTAAACACTTCAATTATGTAGCATTTTTTTCAGGTTGCAAGTCACAGGATTTGACTGGGTGCTGCTTTTAATTCTAAACAATTTTCTCTGTTTTTGGTTCTACTTTATATAAAAGGTCCTATGGCGGCACTCCAAGCATCAAGACAGGTCAAGACAACAGACAGATCCTCTATGACGCTTTGATCAAAGCTGGGAAAACCGCCGCTGATGCTAACATTTACACTTGGGCTAGTTATGACAGCTACTTGTCCGTCACGCACCACAATGAAGTCTGGATCGAGAAAACCCAGTAAAACGTGCAGTGTATGGTAAATTTGAGTGAATGTGACTTATTGCCATTTGTTTTCCCCTCACACACCGTGTATACCTGTGAGACCGGCTTGCTCTGAAGCTTTTGTTAATCGCTCCAAACTGGTTTCAGGAATGTTGGTGTTTCTCATCTATCCTTCCCATGTTCGAATGACATTTTGTCTGATGACACATATATCTTCCAGTAACTAACAATAAACAGAGCTTTTTGTCTTTGTTTGTTACAAGCCGTCCCTGAGTTCACTCAAAGGCAGGAACTCCTAGTGTAAAGTATGTGTTATCCAAGTCGGCAATCACTCAACTATGTCATGGACATCTGCTTCCTCCTTCTGGTATAACTTATTTGTGCAAAAGCTTGGAAGGAAGAATACAATCTCAAAACTATTGCACTTACCCGTTAGGTAATTTTATTTTGAAAGAAAAAGGTCTTCGCTGAAATAATTTTGAACTTAAACACAGAAATAAAAACATTACACAACGTTATTAGGGCCTGAGCCGATTGAAGCCCTATTGTGTTTTGAAGAATTATTTTTTTCTTCCGCCACTTCAATCGCACTTGGAGGCCTTTACCATATTTAAAAGCGCATCAGAAGTACAGACAATTTCTACATTCTCAGGGTTGCGCATTTGGATATGCTCTCTAGCGCCCCCTTTACATGTTCAATTTATTCTTTTCATGTATTTGCATAGCAGGGCTGTGACGGCCCCGGGGCCTCTGCTGTCGGAATGTGGGGGTGTATCTGTGGGTTTGTCTGTCTTGCAGGTTGCTGAGTGTCTGGAGAGTAAGGCCGTTAGCCCGATTGGAGGCAGCTGGCCAATGCAGCCAGCCTTTCAGCGGCGCCCAGCCTGATGCATCAGCCCCGACTCTTCCTGAAGGCACCTGGTGCGATGGGGGGTGGCGGCGGGGTTCCTTCTTGTGAAGAGCATGGTTTATTGTTCTGGAATAAACCTATTTTGTTAAAAACCCTTAAAATGGTCGCAGTCATTTGTTGCGGTCGAGGAGCCAGGCCGTAACAGGGCTGGTAACCTTGTGGTAATGCATTTTGGTAACAAAGCAGGAGACTGGGGTTTGAATCCCACACCCAAGTAAATCACTTTGCATGTTTTGTTAAAAGAAAAAAACAGAAATTTCAGCAAGGTGGTAAAACAAAAGGTTAACGTTGTCATCTGTAACTTAGATTTTTAAATCTTTTTTTTTCAAAACTATGAACATAATCCTGCAAAAAGCACGTCTCAACTGAAGAAAATACAGGAGGCGGGGGTCGCATGTACAGCAGGACTTATTGATACAAACCCACCACATCTGTGGAAAGCTGAGTCAAACACAGGTTTCTCTCTGAGGGAACAAGAGTAACCTTGAACCACAGCGGCACGTCACCATTCCTCACCACAAGTGGGACTGGGGCTTTTTGGATCCTTTGGCTCCATTCATTTTGAAGAGCTGCTCATGGTTTTCATCGCACAGTGATATGTAAATGTGTTAGTTAGTCCCTTTCTCTCAAAAGGACACACTCAGTCTCCACAGCAACTGTTACTATAGTGAGAAGCTGATCCCAGTGCATCAGGTATGTAATACTTTTTTAGAAAGCTGCAGTACAGGTAGGAGTATGGCTGCAAGACTCCTACTCAATAAGGACTTATTCACCAATCTACTTTTACAGGCAAATCAACCGTGTGTTGCATCCCTGAAAACATGACCTGTACATTACTACATATATTATATGATTTAAAAAAAAGAAGTACAAACTGTCTATGAACAAATGTCTCTAACGGGTGGGTGATTTATGTTTACAGGTGGATTTGAATGACGTCCAAGTAGATCCATGCAACTACTTTATGTGTGTATTATATATGTGACTGACTGTGGAGACTATTTGAGTACAGTGAACTCATTATCATGTTTAAGAAACCAGTCCGAAATGATTGGCTCTTTATGACATGGTGCGTTATCCTGCTGGAAGTAGCCATCAGAAGATGGGTACACTGTGGTCATAAAGGAATGGACATGGTCAGCAACAAAACTCAGGTAGACTGTGCCGTTGACACAATGCTCAATTCGTACTAAGGGGCCCAAAGTGTGCCAAGAAAATATCCCCCACACCATTGCACCACCACCACCAGCCTGAACCGTTGATACAAGGCAGGATGCTTTCATGTTGTTTACGCCAAATTCTGATATACTATCTGAATGTCGCAGCATAAATCAAGACTCATCAGACCAGGCCATCTTTGTCCAACTTTCTTTTGTCCAATTTTGGTGAGCCTGTGCGAATTGTAGTCTCGGATTCCTATTCTTAGCTGACAGGAGCGGCACCCGGTGTGGTCTTCTGCGGCTGTAGCCCATCCGCCTCAAAGTTCCACGTGTTGTGCGTTCAGAGATGCTCTTCTACATACCTCGGTTGCAATTTGCGAGCAACGCCGAAAACTGCCATAAATTGTCAAAAATTGAGATGGGTCTCCCTTGGCACTTGTCCCCCCATGACCACCCTCCTCCTAATTCTAGGGGAGGCTTTGACATGTAAATTAAAATGCTGTGAGTGATCTTTTTAAAAAGGTAAGAAAATCTCTGGTACAAATAGATCAGGCTCAGTAGCCTAATTATAGACTCTTACATTTTAGCTTGAATTTATTTATTTAATTTAAGTATGCTAGATTACTGTGTATGCCATTAGCAATGGCAAATGTAAAAAAAAAAAAAAAATGTAAAAAAGATACAATTTTTTTTTTAAATAATATTTTAAAAATGACCTTTTCTTTAGTCTTACTTAAATGCACAGAGGATGTATTAACCACTACATCTCGCAGACATGATGCTTCATAGGCGGGTACACCGGTCTTGTTTATCATAGACGCGAGCTGGTCTTGCGAGTCCTTCCGTATAACAATGACCTTGTATCTGATTGGAGGATCCGGACGTTCAACTCCTCTTGGACGCGATCAACAACTTTCAGCCAGTCAGCAGACTGAGGAGAAGAAACTGTTGTTTGCTGTCTCGTCAGAATCAACATCATGCCGATATGGATGAGCGGCGGCTCTGGAGTCAAACAACTGTGCGGGAGAGACTAACTCAAAGAAGAGAAGAGGGGCGCATAATCCCAAGCTTGCGGGAAGGATATGTTCCGATGACTGCTAGCTAAGCTAAAAGCAGCTTAGCCTGAAACCAATGCTAAGAGTAGCCTTACAAAAGAACGTCTCCGGTTACGTATGTAACCTTAGTTCCTTGAAGGGAACGAGACGCTGCGTGAAAACGCTGTGGGAACGCCCTGCGTGACCGTGTCATGTAGCACGTGCGAAATCAGACCAATGGTGAGATGGCACGTCATAGGCGGGTGACGTCGAGACCAGGAAATAAGAAGAACCAAGACACAAGCCAATTCATCTCTGGAAGGCTGAATCAAGTGCCACGGGCATGTCGGGAGTATGGCATAAACACGCAGCGTCTCGTTCCTATCAGGGAACTAAGGTTACATACGTAACCGGAGACGTTCCCTATCAGGGACCTCGAGCTGCGTGAAAACGCTGTGGGAACGCCAATACCCACTCCGCTATACTGTCCGTCGTGTGAAGTCAAAAGCGCACAGTCTGACAAAAGCACCTGCGATCCTGGCGTAGAGCTAAGGTCAAGGCGATAAATCTTACGAACGTGTGCGGAAATCGTCGCGCAGCACTACAAGAGGGCTGAAAAGCCGCCATACCCCCAGTGAGATGGTCTCAACCATCCCCTTGCTTCATCTGGTCCGATGTCAGGAGGAGGAGGACAGAAGGCCTGCAGCAAGATAGATCCTACCGCATTAGTAGGAACCTTAGGAATATAACTGGGAGAAGGTAGTCAGAACGCCTTGACCATACCAGGTGAGAATTCCAAGCACGACGGAAACACCGAGAGGGCTTGCAGATGTCCAATTCTCTATAAAAGGAACAAATATTGCAAGAAAAACGGTCGTCTTAAGAGCCACCTCTGCGAACTCAACTCGTGCCGGCTGCTGGCTTCAGCCTCAGTGTGTCACGAAGGAAGCGGGATACCAGCGGGAAACCCCCCTCAGCGGGGCCTGGGTCACCGACTCTTCTCTCATTTCAAGGCCGCCACGAACACTTTTTAGTGCGGACGGAGATAAACCTGTGGAGAAGCGTTCCTGCAGGAACTCCAGTACTGCAAACACCGGGCAGTTAAACTGGGTCTTGATAATCAAAGTGAGTTTCCTTTGTGTCCCAAGTGAAATGCAGTTGTGCCTGCTGAAAGGAATGTAAGGTCAGAGGGCAAAGTGAAGAGCAGGCCGGATCAGGAAGAAACGGACCTGCCTCGAAAAGAACGCCGCAAGTTATTTACAACCCCGAGGAGGCAAACGGACAGTTGTCGTTTTTGGATCATCCTCTACCCATGTGTGCGCTGATCCTCGCTTTATATATAGTTAGGGTCCTCGCTACGACTTTGTCGGAGGGGGTCATTTTGAAGGAAATTGGCTTCTGTATGGTATTTTGTAAAATCATAATTTTGGCGTCGTACATCACCATGTCCAGGTTAATCACCAAATCACACCTTGGGGAAGTGTACTCTCTGCCTGAAGTGGAATGATCATGTGACTATTAATAGTTTGCTTTAAATTCTAACCTGAAAATGACCAGAAGTTGGTTGATGATAGAAGTGGGTGTCATATATCTTTGGCCACTCGGCGCTGTGGTGCAGTGCAAAGAGTTACGCTGTCAATCCGGGAGACCGAAGAGACGGCTCAACTTTGGCCTGACCTCCATACAGCAAGAGGTCCGTTAAACTGAAAATAGGTATTTTGGGACATGTGCATGGCACCTGGGGATCTTTACTTAAAATCCCTTAAACAATTCCCATTCATTCTCTATGGACGGACTTCCGCTCCGCTGAATGAACTTCGCAATGGGTCAGGACTCAAAAGTCCTGGGCTCGAGAGTCCTGACTCAAGAGTCCTGACCCATTGCGAAGCGGAGCCGAAGTCCGTCCATAGATAGTCCACAGGTAGGAGAAAACGGAGACCAGTCATTTCTGCAATTGGAACAGCAGCTGACTTGATGACGTCACCACCTCAGCTGTATTGATAATATCTTTTAATACAGTTCTTGACTGTTAAGGATTTTACTAATATCAAGTTTTAGTTTTGTTTTCATTTAAAATTATAAATGATCATGAAATGATGAAATTGTACTGTTCATAAAATTACTTTAAATACATATGTACGATCTCTTTTAAATAGCAGATAATTCTGCATTGCTGAGACCTCTCTGTGGAGCATAAGACCAAGGTTGTAATTGCGATTCTATTATATTGGTTTAACATATAGAACATATAGAAGCCCCGGGGCCTGATAATGTATAAGATGAAGTTTGTGAACTGCAATTCCCTGCTCCAAGTGGTTGACATACAGCTGACATTTACACTTAAAACATTGCTGTACCATACGTGTCCATTCGTGTCTACTTACTTTAGCTTTATATGTTTGAAGAATGAATCACGGATTGGTAGGTAGTACTTTCTGGTTTGCCGTAGGGAATTTTGGGAGTTGTAGTTTCCTGCTTACAGAAAGGACTGCATGAATTTTGAATAGGCTTTTGGTGGGCTTGAATATGGTGCACAATGTTTGAAGGTACATGCATATTATGAAACGACGATGATGATGATAATTATGATTTTGTTATTATAGTATATTAACAATATTATTTATTTGTATTTTGAATGTTATTTAATGTTATTGGGCTATTGAGGTAAAGCGCTAGGGAGCTGTGTTGGTTGTAGTATGCACGTGAAAAATGAAACGTTGCATTTCTTATTATTCCAGGTTTATTACCTGGTTCCGTTTAGAAAAAATTCAACAAACTGATGCGGAATACTGAGTAATATTCTATGTACGCTGGGTTGCCCTTTCCGTGGGGAGAACACGGGTTGCAGTATATTATGTATATAATAATATACATACTGTGTAAATACTACAATACTGTGTAAATATCTATTGTATCCTATTAAATCTAGGGCTGCTAGCAGCACTAGACGGGTCCTTTGGCTGCCTGCACGCTGCGTGAGCACGTCACGTCACGTGAGCAGGTCACGGCTCAATCCGTGGCAGCTGTCATTTAGGGATTGTGGGTAATTCGGTCTTCTCTTTGCACCCCGACAGAAACTATCACGCTTGTCAGTCTTATAGCAGACGATACTTACAGGGATCTGTTCAACAGTACTAAACTGTAGAAATATGGTTCCGGTCAGTCCAGTCTAGCATGTCGAAGGAAATTGTACTGTGCAAAGAGTTACTATGTCAGTCAATCCAGGTGATTTAAGCAGATCCGGCCCTATCTCAATATCCTAGACAGGGAGAACGGACTCCCGCTCACGCAGTAATAGACTGTGGAGACGGACTCTGGAGTCCTGACTCACAGGTACGAGAGAACGGAGACCGGTCATTTCTGCAACAGCAGCTGACTTGATGACGGCACCACCTCAACTGTCTTGCTAATATCGTTAAATACAGTTCTTGACTGTTAGTAAAAACCCTAATATCAAGCTTTAGTTTCATTTTCATTTAAAATTATAAAAGATATATATACATATATATATATGTGTGTGTACACACACTAGGGCTGCTAGCAGCACTGGACGGGTCCTCTCCCCACACGTCGAAGCACTGGCCGGACCGGCTACCAATGCGGTCGAGGACGCCTGCGACCGCCGGATAAGTCTTTCGGCCCTTAGTTGTCGTCAACCGCAAGCGTTCTTTGAGGCGTTTTTTTTTTCGAATCGATAAGGAGAAGCCTGGAGGATGCGTAGGCTTCACGTCCTTATCGGTCGAATTTCACTTAATTTCACGAGGGGCATTTTGAACCGGAATTTTTCTGGGCACTTACAGCCACGACAAGTGCATGGCTGCGATCCACGCACCGCGAGGGCCTCGAATATGCCGTTGTTGGGCCGATTTTGTCCACTTTTCTGATTTTTCAACATGCCATTCCTCTCACTTGTGTCACCCAACCACTTGTGTCCCTTTCTCGTGAGTGCAGAGGAGAAACTGTCATTAAAAACGTTCATTTCATCCACTGGAACGACTCCTTTCAAACTGTCTATGTTACAATTTTATTAATGCAGCCTCTCAAAGTGTCTATTCACTAACAATGAATATTCAATATTCATTAATTGAATATTCATTATATTGAATATACAGTTTTTCCTCCGCTTGATCAGACGCACTGTGCCCCGGAGAAGATCATCCAAAGCGAACACTTCATGCAGACACACACGCAGCCCAGCTATGGAGCTCCACTTCTCCCTCAAAGAATACATATTGCGCCCATGAAGGAGGCACTGACTTCAGGCGCACTGTGCCCCGGAGAAGATCATCTAAAGCGGACACTTCATGCAGACGCACACAGCCCAGCTCTGGAGCTCCACTTCTCCCTTAAAGAATAAATAGGGTGCACATGAAGGAGGCACTGACATGGGACACTTCATGGAGACACACAGCCCTGCAGCGGAGCTCCACAGAGGCACTAACATCACACACACTGTGCCCCGGAAAAGTTCACCTCACTTGGACACTTCACACACACACCCACAGCCCTCCCCTGGACCTCCAGACTACCACCCTCTCCAGCCGGATCTCAGTCCCTTCCCAGATGGTCTGGAGTGTTGTAGTAATTGGATGAGTACAGCTTACTCATCCAACCACTCCAGATCCAACCCCTCCCCTCTGAAGGACTTCATGTTGACCCCATAGTCAAATTTCAGTTCTTCATCAACCCTGATGTCTCTAAGGGCCTTGCAGAGGATGACATCTGTTGGTTCCTCATTAATCTGTAGGACACAGTGGACCGGCTTTAGGTTAGGGTTCTTCCGCGAGTGGTTGAGCATCCTGCCAACCGTCTGCATCTTCGGATGGCACGGACACGGAAATGTCTGGGCATCGATGCAGAGATGCTTCCCCCTAGCCCTGAAGAAGAACCAATACACAGCGCCGTCTGTTATGGCTTGCATCTTCTGGTTTCCTTCTGCGGCTGAGAGCACGGGCCCGTGGTAGTCGCAGACGATGTCCCCTCTGGCAAAGGGCTTGTTGGCAACCACACCTGTAATCCAGAAAACGTGACAGTTTAGGATCTTTCAGAATATCAACTGCATAAACAGATTTCATTTCAGTGTTTCCCCTTAAAGAATCAAATATGTTGTACTAACCTGAGCCTTTTTCTTCACCAAAGTTTTTGATGACAACGCCGTACCATCTCTGGTTCACCACACTTCTGAGGATGATCTTGCTGTCTTCAGCAGCTTCTCTGGAGGCTGGCTTCCACAGTCGCAGGATGTCATCTGGGGTGGGGCAGTTGGTCAACCACTCTTCCTTGGCGATGTAGCTCCCAACCTTCTCGGCCGACGGCTTGCGATTGGTGTAGCGCTCTGATGGAGTAAAACTAAGTTAATTGCTAGGTTCGAGTCTTTTTTCATTCAGTTGTACTTATGGGTTGGAGTACTTACCGAGCAGATGTTTTCTTCGCGTGAGGTACTGCTCTGCTCGCCACCTGTCGTAGAAGGTGCGGTCGTCTGAAAATCCAGCTGCTGTCCTTCTTTTCTTTGACGGCGGCATGTCGTCAGCCGTCACCAGAAACGAATCCAGGAACTCGTCGAACCTCTTCGCTAAAGGGAGGACTGGAAGCGCTCCGCTAAAGACATTTGATGAAGCTAGAAAAATTGTTTAAAAACCCTGTTTGTGCCACTTCCACCTGGCAGGTGAGGTCCATCAGAACCAAGACCTCCCGCCACACACAGTTTCTTTCTGTCAACAGAGCCAGAGTCCCCCACTGACTGACACTATTTAAATACCCTCCACACTTGTGTATACTATAGAATGGTTACGTTTGCCCACTTTATCTTTTTATATTGCATGTCATTTAGCAGACGTGTTTATCCAAAGCGACTTGCAATAAGTGCAAAAGTACTTTCAACCAAAACAAAAAAAAGCAGATTTACAACTTGTTATAGATAAGAGCTGTTGTAAGCCCCTAATACGTTTATTCTCCACACCTGCTTGGCACATTCACCTCGTCAGCCCAATTATACGCACTTGTCTACCCTACTCACAGTCACTCAATCACTCACTGCCAGAGTGTTCTTCAGCTTCCTGGCCTGACTCCAGCGGGTTTCCCCCGGACAGATCGCCTGACCCTGCCTGTCCCTGTTTACCCCGCTAGCCCGAACCCCAGTGAACCTACCAGCCTTTTTGTCTGTATTCTGCCTGCTGTTCCAGAACTTCAATAAAAGGTTAAAGAGCTCTCAAGTCTTGTGTCGTGCATTTGAGTACACACAGACCGTTACACAACAATCTGGATTTTTTTGTTTTCATGGTTTGCTGGAGTGATTTCATAGCAGCCTGTTTACCAAAAGAGACATAGGGAATGTGATTGGCTGAATGACGAGAACACCACTGTCATCATGGGTGAAATTAAAAGTCATTAAGAAAAATGCCATGAAGAAAAAAAGATAATTAAAATGAAACTAATTCAATTCCAAAATCAATGAACTGTAGCTATTTCACATAATTTTGAGGCTTTATTTATAATCTGTATATACTCAGGGTGCGATTTGATAAAACAGCAGAGGGGGGGATTTTTAATTCATAGACAAGAACATTGGACTTTTAGCTTGCATAACTAGGGAGAAGAACGCAAAAGGTAGACGGGCCCTTTTTTCGGGTCCGTGGATTAGTCCCCATCACAACATGACAACACTTTTAATGTTATTTGTTAAAGTTGTTTTATTATTGGGTCCAGTAAAGTAAGACGATATGCTCAATACCGGCGCTCCGCACACCGTACAATGTTTAGGGGGTTTGTATTGTTTTACTTCTTACACAGATAGTCTAAGCATACTGTAACGGGGTGGGTACTCAGGGGACCCGGAATGACAACGCTGAGACGCGGAGAATGTGGCTGCAAGTCTTTTATTGAGTTCACACGCCGCCATCGCTTGCGCGTGACGTCGTGTCTCCATGTGCTCTTCTCCTCCTTCTGTGCCTCTCCCGTGTTTCCCTTTTCACCTGGGAGAGGCACCTCGTTAGTCCAGCTGGAGGTTGATTGCCTCCAGCTGGCATCTTCCCAGGCGCGGCCGCCACATATCCCCGCCGTCCGGCCTAGCCTACTCCCCCTCGGGGGGGAGGTGCCGCCCCTGCGGCCCTTCGCGCCCCCGCTGCTGCTCCCGCCGGGCCGGGATCGGCCGCCGCGCTGCCGGCTGCTGCTGCGCCCGCCGGGCCGGGATCGGCCACTGCCACTCCCGCCGGGACCGGATCGGCCGGCGCGATGCCGGCCGCTGCCGCTTCCGCGGGGCCGGTATCGGCCGCCGAGCTGCCGGCCGCTGCTGCTTCCGCCGGGCCGGGATCGGACGGCGGGATCGGACGCCGCGCTGCACGCGCACTCCTCTGCCGGCTGTCGCTCCACCGGCCGCCGAGGGGCTGGGATGGGCCGCTCCGCCATCGGGGGGTCCCCCTGGACCTCACGCGCGTTGCCGACTTCCCCCTGCGCGCACTCCTCTGCCGGCTGTCGCACCGCCGGCCGCCGAGGGGCTGGGACCGGCCGCTCCGCCATCGGGGGGTCCCCCTGGACCTCCCGTGCGCCGCCGTCTTCCCCCTGCGCGCACTCCTCTGCCGGCTGTCACTCCTCCGGCCGCCGAGGGGCTGAGACGGGCCGCTCCGCCATCGGGGGGTCCCCCTGGACCTCCCGCGCGTCCCCGACATCCTCCCTGCGCGCTTGCTCCTCTGCCGGCTGCCTCTCCACCGGCCGCCGAGGGGCTGGGATGGGCCGCTCCGCCATCGGGGGGTCTCCCTGGACCTCCCGTGCGCCGCCGTCTTCCCTCCGCGCGCTCTCCTCTGCCGGCTGTCGCTCCACCGGCCGCCGAGGGGCTGGGACGGGCCGCTCCGCCATCGGGGGGTCCCCCTGGACCTCCCGCGCGTCGCCGACTTCCCCCTTCCCACCTTCTCCTGCTTCTGTGCCTCTCCCGTGTTGCCCTTTTCACCTGGGAGAGGCACCTCGTTAGTCCAGCTGGAGGTTGATTGCCTCCAGCTGGCATCTTCCCAGGCGCTGGGGTTGGGCGGGGCCGCCACACATACATCATTGTTATTTACAATACACACAATTGTTTTAATGATATTTCTAGGAGGGGGGACGTCCCCCCCGGGATTTACGCCCTTGGTCTGTACAGTGTTGCGATGAAGAGAACGTCTCCGGTTACGTATGTAACCTTAGTTCCCTGAGGGGAATGAGACGCTGCGTGAAACGCTGTGGGAACGCCCTGCGTGACCACGTCATGAAGTATGTGTGAAATCTGTCCAATGGCGAGACGGCACGTCATAGGCGAGTGACGTTGTGATCAGGAAGCATAAAGAGCCCTCGAACACAGACCCATTCATCTCTGAAAGGCCGAATCAAGTGTCACGGGCATGCTGGAGATATGGCATAAACACGCAGCGTCTCGTTCCCCTCGGGGAACGTCCCCAGTTACGTATGTAACCTTAGTCCCCTGAGGGGAACGAGACGCTGCGTGAAACGCTGTGGGAACGCCAATACCCACTCCGCCATACGAGCCAGTGTCCGTCGTGTGAAATGAAGGCGCACATACTGATGAAAGCGCCTGCGCTCCTGGCGTGGAGCTAAGGTCAAGACGATAAAACCTCACGAACGTGTTGGGAGAGGACCAGCCTGCCGCAGTACAAACTATGTGCAGTGATACTCTCCGCGGACAGCCAAAGGTGAGGGCTGCCCGGCCGATTCATACGCAAGTGAGATGGCCTCAACCACCCACTTTCTCATCCTCTGTTTAGACGCAGGACCCCCGATGTTGGGTGGACCAAAGCATACGAACAACTGTTCGGAACATCTACACAGGGCAGTTCTGTGGACGTAAGCGTCTAAGGCCCTAACCGGGCAGAGGAGGTTCAGCTTCGTCTGGTCCGACGTCAGGAAAGGAGGAGGACAGAAGGCCTGCAGCACCATAGGCCCGACAATATTAGTGGAGACTTTAGGAATATACCCGGGAGAAGGTAGTAAGAACGCCTTCACCATACTGGGACACCCAGAGGGCTTGCAGATCTCCAATTCTTTTTAAGAAAGAAAAGACGATCTCTGCGACCTCCTCAATGGGCTCGAACGGAGCCCAGGAGAGACCATCTAATACAATGGCCAGGTCGCAAGACGGTTCTCTCGTGCGGGCTGCTGGCCTCCGCCTCTGAGTGCCACATACACCGCCACATACACTTTTAGTGTAGAAGGCGATAACCCGGAGGAGAAACGTTCCTGCAGGAACTCCAGTACTGCAAACAATATTAGAGGAACATTGCTGATAGCGTTAATGCTATAAAAATATAATTCAAACCATTTGCAGTACAGTAAGTGTGGCTTCGACGGGTCACATTTGTTATGTGCGGCTCAACAAATTCGCAAAAATAACTTATTCCTTCCGCGGAAGATCTGCATCTTTCATTCAAGGAAGTATCAGGAAAGTCAAGGGGATTTTATCTGTCCCTAAAAACTCTCTATGAAGTGCTCTTATAACAATTTGCGCTGAGATGTCCACAGAATTTGGAAGAAAAGGTGAAGCCATTGCAATGATTGCAACAGAGAACAGAAGCTAGGAATTAATTACGTCAGCTGTTTCTTTGCTCACCGCTGATTGGTCAAACTTCTGACTGAGCGCTCAAATCCAGAACATAACCTGCCCCGGAGCAGGTTAGCCGTGCAGCGTAAGTTACCATGGCAAAGAATACCAATTGAAGCTGAGCTACTTTCATAGTACCTAAAACCCAGGGTTGGTGGAAACTAAGCTGAAACATAGCTGGCTAGAAACCTAAACCAGCTTCATGGTACAGGCCCCAGGTAAATGTGTTATGTACACACGGTCATCACAAACTGTCTTTGTAGCCCTGTACACTCTGCAGTTCTATAATCACGACATAATGGTGTCAAAATGGCTTTCATGATATAGCTTTCCGTCAGGAACATTCATTGGGTTATTCTGTAGACTTCAAATTGAAGAAACTGCCTGATAACAACCCCACATATTTTTTTCTAGTCTGTCCTTCATGGGGTCCTCCTGTCTTTATCTCCTTCAAAGTGATTATTTAAAGTTAGCCTCAGACACACACACACACCAATGTTTCTAGTCCCTAGTAATCTCTTATGGGGCCCTCCGTTTCATCCAAACTAAAAGTAACTTTTAATACTTTTAACAACACATGTTTAAAAGAGGTATTCTGAATATGATCCATTGCAACCTCTGATAAGTCTTTGATTGATAAAACCAAAAACAAACATGTGTATTGTTGTTATCGTTCACGGGGCCCTGCGTCTCAATCAAACTAACTTTACATAATTCTAATAACTCATTTTATGAATCTAACATTGAGTCATTACAGTTATATTTATTAATTTGACTAATTACCAAGGAAGGCTTGGTCATATTCAATTCACTTGGATTGTTAGGTAATGCGAAAAAAATGTACAAGCGCTGTCTTCATTACTCTAACTTTTGTAATTTGTTCTCCTAATTTTGTCTAATTATTCTTTTTTTAAATGGGTTTTCTGTGAAAAGGTTTCCTCTAGTTGAGTGTTCTGACACCGATGACCTATATGAGTCAAATGACAGTATAGCGGAT
Organism: Apeltes quadracus; assembly: GCA_021346845.1. Lineage (NCBI taxonomy): Eukaryota > Metazoa > Chordata > Actinopteri > Perciformes > Gasterosteidae > Apeltes > Apeltes quadracus. The sequence continues at coordinate 15,706,595 of CM037922.1, read as the reverse complement.
GAAACCGATGATGCAGATTCTTTAAGAGACCATCCCACATGCGCACAAGTTGTTCCAAAGCTGAGAAGGACAAAAAGCATTCTGGTATGACACTTTACATACAAATAGAGTTTCTGAGCCATTTTATCCCAAACCTTTCATATATATAATTTTAAACACTGTGAACTTAAATATACGACAGTACCCTGACTTAAATCCCCTTTTTCAGATGCACAGAGTACCATATTTTTGTGATGCTCTCTGATTCAAGTCAAGACAGTGCAGAGAGCTCGTCCTCTTTTGATTCTGAAATGGCTTTACAAAGAACAAAGAGAAGCAGTTTTTATCCTATATGTCTCCTTATCACTCTTCAATGTTATCACTTAACAGGAAAATGAGGATGGTAAAAGAAGTTACAACAAAAAATATCACTGCTTGTACTGTTCCAAAGTAGTAGAAAATGTCTAGACACTTGGCACTTAAACACACTGACAAGGTCGATGTTGCGAGAGCATTAAGTTTTGCAAAAAACTCTAAAGAAAGAAGGCTTCAATTGGACTATATTTCGAAATCAGGGAAAATTTCAACACAACACTAAGGGTTTGGAGCAACAGAGTGGTAAACTAATTCCATGCAAGCAACCAAAGAAAAAGACCAAAGGACAAGAATTTATGCATTGTATCTACTGCTATGGGTTGTACACAAGAAAAGTGATGTGGCAACATTTTAGCTTTGCAAACTAAAATCTTAGGGTGAGAAAACCCAACCAGGTAAAACAAGAGTGAAAGCACTGTGTGCTTTTGCTGAACCTGCTCCATTTGAACTAAGCAATGCCTACTGGAAGTTCATAAATGATATGAATCAGGATGCTATTGCACTGGCTGTGAAGCAAGACCGCTGCATCCTTGACTATGGGCACAGACTGTTCAACAAGAATGAGAAGGTCATCAGCCAACACCAATACATCCGGCAGAGAGAGCTTGGTAGATTTTTACTGGCTGCAAAACAAGTTGCTCCTGTCACTACAATCATAGAGCTCATAAAGCCAGAAAGGTACGGTCATGTTGTCACTGCTGCAAAATGCCTGGCTGGATTTAGTGACAAAACTGCGACATATCAACGTCCATCTCTCGCTCGGAAAGTTGGGCACAGCTTGCATCCTTTGGCCATGTTCATAAAATCTGAAGCATTGAAGTCTAGGGATAAAGAAGCAGTCCAAGATGCTTCAGAATTTGCGCAGTTATACCAAGAAAGTTGGAAATTTGACATTGCAAGCCAAGCACTCACTCAGCTAGATCAGGGCAAGTGGAATTCTCCTCAACTCCTTGCTTTCACAGAAGATGTCCAAAACCTTCATTCTCATTTATCTAAAAAAAAACAGCAGCAACTCATGAATGACATGACAGAAGAGGTTTCTACTTCAACATGGAGAGATCTTGCGAGAGTAACCCTAGCACAAGTTATTCTTATCAACCGCCGTAGAGAAGGAGAAGTACACAGAATGCCGTTGTCGTCCTGCTTGCCAAGAGACAAAACTGAGAACTATCGGGATTTAAACCTCACCCTACTCATGAGGGAATCACTGGATATTCTGATAGCGAAGTGAAAAGAATGTGGCGTGCTGAAAGAAAATGGATTCTTGTTTGCATTGCCACATTCTGTCCATCACATCAGCGGTTACGACTGCATAAGGCAGTTTGTTAATGACTGTGAAAATGTCAAAAATCCCAAAGCACTGACTTCAACAAAACTTAGGAAGCACATTGCTACTCTTGCGACGGTTCTAAGCCTGAAAACGACAGAACTTGACCAATTGGCCAATTTCCTTGGTCACGACATTGCCGTCCACAGACAACACTACTGCCTTCCAGAGGGCACTCTCCAGTTTGCCAAAATAAGTAAAGTACTTCTGGCATTGGAGAGGGGAAAACTTTAGCTTTACTGGCATGTACTTCACATTTAAGCCAATATTTCTCTGTAATATCTGTAATGTATTTTCTATACCAAGATACCACTATGGTAGAAACGGATGGATCTGAAGATGACAGTGTGACATCCCAGCAACAACGTCCCGCTACAGTGTCTCCCCAAAACCGCCCAAAAAAGTCATTGGAAATAAGTAGTGAGTTTATATGAAAAATGCAGAATGAACATGAGGGTTTCCCATTCAACTTAATAGTCACACTGTCACACTCACCTGCCAGCTCGAATCTTCCACACCTGCCCCGTGTCTCCAATCAGTCACTCCCCTGCCTTCCACACCTGCTTCCGATTCACAATCAGCCCCGCTACTTAAGCACTGCACTCCCAGCTCGTCTTTGCCAGATTGTTCTTCGCCTCATGCAAGTCTCTCCAGCACTATTACCTTGGACTGATTCTCCGGTTCCGACCCTGCCTGTCCCCGACCCGTTCGTCTGTCTTCGCCCCGGTGTGCACGTTCGCCTTCTGTCCCCGACCACGAGTCTCTGCCCTGCCCTTCGTCGTGCCCGAGCGCCTGCTGCAAGGCTGTTTGGTATACAAGCGCCAAACAAACACTCTGTGTCGTGTGCTGCATTTGGCTCCGCCTCACGCCCGTGTCAGTACAATCTGGCCACAAAATGGAGCCAGCGCACACCGCTTCACTACAGCAGCGCTTGGAGAGAGTCGAGGGAGTCCTCGCGCAGTACGAGGCGCGCCTCGCATCCATCCTGGCTGAGGTGCGCCAGGCGGCAGCCGCCAGCCAACAGGACAGCGCCGCGCAGGAGCGGACATTTACCGCCCTGGCCGCTCAGATCCAGCAGCTCGCCCTGAAGGTCTCCCAGACGGAATCACACAGCCCTCCAGCTGCATCTCCCGCAGCTGTATCTCCGCCGACTTTCCCCGGTCCCGCCTTCGAACCCCGAATAGGAGCCCCAGAGCGTTACGGCGGAGACCCAGAGAGCTGCGCTCCCTTCCTGACTAACTGCTCCATCCTCTTCGCCCTGCAGCCCCACACCTTCGCCTCCGAGGAGGCCCGGGTGGCCTTCGCCATTAATCACCTCACTGGGAGGGCCCGTCTTTGGGGAACGGCGGAGTGGGAACGCCAGACCCCCGCCTGCAGGTCATTTCAGTCCTTCGCCGCCGAGGTCCGAAAGGTTTTCGGTCCACCAGCGCTAGGCCCAGATGCCGCCGGCGGTCTCCTGAACCTCCACCAGGGAGACCGTGCGGTGGCAGATTACGCCATAGACTTTCGCACCCGAGCCCGCCTAAGCAGGTGGAACGCTGAGGCGCAGTGCGACGCCTACCTGCGGGGTCTGGAGGACTACGTTAAAGATGAACTGGTGTCCTTCGACCTACCCACCTCCCTGGATGAGCTCATTGAGCTAACACGGCGAATTGACCGACGCGTCCGGGCCCGGCAGGAGGAGAGGCGGCAGGGAGGGGTTGGACGCCCCCGACCCCGCCGCAGCAGTCCGCCGCGCCAGGCCGTACCCCTTCGATCTGGACCCCTGGTGGAGGACCCGGAACCCATGCAACTCAGCCGGACCACCTTGTCCCCCATCAAGAGACCGATCTGCCACTGCCGGAGTCATAACTTTGTTATGACTAATTGCGCCTTAGTCTGAAAGCATACAGTAATCTGAACTATAATCTGTCTAAACTCCAACTAAATCACTTTGCAATTGACGATCGTTGCAATAGTGTTTCAGCAGCAAACATGTCAATTCTGTGCTCCTTTTTATGTCTACTTAGGTAAACAAGCTGCTGTTAAAAGAACCTGTACACCCGAGGAAGCAGCAGCGGTGAACAGGCATCTACGCAGATGCCTTACTATGGACAGTGTTCCAGGCAAAGAGGAGTGTCAACGGTGCATTGATGCGGAAGCTCTCAGAATGCGAGACTGGAAGGCAGTCAAGTTCTACATCAAAAATAGAATCACTACCTTGAGAAGGAAGTATGAGTAAACTTGCTTTTTTTTATAGAAAAGGAAATACAGAGCCGACCTTTTTTTTACGGATGTTTCGCATTTCCCCCAATCACGGTGAAATTAGTGGAAAAACTGCTTCCTCTGTACATTTATGTCCTTTGTTCACCTTAGATTGAAACCTTTTTATTTGTGATGCTACAAGTTGTGTCATGCATTTTTTTTCATACGTGGTATTTGATAGTTTTTATATCAAGAGAGAACGGATGATGATCCTATCCAGGGTTTCTTAATGTTCAACCACTCCTAGGATTTCAAGGATCATTAGATTAGAAAACTTGAGTTATGTTTCACCACACTGTTTAAGAAAGTGGAGGCAGTTGTCAAAGTTGTTTCATTTTTCATCTACTCCATTCCAAATTGAGGGTGGCAATATGCACTCATAAATGAATAAATACAAAAGAAAATATGTTTATGCAATGTCCTTTGAGAAATGGTACTGGAAAAGTGTACGGTAGAGTTGTACTGGAGTTAATTATATTAATGAAATCTTAATGCCCCATATACCTTTTATAATGATCTTTGGTTACAATCACATGAACAATGTCTTTGATAAGCAACAAAAAATATATAAGCCTGCTTTTTCCATCAGAAGACATTGTGTCTTACAAAGATACAAAGACTAGAAATGCTTGTCTTGCTAAGATATTACAACTAGAAATGTGTATGTGTGTGTGAAAGTGGGACTTACAAGTTGTGAATGTTGGAAACGGAACCCCACAAAGTAACAAAAAAACTAGCAAAAGAAAAAAAGTTCTGAATTTTAACAAATTAAAGGGATGGTAATTGTATAGATTTCATCTAGATTTTTTTTACAGAGTTGTAGCACCACCGGAAAGGGTGGATCCCACATTTGGGTAAAATAAATTCGAGTCCTACGAAGGGGAAAAACGAGTATGTGTGTGTCTTTGTTATATTCTGAGGCTCGAAACATGGAAGCACAGTCATAGCGTGGGGTCCAAAATGCTGGACCCCATAAATTTTACATCAAATTCAGTGAAATCGAGGTCAAAGGAATGTCCTGTGGAATTTTTAGAAGTCTCCCCAAAATGAGCAAAAACCAACCTAGTGTGCTTAGAAGAAGTAACTCAGTGTCGGCCACTAGCGGCGGAGGATGGAATAGCAAGCCGCTAAACTTTTTTTGATTAAGGTTATGGCCTTGATTAGCTGCTAACGCTAAAAGCTAATACTAAAGTAATAAGTAGGGGTGAGCCGTGACGTGCAGGTCCCGCCGTCCCGAGCCCCGATTCAACTTCCGGGTTTCACGGCAAAGCCGAGGGAATGTTCCACAAGGGTTGAAATAGAGGGGTTTTGCGGTGGTTGGTAGGGGGAAACCATTATTCCAAGGGTGTTTTTTGTGTATATCACTAATACGGGTTTTTTTCTGCTACAGCAGTGTTTGCACTTTATTCAAATAAAATGTGAATGCATTTGCCATTATTGTTGTTTACTTGTTTATTTATATTCAGAATTAATTGATACCTGATTCCATTACAAGAAACAACAGAAATTTAGGAAATTTATTTCAGTCACAGTGGTTGAACTTTTGGCTAAAAAGTTACTGAATCGATTTCAAGTCAGTGAATCGTTTCGGATAGCATCGTTCTAAATGAACCAATATCGTGCTTGAATCGTATCGACAACCACGAATCGTGATACAAATCGAATCGTTGTTAAAACGAATCGTTACACCCCTAGTAATAAGTCAATAAAAACCATACATTGCTGTCAGCTCTGAATAGTGTATGAATGTAGGTTTATTGTAACTACAGTAATATACATAATGCTAGTTTTTTCATCTTAAAATAAATGATTCATAAGACATAAATTGACTTTTAATTAGTTGTGTTTGCCAGTATGTATACACAGGTTATTTTAATGAAGAAATAAAAATACAAATGCTTTGTATCTACACGGATTAGCAGCTAGCCTAGCTAGTTACCTAAGAGAAGACAACTTGGTAAGTATCCTAAAACTAACGATACAAAAATATGTTTAAAATGATAATAGCGATAACGTACACGTCTTGTACCACTTTTCCACCAAAGCAGAGCTGGTGCTAGTTCGGAGCCAGAGTCTAGTTCCAAATCGGTTCTTTGGTTTTCCACCGCGAAAGGACCAGCTTTGTGGTTCTTAAGTAGCACCATATCATTGCTGGGCTAGAAGTAAGAACCGCTTACGTCAGCGGCTGGTGGCTGGGTTATTGTGAGACGAGAGAAACTTGTGACCGCCATTTTTAAAAATCTCTGTCTACGAATAAAAACGAGCCGCGCAAACACTTTGGATCCGCCGTGTTTGGATGCCGATGTAGGTCCGCAAAGCCATGAACATCAATAGCCAAGCAACGTCTGCCATTGTTGATGATGTGTTTGGCGCTGCCACGCTAACGTTGGTGAAACTGTACGGTCTCAACTGCTATTTAACTGCTAACAGCGCGTATATGCCCGGTCAGCTCGGCCCGTGCCACCAGGAAATAAAAAGTACGCCCCTCCCGCGTAACAGTGACGTAGAACCTGGCTCTGCGCTGGCTCTTTAGCCTGTGGAAAAGCAACCGGTTCTTTGGAGGCTCCTCAGTTGAACCAACATTGAACCGGCACTAGCTCTAGCTCCGAACCAGCACCTGGTTCTTGTTGGTGGAAAAGGGGTATTGGTTATCTTAATGAATTAATAATTAATAATAGCAATAAGTCGATAAGACTTATTTGTGAAGCGAACGGACTGGGTTGCCTGGAGAGTTCACCAATACATCGCTGGTGGGCGGACCTAGACGTTCTTCAGATACAAGCGTTTAACAACGCATACGGGACGTGACGACTGACAAAAACAAGCGCTCCTTCAACTATCTCATGAAGGAGAGAAGGGAGGAAGAAGCATTGAACTTCTGCATTTCGGTCTTGGCAGATGGCAACACGACAAGTGTTAATAAAAAGGTGAATAGTTACTACATTAGCTTACTACAGATATTTCTGTTCACTGAGCCGATACTATTACGATACATTACGATCATTCTAATGCAGCGTTTTAGCACTTACCGTTACCTAGTGTCACCTGAGCACGAGCCGGGTAAACTAACGTTAGCTTATATTAAAATAAAGCACATTTTCACAAGGCTTTCGCAGTTATAACGTATTGCTGTCAAGAGAAGCAGCTAACGTTAGTTCTGTCTAAAGTTATGAAGCAACAGGTTCGCTATTCGCATATTTTACTCTCGATGGAAAGCTGATTTATGCTACGTCGCGTTAGCTAACTAAGCTAGCGGGCTAATGTGGTTATTTAGCAGCATATTAGTTGAGTAACTTTATTAGGGCCTGAGCCGACTGAAAGTCGGGCGAAGCCCTATTGTGTTTCAAAGAATTATTATAATTTTTTTGCCGCTGTAAATGCATGTTTGAGGCCTTTATCATATTCCAAAACTCTTGAATTTTTGCGTAGTTATTGGAAGTGCGTGAAATTTAGATATTCTTGGGGTCGCACTTTTGGGTGCTAAGAAATGGCTCTCTACCGCCCCCTGCAAGTGCTTCCTCTGGGGGAACTTTTACACACAGGTGCTCTTGGATGTGCTCTACAAAAAAGTAAATCATCGTATGCGAATGCAAATTGCTGAATATTTGCACTTTTTGCCCGTTTTTTGGCAATAATTTGCGTCTTTTTGATTTACAAATGAATGGTTTCCTCCAAGAGTTTACACCCGATCGATTTCAAATTCAGGCAAATGGATCCTTACACTGGTGTGGTCCAAATGAGCTGGCCTCCATTTCGGGCGATTTTCTTGTAAATGTAAAATGTTGTTACTCCAAGGAACATTGGTATTTTGGCTAGAATTTTCATATTCATGCTAGTGTAGGACTTAGAGTATTACCATGCAGTGATCACACAATGGATTTCTGGAAAAATTACAAAAGTTCAGAGCTTTAGGAGCTGCTGGTGGTCCGCTGCTTGGTGCGGACAGAGAAGAAGCTGCTGTTAAAGAGTCCGGTTCAAGGGGCATCTGGTAAACGGTAGCAGACTTCCAGTGGAACGCAACGGAGGCTGGCCCCAGGCTCATCGAATCAGGGAGGAGAGTCGGCTAGTTTAGAGAAAATCACATGCAGATCATTTCTCTGTGACATCACAGAGAAATGAATCAGTTCAGTAACAGGAGTTTATAAATAGAAGAGGAGGATTTGCTAATGAGACACGGTTGGACTGCCCCGAAGCTCAGAGCCATGTCCCTGATTGAATAAGATGATGGGCCTGATACACAGACACATCCCTAAAAGGTGGGGTTTAGGGGGATACTATTGGTCAGTAGGAGTACGTAATGGTGATTTACCCCAGATAAAAGAAAGATGGCTATGTGAAACACTTTTTATTGTGCAATCTGTTAGATTGTTTGTCTTGTTTCAACCAGAAGAAAATCCCTGAGGAGATATGAATGTCTACTTGACACCTCAGGGTGTGAGGTTAAGTACTTTATGTGTACTGGGGCCCCGGAAGGATGCAGGATGCATCACAACCGTCATGGGCGAGTTCAAACTGTTTATTTCTCACAGGTTCATCAGATATTAACACACAATCACAGTCTGCGTCCAGCTCGCGACCCAACCCCAACAATCTCCACTCCTCCCCCAACCCCCTCCCATTAGTTTATTGTGTTGAACCGCTCTTAGTCTGGACTCTCCCCTGAAGCCTGTTGAAGGTGACATGGTCACTGAGCCACGCAAACTCCTCCACCACGTTAAGGTGGGCGGTTCACGGAGGAGCCTAATTAATGTGTGTGTGAATTTAGGTGAATGTGTATGACTGTGTATTTGTATTTATGTGTATGACTGTGTGTGTTTATGACTGTGTATGTGTATTTATTTGTATCACTATGTGTATGTTTATGAGTGTGTATGTGTATTTATTTGTATGACTGTGTATGTTTATGACTGTGTATGTGTATTTATTTGTATGACTATGTGTATGTTTATGACTGTGTATGTGTATTTATTTGTATCACTATGTGTATGTTTATGACTGTATATGTGTATTTATTTGTATGACTATGTGTATGTGTATTTATTTGTATGACTATGTGTATGTTTATGACTGTGTATGTGTATTTATTTATTATTATTATTATTTATATAGGATAAATATAGGTGTTTATATTGTGTTCAAGCACATTGATGCCGGCGTCCTGCAGGGTCTTTCTCGCCTGATGGCTCTTCTTCTCTTTTCTTTTGGACCTTTTTTGTCTCCTGGTCCTGCATTTTGCGCTTCATCTTGTCCAACTCCGTCTGTCTGTCTTGCATTCTTCTTCCAGATGCCCCACTTCTTCTTCTTGAAGTCCAGACAGATATTTTCAAGGAGGGTGTTTTCGTCCTGCAGCTGTTTCATCTTTGTGATCACAATCTGATTTTCTTTGGTCATCTCCTCCATCTGTTGGAGTGTGTTGACTATCAGGGATTTCTCTTCCTTTTGGCGCTGTTGAATCTCAGCCATGCCAGCCCTCCAGAGCTTTAGCAGTTTGGATTCTGCCTCCAGCCTGTGGTTGTTGCCCCGCTGCTTGTTCAACTCTTTCTCTAGGGCAACGTTGTCGGAGTACAGTGCTGTTATTCTTGTCTCCAAGATCTGTTGTTGGTGGTCCAGTTCTTTGAAGGTCCTTCTCTCAAGATCTTTGTATTTCTCGTCCACGCTGATGAGCTGTTGAGTCTCTATCAGCTTCTCTATCAGCTTCTGTGAATCTGATGCGAAGTTGAGCATCAGATTCTCAACCTCGGTGGCCATCTTCAGGTACTTTGCTTGAGAGGCTTCCAGCTCCTCTTGTTTAAGGGCGAGGGCTGTCACTGTCTTCTTCTCCAGATCTTTGTATTTCTCTTCCTCAATGATGAGCTGTTGTTGAGTCTCTATCAGCTTCTGTGAGATTATTTCCTTGTCTACGTTGACTTTCTGAGTCGCAAGGTTTTCGAACTGGGCGAGACGCAGAGATAAACCCTTGATCTCCTTGTTGATATAAGGGTTCTGGATCATTTGGGCTGAAAGTGTGGTTTCATACTCTCGAGCCATCATCGCCTTCTCCTGGTGACTGATGATCGGGCTTGAGCCATTTTTTCCTCCTGTTGTCTCAGACGCTGGAGCAAGCAGAGGTTTTCAGACTCCATCTCTTGGCTGTTTTTGGTTTCAGCCGTGGACGCCTACTGGCTCTCCAGGATCTTGATTCTATCCGTGGCAGTCTCCAGCCTCTTCTCCAGACGGGTGTCTCTTTTTTTAATTATTGTGTTCAATTAGGGCTACAGAGTTTTTCTCCTGTGGTTCCTTCAGTACTTGTGTACTGGTGTTCCTGCAGGAACGTTTCTCCACAGGTTTATCCCCGTCCGCACTAAAGTGTACGTGCCTGCCTTGAAAGAGAGAAGATTCGGTGACCCAGGCCTCGCTGAGGGGGATTCTCTCATCCCCACCGTAATAGAATGGAGCACATTTGTTGTTGACATGCAAAAGAGTTTCTGTCATTGCAGCTGTCCGAGCTTTTCTCTACCGCGGCAGATGGTGCGTTCAGCTTGAAAGCAACGGTGAAGGACAGAACAGCCCAATCGTTTCCATCTACATTGACTTGCTGTGAGCGCTATTGGGACAACCTGACGTTGGGTTTGTCTTATAGCACACTACATCAACCTAATTCAGCATTTGTCTATTCCCCAGACCTCAACGTCACACAACACCCTCTCATCAAGCATGTCCAAAGGGTCAAACGAGTTTGCAGTTTGTCTTTACAATACATTCTTCTATTTGTTCAAAAAAGTATCACCATCCTCTCTAGCCCTGAGGACACTCCTTGCTTCTCGGTATCTTTTGAAGTCAGCAAAAATGGTGTCAATCTGTTGAGGCTAATCTGCAGTCTACTGTTCTTAATGGCATCACCCTTTGACAGTCACGCTAAAATTTAAATCAATGCATGTTTTGTAGTGATGTCAGGGGACCTAAGACTTAAGTTGCGAGGTTGAGCAAAGTACCTGAAGATGGCCGACAAGGTTGAGAATCTGATGCTCCAGAAGATCAGTGCAACCCAGGAAGTCAACGTAGACAAGGAAAGCATCTCACAGAAGCTGATAGAGACTCAACAACAGCTCATCAGCGAGGAAGAGAAATACAAAGATCTGGAGAAGAAGACTACCAAAGACCTCGCCCTTAAACAAGAGGAGCTGGAAGCCTTTCAAGCAAAGTACCTGAAGATGGCCACAGAGGTTGAGAATCTGAGGCTCCAGAAGATCAGTGCGACCCAGGAAGTCAACAAAGAGAAGGAAAGCATCTCACAGAAGCTGATAGAGACACAACAACAGCTCATCAGCGAGGAAGAGAAATACAAAGATTTTGAGAGAAGGACCTTCAAAGAACTGGACCACCAACAACAGATCTTGGAGACCAGAATAACAGCACTGTACTCCGACAACGTCGCATTAGAGAAAGAGTTGAACAAGCAGCGGGGCAACAACCACCAGCTGGAGGCAGAATCCAAACTGCTAAAGCTCTGGAGGGCTGGCATGGCTGAGATTCAACAGCGCCAAAAGGAAGAGAAATCCCTGATAGTCAACACACTCGAGTAAAAACTTGGCTTGAATATCAAACATTGTGTCCCCCCAACCCCTCCTCACCCAATTCCATCACTACAAAATAAAAGCCTCAATGATTATCTGTACCTTAACCGCAAAGCTCAGAATGAAGCGGTTTTGTTGAAATATTTATTGTTCTTTCAAATAATAGTACTACTAATAATACTAGCACTACTATTAGTACTTCTACAACCGATAGTATAACTACTAGTACTTTTAATTTTCATACTGCTTTTAATACTTCAACTTGTACTAATATTAGTACTACTATTACTATCATTAATAGTATTTCTGCTGATTGTACTATGACAACTACTGCTTAGGTTACTACAAATACTACTATGACTAATAGTGTTAGTACTAGAGCTGATAATACTAGTACTACTACTGACACTTCTAGTTAAGGCTTTAAAATCAATTTCCAAATTGTATTCCTCTTTTTAGTAAACGTCATCATGGGTGTATTTACTTATGCCTAGCTAGCATTGTAGTTAGCTAGCAGGCTAGAGAACTTAACCGAATGAAAATGCAGAGAACGCACTCTCATCGACGGGGGGATGAGGTCGAAAGTAATGTCCTTTAATTGCAGCCACCCAAGAAATCCGACGTCACATTAGCGACATGCTCTCCTTCATGCTGTTTCCATGAAGGGATACGAAAAAACGGTGACACGTGGTTCCTACGGTTTCCACAAAAATTGTGTGGAACTGAAGCAGTTTTTGACACACCAGTATCTTCCAGGCGTTCTAAAATAGTTAATTTTCTTGAATCTAGACTAGCGTAAAACAGATGAACCTCCTCTGCTACCAACACAAACAAGGCGGAAGGGGGTTCTCTAGGGGCAGGGTGCTGTGCGACATCTGACGACATCTCCTCATTCTCAATAGATATACATGTATATGTGTGTGTATATATGTATGCGTATATATACACATACGCAGGGTGCGATTTGTGGGAGGGAATAGGGGGGATTTCCCCCCCCTCTGGTTTTCCTATCCCACCATCTGCTAAATTATTTTTATCGCCGGGGGGGACAAGGATTCCACCCCTTGATAGCGATGAATGCAACTTAACTTAAACTCTTGAAATCTAACGATCTTCAGTGTCAATTTCGTCATTTCAATAACGTCATCCAACACAAACACATTGTAACATTTTAGTGTTCGCAGGGTGCGCGTGCGCTCGTGACGCGGATCGGCTTCCCCTCTTTGTGCGCCGTTCAGCGCTTAATTCTGCTTCCTCCTCGTAGCCAAACCGTCCGTGCGCGTGAAAGTGAGCATCAAACCAGTTGGACTTTAATTGCGCTGAGGGGTTATGGCGTTATTTGTGCCACAATCCTGAGCGCGTAATTTTAAGTTTTGAGCACAGAGAACTATATTTTAGCAAAGAAAAACATTCCGTGCGCGCAGTTTACTCAGGTGCCCTCTCCACCAACTTGTTTTGTGCGCGCAGGCAGCCGTTGCTGCGTCTTGCCACCTCTTCACTCTGCACTCGCTCAATGTTTCACTCACGCGCTTGCTCGACTTGCAGCAGCGTTACATTTATGCCACAAAACCAACCAATCAGAGAATTAAAGAAGGTCAATTGTGATTGGCTGTTGGTCTCCAATGATGTGATGGTTTTCCACGTCCCAGATTTTTTGGTGCCCCCCCCAGGCATTTGGTTCTCTACGCGCAGTGCGTGACGCCGACACTGAGCATATCGTCTTGTCAACTAAATTAACATTAAAACTTTTGTCATGTTGTGATGGGGACTAATCCACGGACCCAAAAAAGGGGCCTGTCTACCCTTTGCGTTCTTCTCTCTAGTTATGCAAGCTAAAAGTCCAGTGTCCAAAAAAAAAAAAAACATCCCCCCCCTCTGCTTCTTTGTCAAATCGCACCCTGCACATACGTATATATATATATATATATATATATATATATATATATATATATATATATAATGTGTGTGTACCTGTCTGTCAGTAGCAACAGAATATCTCCTGTCAGCATGCTTGGTGTGTAAGAGTAGATGTAGTAAAACCGCATGTAGATCTTTTTAGATAACTAAAGGATAAAGGGTAAAAATCCCTCACTGCGTCCTAATCCAGCACACTCCATGTCATTGTCTTGAATCACGGCTGTCAGACGTGTTTGCTTCGGATGAGGATTATGCCCAATCCATCATGAGAGTGTGTGAGCATGGGCCGAGGGCCTTTGGGTGTAATCTGGGAGCTCTGCCACACTGCCTTCAATCACTCATATGGGATTATGGATCTCCTGTTTCTCATGACATTTTAACACATGCACCGGAGGGACAGCAAAAGTTATTACATTTTTCAGTGCTGTCGGGTGGCATGCTCCTCAGTAACAGAAAGCTTAATGTGACCACTAAATTGTTTACTTTGGCCCTTTCCCAATATGCGTCCTTGTGTGGACTTTTGTTCTCTTTGGTTCAGAATTGACAAAACCAAACCGAAGCAATCAGGCTTTATTGGTACCACGATGCCGCTCATCAACTGACTTCGTCAACCCAGGCTTCGATCCTTAAACTCTGATTACTCCGCGTGCACATAAGAGTAACGTCGGCACCGAACAACCAATCACGTTCGATATGGATCGAGAGAGAGAGCAATATATTTTTCTGCGGAGGAGCAAGAAATTATTCTTCAGAAATATGAAGAATATAAAAATGTATTTCAAGCACGCAGTAACACCGTCTCCTGCTGCCAAAGCAAGAGAACAATATTAGAGGAACATTGCTGATAGCGTTAAGGCGTAAGTTAAATAAATACATTGTATAGGCGAATGGTATGCAATACAAACCATTTGCGGTACAGTAAGTGCGGCTTCGACGAGTCACATTTGTTATGTGCAGCTCAACAAGTTCGCAAAGATAAGTTATTCCTTCCGCGGAAGATCTGCATCTTTCATTCAAGGAAGTATCAGGAAAGTCAAGGGGATTTTGTCTGCCGCTAAAAACTCTACGTTCGTGCTCTGCTAACAATTTGCGCTGAGATGTCCACAGGATTTGGAAACGGTGAAGTCATTGCAATGATTGCAACAAAGAACAGCATAAGTTACCATGGCAAGAAATACCGATTGGACCTGAGCTACTTTCATAGTACCGTAAACCCAGGGTCAGCTGGCTAGCCACCTAAACCAGCTTCATGGTACAGGCCCGCTGACAGAGAAAAATAAACACAACTGTATTTATTATGAATAATATTCAATATTTTTGGCAGATACGGTTCAATAACTCCACTGTTATGAGTAACAAGAAGACAAACGGTAGGTGTGTGTGTGTGTGTGTGTGTGGAATATGTTACTATCCAGTAAAATATGAACATGTTTAATTGTTGTTGTATCCAACCTCCTCTTACTTTATAAAACCTTTTATAAAGCTAATGCAGTGGGATGTAATACAAAAGCCCTGAATTAAAGTTGTGTTTTTTCCATCCAATATGAATACAAATTAGGTATACACCTGTCAGTGTAATCCCGTAAAGTTCTGCTGTAGAACTTCTGCAGCACCACAAACTACAGCTGCTCCTCTTCTCCTGCTTTAAAAAGAAGCACGACCGTGTGGTTAGCTCAGTTGCAGGGGGGAGCAGAGGAGTGGATCAGGGAACTGTGCCGGTAGGTAACGAGCACAGCTGATGCATATTGATTGATTGTCTTCACCCATAGACATATACACTAGATGTCGCATTCAGGCTCTAAGCATACGTCAAAACCGCCGCCATCTTACCTCGGGGTTCTCTTAATACTTTTCAATGGACTACGCCAGACTTTTGTGCTGCCTTTGGGTGTTCCAATGAAAGGAATGAATTCCAGGGTTGGCGGGTCACGATCGCACGTCGGTCAGACACAGAATGGTCCAAAAGGGGAGAAAAAGAAAAAAAAAGCTCCATACCCCGGACAGTTGCCCAAAGTGTCCCAAAATTGATGACTTTATGCGGGGGAGACACCGCGCCGCACTGTAAATTCCTTGTCCGTTAACGCATACATGGCGATTAAACATTTTTCGGTGCTAAATAACTAGAAAATCGCATTAGATTCAGACTATTTACGATGCCTTCACGTTGGTGCGTTTACAAAGGATCGGCTCCCCCGCAGCAAGATGGCGGCTCTATTGACGTATTCGTACCAATGAGCGATCGTAACGAATGCGACATCTAGTGTATATGTCTATGGTCTTCACCCCCATATAAAGAGCAGCAGGACGCTGAGCGGGAGAGCTGGAACAGACGCTCAGGGGCGAGACCGAGGAGCGAACCGCAGAAACCCGACCCGACCCGGCAGAAAAAAAAGAAACACAAAATAAAATCTCCTGCCCTCTCGACCCGTGTGTGTGTATCCGTACGGAAGAACCCAACGCAGAAGCGGTTTTATCTCTGCCACAGACCGTATGACTAATCTGATCTGATACTAGGGCTGTGCGGTATGGCCAAAAATCCATATCACGGTATTAAAAATCATTCTGACGGTATATCACGGTATTTTTTTCAAGGAAACGCATTCATTAATTTATGCAGAAAAGGGCCGCTGCTCACTGCTCTTTGTTCAACGCTTGCCACCCAACTCGCTCACAACTCGCTGTGTGGTGTGTCTTCCCTCTGTCTCCCTGCTTTTCACCTACCTTCCCCTGGGTCCCTCCATTTTCAGCTTCTTATCATCCTCTCTATAAGAGGGTACATTTATATCAAATGCCACACTGTAATTAGCATTGCATAATGTCTAACCAAAAAGTGACATTTCTTTCTCCATTTACATGATTTACCTTATTATCTTCTTTTGAGTTTCTAAATTGTTTTTGTTTGCTTGGCCCCACAAAATGTTACATTATATATAAAGGAATCTGAATATAAACATCGTATTTAAAACGGAAGAGATCTTACAACTTAAACATGGCTTCCTTTTCAAAACAAAAATATTTTATAATAGTTTTATTAACACTAGAAACTGACCTAAAATACTCAAGTATTTTAAGTATTCAAAGATATTTAGATATTAGTAAGAAACAAGCCCGGTCGTCAGGGAAATATGACGCTTGCAAACAGTGATTGCGCAACTCTCAGTCATCACCGATGAAGTGCACCGTTATGCTGAGGTTTGGCTCCATCGTGCGACTCGACCACAGGTCCGTTGTTGTTGAAAAGTGGCCGACTGTACGTAGCTCGCTTCGGCGTTGCAAATGAGGGACGGCAAGTTGGCTGAAATACTTTCGCCCCGGTGAAATGTACCTTGGATCCAATGCTTTGACCCGTCTTTATCTACGGTCTGTAGCGGGACTATGTCCTTGCAGAGGTGGAACGTATTGCCTCCATAATGTCACTTTAATAATGTAATGTTGTTTTTGTCATAAGCATTGCCTCGAGCAAATACCTCCTTTAAGCGATGTCTGACCCTTTCGCCTCACCGCTTCACTCGCTCAGCCGTGACTGGTGGATCACAAACACTCTCCATATTCCAACACGTGTTTTCTGCTAAGGTGATGGAGTAAATTGCTAGTATTGCCACTAGTGGCAATAACAACGGCTAGACAAACTTTACAATAAACTTTTTTCTACTCTACGTCGGATTTTTCGAAACCAAAAAAATTCCAGACAGCAGACACACCTCCTCTTTTGGGTACAAGTTGTTGGTGTACCTCGCGTCTCTTGTTGTTCCTCCTCCTCCATTGCTCTTCTCCGTGTTTTCAGGTAGCACCAAGGTTTGTGAT
The DNA here is from genome assembly GCA_021346845.1 of Apeltes quadracus. Taxonomy (NCBI): domain Eukaryota; kingdom Metazoa; phylum Chordata; class Actinopteri; order Perciformes; family Gasterosteidae; genus Apeltes; species Apeltes quadracus. The sequence continues at coordinate 15,689,396 of CM037922.1, read as the reverse complement.
AACTGTACCCAGCATGCAGTTCAGCGGAGATTATTTTTATAAATGTACATTTATAATTTATTACATTTTGTAATACTAATAATTTATTAGTATTACAAAATGTTTATGTGTCACAAGCGGTGGTGTTGTGGGTTATTTATTGTTGTTATAACCATGACTCAATCTCAACACACATAAGAGTAAGTAGCTCCAACCGCTGTGATGATGACATGTAAAAATAAAATCGGCTGCCTGCCTAAGAGCATCTTCAGCTTGTAACCCCGGTTTGAACGGAATGTGAGAAAGCCATATCGTACAGAAATCTCATACCGGTACACCGGTTGAACCGGTATACCGCACAGCCCTATCTGATACGTTGAGATATTTTGCCTAATGATTTCATGACTCCGTTATATATACATACACCCTTTTTCTTATTTTAAATGAAAACGAGACAAAAGCTTGATAATAGTAAAATACTTCAGTCAACAACTGTACAACGTATTAGAAGGACTAGTTGACGTCATCGAGTCAGCTGCTGTTGCAAATGCGGAAATAACCGTTATCCCGAACCTGTGAGTCCTGTCCGTCTCCCAAGTCTGTCCTCGTCTTCTTAGGTATTGAGAAAGGGCCTTTCTCTGCTGTTCTGCCAAAACAAAACCATGCATCCAATCCAATTGAATTGAAGGTCAGAGGGCGTGACCTTTAGCCTTAATCAGCAGTCTGTTTTGGGGGAGTTTTTTCATTGGTATTGCTCATAATCATACCTGCAAACTTCGCTGTTTTCAACTCAAAATATCAAAATAGGTCATTTACGGGAATTGCGTAGATCCGGAGTTTTTTTTAAGGGGGGAGGGCATATGCTCGCGCGAATAACGAGCTAGCTAGCATTAGCGTTCCGCACGGAGTGTGCCGGCGGGCCACATTCGGACCTCGTCAAACGAACCGGGGACCTCGTCCGAATGCGCGCGCGCAGCCAACAATATGTGTCAATATACCCGTTACGTAATCAGAACAGCTGGAGTCCGAGTAGAGTCTGAAGTCTTTCGAGGACGAGTCTGAAGTCACTATGTGTGCGCGACTTAAGTCGCACTCGAGTCCGAGTCTCAAACTCGAGTCCCAATCTCTGAGTGACACTATGGACACTGCTCATATCGCATAATGGCCTTCTCCTACAAAAGTAAACGTAAAAGTATAGTTTTAGATATACACATAATGTCGCAGTGTTATTGTGATGCTGTCAAACAAAAAAATATAAACCGTATTCTTTTAATGTACAGAGTAACCTGTTAAACTTTGCACATGACAATATGTTGAATCTGAGTATGTATAAACCTGCTGGCAGAGAGCCAAACGCCTGACTCTTCCAAACACTGACTGTTAGATAATAACAGGAAATGTGAATTTCAAAATACAAGTATATCGTTAATAATTTATATAACAGGACTTTTACTGCCAATTATAGTATAATGGTGAATATTGATTATGGTATATAATTGGTTTATTCTGTTTCTATATAAAATACACCATTATTCTTGAGGTTTCTCCTACAGTCAACAGATATGCATTCATATTCTAATCGCATTTTGCCTTATCAGATGTCGTAAAAGATTAACAGAACAGATAAATACTTGATTCGTTGTGGCCCTAATTAAATAATAAGCCTTCTGTTTACATGGGTCCTTCTGTCGAGAACAACATTTTCAGTTGAAGACATTTTGATCATGCTATATCATACTTTTTGGACTATATAACCTGTGTACTGAAAAAAATAAATGAACTCAAGGAGAATAATGGATTTTAAACCGTGTTGAGTTAGCTAATGATACCCAAATGTCTGCTTTCAATTTCACCATTATTGGGTTTTATTGTGAAATTCCGACGGACGTTTCACCTTCTAACAGCACGGCAAGTTTCACAGATCCGGTGACACTCGTGTCTTCAGTGTCCGCGCAGCACGTCTCTGCGTCCGCGTCCTGCGCGTCTCCTATTCAGCGCCCACCGCGGCGGGGGGGTTGTGCCAGAACGCTCGTCGAGAGAAGAGCGCCATGGCCGGCGTGGGGGTTCAAGGGATGCCAGAGACGGCCGTCGGACGCGGAGGAGGGGGAGGAGAAGAAGGAGGAGGAGTGATGCTGAACCGACGGAGGAGCAAAGCCAGGCGGAGGAAGCGAAAGGAGTTGTTCGCCATCCAGATGTGCTTCGCGGGGTTGCTGCTGGCGCTCGTCGTTGCGTTCAAGTCCGCGGCACAGAAAGCAGGTGAGGGGCAGACGGGTTTTACCGCCAACCAACAGGAAAGACACCGTCTCATTCCATTAGGACGAAGAAGAAGAACAGGCGGTTAGAGAAACACTGGCGACGCCATGGCTTTTCTAGTCAGTGTTAATTGTGCTTATTTGTAACATGTTACTCCACTGTGAGGGAGGCTAACTATGAAATATTAATAATAAACGAGGACCAACAGAGACCCTGAACGGTCCTTGACTCCCGTCGCGATTAGTACAGATTCACAGATCGCACTCTTTAGTTCGGCTGTTGTGTGTCAGAAACAACAACATGCCTTCTTGCAGCTCAACATCTGCAACTAATAACTCTCTGGAAATGGTAGCGGTCACTGTGCAGTCCACGCTGGCGATATTGACCCAACATGTCACTGAGACAGAAGAAGCCCCCAGGTTGTTGTTGTTGTGCTGCGTCACGCACAGGTTGCGTCTAGTAGGGCCCTATCGTTAGAAAGGTGGAGGAAGCTCCAGGATTTTGGACACCGTTGTGCCGTGTTTGGTGTCTTCAACAGGTGGGTGTCCCGGAATCCGAACCTACCAGGGTTCTGTTATTTGGTGTTATTTCTTGGGGGGGGGGGGACGCAGAAGAATTAAACACCATGGCAGTGCCTCTGTGCTAAGTCCAGATATTTTGAATTTGATTTTCCTCTTCTCAGCTGTGGTACCTAAACTTTGTGGAACAAGTGATGTACGTTGTTATTTCAGCTCAAGCCACGCACATGTACAAATAAATGTGAAGCAACGATGAGCATACTCACCAAAGACAGGAAAAGCACGGTACTGAAGTGGATCCGCAGGCGAAGCGACTCGTTGGTTCTGCAGGAATTTGGACTGTTGTGGTTTGGCGTTTGTGCTGCATTCACTTCAAATCAAACAAATGACATGCATAGAAGATGAGAAATGAACATGCAGAAAGACAAAATCAAATCTACACATTGTGTTGGATATATAATCTAAGAATCCTAGAACACTGTGTAAATTGTAGTATTGTGGAGCATAGCACAAATTTGAATGATTGCAACACCAAACAAAAAAAGCAAAAATGCACCAAATAATATTTCACTTGATCTGTAATTATTGATCAATTCCCTTTCTTTTTGCAAAGATGAGTTTTTAAAACATCCGTCTACAAACCACAAACCATTGTCACGATGACTGTCAACTCAACCATGGTCTCCCTACTTTGGGGAGGTGGGGCTGGGATTTCTTAAATGTAATACTAAGATCGTGACTCAGTGCAAATTGACAGTTACCAAGAGGGACAGTGTGTGTCTATATGTCCATCTCTCTAACACCGCCCCCCCCACCATCTTACAAACCAATGTGTGGATGTGCCCAGGGTGCGATTTGACAAAAAAGCAGAGAGGGTGTGATGTTTTGTTTTTTTATTCAGATAAGAACATGTGACTTTTAGCTGCATAACTAGGGAGAAGAACGCAAAGAAGGCTACTGAACAGCTACTCTGATGTATCGACACTGAAGATCGTTAGATTTCAAGAGTTTAAGGAGGCTAGCAGTTAAGTTGCATTCATCGCTATTAACGGGGGAAAATCCTTGTCCCCCCCGGAGATAAAAATAATTTAGCAGAGGGGGGGATAGGTAAACCAGAGGGGGGGGAAATCCCCCCCCCCCCTCCTCCCCCTCCCACAAATCGCACCCTGAATGTGCCCTTCCCTCTCCTATCATCTATACTTCCACCTTCCTTAAAGCTTAACCTCAACCCGTCCTCCATCCACGTCTCACTTCCTGAATTACAAGGTAAAAGCCAGATGCAGGGGATTAGACCATATGAGCTGACCCTCCCATCACCCATCTGTGTGTGACCATTTGTCCAGCTTGTGAGAGCTAATGGCTGCTTGGTGTATACAGTATGTACAGCATTAGCCTCCAGATGATCTCATTACATAATATAAAACTCTTAGGTGGGTCCCCTTCTCTGCTGCACGGGGGGTGAGGGAATAGATGCAAAATAGGAAAAGTGGATAACATAAGGACACGGTGATGGAAGGAAGCAGTGTCTTGCAAAGCAGCATAAAACCAAGGAATTGGTTAAAATGTATTGGGTCTACAGATGTTACAACCGTCTCTCTTTGTAAGGTCAGTACCTCGTACCGATCCAATACTGTTCAATCCGTAGAAACTGTATATTGTGCTGGGTTCAGGTTACACTCTGCAACAAATACATATAGAAAATGTGGAAAAGGAATTCCCAAGAACTTTTCTTATAATCTATTTAAAAATATTTATCACTGTAAAATACTGCTATAGTGCTGACAGTTGGCTAGCCCTGGCTAACATTGACTCTGCCCTGATGGGCACGGAGCATGTGCCACTGTCAACAGGTGAAAAAGAAGCAAGATGTGTCACTCGGTCGCTATTCTGTCGTCAATCTACAATACTGATTTCCTTATCTCAGCATGTGTTGGAGGCCTTAACGCAACAACTCTTATATGGTTCTAACTGTGTTGGGACGTATAGTGGATATTAGGGGTGTAACGATTCGTTTTTAACAACGATTCGATCACGATTCGTGGTTGTCGATACGATTCAAGGACGATATTGGTTCATTTAGAATGATACGATCCGATACGATTCAATGACTTGAAATCGATTCAGTAACTTTTTAGCCAAAAATTCAACCAGTATGACTGAAATAAATTTCCTAGATTCCTGTTGTTTCTTGTAATGGAATCAGGTATCAATTAATTTTGAATATAAATAAACAAGTAAACAACAATGAATGGCAAATGCATTCACATTTTATTTGAATAAAGTGCAAACACTGCTGTAGCAGTGTAGCAGAAAAAAACCTGTATTAGTGATACACAAAAAACACCCCTGCAATAATGGTTTCCCCCTACCAACCCCCGACAAACCCCCCCTCTATTTTGACCCGTGTGGAACATTCCCTCGGATTTGCCGTGAAACCCGGAAGTTGAATCGGGGCTCGGGACGGCGGTGGGTCGGCTCAGTCCGCGAAAGCCTTTATCATTAAAAGTGCTAAGAAAAAAGTCTGACGTGCTTAAATCCAATGGGTTATTTTCTAGTGTCGATACAATCGATTTATTACATTTTAAATCGATGTTAGATCGATATATGTCGTCCATATGGCCAACTCGCCGAGAACAGAGCGATGTAGTTGATCGGAGGAATAAAAATCGATACATCGATGTAACAGCTGAATCGTTACACCCCTAGTGGATATGGATCAGCATCACTTGACTAAACGCATTGGCATTGGTACAAATGCCCATTGAAAATAATAGAAATTGTCATACCAATGAAATCTATACATCTACAGTATTCTACGTATTTGTCCCGTAGGCAAACCTTTACTCGTCTCACCTCACGTTTTTTTTCATCTTACGTTTCTTTAGGCAAATTCTGATGTTTCCCACTAAACGGGCCGCTGCTCCTCCCTGGGCAGTACCTTTTGTAATGCTGATAACCTGTTAGTGAACTTAGGGGGAGCGAATGCCGGCAGCGGCACTCACAAGAGATAGTGACGCCTTTAATAAAAGCCTGTATATGTGCATGCATGCGATATGGAATGACAACTCAGGGCAGCAATGCCCAATGGGTGTGTGGGCTGTGCCAGTGTTATGATGGTATGGGTGTTTTTGTTTGTAGTGGAGCTAACTTTTTGTGGTTAACCGTTTTTATGTAGGGAAGTTGCATTTCCCTCTTGTTATATTTCCACCAAATACAATCATAGAGTTGCTTCATTCATTGATTCACTTCACTGGCCTAATTTTTGGCGACTACAAGTAAGAGACAACATTTTTGCATTTATTCAATTCAATTAATTTTATTTTGTATAGCCTAAAATCGCAAATTACAAATTTGCCTAGGAGGGCTTTACAGTCTGTACACATGCGACTTCCTCCGTCCCGAGAGCCTCACATCAGCACAGGAAAAACTCCCCAAAAAATGAAAAAAACCCTTCCAAGGAAAAAAGGGAAGAAACCTTAGGGAGAACGTCAGAGGGATCCCTCTCCCGGGATAGACAGACTGCAATGGATGTCATGTGTACAGAATGACTCATACAGGTGTAGAATACATTCAATTTCTATAACAGAAATGATTCAAAAGAATTCCAAGTAGCAAGCCAGGGGTACGGCAGGACCACTGCAGGGGCCACCACCGTCAGATCGAACCACCATCCACAGAAGACTGTGGGGAGGGAAAGCAAAGATTTTAGGAAGGGGTAATAGTAATATGAATCATATTTAAAATAATGATGATGATGGCAGCAGCAGGTGCCAGCAGGGCCACAGGCGGAGTCAGGGCCAGGGTCCTGAGGGAACTACGATCTGCAGAGACCTGTTCGGCGAACATATCGTCTGCATAACAATGGAAGTTGATGCAGTGTTTTCTGATAACGTCGCCCAAAGGGAGCATATAAAGGGTAAATAAAATCGGTCCAAGAACAGAACCTTGTAGGACTCTGTGACCAACATTGGTGGTCTTCAAGGATTCACCGCTTACAAGCACAAACTGGGATCAATCCAATAAATAGGATTTAAACCAGCTAAGTGCAGTTCCTTTAATACCAATCAAATGTTCTAGTCTCTGCAGCAAGATACGATGATCAATGGTGTCAAATGCGTCACTGAGGTCCAGCAAGACAAGAAAATTAGTTCATAGTAGAAAAAGATATTTCTTATAAAAACATGCTTGTAGTTGAATATATACAGTTCGGCCTGAAGCAGTGTCTACATTCCACAACCAACAACTCTTTTCAGAAAGCATGTTGATGTATGAACTTCCCCAGTCATTAAAATGCTGAAATGAGTCAGCGTTTTTATTAGGGGTGTAACAATTAGTTTTAACAACGATTCGATTTGTATCACGATTCGTGGTTGTCGATACGATTCAAGGACGATATTGGTTCATTTAGAAACGATTCAGTGACTTGAAATCGATTCAGTAACTTTTTAGCCAAAAATTCAACCAGTGTGACTGAAATAAATACCTGGATACTGAACAGGGCAGGTGAAGTTTCCTAGATTCCTGTTTCTTGTAATGGAATCAGGTATCAATTAATTATGAATATAAATAAACAAGTAATTAATTGATACCTGATTATTACCGGGTTATTTCCTAGTATCGATACAATCGATTTACTACATTTTAAAATGATGTTAGATCAATATATGTCGTCCATAAGACCATAAGACAACTCGCCGAGCACAGATCGATGTAGTTGGATCGGAGGAATATAAATCGATACATCGATGTAATAGATGTATCTATTATCTATATATCTTGCGTGTTGGACGCAAAAAAGCGTGAGGAGCGAAGCAAATAAATCTCGGGATGAGCCAATCAGCGTATGAGGTGCTCCACTCGTCCCTCAACACTTTATGAAACCGACTGAATGCCTGTAAGTTAGTTGGTCGCTGGCGCCGAGCCGACACAATACGCCCTCAGACCGGCTGCTGGTCCAGACGCTGACATTCCAACACAAAACACGCCGTGTGTGTAATTCACACAACAAAGAGCAGAAATAGTGGTTAGAACTTTCGCAAGTAAAGCGCTGCGAAAGTTCGCTTTGCTTTTGCTGTGAACGCAGCATGAGTGTTTGAGTTCCATGCAGTGATGCAGTGTATACGTCGAGGGCTTTAATTGTGATAAAGAGTTGCAGTGTTAGAGCAGACTGTTACTTCTGTGTTATTATGTTACCTTCACAAGTATAGACCCAATTTGTAACCTTGGTGACATTAAAATATCGACTGACACGGGCAGACACTAGTCACCTACAATCTTATTAAAGTGCTGATATAATTTTTCATTTATTTTTTTGGCTTCTGACCTTTTGAAAATACAGAACGACATCTGCCTGGAATACTGTGTTGCGCTCTTTAGCTCTCATAACCACTTTGTCATTCACATGCACACACGACTGTGATTCAGCTGCATCTGGGTCAGCCCGTGTGATCAGAGAGCAACACTAACAGAAACAACCTCTCCTCTCCATTCATTTTTTCCTTCCCTATCCATCCCTTTCTCCCTGCCTCCGTCTGCACCTCAGCTTTCATCTTGTCCCTCTCTTCCTCCGTCGTGGTGGCACTCAGCCATCATTTAGGTGCGTCTCCCATGTGGCCTGCAGCGACCTTTTCTCTTCCTCCATTTTTCCACCTTACGCTCCTGCACAGAACTCCTGCATTGAAATCAGTCTGCCATAGCCGTATGCAGTATTTGCAGCTTTGCATTGTTTGTTGACTTATTCATCTTCAGCTCAGCCCCATAGCTGCGTCATTGTTTCTCAGTTAAATGTGGTAACCTGCTGTGTTTGCCTGAGCAAAAATGAATGCAGCGCAAACTAAATATACTAAATATATGTTTTAGGGACAGAATGTGTCTAAGAAGTGGAAGTAGTCATCATTCCGGTGTTTCCCCTACCATTATAACAGCCCCCTCCCCTTTCCACGCACGCCAGCGCCACACATAAATGAATAATAAATATACTTATTTGGCAGCAATAAGACTAATACACAGGACATGCATATGTGTGGCACTTACAGCAGCGGGGCAGGTAGCACCAGAGTGACTACCCCGTTTGCCCGACTAATACCACCCCATCCCTTGAAGTTGTAATGCCGTGTTTCCCCTAGGTTTAGATCACCCACTGGTTGACTGTCGGTTGAAGACCTCAAACTAAACATATGGCCGGGGAAAGTCAAAAGAATCAGCTAGGTAAAATTAAAACTTGTGTCTGTAGGTTGTCACAAGTCCTCAGCGATTGGCTGTGATGCCAACAGTAGCTAAACCCTGCTTGGCTGTCCCCTCATCAATCCTGCAAGCCAAACAATGGCTATACCCACGCTGTTTGTTACCTGTTGCCCATGTTCCCTCTCTGGCAACGTCTTGAGGATAAATCTGGAATCTCTCACTGACCTAATCCCTAACTTCAATAACAAATGTAAATGTGCACAACAAGCATCAAAACACGACCAGCAACACATATTTTGACCAGTTTACTATGTCAAAATATCAGGGAAAAGCTCAAATCACGTTAAAGGTATTCGATGAGAGAACATACTCTCAATTTTGTAATCTGCGAACAGGCACACATGGCAGGTATGGGCAGATTAACCCCTCCACTTTGCTGTCAACAACGGCTAAGCGTGGATGAGGTGACCCCCATATAAAAATATGCCCATCAAGGTCATCCAAAGATACAGTCGGCCTTAAGTTTCTTTGCGGGTGATGAATAAAATACTGAGAACATGAAGTACAAATAGCCTGCTGGTGTTCATCAGGGACTACATCATATGGATTTCTCTCTCTTGCTTTCTCGGTCATGCAGCACTTCATTATAGGAGCTGGCTTTGTGTTATTGTAACAAGCCAAGCTAATGGGGCTCGTTTTCTCTCTGTTGGATGACATTACTGGGATCCATATTGTCTTCTTGTCAAACCAAATGCTGCTCCAGGCAGTCAGCACATTCAAAAACATAGACAGCTCGTCAACAATGGTCGTTATAATTAGGGATGGGCCGATATTTGCACTTTTTGCGTGGATCAGCATCGGCCGATACGTGGCTGCTGAGTTCGCCGATGCGGTAGGGGGTCCTCGGGCTCCCCCGCCTTCGGTGCTGGCTTCGGCGGTGGCGCATTTCCTCCGTGGTGGTGTGCCGCGACCGCCTCCCGTTCGGCTTTGAAACGCTCGGGGCGAATGTGGCGGCGGCGAAAATCGCTTGCTTTACAGCGCTCCTCCGCCATCAACTCGTCAGCTTTACAGCACTCCATCGCGTCAGCTTCACAGCGCTCCCCCGCACGCACGCAGCGCGCCGCTTCCGTGGGCCGACCGAGCTCCAGAGACATTTTGTTTACAGCTTTCCCAAGAATGGTTTTAAAGTCAGTGAACCACCAAAAAACAAAATGTTATCCTTTTTTATTGTTTTAACTAAAATACATCTTACCATTAGCCTTAATGAAAAAGTGGAGCCTGCGGAAGAAAGATGTGGTTTGTTACTGCAGGAACAGATCACCGGAAAGCCGAACCAGATTATTCCTTAGGCTCCACTCTGCCCGATTCCTGTTATGGGTGAGCCCTTTGAAAGAGTGATTGTCGACTGTTTTGGCCCGTTACCTAAAACTCGGTCAGCTAACCAATACCTACTGACAATAATGTGTGCTGCTACCCGATATCCAGAGGCTATTCTTTGGAAAAATAAGTCAAAGGTAGTAGTATCGGCACTAAATAGATTCTTTGCGGTTTTTGGTCTGCCTAAAGTCATTCAGACAGACCAGGGTACTAATTTCATGGCTAACCTATTTGCCCAAGTACTGAAAACGCTGTCCATCACGCACAAGGTTTCCAGTGCCTACCACCCTGAAAGTCAAGGAGCGTTAGAACGCCGGCACCAAACACTCAAATCAATGTTCAGGAAATATGGTAAGGACACTAAAAAGGACTGGGACGAAGGCATTCCTTTTGTGTTGTTTGCGATCCGAGAGGCAGTGCAGGAGTCAATTGGGTTTAGTCCGACCGAGCTGATTTTCGGACACATTGTTAGAGGGCCACTGAAAGTAGTTAAAGAACACTTGATGGAAGCTAAAAGTTATCCAAAGAAAGTGCTGGGCTATGTCAGTTGGGTTCATGATCGGTTGCATGCTGCATGTGCGCTGGCGAAAGAAGACTGTCTTCTGCGCAAGGCGGTACCTCGCTCCCCACAGCCTGGTGACCGTGTTTTGGTGCTTTTACCAGTGCCTGGTCCATCTCTTTCCGCTCGTTTTTCTGGTCCGCATAGGGTGCAGAAGGAACTTAGTGAGACTGATTATGTTATTAAAACTCCTGATCGGAGACGACAAAGTCGGGTATGTCACATTAACATGCTAAAGCTCTACCATTGAAGGTATGATTCTCCAGTATCCTCGGTCGTGGCAGCGGAGCAGACCGTCTCTTCAGTGGCAGCAATTGTGGTGGTGCCACCTGGGTTAAGAGTTTGCAATGCTCCTCAGCAGAGTGCACGGTTAATAAATTCTGAAATATTACTGAAACTTTCCCCCCTCCTAATACATCTAAACACGGAACAAGGAGAGGATATCTTAAATGTTATTCATGGTTTCCTTGTTCTCTTTAGTGACATACAGACTGTCTTGGAGCATGACATTAACGTGGGAGATGCTGCCCCAATAAAGCAGCATGCCTACCGAGTGAACTACACCAAGAGGGCGGAAAGAAACAGGAGGTGACCTACTTGTTGGAGAATGGGTTAGCAAAACGCAGCGCTAAAAAATTATAGATAAATGTAAGAAAGTGTTGAATGTGATGATAAGTTTGTGTAGAGTAGAATGGGGTGCAAGTCGGCCTGCGCTGAAATCCATTCATACAGGATTGATGAGATTGGTTTTTGATTATGAATCGCATACGTTATCCCTCAATTAAACATTGAATCATTGAATTAATGATGACTTAGCTGTATACACAGCAGAAATATGGATGGCCTTCCTGTGGGTAGAGGGCTATAGACGTAAGCAGGCTCTGATTGCATCAGACTCCAGCTCAGCTTTGACAGGCCTTCAGCTAGCCCACAATCTGATTAAGTCCAATATTAGTACTACATGTATATGGGTACCAGCTCATATAGGTGTAGGAGGTAATTAATTGGCGGATAAGTGTGCAAAGAAAGCAGCAGAGCTGCATTATATAAAGGTGAATATTAAATACAGTAAAGCTGAAATTAAACGTATAAAGCAAAAACAAATTCAAAATGGTAGTTTTTGTGGGATAATGAACAGGCTGGAAGGCACTTATAGAATTTAAGGAAAAGAGTGGAAGAGCAGAAATACATACAGAAATAAGCAAGAAGACTTGGTGTCCTGAATGAGGCTAGGACATACAGAATTAAATGGAACATTATTTATAACAAAAAAGCATGTTGATGGAATGTGTGAATATTGCAAAAGTCAAGAGACCATAGAACAATGCATTGTCCTAAATATCATCAAGCCAGACAAAGATTTATTTCACAACTTGTTGCAAACCAGATGACATTAAATTTAAATGATATACTGCAAAAAGGATCTGGGGAAATTTGTTTTAATTCTTTTACTTTTTTGAAGATAACTGGGTTATCTCATGAACCACACTCTAGTCCAGATGGTGGCGGTAATGCACCAAAAGCTGATTTGCCAATCGCCAATCAAAATCAAAAGAAGGAAGAGGTTGAAAGAGAGTTAGGTTGGTAAAGAGATTGTGTTCAGAGATTAAGAGAGAATATAGGATTTATGTTCTGTTAAAACTGTGGTCTGGTATACCCAGGTTTGTGTTGCATGTACTTACCCCAAGAGCAATGTAGAGGAGGCCCAGGTCGCTAGGTGTGCGGGGGGGGGGGCTGAAAAAACTGGAATGGATACCTACATCGGTGTGCTGAAAAAAAACGGAGTTTTGAAAACAAACTGGATCGGGAGGCCGGATCAGGATTTTCCCGTGCAGGTCGATCCGATCCAAATATCGGATCGGGACATCCCTACCTAGTATGCAGTTTCCCGCATCCAGCGAACGTGGTCTTGGGTAGTTGCGTCCTCCTTTTAACAGCTGATATTTTATCTAATTATGTTGTTGTGAACAGATCTCCTTAAAGCAACTGGATTTATTGTGTCTCACCAACACTTTATTTTACACATGACAAATGTTATGATTGAACTTTGGCCAATACTCATTTTCACTAAACACAGCCTCACAAGATAACCAAACAGAACCTACTTTTAAACGTTTAACATTTAAATATGGTACAATTTGTTTTCATTGTGAAATTATCAGAGAAAATATGGATACTGCACTATGTAGCCCGAGTTCCCGATCTTGCGCTATTCTTAGTTGTATTCTCTTGGACGGATGACATTTCCCCTTTAACTTCTCGTAAAGCAAGGCAAGGCAATTTTATTTGTATAGCACATTTCAACAACAAGGCAATTCAAAGTGCGTCACATAAAACCATTAAAAACATCCAAACATAAAAGAAAGAAGTAGTAGCATTAGTTGTCATATTAAAAGCACAAGAAATACTAGTAGTACTAATTTTAGTAATAGTTTTCATTAGGGCTGTCAAATGATTAAAATTTGTAATCAAATTAAACAGAATTTTCAGTGGATTAAGCATGATTAATCACTATTTGCACGTTGTTCCCGAGTGAGTGCAGGCAGAAGGGCCAGGGATAGAAGAGGTGCTAGGAGACGGAGAAAAAGGATGATTCCATTATGGGACTTGAGAAGCTCCATGAAGCAATGACAGCCAGCTTGGAATTTCAGGTTTACGGCTGTTCACGGCAATTTGCGGGCAAGGCCGAAAACTGCCGTAAATTGTCAGAAATTGACGTGGGCCTCCCTTGGCAGTTGTCCCCCCATAACCCTCTCCTCCTAATTCTAGGGGAGGCATTAACATGTAAATGAAAATGCTATGAGCTATACAAATGCAAATCAGGGTGGCAGAGGGAGTTTTAGCCCAGGTGACATTTTTTTAAAAGGTTTGAAAGTTGTGGTTTCCTCCAATAAGGAATAAGGAAGCTCAAGCCAGGTCTGCCCAGGTGTGGTTTTGCTGCCAATCACAAGTGATTTTACTTCTTTGAAAGTTGTGGTTTCATCCAATACGGAGTAAGGATATTCAGCCCGCTCCGCTCCCGCACCCGCGGTTTCGCTGCATTCATATGCTAATTAGGGACATTCGCACCTCTGCTCCACCTACGTCAGAGTCTGTTTCCGATAACTTGTGGCACAGACGAACGCGGCGTGCGCGGGTTGTCAAAATTTGGAAGATTTTCGGGCGTTTACGGGGAATCCCACTTCATGCAGTGTTCTCTATCACCGTCCAGCAAAAAGCATGAACCACCCCACAAGCCAACAACCCTAAAAGCCCCTAAAGCACTCTTCTCTCTCTTCAAACTGTCCCTTTTATAATACCAGAAAGTTGGGAGATTCAGGAAAGCCCCAAAAACAGCACAGAGAAGGGGGGGGGGGGAAACGCCTCACATCTACTCGCAGAACTGCCGTTTCTTCTGGGAAATCTGAATATGCAGAGATTCTCAACTTTTTCTTTTGAAAAAATATAGATCATTTTGACTTTTTACATTGCCAAATTGCTTTGCCGACTTCATTTTTAGAGTGATGCTAAAAAAGGGTTTAGTTAACCCCAAGTACCTTTGGGCCGTCCGTTCAGCTGTGGACGTCTTCAATTTGATCAACTAACCATCATAGGGCAACCTCTCTGATTGTATAGAATTCTATGAGAAACTCTTGGTTTATTCCCTCTGTAAATATGTCATTTTCAAGTTGTCTTCAATACAATTTAGTAAATTATGGTCCATTTAGAGTCAAATGGAGCATAAAGCAGGTTATGCTTGAGGCAGACATGTTAAACTCATAGTACAATTATATCCAGCCCGCGAGAAAATATAACTATCTCGGCAGTCAATTGGATGCACACTGCTGATACTAAAAGTCCCAAAAAAGCTACTCGCAACAAACCTAGCTACTTCTCTTGTGTTGTGACTGAGAGCACCTCCTCTAGTTGCTCTTGTAAACAAACAGAGGGTGCGACCGTGAGCCGTCCCAGAGCACTCGCAGGCGGTTGCTGTCACAGTAGTCTTGCTCAGCAGCTCTTGCTGCAGTGAGCCGTCATCCTCTTTCCACGTTCGACTGCGACTGGACTGTGCATTCATATGGCCACCGGACCCTTAAAGTGGTCCCAGTTTTTAATTTAGTTTGACAACCTTGCTTTAGGGTGAGGCTACCTTGTGATTGACAGGTCACTGCTGATACTAGATTCTTATACAATGTCTCTATATACCTTTTGTGCATTACAATTATGGCAAATTACGTTGATAGGTTCCCTAGTATTTGAAGATGGCGGCGGCAAAAATAATAGATCTTGAGGCTACAAAATGTTTTGTTGTAAAGGTACTACAAACTATCAGGGATGTGAACTGCCTTCACTGAGGCCCCGGAGCACCCAATCTCCACTCCCTGCTGCTTGTGCATTGGCAGTTTATTATTATTGACCATCGTCCTCCATCGACCATCAAGTGTCCATAGTTTGTATTTTGACACTGTTCTCCCTTGGGTTCCCAGCAATACATCCGCAAAGTGTAGTCAATCAGATGTACAGTACACACATTAAAAAAATCCTTTTTTCAAAACTGGATTTCTTTATAACACAAGGCACTAACATATTATAGAAAATTAGTAAGATGCGTTGAGGTACCCTTTCCTTTTTTTCACTTCACATCATCATATTTAGTCCTTGAAATGTAACCAAGCTATTCTTCTTCAATAACAGTTCTGAGCTAAAATTATAAACACAAATTACAACAATTACAAACTGGTTTTCACAGATTTCTCTCAAAATATGATTTTGTTATACGGTTCCTGTTGATTGCATGATGGTCTCAATATTTAATTAAAGCCTGGAGATGAATAATGAATACCCATCAGAGAAGATCAACCATTCAGCAGACCACATGACACTTTGGATTCCAGCGCGCAGAGGGGGATTTTCTAGCGAGGCCGCACTAGCGAGGCCGCACTACCAGTCCGCTGGGAGATTGATTCAAGCAGAGCGGGACTAATGTCACACTAAGTTCTGAATTTTGTTTGTAAATGAATGTGAAAGACAGGGAAATAAAAAGAGCTGACGAGTGTGAGCTGATAATGTGGCTACTTGGCTCTGCCAGCAGTGTGTTCCATACCATTATAACGGGGGCGCCACCTCTCCCCCGCTGAAGAAGTGGGGATTTCTTTTTTTTGTTTTTGTTTGTTATTTTTCCACCACGGCAGTTCCACACTGACATGAATACGGTTGGCCTTGGCTGACTATTACCACCCCCCCCCCCACAGCCCCCTGAAGTGGTAAACCTAGGGGAAACACTGACTATGGTGGGTATCGCAATTGATTGATATACCTTTTTAATACCTTTTTATTGAGACTGAATCACCAACAGGGTGAATTGAGCAACTGCCCTGGAGGTCTGGAGTGTCTCCTGGTGTGTGTCAATTAGTTTCTGGTAAATGTGAATTACATCAGATGAACAGTTCTTGAGATATGCAAATGAATACTCAATTCTGATTCATTACTACTAACGAACAACTACTCTGTAGTTCCGGTGGAACTGTCTGTTCACTTTTATAAATGATTCCGCCAGCTTCATTAAAAGCTCGCACTTGAAAATAGGAGTTCAACTCTTTGGAGGACAAAGTGCGACTGAATTTACTGGTGACACGGGACAGCTAGCTTATCTTGACAAGACAAATATTATAATTTGTTACTCAGTGTTTATGACTTTGAATCTTGCTAGCATGGCATTGGCTGTATGGCTTTTAGCTGAGCTAAAGGTTCTATGAGGTGAGCGGAATAGAATGAGCTCCTGTTTCCAAGTCGCATAAGAATCTTACGGGGCAGTAATGATTGAACCCTCAGGGAAACGGAAGAAATGGCTTGTCAAATTAGATTTCAGTTTCAAAAAGCATTTAAATATATGAGAATGGTCTTGATTCATTTCTTTGGTAGGTGACCATGTTGTAAGCAATGCCCTTTCAGGTGTCCATTATCAGCAATTAATGCGCATCGCACAGGAAACCATTTGATGGCCATCTGGCCTCCACATTGGACGGTAATTCAGGTAATTGGAACTGTTTTACACCTACTGTATTGCAGCATTGTATAGTATTCCATAGTATTGTAAAGTGTAAAAATGATTCTTCAAACAAGAATTACCTTCAAATAGAAGCAAACCCCACATTAACTCAAGGGCGCGGGAAGGGGGGTGCTGCAGCAGGAGCTGGATTTAAAAAAAATATTATATACATTTTGAAATAATTACTAATTCGCTGTCTGACATTATTTATATTTGTGTAAGTGAAATGATGAGTCAAACAGCAAAAAAGGGTTATGGATAGGTTTGAATTAGTGATGGGACAACCAACTATTATGCGAGTTGGTTCAACCGGACGGTCGTTGGTTGGTCTACCGAGTTAATAGATTCGGTCACCGGTTCGCGACGGCGGTGAGCCTATTGCACGTTTACTTCTCCCGCCATTGATCACAAACAGAAGTCCGTGTGTTTACAGAGTCATGCAGTAGCCTGCGGTTACCTTCTCCCTCAGTAGCTGGTGCGGTCTCATGACATTTTAGCTTACTTAACATAACTACCAAGATGACGTGTATTTGTATATGATATCGGCTAATGTAGCCTATGAATTTCTTTACACAAACATCTAAGATGCACAAGAAATAAAGGCTCCATGATCGGTTGACAACGTTAACTTGCCGAGACACCGCAACCGTGCTTCCACAACACCTCAACAACTCGGTTGTTACAGTTCTTCTTCTTCTGTTTCTTGGTAGATGACTATCTCTGTAGTATACCGCCACCAACTGTACAGGAGTCTCTTTTAAGGTTCAGTCGTGCGCGGTCAAGGTAGCCCATTTCCTGATTGATTCTACCACTCCAGTGGACGCGCTAATGAGCTAGATTAGCCTACTACACACAGAAGAAGACCAGATACAGACAACAGAGCATACACCGATCGCGCGCCAATGAGTGGTTGAAGACCGGAGTGAGTCGGTTCATTGACGTTTGGCACTAGATTCTCCCCGTTCAGGTACACGAATCGGGTGATTTAACTGGCTCTTCGGTCAGTTCGTCAACACTAGTTTGAATACAGGCTACTAAAGTAACAGTTATAGAGATCAACGTTCGAGCGAGCAGGCTGAAGCTAGCTAGACTGGATAGTTGTGGAAAAGAATATGTCGCAGAAAAGGATACACGATCTTTTCATCCACCATAGTAATGTGGCAAAAATTAGCAAGATTTCATTTGATGCTGTACTTGATGTTTCCTCGTCCACCGCTGAGGCAAACTGTTGGGGCAGCTGAAGAGCCAGAGTCTGACTCTGAAATAACGTTAGCACGCAACTCGGCTAACGTTAGCAGCACCATCATTGCATCTAGCACTAACGTTAAAGTTTTACAAGGATTCGAAAAGCCGTGTCAGCCAAACGACTTCAGTTATCCTGGAAGGAGGTTCTAGACAGAAACTTTTGAACGGTCTTTTCAGCCAGGCTGGTACTCAAAGTGCCAAAGGCTACATTATGTGTCGGATAAGGACTATGTGCTGTGTTATGTGCAAAACCCGGTGACCGCATCAATCACAAACGTTTCGTTCTCCCGAATCATGCTAAACTACATTAAAACTATAAAAACAGCTCTTTAAAACACCCCAAATCAAAAAGCTCTCACGGTGTTCTCGGGTATCTCCGTGGTAACACAAAAAAAGGGAAGTCCGCTGATGTCCCCAGGTCTCCACTTTACATGTAGTGTAATTACGGGTGTAACGATTCGTTCACGATTCATGGTTGTCGATACGATTCAAGGACGATATTGGTTAATTTAGAACGATACGATCCGAAACGATTCAATGACTTGAAATTGATTCAGTAACTTTTTAGCTAAAAATTCAACCAGTGTGACTGAAATAAATTTCCTAGATTCCTGTTGTTTCTTGTAATGGAATCAGCTATCAATTAATTCTGAATATAAATAAACAAGTAAACAACAATTTTATTTGAATATTTAAATAGTGCAAACAGCAGTGTAGCAGAAAAAACCTGTCTTAGTGATATACACAAAAAAACACCCCTGCAATAATGGTTTCCCCCTACCAACCCCCGAAAACCCCCCCGCTATTTCAACCCTATGGAACCCGGAAGTTGAATCGGGGCTCGGGACGGCGGTGGGTTCCCTGCATGCTGCGCACGTCACGGCTCAGTCCGCGACAGCCTTTATCATTAAAAGTGCTAAGAAAAAAGTCTGACGTGCTTAAATCCAATGGGTTATTTTCTAGTGTCGATACAATCGATTTATTACATTTTAAATCGATGTTAGATTGATATATGTCGTCCATATGGCCAACTCGCCGAGAACAGATCGATGTAGTTGGATCGGAGGAATAGAAATCAATACATCGATGTAACAGCTGAATCGTTACACCCCTAAGTGTAATAGAAATGCAGCATGATTTCACTAGCCTTGTGATTTATATTTTCAATTTTGGTGTTATTCCAATTTTTTGGACGATGGAAGATGACAAATGTAGCAGTTGCGCATAATCAAATACAATAGAAATGGTAGAATAAGCAGTGCTTTTACTGTCCATTCATCGCGGACGATAAGCGGAGAACCCATATCGCGCATGCGCACTTTGATCTCGTATTCCTCAACATGTACATCAGAAAGCACAGCTCGGTTGTGCCTTTGCACGTGAATAGAGTGCGCTTCTCTGCGGTTGTAGGGTGGGCGCAGGAGTCGGACTGCTGTCGCGGAACATTGGAATTTGTAGCTGCCCAGGACTGTCTCGCTATCACCCGCACACCGCACTAAAATGACGTATTTAGCAGTCAAAATCTCAAGCATGTCCAGGGGGGACAAATCGTCGGACATCCATTATTTTTGTTATTCAGCACCCCTGGTAAAAAATAGGTCCCCGCGCGCCTGCATTAACTTCACCTGAAGAGCATGAGATTTATTTTAGGGATGTGCGTGAGTCCCGACTGTCCTCAATCTTCTAACAACTTTCACCCTCAGGAGTCTTTTCTTGCGTGTTCATATAATTAAATCATATGGGCACTCACACACACAAACACATTAAAAACACAGACCTCAGTCATAATGATGAACACATTTTAAGGAAGGGTCACTGCGATTATCTGTGGGCCATGTGATCTATTAGATTAAGAGCCATTTTCTTGCTGTGTCTGTCTCTTATCTATATATATCTAATATATCTCCCTCTCCCTCTCTTGTCTGTCGCTCTTTTGCTCCCCAAATACACCCTGGCTAATTCATCACCGAGCCCACAGCCTATTTTAGCACCAAGTATTCTGGGATCGTCACACGGCTTTGGAGAGACAGATAATAGGAGGAAAAGTTGAAGGAAGCGGCCCATCCCATTCTATAAGATTCTATAGAGCCGCTGTTCTGTTTACCTCTCTCTTTATCACTTCCTGTCCTCTGCAGAATCAGAAAACATTTATTGCCAGGGTATGATTGGACATACCAGGAATTTTACATGGCGTGTTGTGCAACAGAACAACAGATGACAAGACAATGGACAACATAGTGCAAGGAAAAATAAAAAGTTATAAAAAATAATAATATAATACAGTGCTATATATATATAAAGTAGAATAAAGTTATAAAATAAAACTAGTACTGAACAGGCCTGAGCCATGCATGTTGGGGGGGCCAGCGGTCGGCTGGGACATGCAGTCAAAAGGTGAAAAAAGAAAATGAGAAAAACAAGCTGGTGCCAGCCGGAAATCAAACTTGGGTCTCTGGTGTACCAGCGGTGTCATTTAAAAGTAAACTAGTTAAAGAAATTAGTTTTGAAGATAAATTTCCCCGGTCAACCGTGGGTTGGGTCTGGAACCTATGGCTCGCGAGCATGTCCGGGTCATTGTAAAGGTGAATAATCAAGTTTAGCTAGTTTTAACTAGTTAATCCGCTTCAACCCTTGTTGAAGATGGCGAAAGAAAAAAAGAGGATGACTACGTTCATTCCAGGCTGCTTGGATGGAGGAATTTGCATTTGTGCAGAGAGCATGAAAAGTGGGATTTTCGGCTGTATGCGGCACTGTAGATTGTCGTGGATTTCAGGTTTACGGCTGTTCACAGCAATTTGCGGCCAAGGCCAAAAACTGCCGTAAATTGTCAGAAATTGACGTGGGCCTCCCTTGGCAGTTGTCCCCCCATAACTCCTCTCCTCCTAATTCTAGGGGAGTGCTAATGCTAATTAGGGCCATTCGCACCTCTGCCAGCTCTCCACCTATGTCAGAGTCCTTTTCCGACAATTTGTGGCACAGACAAACACGGCGTGCGCGGGTTGCAAATTGTCGAAAACTGCCGAAAATTAGGGAGATTTCCGGGCGTTTACGGGGACAAAAATCTCACTTTTCATGCAGTGGGATCTGGTGTATGTCTCGTATGCAATGATAAAATGGCATCTATGAAACAGTCAAATATAAAGCTGCACTTTGATACGCACCATGCTTCATTTGCAACAAAATATCCAGCGGGGGACAGCTGGAAAAGGGCAGACGAGTCAGCAGCAACTACGTGTGTGGACCAAGCAAGGTGACGTGAATTTCGCAGTAAGGAATAAAAAGCCATGCAGCACCAGAAGTCGCATTAAAAGTAAGACATTTAATTTATCATATGTTAAAAATACTCTATGGCTCTCAATGAAATATATTTAGATATATTTGGCTTTTATGGATCTCCCAGTCAAAAAGGTTCCCGACCTCTGCTCTAAACTAATTCACATTGGCGTTTAATCATTTTTTTCCTGATTATGCGATGTTGTGAACGTTCATCGGTCGGTCATCTTCAAAGCCACTAATCCTTCATAGGTGGACGCGGGGGGCTGGAAGCAACTCCAGATAACATCGGGCAAGAGACGGGGTGCACCCTGGACTGATGGACATGGAGACAGGCAACCACTCACACTTGCATACATTGACCTAATCCACAGAGTGTCTTTGGAAGTTCACTGTAAGATACCTATAGATATAAATACAGATTTTTTTAAATCTAAGCACACTCAGTGTTCCTTTTCATCATGGCACAAAGCATCTTCAAGATGAAACCTTTTGGTTTCATAAGACATGGACCTGTCTGCCGCTAAGGATGCTATTGTGGACCCAAAGACGGCGGTGTTTGGCTGTCCTGTGTCTTCCATGGTTGATGTGGAGGCAAAACAATGGCATAAACTGTGTTTGGTTTGAGCACGCCATTAGAATTAGCCTCCCCCCTTTCTCCTTCTATTGAACCAAACTGCAGACATGCATTCATTCCCACTGCTATACCAGCACCACGTGACTCAATCACCCTAACCAACCGAGAAGGGTGTACAAAATAGCACAAACAATACAAGGCTCCTGCAGATGGGTTCAGCCTGACAGTTGAGTTGAAATATTTAGGTTGACTTAAATTATGGTAGTGTTATTAGTTGTATTACTGTGGAAATGTTAAACCTAAACGGTTTCACTAGTTTAGTTGTTGATACTATTTCCTGTGAGGCTGAATAAAACAACCGTATGGATAACTGCCTGTAGACGTTAGACTAAAGTTGCACTTTTCTGAACAATCAATTGCTCTGAGAGACAGGATTTCTGTCCCTTAAAAGGCACCCTATTTAACATTTTTCAGTTATTTCAGGTCGAACAAAGGTTTTCTCGGCCCCCCTGGTGGTCTGTAGGGGAAATACCGTACTTGCAATTGCAGGAGTGTCGGGTCGCCCCCACAGAGTCTTTACGGCATGAGAGGGAAGGCTGCGGGCTTCAGGTATACACTCTTGGGCAGTGGTGATATTTGTGCAGTTATCATGGCGGAACTAGCGACAAAACAGCGAAAGCCCACGTCGGAGCAGGCAAGAAAGAGGAAAAGGGCTCTGCACAGAGAGAGGACTCGTACACGGGTGAACATCGGGCAATAAGCCTTTTCCGAATGGCGAGAGCTCAAAGAGGAAGAAGGCTGCAAGGCTGCAAGGCTGAGCGGACCTCGCGTTTCTGCTGATGCGATAGTAAGTAATATTGGAATGGTTGGTAGCGGTCCGAACCTCCGCATACACTCTGCGTTCACCCGCGCCGAACCTCAGCGTAAACTCTGCATTCACTCGCGCCGAACCGCCGCGTAAACTCTGCATTCACCCGTGCAATGTTAGCAGTTGTGTTGTCATGCTGAAAGTGCAATCTTTTTCAGAGACCGTATAGTTTTCTTTCCGGTACTGCAAACCGGATCCGAATATCTTACCAGTACGCTGTACCGGACAGTACTGGCTTACTTTCACCTCTGCACTGTCGTAAACACGCTCAGCTGTTTTCCTCGCTGGAAAACAAAAAAACAGTTTGTCCAAGGTGTTTCCCTCCTCTCTGGTTTATTAGCAGTACCAGAGAAGTAATGTGGTTACCGTGGTTAGCACTGTCACCTCCCTGGAGGAGGGACCGCATTCGGATATTACCCCCATGAGAACATGCCGATTTAAATAATGTGCTTTGAATTCTCTTATTGGCTCCTGTAGATTTCTCAGTGGGATGCACGTTTGAGTTGTTCCTGCAGCGATTAGCCTCCTTTTGTTCCCCTGACCAATGCTAACACAAGCAAAGTGCGATTCACCTTTATTACTCCGAGTCAAACAGAACTAATCGGTGGTTCTGTGTCTGATTGAGACCATAGCGGATGATCTTATTATGGGCGATATAAAACCCCCTTTAGGTTGAAAAGACAAATGGATATTCATCTCCTCACTGGAAAGATAATGAATGGTGCCTGCTCTTTATTCAGAGAGCAAACTGTTCAGTAGGCTTGTATCCAAGTCTACCGTGGTTATATGTTTATCTGACCTGGGTTTCTTTTTTGAATCATTTATTACAAAATAATCAATAAAGCTATCGATAAGAAACCGAAATGATGAGCAGCATTTGCAGAGATATTTGAGGAATTAGGACATGTCATTATGAGACTGCATTTTAGTTTTGTTGAGCTCTGTCCAACCGAGATCATCTTTCGTTCATCTCCAACCTTCTGTGGAAAACCAAGAACACACGTTCCCTGAGGAGCATTTTTTGACAATTTCGTCAAATACATGCTGATTACATAACTATCTTGTCTGTAGCGGTTTCTGCAGAAATGGGAGTGTTTATGATCTATCCTCTCTTCCTTGGTGCTGCTCTGAAGCTCATCCATTATTGGGTCTGAGTAGCAGTGTAGCAGGAGAATGGACCTGGATGTTTCTTAACTGGGGCATGCTTTATTGACACCGGTAACATGACACTTATGTAATACATTCAGACAGCGTGACATCACTGGTGATATTGTGTTGGTTATTCTGTGCGACATGTGTCCTGGATGAGTGGCTTTTCCAAAGAGACACAGAAGTGCCTCAAGCTCAAAAATGAAGAACTGCTTTAGTAAAGTTGTGTTAAAGCTTTAAAAGGTCATATTAAAGTGAAAATGATATATAATTTAAAGAAACAGCATCAGTCTTACCTCATCGATGATGTTCTCATTTCTCCTTTTAAATAAGCGTCTATCTCTTAGGACATTACACACTGAGTGAGAAACAAGCCTGCAAATGTTTCCTATCGAGACAACTCAAAGCGCTGTTCCTTTTCTGAGTTCCCTCTGGTGCCCTGTTATGCAATCGCTACGTCTGGGACCTTTATTGTTCTAAAGGGAATGGATGTGGTTGCTGCTCTCTTTTCACAAGTCAGGATGATATTCCAGTTGTCTCGCCCTCAGTGTCTCAAATCCTGATTTTATCGTTAGGAATTCTGCAGTGCACAACTTGTACATTTATTTAATTAAAAATCAGAAACACGTAAACTAAGGTGTTTTCTGGCAGGTTGTTTTCTGTATAGAAGCCCTTAGCTTCGTTGTATGAATTGGCATTTGTTCGACATTTTTTAATATACAATCGGCTCTCTACGTCACTTAGAACCAAGCCTTTTCTTGAGCTCCTTAGAGAGTAAAGAATTTCACAAACTGTTTTCTGTCTTTATGTGGGAGTTGTCCAAGTTGTTAAGCAACAATTAAAGAAACCTTCTGACGCCAATGTATTGATTGATGATTTATGTATTCATATTTATTCATTAACATCATCTACTGAGTTAGTGAACAAATATGAACTACATAGATAGTAATCTGTATTCCCTATGACATCATCCGCAGATAGGTGTTAATAAAAACCATTGCCTTATTGACAGTCCTCCAGTGCCTTTTCGAAATTATAAAAGTGATGGAATCTGATGGATCCTCTGGTCAGATAATATTCAACATGAGGAAAACAAAGTCCATGAACTGTGCCTGAGCACCAAGCGTCCGCCATCAAAAGTAGTTTGAACGAAGGATCCAGGGGGCTGTTGCACAAAACCAGGATAAAGTATTAAGCCCGGAGATCCAGGTTATCCTGGATGGATTTAGCTTTGACTTGGTTGCACTAAAGCAGGTTGAATTAAACCCAGCAAAGTAACCATGGCGATTTATTCTCTGCAGCTAGCCTGCGCCAGAGCAAGAAGGTTTGGCGGAAAATTAGCACCCCGAAACAACAGTGGAGGAGGGGTAGTAGTCATAGCGGGTGAACCGACAGGGGGGTTAGTAGTCTCTCTTGCCCAGTGAGGAGTGATGCCCATTTGTGAACAACGTGTTGGATGAAGAAGCACTGATATTGAGACGTGCTTTCAGATATCAGAGGGTTTTGGGGACAGATTGGACCAGTGCGAAGCCATGCTCGCACCATAACAGATTTTTTGCAAGCAGCATGTTTTTATATGCTGTAAATAAAGGCACTATTTGCCAAATTACACCAAAGAGGATTTCCATGTATGCTTTATAAATGGGTGATTGTGTTTAATGTGCAGTAAGATGTACCATGTATGAAGAGGGCAGTTTGTGCAGGTGGAACAGAGTCAGTAGCGGCACTCTAAACCCCGTCCATCACAGGCCTTCTTTGGATTAAAACAAGGGCCAATTCCTCAGCTGGGGTGAAGCCTGTATGGTGCTGGTCCCCCCCGCCAGACAAATGAGCATTCTTTTTAACTACTTAAATCAGTTCAGATAAAATATGTGAGCAGGCATCTTGTCAGTCATTTTCTAAACCATTCACAAACCTTTAAGGCACTTACCAGCCTGCAAAATGATTTAATATTTATCTTCACCTGTTGCCATCAACTTTTCCGGTCTTATTTGTTCTGTACGAACATTAAGTGTAGAAAGATTTTTAGAATTAGACACATCATAGAGATTTGTGCAGATGGTTGTAAAACATATTCTCCCATTGGGAGTAAGGGTTTGAAATGAGTCATTTCCAAAGAATCATTCATTCCCTCTGCTCACTTTAAGGCAACGTTATGGTAATGGTAAATAATATATTGTGTGTATGTGCTGGTTTTACCGTAAAGTGTCTTTGAATAGCCTACCATGTAAAGCATTATATAAATACAAATACAGCACTAAAACAGTGTACAACTTTCGCAGGAAGTACATATTCTAAATCCTTCTGCATTCAGTCTGCCGGGCTTTTTTTATGCTTCACCTCCTCATAAGTTTCCATGATCAGTTGCTGCTCAGGGGGTAAGAAATATGCTGCGTGCGGAATCTTCTCCATTTCTGTGATTGATCTTAAGTCTACTTAAGGAATCCATGGAGGCGCACTGATCCCAGCTACGTGCACCTGGATTGACTAAACTCCTCCTTCTCATCCCGGCACGGCAAATGTGCAACCAACTAAGCCGCGACAAGCGAATCACACCGAGTCAAGCGGCGCTTTGTAACTTTTCCTGGTTTTATTTATGCGTGTCTCAGCAGTCACACACCTGCTGCTTTTATCCATCTTATTGTTGTACCACTGGGCGTCAGACAGACTAGCTGGATTAGTTTAGCTCCTCCTCTGGCACAGTTTGGTGCTACTTGGTCCAGCTGGTCATTTAAGTATTTTTTGCGGATTGGCAAGGAAAATAACAATGTAAGCTAACTATTGATTAGCATGCTACACTACAAATCGACTTAACACGTAGACAACATGCGGCGGACTAACACGTGCTCCTCTGCAGCAGCCCACTAGAGGGAGCCCACATTAACGCACACCTGCCCGTCTCTCTAACGATCCGTTGTATTTGTAGCGATGGCAAATACAACGTCACGAGAAACAGCTTGTTCCAGTGTGCCGTCATCTATGAAATGGGGGAGAAGAAGTAGCTTGGATTGTTTTGTGTAATACACAAGTATTGAGTGTATATATATATATATATACACTTCCTCTACGTCACATGTCAAACTCGCAACAATCCGGCCGGCCAGTGGGTTCAGTGCGGTACGCCGCTGGAGTAATGGCCGCGCCCCCTAGGGGTGGAACAGATCAAAAACCTCACGGTTCGGATTGTTCCTCAGATCAGAGTCACGGATCGGATAATTTTTTGGATCAGCAAAAAAAAAGAAAGACAAATAAACACAAGTTGTGTCTTTAAGTTGGTTTTATATTGTTAATAAACAAAAAAAGTGCACAATTAAAATCATCTTTTCAACATTATGAAAAACATCTTACAAAACATCTCATAAAAAGGCACATCTCCTTTCTTTTAAACATGGACCAATGACCATTAATAAAAAACAACTTAAATCATCTTCCTTGAAACAATAGCTTTATGAGATTAAAGAAAGAAAACAAAGCATACATGATAATTATAATTTAAGAAAAACAAGGGTGTCTACATTGTCTGGGGAGAGTGTGGACCTCTTTGTAGTCACTATGTCCCCTGCTGTTGAGAAGGAACTGAAGAGCCTGGCACAGCGAGATAGCATCTTGCCATCTTAGCAATATGAGGGTATTTACACTCATTGCTTTTCCACCATGTCAGTGGATGACCATCCACTGCCAGGTAGAATGCCACCTCCTCTTTGATGATGTCAGCAGGAGTCTTGCTGTCCATGTCTTTGCTGGAAAAAGTCTCTCCAAAAAGCTCTGCCAATGTGTCCAAGTTTGCTCCTGTTGGCTCTGCAGCTTGACCCTGCAGGAAAGAATAGACCTATTACCTATTATTTGTTTTCATGTTTCATAGACGTGAAAAATGTGGCAATAACATTAAATAAATGACTAATTACTGAAAATAAAAAATGTATGCACATTTAAATTGATAATTTAAAAAAAAAAAAATTTCTTTACCTCATCATAGTCTTCAGTGGCCAGACTGCTTACAACCTCAGTGGTGAGGTCACTGTACGTCCTCTGGCGTAGGTCAGGGTCCATGTGAGATCCAGGGCAGTAGATCTGTGAAGTGGATCTGGGCTTCAGGTCCTCTCTAATGGCAGTCTTGACATCTTGCGTGATGGTGCTGTCTTCCACACTTGAAGTCATAGATTGTAGAATCCTTGTTTTCAGCGGCAAGATCATTGACACAGATGGCAAAGTTTCAGTGCTCAGCAGAGATGTAACAGTTTTAAGGGGTTTAAGCACCTGGAGGACCTCTCACATCATCATCAGAGAGGGTTATGATGTCTTTGACATTTTTCTTTAGGGTCTTGTCGGTCAATGCAGAGTCTATAGCTGCCTGCTGCTCCAGATAACGGTGGAATTCCACCTTTTTGGGACATCATGTATGAGCTTATGAGTGTGCTTATGTTGTGCTTCTGTGGAAGTGGGAAACCACCTTCCTAATCCTCCCAAGGAGGCGGTGCATCCTATTGACTGAGATTCACTACATGTGCAAAGCACCCTATCTGTGGGCCCAGTCCTGCCTCATTCACTCATGCATTATCAGTTGTGACTGGGATATTAGTAGTGGGCCTCTTTATCTTCCATTCTCCACTGCTTGTGTCAGTACCTGCCTGTGTGACTTTGGTAGAGGGGGCGTGCCTGCAGCACCGGACTTCTCATCTCCCAGTCTGCTGTAGCTCACCGTTACCCTCGACGTCCACCCGTCTGTTGTGAGTGCGACAGAGGGTGCTACAGATAGAACTTTTTTTCTTCTCCTGCTCAACATTTGAATAGTTGAAAGGTGCCACTAAAGAAATAGAAGATGAGGCAGCTGAGGCAGCGTTCTAACAATAAGCCGGAGAGATTACGAGGAGTTGGCTCTGATATCTCTTGCCCATCCAAGGCCAAGAGAAAAACAACATATGATTTGAAGGAGGAAAAGCTGTTGAGAAAAGGGGAGATATGATTTGCAGCCATTGGCATTATCCTGCTCATGTCTTCCATGTGGAATCTGAGTCTGTGACTGCTCATAGCATGTGCTGGCCCTTGTGTGTGTGCGTGAGTAATTCACTGTTATGTCATGGACCTCCTCCACCCCAGTTACGTCACATCACCAAAGTAACCTCAGCCGCTGACTGTACCACCATCCACCTACAAGCAAGGTCTGTCTGTTAAAAGTGTGTTATGGGTGCAGAGCGAGCTTTATATGCGCACTCCCGCACTTCCACGAGGTAAAATGAATGGTTTCAACGAAGTCCCGTGGTTTTGAAGACAGCCATATAATGGCTGCAGATCCCCGTCAGGATGAGCCTCTGAAAAGAACATCAGTATCAGTTGAAGGGTACAATAAATGAAACCAGACATAAACAAGATTTAACACAGAATACGAGATCTTCTTGTCAAATCAGATTGTTACTAGTTACTTTAGGATATGCATATGAAACTTCCTTATTTGGTACTTGCATACGCGGCACACACACACATGCGGTTCAGATAGGCTAAAAGAGAACCAGGTGTAGCGATTAGCCCGATGGGAGGGGCTTAGGATTCTTATGCGGACCCCCAGATGATGGGAGGGTTAGTTGGTTCTTGTTTGGAGTGGGGGCCGTGGTAGGCGAAGAGGGAAAGCCATTTAGAGAAGAGAGAAATGGTGACTTTTTGATTTGTTTGTTTTTATTGTTTCTTCTTCTCTGCACTTCAGGAGACGCATAATGAATTTGCTCCACCTCTACCGGCGACTACGTCATCTTTTTGTGCTGTTCAGCAGGACTGAGGTTGCACCCCGTCACAGTGCTATTGCTTATATAGTATATCAACTTATTTTACTTTACTGATGCAGGCTTAAAGCTTACTTTTACCAAAGGGGTAATTTATTAAAGACGGCAGCCAAATTGAGTACATATAAAAGGGGTATGGAGGTTAAAGTTACCCTTTTATTTGACCTCTTTATAGTGTTTTCTAAGGCCTGTGCAAGTCAAAAAGTAGCTGTTATTATATCCCATATATACTCTGTAAGTATATCAATTGGAATATGCAAATTTTTGGGACTCACAATTTCTGTTACCTATATTTCTTGTAATTCTTTCTTGTCAATAAGAGCGTTTCTGCAGGATTATGTTGCTACAGTTTATACCCTTCTCTGTGATCAGTGTAATACATCCTACAATCCTGGGGTACACAAACACAACGACATGGGAACGAAGCAATGTACTGCTGTGAGTCCCCACTAAGCACCAGAAGCTCCCACATTCTGTACAAGGAAGGTTTCGTCAATGAGGTCTGGTGTGTTTGAAGACAGTGACGATCGATCCCTTTGTTTGTTACAGGCGCCACAGTACACACTTCGGCTTTTACACAAAATCATACAGCAAGATGAGCGAGCAAAACAAGGGACCAAGCAAATGGAACGTGATGGAAGCGAGTCCGATCAAGAAAGATATTGCATGCTGTCACGCACCAATCAGATGTCATCTCAACTCAGAGAGATAAGAGGTGGATTCCTCTCCCACTGGCATTGATTCACACATCCCAGATGAAGCACATAAGCTGCATATATCTTCACAGTTACAAGTGAAAAGTAAAGCAGATCTGAAATCATTTATACATACATGCAAGTCCATATTTAATGTTGTATATGGGTGTGTGCCTGCCTCTAAGTGCAAGGTACAACCTTGTCCCTAGAGGGAAAAAGACAGGCCACAAGCTCATGAAACACTGCTGTACCAAGGTGAATAGGAGAGCAACATGCCGAATACTCAGCTGGATATGTTCTGTTCAAATGGACTACAGGGATCTGTGGCCCAGAGCAGCGTCCTCTGATAAGCAATAGGCTCTGCGAGAATGTGTCTTTGGTAAACAGATGTTTATGCACGTCTCCAGCTTGGTTTGTGAAAGGGAAGAAGAGACTGAGGGGATCTGACAGGGTTGACAGTGTAATGAAGTCTGCTGGTTTGGTTCGGACAGTAGACGGTATTTAAGAAGTGGACCATTGACGTGTGGTGAGGCTCTCAGCTGGGGCCGGTCAGATTTACAAACGTATCAAACCAATAGAGCAGCTTAAATCACTATTCAATTGGTAGCTTGCAAATTGCCTAATGGTTGTTTTTAATATTTCTTTTCAGCATTCTTTACAAATGTGAGCCATCGCTCCACTGCCTCTCCCAGCTGCCCCATCAGAAGGCTGCTTGCTGAAACCTGGCAAAATATCTTGTGTTTCTGCATTTTAGAATAGTCGAGCTCAGCGCTATTTATAGACGCCCGGTGCGTGGTGGGAGTGAGGAGATGGGTCGGAGGTGGGGGCGCTTCAGGTCACCGTGACCCAGATGACTGAGCTGGAATGATCGGCCCGGCGGCGCTCAAAGTGCCGCCCCGCTAATGCGCCGTGACACAAGACGCATGTCTCCTCTGCCTTTTCTGCAGGGGCGTTCGGGAATGTCGATTCACTGTGGAACTAAAAAGTTCTTGCGTCACAGCCATCAGTCCGTTTGTGCATGAGGAACATGGGGCTTTTTAAGCCGTTACTTTTGCACATGAATGTTAGGTAACAAATATGTGGGATCTCTGAAACTGTTACATAAAACAAATTTCTGGAATGTGACATGATGCGTTCAGGATCTCCCCCCGGGATAGAGCGGCCTGCCACTAATGGTTTGTCTGGCTGGTTTGTTTGCCGTCCTTTGTTAAATCCATTCTAACCATTCATCCGTCTCTTTCTCTCTGTCCTTTTTTTTTACCCCCTTGAACTCTTTTAGGATATAACATTTCAAGCTCTGTGGGTGAGCAAGGGGAGAGATGGGAAAGCCGCCACCTCCTGCAGGAGGTCTACAACAACGAGTCAGATCCCTACACCGAGCTCACTAAGAACTGCACAGAACCAGGTAGGACGAGCGAGAGGCTATGCTCCGGTCTGCCTTCTTTCTCTTATTCCATTGGCTATGAAAAGGTCAGACGTTAAAGTCCTGTTCAACGGATTACAACACCCTCAAAACAACTATTTCTATATCAACTGTTTTCGTAAATTCCTGGCAAAACTTTTTTCAATCACTTTCACCACAAAGGGATGCAAGAAAACAAAGAATTATTAAGACATTGATTGACAAAGTTTCTAGGGGTTTATTTGGTCAGAATCCTGTATGATCATAGACTAAACGTGCGACTTTGCACCTCGTCCACACACACACTGAGACTCCCCTCTCTCTCTGTGTGTGTGTGTGTGTGTGTGTGTGTGTGTGATCCATGTGGGTTCCTGGGGCTTTACAAGGCTGACTTCCTGCCAAGCATTCTCCTGACCTCATTGTAAACACACCGCCTCAGTCTGCCTGCAGAGATCTGATCCCGCAGTCTGAATGAATATGACGGCGCATCGTTTATTGTCTGTTTCTGTTTAATTCCGCTTTGTCTGCTGAAACACTAATTATCTTCATGGGGAATATTCCTGCTTTCCTGCACTGGAAGAGGGGGCTCCGTATGCCTCCCTCACTCTCTCTCAGAACAAAAGATACTGCAGATTAGAGCCAAAGCAAATGGCAGCGTGGAGATTAGCGCGAGGGGACGCAGGACAGGCAGGTCCAACGTGGAGGAGGCTGACAGCCTCTGTAAGAGAGAAAGGCACTGGGGGGGAATAAGTGACGAGGGTCAGTCCTCCAGTGTTCACCATTTTGTAGAGGCTCTATTCAGGTTCTATTTTTAGTTGTGCTTAGTTCGCTTCACAGCCCCCCTTCAAACACACACACAACAATGGAGTTCACTCGATTACGCGGCAAATTCCCCCACCCAAAAATATAGCATGGCTCCTTTTGCTGCCAGCTCGCTCCAGCAGGGGTCATTGAGGCGATCTCTACGAGCCGGTACCTGGTGTTTGGGAACCACTGGTTTACTGATACTTGGCATTCAGAGGTACGCACAAGAGAACCTTTGTGAGAATTGGGCGAATGACGACATTAACCTTTAACCATGCTATTACGAACCCCATTGGCGACGCCACATAAGGTGAACAATAGATACTCATCATAGCCATTGTTACTAGCTGAGGAAGCTGCCGCTCCATCTTCCATTAGAAACGTTGTGCCTTACTTATGCAATAAGGTACTTACACTATTAGACAATTAAGTACAGCTTAACAGTTCTTGGGCGTTGTTACGGCAACCCTCATACAGTTACATTATTGAAGATAAAGTGCTGCCTTATACTTTTATAACACAGTTACAAGCGCCATTATAAATAGTAAAATCGAACGTGGTACTTTGAGTGTGCAGTGATATAACGCTCAATAACGCACACCGAGAATCACTCTCAACCAATCACAATATATTGTGTGCATTAGCAATTAAAGCAACTTACACTTATTTTCATTGTCAATCTGCCACTTTTTTGGTGTGAGCGGCAATAAACACGTTTTTTTTATTTTGTTTCATCATGATGAAGTAAATGTTAAAGGTTTATTGCAAAATAGCTTCAGAAAAACAGTAACCTTGTTATCTGTATTGAGTTGGGATTGTTGCCAGGCTGCTAGCAGTAGCAATGATGCTAACACCACCAATAATAAGCTACACGTTTGTGTTTTCCTGCAGTGATGAACCTCAGGATACAAAAGTATTAATTTGAGTATTCATCCGCTCGCAGACAAAATCCTCTTTTCATCCATTGGAGGCGCATCTGCATTCCTATGACGACGCCGGGTGTGTGAGTCAGATTTGCTTGTTGCTGAGACACTAAAGTAGAAGTGGACACGTGGACGGGTGACTCCCTCGTTGCTTTGTGGGTTCAAGTCCAGTGACACAGAGAAACGAGCATTAAACAGATCTCACAGGTGCTCGCTGTGTTTGATTGACAGGTGAGGCACAGTAACAAACAGCAGCAGCAATGACCTTTACACGCTGTACTGTATATAACTAATCGTTTGATTGGAGAAGTAGTCTGGAGTTAACTTCCGCTCGCAGACTCGACAAAATCCTCTTTTCATCCATTGGAGGCGCATCTGCGTTCCTATGACGACGCCGGGTGTGTAATATGTTGGATCATTGGCATTTAACAGACACACACCAAACGGACACAACGTGTGGGCTGCATTTTTGTGTAAGTGTGTTTTCCTTTGTTTTTGTCGTTCTCCATCCTTCACTAAGGTTGCACAACAACATGAACACACGTTCAGCTCCACCCAGTGGAGCGGGAAGAGATGATCATGTTTACACTTCTGTAAGCCTCGTCACAAAGGGTGTGTGTGTGTGTGTGTAGCAGCAATCACTTCTGTCTGTTGTGACTCATATATACTAATTTAATGAGCTTTGGAAGTCAGCAGTGATGGTGGTGCAGCAGGCTCGTGGTTACACTTTAGGTACCATTTCTTTCTATCATGTTATCTTTGTTAGACCCTCGTTCCACATTCTTTAGAAGGTTCTGCTTTTGGCTCTGTTTCTCTCTCTATGAAGAGAGAAGGCTTGTCTGTGATGCGTCATCTTTGGAGACACTTCAGCTTGTATCGATCCTCCCTGGGCATCACATTACACTATTCGCTTTAAGCCTCCTTCACAAGTTCTGGTTTAAAAGGCAGCTAACTGCTGCTTACTCTTTATTCAATAAGTAGACACGTTTTGTGGTATGTGGCAAAAATATACACATTTGATTGCCATATCGAATAAGAGTTGCAGAACTTAAATTTACGCTCCCTTGCTGATGAACCCTTCCTAATTTGGATACACAAATGCTAAAGAATCAATCGTTGGTCACCTGCAGATTGAAACAACATTGTTTGGCCCCATTCCTGCTACTGTCTTAAAAGAAGCTGTAGCATGTTGTGGATCCTGGAGACCTTTGTTCCCCAGATGTTCAATGCTTTGTAAATTCTTTCAAGAACAAGTGAGAAATGGCAGCAAAGCCTGATGAACGTACAGCTAATTATCTACTGTATCTACTGTGTGAGTATTTTCCATTACGGATTGTAGTTGAAGACAGTTTTTGCAGAATGTATGCAAAAACTGGATTCTGGGGGCGAACTGTACGAGACTGCTGTCCTGTTGGGGATGGATGATGATGGAGGCCTGGAGGGTTGACCTCTGTCACTTCATATTGCATCACTTCCTGTTAAGGAATCCCAACAGCACAAAAAATAATACAAGACGGGGAAAGGAGAATGTTATCAATGAGAGGTAAATTGGCAGATAATGGGCCGTTGCTATCACGTTGCTTTACCTTTCAGTCAAAGGAGTGCCTGGGGAAAAAATATACAAACATATTTTGGGGCTGTCAAATAGCGCATTAACGGCATCACTTCCCGGGAGTTTCCCGTTTTTTACCCCCACCTCCCGGTTTGTTATTTCTCCTGGGAAACGTCGTATATGCCCCCCCCCTCCCCGTCAACAACTCAGACCAGAAAGCGAGCGAGAAAAATGTTAGCACCTCTTCTATCCCTGGCACTTCTTTCGCACTCATTCGGGAACAGTGTGCAAATAGTGATTTCATCATGATTAATCCACTGAAAGTTCTGATTAACTTGATTAAAATGTTTAATCATTTGACAGACCTAATAAAGTATATATATATATGATGATCCAAATAAAAAAAGAAATCCCCTTAAATATTTATTATTTTGGAACCTTCTCCTGGAAACGGTACATAAATGTGTACTGGGTCTGTTTATGTTACAGTAGGTTGCACAGAGGAATGGGCTTCAAAAAAAAGGGAATAGCAGAGGAAAGGACCAAATAGTCACAACATTGAATAGGACTTGAAGCTAGTCAGACCTTAAAGTCATGTTTACATTGTTTCCTAGTGGGATTGATCAAGTTTTATTTTGTCACAGGCTTCTATACAGTCTGACTATCGGCCCCTCCTTGTGTGTGTGAATGTAGGTTTTAAGACCCTTCCCCATCGTGTTCACTGGGCAGAACCCACCCAACTCGACTGCTGTGTCTCTATGCAGCAGCAAGTCAAAGCATACGGTAATGTTGTAATGTTATGCACAGTCTGCCACTTCACACACACACAACCACTGACACATAGAGATTATGGTTTAAATGTCATATTACTCAGCAGAAATGGTGGAGCAGCTACACAGGAGGAGTCGTATTTCATCAGCGTCTGGTGTGTGTGTGTGTTACTGCAGTCTGCTTGCCTGCATTAAAACCAGGTCTGGAGCTGCGCCTTCTGCTGACCTGGGCTGTGCAGCACAGAGAGGGGTGACACTAAGCGAGCATGCAGGCGCAGCTGTGAATTAGTGTTTGTGCATTAGCCAGTACAGAACGTGCTTACGTTTCATGTTGCTTTGAAACCTCCTGTTGCCTGCAGGTTCCAGTGGCCTTTATTCTCAGACGTGAAATTACACCACAGCCGAGATTTAATACCTTCTCTGTGTCAAATATGGAAACATCCCTAATAGGGGTGTAACGATTTGTTTTAACAACAATTCGATTTGTATCACGATTCGTGCTTGTCGATACGATTCAAGGACGATATTGGTTCATTTAGAACGATACGAAACGATTCAGTGACTTGAAATCGATTTAGTAACTTTTTAGCCAAAAATTCAACCAGTGTGGCTGAATTTCCTAGATTCCTGTTGTTTCTTGTAATGGAATCAGGTATCAATTAATTATGAATATAAATAAACAAGTAAACAACAATGAATGGCAAATGCATTCACATTTTATTTGAATAAAGTGCAAACACTGCTGTAGCAGTGTAGCAGAGAAAAACCCTGTATTAGTGATATACACATAAAACACCCCTGCAATAATGGTTTCCCCCTACCAACCCTCTCTATTTCAACCCCGGTGGAACATCCCCTCGGCTTTGCCGTGAAACCTGGAAGTTGAATCGGGGGTCGGGACGGCGGTGGGTCGGCTCAGTCTGTGACAGCCTTTATCATTAAAAGTGCCAAGAGAAAACATCCATATAAAGTCTGACATGCTTAAATCCTATGGGTTATTTCCTAGTATCGATAGTCGATTCATTACATTTTAAAACGATGTTAGATCCATATATGTCGTCCATACAGCCAACTCGCCGAGCACAGATCAATGTAGTTGGATCGGAGGAATTAAAATCGATACATCAATGTAATAGCTGGATCGTTACATCCCTAAGAAAGACTTTACACCAGAACGATATCCGTCGGCAAAGTAAGTCCAAAACAACTAAACCAAATTAAGTCACAAATCGAATCACATGAAATAGAAATTGAGGCTTAATGTCTGTTGAATCTATAGTTGCTGATTGGAAGCCATTTTAAAAAGAATCATTTAGTGGTTGTGCTGTTGCATGCTGACTCCACGCAAAAAGGCCCATGCCTGGTTTCAACCTGGGACAGCACCCTGTCGCCCCCCTATTTAGTCCTCAGTAGAAAAATAGAATCAATGTTAATTGACTGTAGCTGAGTTTCAAGCAGAATCTCACTGGGAAGAAAAATATAAATGTCTGATTATGGAGCCCTGCAGGATTTTCTTTATTTTCCTTAATTGAATTTCAACCATTTCAGGTTTCGTCTAATGTTGCACTGTGTATCAGTACTAAAAAGGTATCGCGGTACCCGTAAGTCAGAACCAATACACTTTTGCATATTTTTTGTATCTTTACTTAATTAAAATAGGGTGCAATCAGAGTGCACTCACTGCTGCGAGCACAATGATCACATGGGAGTCTTATGCCCAACCCCATCTGCACTCATTCTTTGAAGCACTCTCCCGCTGACTCGGTGAGCGTGCAGTTCTGTCCCATTGTCAAATCGTTGAGTGTTTGCGGTTCTCAGGCAGACATTGAGATGTTTATGAACCCTTTGCGTAAATCCACATTGGATGCTAACTTACCCGCAAGTCATAATGTGACGGGAGAAATAGTGAAAACAGGTAAACCAAGAGGGCGTACAGACTGTCATTTCATAAAAGGATTAAATATGGAAAAAACAAACAAACATGAAATCAGACAATATCTATTCATGAAATAGATTTGTCAGGGTTTAGGGTCTTGCCGAAGTCCAGTACATTTCCGGGAAGAAGAAGGTTGTGCTGAGGTTGATTGTTCTATCTGGTGTGTTGGTGCTGGTCTAACTGGCTCACTGTGGTCGGTTGACTCCCGTTCTGTCCCCTAGCGTCTAGTCTACATACACACAAGACCGTTTTCCCACAGCTGGTGTCTATACACTGTCTTGTCCTAAACCTTTTGCCATCCTTAGTGTCACGATGACTCCTGTATTTTCATTCAATCTATTCAACCATTACCTGCTTGCCGTCTCCCTATATCTGTCTACGGGCCTTCTAGCTCCTTTCCCGCCGTAAAATTGTAATTCATCTACATGGATATATAAATATAGCGTATAGAATATATGTTGGAAAATATCACGCAGTGTTATACCTGTCAGTCGGTATGAGGTATCAAACCTGCCCACCCTGCCTTGATTAGCAACTGGCATTTATTTATCTGTGCATGCTACATCCAGGGATGGTAATCGAAGCATTAACGTTATTTGAATATTTTACATCTTTTATTGCAGAGTTTACAGTATGGACTCACTCTCCACAGGAACCAAGGGCTCTCCCAAAGCCAGATTAAATTGTGATTATACCAAATTCTTGATAGCTAACTGAAATTCTCCTTTAACTACGGGAACATATTACAGACAAATCAGATGCACTCGCAGCTCCCACAAGCAAACAAGCAGTAAAATGTATCTGTCTCTAGTAAAAAGTCTCTAGTAACTGTATCTGTGTTTTGGCGGTAAACTCGTTAGTACCATTCTACAGCTCCTGCTGGTCGGATTGGACACTCTTTCCCCTGCTGCCATAGTAACTAGTGAACTTTATGACCTTTCAAGTAGACTTCATGCGCAGTGTTTGTTCTTTTAGCAAAAAGGGAACACATCCTACCTCCACACAGCTACAGTCACAAGTCTCTCTCTCCAGCTGTGGGCATACCACAGGCTTGCGGCAGTACTTGAAGATCTCTTGTGCCGCTACGCATTCCTCAAGCGCCACAGGAGATGTTTACATTTCCACACTCTCCCGTTGGAGACAAAAGAGTAGGGCTGTAGTCAACCAAAGAAATGCTTAGTTGACTAAACCAGCGGCCCCCAACCACATTCCTAACCGGGCCATAGCCTACGACACAAGTAAAAAAAAATGCATGCAAACTAAATAAACGGCCCGCCGCCACTCCGTGCGTACCTGCGCAACCTCCGTGCGGACCTCCGAGTATACGCGGAGGTTCGTCAACCGCTTCCCCCCCCCCGGTCAGAATCCGAACAGTGTTCGGATCATCTCCAAGCGCCAGGCCCGAGCTGCTGTCGCTGCGCGTGGTCCCCGCGGACCCTAACGGACCTGATCCGGGAGGTGAGTGGAGCTCGCTCTTTAATAAATAAGCGACCTCTGAACAGCTCGCGGAAGACGTAACGGGCTCCGACGGCGAGAGGAAGTTCTTCGCCGCGGTTCCCGAGTGATCTACGCGGTGCGCTAAACTGTGGCGCTGTTACAAAACAGCCTAAATTAAAGCATTTAAAGTTGGGGATAAAACATAGGCTAATTATATTTAGAATACAGTAATATATAACTGCTTATCTCTGTGGATCGATACCGGACTCTACCCTCCAGCTGGGGGGCTTCCAGCTGCTCAGAGCGGACCGCGACACGGAGCTCTCCGGCAAGACGAAGGGTGGAGGAATCTGCTTCTAGTCTAACAGTGATCCAACAACACTGTTCTCCTGAGCTGGAATCATCATAAAGCAGCATCTCTGGCAGTATGCAAATATGTGACGTCATCACATTTTTTGAACAGATTTTTAGAACAGATCAGTGAACTTAAAAATTAAATTTTCAGCTGAGTATTATTCTAG
Organism: Apeltes quadracus; assembly: GCA_021346845.1. Lineage (NCBI taxonomy): Eukaryota > Metazoa > Chordata > Actinopteri > Perciformes > Gasterosteidae > Apeltes > Apeltes quadracus. The sequence continues at coordinate 15,649,573 of CM037922.1, read as the reverse complement.
CCCCCCATTTTGAATGAAAGATTCAAATTGCTTGACAAAAAATGATATCCTGAGAAAAGTGGAATTTAGGGGGTGTGCCTCAGAGTCCAATGCATTCTGCACTCGCCTGCGAGCGCCCTCGCATGGACAGAGACGTGTTACTGCAGCCCGTCCAGAACCCTGAAGTAACCAGAGATTGCCACATCTCTTCATATTAGAATTTCTCTGATCGCGCTAGATCCTAACGTGCAACAGGAAGCGGACCAAACCACTGTGAGGCAAGGGAGGGGGGACTCAAAATGTTTCGAAACTTAAAAAGCATTTTTGGGGGGTTGTATTGTTTTACTTCTTACACAGATATTCTAAGTATACATCATTATGTTATTTACAATACACACTATTGTTTTAATGATATTTCTCTCTCACACACACACACAGCGGACGGGGCAGAGAGCGATACCGTTTCTCTTCAGGAGACTTGTTTAAATTATGAGAAATGGTATGAGAGATTTGTCTCTAGTCACTTTTGACACAAAATTCGCCAGGAAGAGGATTTCGGACACATTCCTGACCTGAATAATTTGTCACACTGCGCATGCGTGAAATGCGTTAAAAAAATTGACGTAATTAACAACAAACATCTAATTAATGGCGTTAGTGCACTATTTGGAATACAAGGATTTTTGTGACAATTCATTTTTTCTGTTTTTTACTGTATTTGGTTAAATGTCATTGTATAAAAATAAGTTTAAATAAATACAAAACTTAGACATAATGATTTGTATACATTTTATTTCTGTGGTAAAAAGACTAAAATGGTAAGACTTGTGACTCGACTTGAGACTTGCCTCATTTTTGACGCACCTTGACTCGGGACTCGAGGGCAAAGACTTGAGACTTACTTGTGACTTGCATAACAATGACTTTATCCCACCTCTGCATCATCGAGTCCATCCTCTGCTCCTCCATCACTGTCTGGTTTGCTGCAGCCACAGCCAAGGACAAGGGCAGGCTGCAGCGCGTCATCCGCTCTGCAGAGAGGGTGATCAGCTGCAATCTGCAGTCTCTCCAGGACCCTGAAGCCTCGTCCCCTCTCAACCCGGACAAAACCTGTTTGTGGTCCTTCCATCTGGAGGAGGCTGAGGTCCATCAGGACCAAGACCTACTGCCACACAAACAGTTTCTCCTTTATTTATCTCCAATACAGCACAATGTTCATTTAGTAAACTATGGTCCATTCAGAGTGAAATAAAACGTGATTAACTGGTCTGTGCTGCTACCAGAAGAGCACACACAGCGTCTACACGTCACTCCTTTTCAGTCCATTCAGTGAAGAGAGCAATAGTGGCCGGAGTATAGAGGTGCAATACACGCACACCTACGCACGTGCACATGCAGACCCATGCCGGGTCTACAAAATGATGTCATGATTCCCAGCCTGTATTTGAAGCAACAGCATGTTAGACCAAAGAATAAAATGAACATTAAAGTAACTCGGTAAAGGTTGGTCCTCTGGGATTGGCACAGCCCAGTGGCGATTCTGGGAGGTGGCCGGGGCCACCCCTGGAAGCTCATTGGCCACCCCAGATCTGATAGGTAGTTGGTCAAGTTCGTCAACACAAGGAACAAGAGAAATGTTGTCAATCAATGATGACAGCTGAACAACTGATTTAGGGCCAGTTTTACATTTTTAACTAACACAGTAATGGTCGTACTGAGGCTGTGAGAGCTGATTTCTGTTCAGCGGACGTTTGTCCATGCAGGTCAGGTGACCCATGAGATGAGTGCGGCGTGCTGCAACTGCGGCTGGTCCGTGAAACACAACGACGGTCACAGTTTACAACAGCGGCCGATACAACAACGATAAAAACGCCGCAATCTGTCGATTAAGAGGTATGGTAATGTAATGTTTAGTTATATTGTTCCCTTTGAATGTGTAGGAAAACTTTTTAAGTAGCAGCTAAAAGTCGAACTACACTGCACTAGCTAGCTAGCTTAGCAGCCTGCAAACCAAGTTAAGCATTAAGCGTTAGCATTTTTTTTTTTTTATTATTCACCGCCATGAAATATGAAACGCTGTTTTCTGGACTGAAGACTGAGGGTGTTTGTTTGCAAATGTGTGTTCCATAGAGCTAACGGTGTGTGAAATACAGTGTGACAGTCTAGATTTAAGTAGCTACAACACTAGAACAAGCTGCAACTTATTTAAAGACTTTTTGCTCTCGGAGATAAAGGACTTTGTTTGTATCAATTAGCTCATCTTAACAGTTCACATATTTTTAGACGTTTAAATAGGCAGAGCAAATTGCATTTAAATGGCACAAATGCTTGAGATATTTTATGTGTTATTAAAAGTGAGTGGTAGTTATGTAAAAATAAACCTTTTGTAGATCCTATAAATATACATAATTGGGCACATTGTTGAGACCTCCTTTATTTTTATTTTAATTGAGTCAAAGCTGTTATTTAAGGGGTTCCAGAACCCCACAAACACCTGTATTTTGCACACTGATTCTAACCCAATTTGACAATGATCCTGCTTGCTAGTTATTGCTATTACTTCAAAGTGAATTGACTGACATTCCCCACATGGTTAGCGTCTAATGGTCTCGTTTTTGTGTTGTAAAGGGTTGCTTGGTTTATGTTACAACTGTTTATGTACAATTAATCACAAGTTACATTATGAAGACGCACCTTAACCCTCAAGTTATATTTGGCCCGGTGGCATTGCATTGGACTTTAAGTCTGGTCTTGCGGTCTTATGGCCCGATGTGAAAGCATTTTGTAGCAGCAGAATGAGCAAAAGCAATAACTAGCTACCTCTGTTGCACTTTGTTACTATTATTAGAATCCTCTATTTTTCATGAGAGTTTAAAGGTTTACATAACATTATTTCGTAGTATATACTTTGTTTGGAGTTAAGATTTGTTTGTTTTTTGTTACAATTGTTTATGTACATGTAACGGGTTGTGTATAGGTTCTGTTAAATTGCTGCTTAAATGGGAACAGTGCCGTCTACCATGGCCACCCCACACTAGCTTTGTGTCCCATCTTGGCCACCCCAGTAAAAATGTTCTGGATACGCCACTGGCACAGCCTAATGGGTGGGTTTTGTGTTAGCGGGACGTGTCAAAAGGACACATGTAATCTCCATGTTGCTTAGAAGGACAATTGTGCTGCAGATATCATGGTATGAACTCCTTGTGCAGAGCATCATAGGAAGTTCACAGAACAGATCAACTAAATAGCAGCTGCTATTTATAACAGTGTCATAGTCACAACTGATGGACCAAGAGTTTGACGGAGAAGTCATAATTATGGAAAGCATATTTAATTTTTTATCAATTGATTTTGGTAAATGCCAAAGAAAAAGCTTTCACTACAGACCTAGCCTGGCTCAGAACAGCTGAAGCAGAATCACATACTGAATCATACATGAAACCAAGGTTTCTAAAACCTTGCCAACACTCTCCCCGGAATTGATTACGTGTGCAGTAACAGCTTGTGAACTGTGTACGCCTACATCCCAAACCATTTGTGTTGCCAACACAATTGTCGTATCATCACCGTACCTCTCTTGCACATTTCGTACTGGGTCTCTGTGTCCTGTCTCTTGGGCTGTGAGCGGCAGAGGGAGGCCAGGCTCAGCTGAACTGCAGGGCGTTATTATCAGCTAGGACGCATTTCCTAAATACCTCATGCTGATTGGCAGATTGCCAAAATAACAATATAAAAATTATTTTTCAAACCCCAAGAAACGAGTCCTGCCTAACATCACTTTGGGAGAGTGGAAGGAACGTTACAATGTCCAAAACTATAAACTATAAAGTAATAAGTAAAAGTAAAATATTTAGCATTTGTTGTGGTTAACTGCTTCGGATTGGTTGAAATGACAACAGTAAATAGTCTGCTCGTGCTTGAACTTCGAGGGACAACTTCATCACCAACACACACACAATTTTTATGATAATAAAATATAGTGCGGCTCATACAGACAAGTAGTGGCAAAACCTGAGAGAGAGAGCGAGAATGACTCAGCTCAGAACTGTCAGACGGAGTAAGGGACCTAGGCAATGGCATCGAGGAGCTGGATCACCGCACCTACGTCCATCCAGAGCGAGCTGGCCTGCACGTTCAGACACTACTGGCTCACCCCGGGTGTCTTCAGGGAGAGAGAGAGATGCTGTGGGCAGCCTGGCCACCAGTCCAGTTTTTTTGTGTGTCTATAATGTCAGATGCGGGCAGACGAGCTCCCGTTAACAGCGTAGCGGGTCCTGGTATCTGTGAGCTGGGGGTTATTGCACGAAACCAGAATAACGGATTAAGCTGGGTTTATTCAAGTTATCCTGGAGGAATTTAGCTTTGACTTGGTTGCACAAAAGCAGATTGAATTAAATCAAGCTGAGTAACCATGGCGATTTGCGCCAGAGCAGGCTATGATTAATCCTGGAGTCTCATGTGTTAAGTCAGCTGCTGCTCTGAGTTGAGGGCGATATATAAAGTCCATTCACCTGTGTTCCTTCATGCACCTCGATTCTCATTTCTGAAACCAGTTTTGGATAAAGCAGCACTGCTATTGAGACGTTCGTTCAGAGGGTGTTTGGGGACAGATCAGACCAGCGTGAAGCCATGTTCACCATCCCACACATGGTCTGTATGGCACTGCACTTTGTTGCAATTGGCATGCACTATTTGTGCGTATTTGTGCCAGATGGTCAGCGCCGCCCCTCCCTATGATTTAAACAGTCTGGTCTGCTTTTGATCAAAGTGTAACAATCAGTGTGGACCCAAAATGCATGACACCAGACTTCAGACCTTTCAGACCCTTTATTATAAGTCTCGGACAACAAGCAGAATATCAACGGGACGGAAGGGCAGGGGCCTGTACCATGAAGCTGGTTTAGGTGGCTAGCCAGCTAAGTTTCAGCTTACTTTCCACCAACCTTGGGTTTTCGGTACCATGAAAGTGGCTCGGCTTCAATCGGTATTCGTTGCCATGGTAACTTGCGCTGCACGGCTTCACCTTTTCTTCCAAATCCTGTGGACATCTCAGCGCAGATTGTTATAAGAGCACTTCGTAGAGTTTTTAGGGACAAAATCCCCTTGACTTCCTGATACTTCCTTGTATGTAAGATGCCGATACTCCGCGGAAGGAATAACTTATCTTTGCGAACTCGTTGAGCCGCAAATAACAAATGTGACTCGTCGAAGCCGCACTTACTGTACCGCAAATTGTTTGAATTATATTTTTATATATATTTTCTAACTTACGCATTAACGCTATCAGCAATGTACCTCTAATATTGTTCTCTTGCTTTGGCAGCAGAGACGGTGTTGCTGCGTGCTTGAAAAACATTTTTACATTCTTCATATTTCTGAAGAATAATTTCTTGCTCCTCCGCGGAAAAATATATTTCTCTCTCTCCATATCGAACGTGATTGGTTGTTCGGTGCCGACGTCACTCTTTTATGTGCACGCGCGCGAGGCGTAATCAGAGTTTGAGGATCAAAACCTGGGTTGATAAACTCAGTTGATAAGCGGCGTCATGGTACCAATAAAGCCTGATTGGTTTGGTTTTGTCGATTCTGAACCAATTCTGGAACCCTGGAGTTTGTTGAACCAGCTTCATGGTACAGGCCCCAGGTCGGTTCACGGGGGTTCGGGCTTGTGGGGTAAACAGTAGTGATGTTACCTCCGACCCTCCTGTGTTGAAATATAAACCACTGCAAGGTGAAGCAAATGTATCGGTGCTTGTTTTGGACGACCGCGTCGATTTGATTCAAATGGGCACGAATCAGGGTTCGGGCTTGTCTGTTTGATACATGGAGTGACACAAACATGTGTACCCACATCTATTTGTTTCAGCACGTAATCTTCTGAGCATTCCTGCCTCATCCGGGCCGTGTGAGCGAGTTTTTTGTACCTCAGGGGAAATAGTATCCACAAAAAGAAACCGACTCAACCCCGATACTGTGGAGAAAATTGTGTTTCTCAATAAAAAAAAAAAACAATAATTTCATGCCCCATCCTATGTGTCCACAAGCACCTCAATATCCTGCATTAACAAACCTGCACAATCACTGCCCCACTGACCTTTCCTCTGTAAATCACTTCCCACATTCCAGATTCAGACAATTCACATAGGAGTGCGGTACATGCAGTAGGAAGCACTTGCTGGTATTTTAAATTATATTGCTTACACACACACACACACACACGTTTTATTCATATTATTATTAGGAATCCATGTATTTATTGGTTCAACTTTTCATAATCATGTTCAACCCACAAAGACTGGGCCAAAATATGCTGGTAGGCTATTCGAAAAATATGCACTACAAGTTTTCAACAGCAGAGGTCATCAGAGTTTGCGATGCATTGAATGAATGAACCTTTTTCCGATACAATTGGCTGGAAAGCTTCACTGGTTCAGAAAGCTTCACTTTGCCATCACTAGTAAACAGGGACAGGCAGGGTTGGCAACAGCAGGCAGAATCTCCAAGGGATGGAAGGGCAGGTCAGTTCACGGAGGTTCGGGCTCGTGGGGTAAACAGGGACAGGCAGGGTCTGTAGCAGGAAATCCGTCGGGGAGAAAACCGGTGGAGAGTCTGACATGGAACGAAAGAACAACCTGGCAGTGAAAGAGTGAGTGAGTGAGTGGGGCTTAAATACTGAGGGCTGTGAGTAGGGTGACAGGTGTGTGTGGTTGGGCTGATGGGGTGAATGTGCCAAGCAGGTGAACTGAATGAACTGACTAGGTGGCGTGAGGAGGGTATGGATCAGAACTGTGACACAAAGTGGGCACTATCTGATTGACACCTCTGGTGTACCACTTTCCTATCAAGTAGATATTTCTGAATCCTTCCGCATTTGGTCTATTTAAGAAAGCTGTGGATGCGCACTGATCCCAGCTATGTACTTACTAACAAAGTTGTAGACTGTTTTAGTTGCTTTTAATGATTGTTTTATGTGTTGGTTTTATTGCTGGATCTGATTGTATGTGCTAAATGTGCTGAATTACTGTAAAGTGTATTGTAAAGCTCTATATAAATACAATTTTGCCTTAAAGTGAGCATAGGCAATTAGATATAAGATACTCTGGAAATTTGCCCTAATTTCAAACCCTTATTCACAATATCTTAACAATGAAATATTCATACAGAACACGATTGGAAAAGGGGGGGAGGGGGGCAGCACCATACAGGCTTCACCCCAGCTGAGGAATTGGCCCTTGTTTTAATCCAAAGAAGGCCTGTGATGGACGGGGTTTAGGGTGCCGCTACTGACTCTGTTCCACCTGCACAAACTGCCCTCTTCATACATGGTACATCTTACTGCACATTAAACACAATCACCCATTTATAAAGCATACATGGAAATCCTCTTTGGTGTAATTTGGCAAATAGTGCCTTTATTTACAGCATATAAAAACATGCTGCTTGCAAAAAATCTGTTATGGTGCGAGCATGGCTTCGCACTGGTCCAATCTGTCCCCAAAACCCTCTGATATCTGAAAGCACGTCTCAATATCAGTGCTTCTTCATCCAACACGTGGTTCACAAATGGGCATCACTCCTCACTGGGCAAGAGAGACTACTAACCCCCTGTCGGTTCACCCGCTATGAGTCCGTGAAATATTGTCTGACATGGAAACGGTCCGTGAAGCATTAAAGGTTGTGGACCACTGAGCTGAACAACTGCAATAGTAGATTTTAAAATCAAACTGGTGACAGCAATAGTGACAAGTGACATGGGGTCATAACTAAGAGCAGTTTATCTTCAAAAAGATTGAAGCAGTGTTGCCAACTTAGTTGCTATATTTAGCGACTTTTCAGACCCCTCCAGCGACACATTTTTCAAAAAGCGACTAGCAACAAATTTAGCTACTTTTCCTGACCTTATTGGCAACTTTGGGTGACGTGAAAAGAACGTATCGTTCCAACACTTCTTCTCAACGAGCAGCGGATACTGTCGTGAACCTCACCCCCTTCCCAAAGCACTGACAAGCGGCCGAGTACTCGCGCAGCTGCAGTCAGTGCAGGAGATGTTTACTGCTCCACGTCGAGACTGCAAATCAATCGCGCATGCGCGAATGTAAATGGAATGTGTTCTTTGCCTAAAATAAATCACTAACCCAAAAATAAAAAGCCTTCTTGGTCCGACTCAAAAAATATTGAATGGGTTGTTCTTCCAAGCATTGTATACATCATACGGCTACATTACATAGGACAGCCTTCTGGCAGGTTCTGCCTTTGCAAGAGCCTTAACAAGGATTGACTGAATGTCAAATTGCAGGACATTTTGGAGCTTTAAAGATCTATGTCAGGAATCAGGAAGTTTGAAAGCACGACAATCCTGTACAAACCTTTACATTTGATCAACATACTTTAGAGCTGCTAAATGGAGAGTGCAACAAACACAACATAAGGGAATACATTGGACAAAATAGTATACATGTTATTGTCTTTGGGACAAGCACTCTATTGATTTTACTATGCTGTATAAATCATGAGTCCCAAGTCAGCACGGGTCATAATCTGATTTGTTGCAGCCCACGTTCGCTGGCTCGCTGAATAAATGCCAGCATTACTATGTAACCTTTTAGCCGGGAGGACACACACACTTTGAGATGAGAACGCTGGTGTTTTTTTGTCCTGTTGCAGAGGATAGAGAAAGAGGGAGACTATTTGCGGGCCAAGCTTGTCACACCGGTGCACCCTTTGTTGTGCAGAGGAGGGTGATGGATTGGGAATGTGGCCCACCAGGAGCCCTGTGAAACCAGCCAACGTCCATACCTGCAAACTCATAAGGGTCAATAAAGTGACAAAATAAACCAGACGGGGGCCGGGCTGCCCGGGGGGGGTGCGGACCTCCAGGCATCCAGCTGCAGCCCCGCAGACTCACCTCCGGCTAGCCACTAGTGGATGGACAGCATCGTCATTCACTTTTCAAATTTGACGCGCCATGCAGATGTTTAGATGTCAATAAACTGTCGAATGATTTATAGGTCATGTCAGAATTCAAATCGTCTTAACATATACTTTTTTTTGTTTTTGTTACCACACTATTTTTTTACAATCCATCTAACACACGCAGCTTTTCACCTACGTTGTTCAATTCCTTTTTTTTGGAAAGTTATTAATTGGATTTTTGTAAACTCATGAATTATAATCTATCTATCCAGGACGGTAGGTGGCGGCATGCACCGTAAACGTTTGAAGTCCGCCGCTAAATTAGAGGAGAAGAGGAAGCCGAGAGACTCATTGGACGCCTTCGATGCTACATAACTAACCGCTAAGCTAAACCTTAAGTCACAAAATCTAGGCTGATCTAGGCTGAATTTAAGTCACAAAAAATAGAATGCTGTCCATCCAGCGCTGAAAACGGAAATTAGCGGCGAAACGGAAATGACGTAGACTGTCTATCCACTGGTGTCCAGCCGGAGGCGAGTCTGCGGGGCTTCAGCTGGATGCTATTGGATAAACTTGCGTGTCCATAATGTGCAACGCGCATAAAGCCAGCTGGCACACTCTGTGCGCAACACTAATTAAAAAAAAACTTTGGATCTACACGATTCACGTAAATGACCTATTTTGAGTTGAAAACGGCGAATTTCGCCAAAAGTTGACTAGTTCGCAGGTATGAAAGCCCCGTCTTCATTTGTCATGGATCCTTGATATGAAGCCATTGAGTGACAAGCACTCTCAACGCTAGATGACACAGATCTCCTCCTAAACTGGTAGGTGATCCTACCGGATCACCTACAAAATCCTGGTCCTCACCTACAAAGCCGTCCACCACCTGGCCCCCTCATACCTCATCAACCTCCTTTCCCCGTACCAACCCTCACGGCCCCTCAGCCGGTCTCCTCTGTACCAAAAAGTCCAAACTCCGCAGTTTTGGGGACAGAGCATTTTCCAGAGCAGCTCCCAGGCTCTGGAACTCCCTCCCCCAAGAGATCTGCAACTCTGAGTCCCTCACCGTCTTCCAGTCTCGCCTCAAGACCCATCTCTTCATCTCTGCCCATCCCTAGCCCCACGACCTCCTCCCTCCTCATCTGTGCTAAATCCTGTTTTGTTTTGTATGTTTTTTGTTTTCCTTGTTTGGTTCTGTTTTTATAATTTATCCTGCCCTGTAAAGCGGCTTTGAGTATTTGAAAAGCGCTATATAAGAATAATGTATTATTATTATTATTATTAATAAACCACTTGAGTCTTTTTTCCACATCACTTTCTAAGTCTACCCCACTACTTCACCGAGGGAAATATTGTTTATTTGACTTCACTAAACAGAGATTATATATGTATATGTCCCATCGCTTCCTCTTTGGTATTCCTCTTAATCAGGATGTAGAATTTACAGTATTCAATTAATAGAAATAGGAATCCATTTACTGGTTAGCTCCATTGACATATATATAAAGCTTCGACATCTCTGACACAGTTCTTCTTGGCCGCTGGTGTTTTAGAGGGCAAAGAAGAATTCTTCACCTGGCGCCTCCTTAAAAAGGAGCTAGCCTAACTAACTAAGCCTAGCTAGTTAACCGCCGACATGATGGCTAACGTTAGCGCATGGGAAAAGCCACTGTAAAGTACTGCCAAGCCACCGACATGATGTGCTAACATTAGCTAACGGTACCTTTACCCAACGGTAAAGAGTATCAATCCGCTTGTTAAGTTGGACTTCCGGGTCCAAGGGCTCCGCTCGTCCACATCTAATAATACTGGCGGAACCTGTTAATTTATTGACGATCACGTCCTACTTTAGTGATGCACCCTTGGTGGTCAAAAAGGGTTTAAATTCTTTTAACTCCCAACATAGTGGTTAGTGTAGCGCATCATCCAGGTGGCATAATTAAGGGTGAGTTAGCTGTAAGGTTAAGCTAGCTATTTGACATAATGTGCCATTCCTTGTTCTGGATGAGGTATTTCAAAATAATTTTTACAGGACTTCTATGACTGTAAACATAACTAAACAAAACTTTTTAGTAGTATGATCTGACACAGCCCCGGGCTAGCAACAGTACAGAAGTATTGTTATGATAAACAGCGCTGGCAGCAATGTAGTTTGTGATTGTGTAAAGATGGCTAATATCTATGAAAACAGCCACTTGAAACAACTGAGTGCCTTAGCAGTAGAGCACAGTTTGATCCTCGGCTCGGCTAATCCATGTCCTCCTGGCTATGAATATTAGTTACTGATGAACAGCTGTCAGTGTGTATGGTAGCTGCGGTCACCATTGAGTGAATACGTGAAACCTACGTACGTTAACGTACCGGAACATTACAAAACCTTCCTGGAAAAAACAACGCCGAACCACAAACTAACCTTCAGGCAACGTTTGGGAACCAAACGCTAACGTTTAACCAAAAACTAACGTTCTGGGGACCTTAAATTGTTAGCTGGGTTAGCCCATAGCATTGGCGTTATCAACTGCAGCCATTTCTCTTATCTTTCTCGTCACAGGGAAAGCGATAGAATGACAGTTGAATGTCACTTTTTTTTTCTCAGATCTATTTAAACAACACGGGACACAGTATTGCAGCATGTTAAAACTCGGGCGAAAACGGTAAGTAGGTAGAGAGGACCCGGACTTTGGACCCGGAAACAGTATTATCGGGGGTGGTTACGTCACGACTTAACAAGCGGATTGTGATGAGTACTGATTTATGCCTGCAGGTGGCAGTAAGGTGTTGTATAAGATGAAGTGCATTTCCTAGACCAGAGGAAAAGGTACTTTCCTGACCTGAATAATTTGCGCACACTGCGCATGAGTGAAATGCGTTAGAAAAATTGACGTAATTAACGACAAACATTTAATTAACGCCGTTGACGCGCTAGTTTTGACAGCCCTAATATATATGTTTATATATATATATAAATATATAATAAAACAGCCAGAGAAATATGTATACATATTTGTGAAATATGGTCAATTAAATAGTTTTTATACACAAAAAGGTCCTGATTCCAGTTTCACAAAATGTGAGGATGGCTGCCTTTCCGTTTGATAATAAGCTTTTTACTCACTGTAAGGCATCAGTAATGATGTTAAGGTTTAAACTGTTGAGGTGTTGCTTTGGGCTCTGGGTAATTGTAATTGTGATGATATTTCTCAGCATTTTCACTATTGTGTTGTGGGGGGACATCTTTCTACTTGTAATACTTTGAGGACATTTACTCATAACTTGGTATATTTATGTATTAGCATCTTTAAGAATGTAAACAATCTGAATACTTTAATACTGTGGGAAAATACCCCTCAGGTTGCTAAAGTATTTTTCTGTTCCCTGGCTGTGAAAACATAGAGCGAATGTGTTGTGTGTGGGTTCGGGTTTTACAAATAATGATGTGTTTTCCTTCGAATTTAACCAGGAGACCAATTAAAAAACACTTCAAATTTGTTATAACAATTACAACTATTTCATTTGGTAAAAAGGAATATAAAAATCATCAAGCGGGCCACACATTTCTGGGAAGTACCAATCGTTATTTCTCTGGTCACCGGGAGTAAATTCTATCAACTATCAACAATTTAATTAACATGAATTCCTTTAACTTTGTTTGCATTGTTAAGTTGTTCTCTTTGATCAGTAACAAGCCATGAACACAACTTTGACATACTGTGATTGCAACGATGCTTGAACGCACCGAAGACCAAAAGGCTGAAGAACTGCTCCCGCAGCTTTCACGTGACACCTCAGAACATCTTTCTCTGGCATTACGACAATACTGACCTTTTTAAACCTTATGAAATGCACTAAAAGTAACTTGGCTTTTTTGGGAGACATGACGTTTTGTGGATCGTTCCATCCTTGTGAAAGCACTGACTCAGGGGCACCCAAAATGTCGTTACACAAAACTTCCACTTGGCCTCAAGGATGATGTCACTGTGACATTACCAAACACCTTTTTATGGTAACTCATACATTCATATGCTCATTAGGAACATTTTTCTGGCTGTTTGATTAAACTATCAGTTGATGACATTTTGGAAAAACAAGGGTGTAAAGTGTGATGTGACTGGTTTAGGGAATCATACAACTGCAAGGCAATTATTCTAATTGACCCTATGCAAGCGGTTGTAGATCACATATATGTAGTGATAACAGCCATGTGAAAACATGACTCCTTAGAAAACTGCTCCCACATATTTTCTAGACATAATACTGGAAACAAGGTAGAAAAGTGATGATCTTACAAACAGCTGGCACAGGGAAGCAGGATTGTTCCCTCTATACGCTGCATGTGTGTATATGTGTGTTTATCTCTCCATCACAACAGTGTTTGTCATACACAGAAGAAAGGCCATCAAGAGCTCACAGGCCTCCTCAGATCCCTTTAATGATGGATAGGATTTGGAGGATTCTCTCTCTATTGGACCAGAACACCTCTTATGTAATGCTTGTGTGTTATGTAAGGGTTGGGGGGTGGTCAACTATTTTCCCTCCGCCCGTGGAGTGCAGAGCCCTCCGTCACAGCTCAGGTCAATCCTCACTGATCTCTCACAGCTCGGGAAATTGACAACCAATAGTGTGTGTGTTGCTGAAGCTGTGCCTCACATTCTTGTATCATTTAATGGACCCTCTGAATCCCAGAGGGCATGTAGAGAGTGAGGGTTTCATTAGTTCAGGGCACTCACTAAAACTTGATTACTAAGTGTTAAATTCAAACAAACCTTTTGGCATGGCTTCAAACCACTTGAGGTAAGTGTCTTTTGCTTTGTCATAATTTGAATAAAGCAACCCTGTAATATATTAAACTCTCCAGGACTGAACATTGTAAAGCAGCTGAATGTCTGTGTTTAACTCAAGGGTGCCCCAAATGAACACAAACACTCGCAACTGTTCACTACAGACACATATTGTTAACTAAAAACCAAACGAATATATTAAAAAGGTCAGAGTCTGGGCTACAAAGCCATGAAACCCGTTTGAACGTGCTGAGAACATAACGAGAGCATTGGACAAAAATGTGAAAAGAAATATGTAAATATCACTCGCAAAAAATTCCACCACACTGACTATTTTACCGATTATTTCATCGAGCTACCAACAAAACCGGGATAGCTAACAGCTAGCCAAGAACACACAGATCACGGCAATATGGGTTTCATATTCCTCAGTCAAACCTTTGCCAAGATAAGTCCAAACAAGCATCAGCCACAGAAATCTCAACTTCAATCCAAATTTTTACTTACCTTTGTTGTTTTTATGCAAAACAGATGATTAATCCCGTTTTTTATTCGATGCTAGACGCTAATCGCTAACCGGATATGCTATTTCACCCCGGAAGCAGTTTTTACACGTCTCGGGTGACGTATGTAGTTTTCTTAGGGTGAGATTTGTGACGGCCAGTTAGACTCGCAACCTGCACATGGCTGCGTCTTATTGGCTAGAAGAGCTGCCAGTCTCCTTTAGCGGCGTTTACCTCAATTCTATTGCCTCTGGCAATTAAATGAGGTGTCAATCATCGAAATCGAGCCAGGATTGGCTGAGATGTGCCTTCAAGAAAAACTTGCTGGTTTTAAAGGCTCGGCTGACCACTCTTTACTAAAGTGCCTCTAGATTTGTTTTGCTTCACTCAATTAAATAAAAAACTTTGCACAGTTACTGTATACAACCTGAGCTTTGAAATTGATGAGTTTCTAGTCTTGGTTCTCAATGTTTTATATTGCATTTTTTTTCCAGGCGGACTTTGAAAATAAAAAAAAAAAACAGTTCATTTATTTATTAATTTGTGACATGTACACAGATATTTCACATCCTACCACTAATATAGGTTCCCCTTTATCCTACAGAAAATAAATTGTCCAAAATAGATTAAGTATTTACAAAGTTATTCACATTTTTAATATGGGCATGCCATTTTCGGAGCAGAGGCCATAAAAGAGACTAGAGTTAAAAGGGAACAGAAGACCCTTTATAATGAAATAACCCAGGTTGTGAGCAAATGCCTGCACAAACCAAAGCAAAACACACACACACACGTGATTCGGGAGTAGAACAAGAAAGTGTTTGGTCAGGGAGTGAGATTAACCTCGTTCTTCCATCCAAACATTCAATAAACTAGCTGTCACATCCGTGCAGCACCGAGGTACACCGAGCTCCATGGCTGATCATCTAAAGTGAAACGTAAAACGCCTGTCAATTATAGAAGATACGTGGAATGCATGACTTCTTGAGCATGCCCCTGTGAGAGGTTCTTGACTGATGTCTATTTATGTGGCCAATTGTCAAAGAAGTACTGACACTCACAACGTGTTTCATTGGCTGGAGGTCCTGGGTCTTCCTCTCCTTGATTGGCTGCAGTACATGGAAAAATGTGTATACCTGCTATTGGCTCATTTGGCACCTGTGCCCCCCCTGCAGAGTCCTCAGACGAGGGCGGCTTGAAATGGGCCTGGTCTTCACTGCTAAACTGAAGAGCACAATTGGATGTTTTTTACCTTGTCTGATGCTAATGATGTATGAGCCATTCAGTTTGAAGAAGTCCTCATGCTTGACCACCTTCACAGCGGATGGACTGATTCTGGCAGTCCGGGATATGATGATGTAGTATTACAGGGGACATTTTCTGTAACTGTTTTGCGTTCAATAGAGAAGACTTTCACCGCATTTGTACTGTGGGTTCTGATAACTGCAGTTAGTGATGGGACAAATTAACTGAGGCATCTCGAGTAAAAGTGGGCGTGTCAAATGAAGCCCCGCTTCGAGGCGTGCATCGCTTCCGGAAAATGACGTAACCGATGACAAACGAGGCCTCGGTTTAGACAGATCATGTCATTGGTTTGTTCACCGTATCACTTCCGAAAATGCTTCAAACCTCGAGGCACGCTGTGGGTGTTGTAGGCAGGGTGTGATTTGACAAAAAAGCAGAGGGGGGGATGTTTTTTTTAAATTATTCATAGACAAGAACATGTGACTTTTAGCTTGCATAACTAGGGAGAAGAACGCAAAGGGTAGACAAGACCTTTTTCGGGTCCGTGGATTACTCCCCATCACAACATGACAAAACTTTGAATGTTAATTTAGTTGTTTTATTATTGGGTCCTGTAAAGTAAGACGATATGCTCAGTGCCGGCGCTCCGCACACGCACTGCGCGTAGGGAACCAAATGCCTGGGGGGGCACCAAAAAATCTGGGACGTCACAGTAGGCTACTAGTATAAACAACAAATAAAATATGTCTAAAGCATGTTAATATGCAAAACTAAGACAAAAGTAATAGGCCATCACTCACAGTAATGCAGCTCCGCGCTGCTCAATTAAAGTTTCCCCCGATGGGATTTAAAGTCCAACTGGCTTGATGCTTACTTTTACGCACACGGACGGTTTGGCTACGAGGAGGAAGCAGACGCGCGCACAAAGAGGGGAAACCGATCCGCGTCACGAGCACACGTGCACCCCTGCGAAGTTATCCCGCACTAAAATGTTCCAATGTGTTTGTGTTGGATGACGTTCAGAAATATGCGCCGACTGCCAGAAGGCTACTGAACAGCTACTCTGATGTATTGACACTGAAGAAGTTCGATTTCAAGAGTTTAAATAGTCGAGCAGTTAAGTTGCATTCATCGCTATCAAGGGGGGGAAATCCTTGTCTCCCACGGAGATAAAAAATAACCAGAGGGGGGGAATCCCCACCATCCCCACATGATTTATTCATGTGATGGTGTATGTATATATTAAGCGTGATTTTACTACAAAGCACTGTAGGAGCATTAACATTCCTGCCAGTTCCATTTTTATTTGTTTTGCCACAAATCCCTTTTCACAAAGATGGAGCCAGCAAGAAAGAGGAAGTCCTCACCTGTATGGGAGTTTTTTATTTGTCTGATCATAATATGGTTTGTATGTGTAATAATATACATAATATAGTGAATATTGTATACTCGCTATACATTGAACTATCAGTGGTGGCAGATGCCGCTATTGAAGTGGATCGTTACTTGGCAGAGATGAATATTTCAAGGGATGAGGATCCACTCGTATATTGGCATGGACATAAAGCCATGTATCCTTACCTTTACAAACTGGCAGTAACCTGGTTATGTTCACCAGCATCTTCAGTGCCATGTGAGAGGGTTTTTTTGAAGGCTGGAGAAGTGTTGTCCAAAAGAAGGAACCGCCTGAATCCAAAAACATTGGAAAAACTAGTGTTTTTGAATAAAATTACAAACTCTTGAAATGTTGTCATGTTGTATTTTATTAAGAACACAGCTCCATGTCTGTGTTGTTGTCCAGATACTTACACATGATCACACTATAGAAATAGCCATGGTTTATTGTTTCTGCACACATAAGTAAATCATACATTTCAGCTCAAGTCGTGGTACAATGGCATTGACTGTAATTTAGTTTGTCCAGCAGATGGCAGTATTCACTGTTTCATTGAGGCCTCGGTGAGCGAACCTTTTGGTGAAGCTATCGGCTGGAAAGCCTCAGTGATTCACAGGGCTTCATTTGCCCATCACTAACTGCTGTCACACTCTGGATGGTTGATCATACCTTCAAACAGCGATAATGGAGGTGTGCAGTTACCTAGTTTTTTATGTCGCCCTTCAAATGTAGCAGTACGAAGCGTCGAAGACGTTAAAGTCATGTACCTGCAGTTAGGCCTGTGGCAATATGCGATAAATTGACTCTGAAATTGCGTGCCATAATTTTTGGTTGATCGCGCTGCCTTTGTGCTGTTTCCTTTTGGAAAGCGGGGGCGGGGCTTAAGCAGCGCACGCAAAGATACAGAGCGTCACGCAGCGTGAAGAGAAGCAGTGAACCCACCGGGTTGTAAAGGGTTGAGCTCCATAACATCTACAGCCGAAACGTTCAGCTTCCGTTTGGGGACATTTTGGCTTTAAGCTGAATGAGAGAGGAGAGCCAATCGACGTGAACGAGCCGGTGCGTCGACAGGCAACACAACTAAGCTCAAATCTACCCTAAAACCACAACCACCACCCGCCTGTCTTTAACCTGCAGGACGCATTTTCTTGAGCTCAAACACATTGCATCATGCCCGATGCTTCGCCCGCTCCATGTCCCTTGCACTTATTATTGTTTTTGTTTTTATTTATTTAGGATATATTTTTTCACATTCCGATTCTGATGTCTAACTATTCTGACAAATAAAACGTTCTTTGAAATAGTGTTCTTGTATTTCTATGCTATTATATTGTTATGTTATGAGTGGCATCAAATGGTCTGAAAATTGGAATAATATTGCATATCGCAATAAATGTTAATAATCGCACAACAAAAATGTGATATTGTGTGAGGCCTACCTGCAGTTTTGTGTTCTAATACTGGCTGCTGGCTCAACATCAAACAGACTTCTCATTATTTGCAGAATCATTGTCAAAAGGATTTTTCTTGCCTCGCTTCCTCTTTTTGGAGACACGTGTATCATGAATCAGCCTCACTAACATTCCTACGCTTGAGTGAAACACAGATATCCTGCTGTTCTGGAGTTAAGCTGTTTTCATTTTCAGGGGCAGGTATCTTATCACAGGATGGGATGTAGTCGTGGTTGCTGATTTCTGTCGGCCTGGTAAATGCTGCTTTATCTCTTTAACGACTGAAATAACTATGCAATATTCATATAGTCTAGCCTGTAGTACAGTATATCATAGAGTAAACCATATCACTTACCAATAGGGGAAGAGCTTTCTTCTTGGTACAGCCACCATCTTCAAATTAAAGTAAACTAAGTCACCCTCTTGACATGAGGGAGACTTTACCAGGTGTCCTTTTCTATATACAGTGAAAGAGAGAATAAATGAAACTCTGTGAAGTGCTCCATGAACCCAGTCTTTGGAACCGACCACACAATCGGGCAGCTAAAGGTGTACTTTGGATGTTGTCTTTTCAATACTCTGAAAGGGGACTCTTAAACTTGACCAGTGCAAACAGTATTTTTACTAAAATGACCAAATATGTAAAGCGGCTGAATGCATCATATCCTCTCATTTAAAAATACAACAATGATTGTTATTTAGACAGTTACATTTACAGTATTGAAAGAGATTTAACAATCATTTCAAAATACAATAAAACTTAATATAAACAGGGTGCGATTTGTGGGGGGGATTTCCCCCCCCTCTGGTTTTCCGATCCCCCCTCTGCTAAATAATAAATAATTTTAAGCATCAATACGAATTGAAGGCTTCAAATTGCGGAGATCAGCACCGCCCCACCGCAACCCGAGTCATTGGATTAGAACGTGAGAAAATGAAAAAAATACAAAGTACAATAGGACAAATGGTGACTCCTGTGTACTTCACTGCTCTTCTGACTGAGCCGCTGCATCCTGACTCCGCTCTGTAGCGTTTTTTTCTTCTAAAGCCCGCGGTGCAGGTGTGTTTTTTCGAGAGAAGAACATTGTTATCGGTAGTTGTTGTTGCTCTTTTTTCTTCTGTTTTACGTACGCGTACATATTAAACCGCAACGTTATTGACACACACGTAGAGAAGAAGCGGAGAGACTGTTTAGCCAATCAGAATGCAGAACACGATGCAAATCCGTGAGGCAGCGAGACCGTGAAAGGTGAACTGCGATATAGCGAGGGTTCACTGTACACTTTTAACCGCAAAGCTCAGAATGCAGCTGTTTTGTTGAAATATTTATTGCTCTTTCAAATAATAGTAGTACTTCTACAACTGATACTATAACTACGAGTACTTCAACTGCTATAACAAAAATATTTACTACTACCAGATTTAGTGAGACTGCAACTGATATTACAACTCTTACTATAAAAAGTACTATTAGTTTTTATACTGCTTTTAATACTTCAACTAGTACTAAGTAATCATAGTAGCACTAATATATCAATACTAGTAGTCTGATTTTAATATGACAACTACTGCTAATGCTACTACAAATACTATTATGACTAATAGTGTTAGTAGTAGTACTAGAGCTGAAAATACTTCTACTAACACTATTACTTCTAGCCTTTCTACTGCTACTGATACTAAAACTACTACCAAAATTACTACAAAAATAAATTAGTCAGCTTTCAGTTTCTGCCACTTCTGTATTTTTAGCAGTCTTTTGAAATTTGTGTTTAGCTTCTGCTATGTATATTTACTGTATGTATTTTCAGCAATTCTATGTATTTCATGTAAGTTTTTTCATCCATATATTTTCAGCAAATATATTAAAATTCATTTAAGCTTCTCCCATTTGTTTATTTTCAGCAATTCTTTTAACTTCCTTTCAGATTTTCTGATGTCTGTATTTTGAACAATGTTTCAAAATGTACAGGTAAAAGCCAGTAAATTAGAATATTTTGAAAAACTTGATTTATTTCAGCAATTGCATTCAAAAGGTGTAACTTGTACATTATATTTATTCATTGCACACAGACTGATGCATTCAAATGTTTATTTCATTTAATTTTGATGATTTGAAGTGGCAACAAATGAAAATCCAAAATTCTGTGTGTCACAAAATTAGAATATTATACAATATTTTTGCCATCCCTTTTTTGTATTAGCCTTAAGTAATATTCTAATTTTGTGACACACAGAATTTTGTATTTTCATTTGTTGCCACTTCAAATCATCAAAATTAAATGAAATAAACATTTGAATGCATCAGTCTGTGTGCAATGAATACATATAATGTACAAGTTACACATTTCGAATGCAATTACTGAAATAAATCAAGTTTTTCAAAATATTCTAATTTACTGGCTTTTACCTGTATGTCTGTATCTACTTAAAATTCCTTTCAGCTTTTTCATTTCTGTATTTTCAGCAATTTTTTTAAAATTAATTTGAGCTTTTTGCATTCCAACGCATTTTCAGCAGGAAATGTTTCCCTAGTTTCAAATGATGTAGACATACCACTCGGAAAACAGTCGTCATGGAAGGGATGTTAGAGCAGTGGTAGCTGGGATGTTAGAGAGCCTAGTATCCGGCTGTAAGGCTGTGTTTGACCTTTTTGAAACATTGAATAAAAGGTTACGGGGTATTTTTTAATTCATTCTACTGTTTTCTTGTAAGCGGTGGATTAACGTCATATTAGATTGTCTCTTTCTGCGCTGTTGTCACTTTCTATGTGCAGACAGGCTCGTTTTTGTATGGACCTGGAGAAGCCTGACTCACATGCTCTTTGGGCTGTTGGGGAGAGAACGAATGTCACTACACATTGTGCGCTTGTGTAACGCAGAGGAAACCCAGACAGACAAACACACAAACGGAGGCGAGCACGCACGCACGCACACCAAGCAAAGCCTGGCAGATCCTTAATACACACAGGCGCTGACATTCGGGCTATTTTTAGCCACAGCCGCTCATATGCAGACTCGCATGCAAAAGCAAATGCACTTGATGGCTGCGTATGAACAAGTGTGATATTTTGACGTGTTGTGGTTGGCTGTCGCAGTTATTGATTTGTGGCGCCACCTCAGGGGGTGTCTCGATGCATACAAGACTTCCTTCTGTTCAGCTTCAAATTAAGGTTTTTCTCCCATCACAGCTTTGTGCTCCCAATTGTACATTCATGTGATTTATTTTTTTTATTATAGGCAGAATTAAGTTTATATAAGTAATGTTTCAGTTTTACATGGGGGAAAACATAAGATGGTCTTGAGTCCGAATGAAATTTAAATTTGAACGACATAAGCTTCTGTACCAAGAGAATTCCCAAATCAAATATTCTGCCTTTCATTGGATACCTTAAAATGTGGGTGGGCTTATGTTGCGTCCACGGCAAAAACACACAGTCCTACCAATGGCAGGGTGGAAAATCGCAACAGGAGCACAATAGCTTCCATTCACATCTGCAGTCAATATATAGTTCCTCAGTTTTTAAGTGTACACATGTGTTTTTTCTCTGCAGCCATCCATGAGTTCCCGAGGGATTTCTTCACCCCCCAGGAGCGTGCTGATGGAGCAGTGGGCCTTCACGTCCTGTGTGTGAGTTTCCTGTAGCCGTGCACACACACTTTTTTAAAAATGGTATACAAGTGTAGAGTCGCTGCATTTGTGTGTTTGTGTTATACTGGAGAAGCCAAATATTTTGTGCAGTGGTTCCTGTAGAACCTCTTCTGTAGTAACCACAAATGGATGGAGTGGAAAATACAAATTAAGGACCCTGGACCTGCTTCTCCAAGCTTCTGGTTAAAAACCTCATGTTTGAATCACAACCCGAGTGGCTTCCTGAACGAAAAGGGCCCGAGGGAGAGCGATCAGTCGGACCCACTCTGCACCTCAACATGCTGCTGTCACAGCGGAGGAAACAATGTTTCCCAATCCAAAGTCTAGCAGTTCCACACTCGTCCATGTAAAATTTGAGTAGTGGGGATTTGACATAAGAGAAGTGACAAAGTGACATGAACGTTTTACTACGGGTTAGTAAGTTCAGACAACAAAGTGTGCATTGCATTTATTCTGTTATAAAACAGGAATATTTGCAGTCACATGACGTGATAAGGTCGAAGCAGGAAGTGAAGCTACCTGAGGCACACGATAAGCAACAAAATAAAACAGGACACGAAACCCCATGTGACACATTGCATTTCCATATTTAAAGTGGTTGTTTACACTGGAATACAAATAAATCATGCATCACCAGCGCGCGTGTGTGTGTGTGTGTGTGTGTGTGTGTGGCACCCGCAGGCAGTCTACATGTTCTATGCCCTGGCCTTGGTATGCGACGACTATTTCGTCCCCGCTCTGGAGAAGCTTTGTGAGGTAAGAGAACCGCTGCGGGTTATTACGGCACGTGCACAGAGCGCACGTCAGGGACCCTAAGTCTGCCTCTGACCTGCTTTGAGGAATAATTTCTTTTTTATGCATATTTATTGATCTATTAATCTTTCCACTAGCGTCTTCAACTGAGTGAGGATGTCGCAGGAGCCACTTTCATGGCAGCGGGAAGCTCTGCCCCCGAGCTGTTCACCTCCGTCATTGGTGAGAAACACACACACACACACACACACACACACACTTAAATGTATTTATTTATCTAAAATCATACAAGCAGAAAGAGTCCAATTTTCTGTGTTAAGACTAAATTGATATTACTTTTTGCATTTATGTATTGTATTTCATCGCAAAAAATAGAAATTTCATTTTTATAGTTAAGGAATTTGAGGATAAGGTGTGCCATATTCATTTAAAATGCAGAACAAAATAGAAAGAAATGGATGTTTTTTGGATGTTTCATTAACATTTTCAGAGCTATTTGCAATTGCCCCCCCCCCCCCCCCCCCCCGGAGATTAAAAAAAAGGGGGGGAAATCCTTGTCCCCCCAGCGAAAAAAAATAATTTAGTAGAGGGGAGCAAATTGATTTCAGCAATTTGACCTGATAAACATTTAATATAAATCTTTTTCCCTTGTGAAATTCTTTCTATGTTTTATATATATATATACAGGATGCGATTTGTGGGGGGCATGGGGGGGATTTCCCCCCCCTCTGCTAAATTATTTTTATTTCCGGGGGGACAAGGATTTCCCCCCCTTGATAGCGATGAATGGAACTTAATTGCTAGCCTCCTTAAACTCTTGAAATCTAACGATCTTCAGTGTCAATTTCTAAACGTCATCAAACACAAACACATTGTAACATTTTGGTGTTTGCAGGGGTGCGCGTGCGCTCGTGACGCAGATCGGTTTCCCGTCTAAGCTCGCCGCTTAATTCTGCTTCCTCCTCGTAGCCAAACCGTCTGTGCGCGTGAAAGTGAGGATCAAACCAGTTGGACTTTAGATCCCATCGGGGGAAACTTTAATTGCGCTGAGGGGGGGGGTCTCCGTAGCAGAGAATAGGACCCAGCTCTTTAGCATGGAGATGCATTACTGTGAGTGATGGCCTATTACTTTCATATTGGTTTTGCATATTAACATGCTTTAGACCTATTTATATGATACGCTACGGACATATTTATTTATACTAGTAGCCTACTGTGATGATTTTCCACTTTCCAGATTTTTTGGCATAGTGCGTGATGTGCGTGTGCGGAGCGCCGACACTGAGCATATCGTCTTAGGACCCAATAATAAAACAACTGAATTAACATTAAAAGTGTTGTCATGTTGTGATGGGGACTAATCCACGGACCCGAAAAAGGGCCTGTCTACTCTTTGCGTTCTTCTTCCTAGTTATGCAGCTAAAAGTCACATGTCCAAAAAAAAAACATCCTCCCCTCTGCTTTTTTCTCAAATCACACCCTGTATGTATATAATATATATTAGGGGTGTAACGATTCAGTTGTTAGATCGATGTATCGATTTCTATTCCTCCGATCCAACTACATCGATCTGTGCTTGGCGAGTTGGCCATATGGACGACATATATCGATCAAAGATTGATTTAAAATGTAATAAATCGATTTTATCGATACTAAGAAATACCCCGTTGGATTTAAGCACGTCAGACTTTTTTCTTAGCACTTATAATGATAAGGGCTGTCACGGACTGAGCCGTGACGTGCTCACGCAGTATGCAGGTCCTGCCGTCCCAAGCCCTGATTCAACTTCCGGGTTTCACAGAAAATCCGAGAGGACGTTCCAAAAGGGTTGAAATAGCGGGGGGGGGGGGTTTGCGGAGGTTGTTAGGGGGAAACCATTATTGCAGGGGTGTTTTTTGTGTATATCACTAATACAGGTTTTTTTCTGCTACACTGCTACAGCAGTGTTTGCACTTTATTCAAATAAAATGTGAATGCATTTGCCATTCATTGTTGTTTACTTGTTTATTTATATTCATAATTAATTGATACCTGATTCCATTACAAGAAACAACAGGAATCAAGGAAATTTATATCAGTCACACTGGTTGAATTTTTGGCTAAAAAGTTACTGAATGGATTTCAAGTCATTGAATCGTATCGGATCGTATCGTTCTAAATTAACCAATATTGTCCTTGAATCGTATCGACAACCATGAATCGTGATCGAATCGTTGTTAAAAACGAGTCGTAACACCCCTAATATATATGGTTTTCGTCTGCTGTACAGGAGTTTTCATCACTAAAGGTGACGTCGGGGTCGGCACCATCGTGGGCTCGGCCGTCTTCAACATCCTCTGCATCATTGGAGTGTGTGGGATATTTGCCGTACAGGTACAGACACACACACATCCTTTCTATCAATGATGTCTCTCTGCCACCCAAGACTTGTTTTATGTATGTGAGCATAACGTTGAGCTCACATTAAACCATCAAACACTTGTGTCAGAACTGTACAAACGTGTGTGTGTGTGTGTCGCAGAAACACACACAGAGTCGTGTCACTGTGTCTGTTCCTTTCCCAGACGATACATCTCACCCGCTGGCCTCTGCTCAGAGACTCCACATATTACACTTTGTCCATCTCTGCTCTGCTCGTGGTAAGAAACAGCAAACAAATTCAGATTTTTAAAAGTATATTTGAGGTGCTCTTTAGATGGGAGAAAACTAATGTACAAACCAAAAAGCCTTTATTTATGGCTTGGTCAACAAAAATCCAACGCGTTTCAGCATGCAAGCCTTAGTCAGGGAGTCAAGCAATTTCCAAAGGAGGAAAACACCTTCTTATATGCTTTCACACAAAACCAATCAAACAACACCATCAATTAAGCCTCCATTTTGGTAGAGGAAGGATCCGAGTTGTAGGGTTGTTGAAAAACCACTAGATGTCCTCCTTGGTCTTAGATAGACGAGTGTATTTGCCTCCAAACCAAGGTTACATTCAAAACATCTACAGAACAAATACAAATACAAATAGTAATGGACCAGGGCCCTGTACCATGATGGTAGTTGAACAAACTCAGGGTTCCAGAATTGGTTCAGAATTGACAAAACCGAAGCCATCAGGCTTTATTGGTACCATGATGCCGCTCATCAACTGACCTTGTCAACCCAGGCTTTGATCCTCAAACTCTGATTACTCCGCGTGCACATAAAAGAGTGACGTCGGCACCGAACAACCAATCACGTTCGATATGGATAGAGAGAGAGCGCAATATATTTTTCCGCGGAGGAGCAAGAAGTTATTCTTCAGAAATATGAATAATATAAAAATGTATTTCAAGCACGCAGTAACACCGTCTCTGCTGCCAAAGCAAGAGAACAATATTAGAGGAACATTGCTCATAGCATAATGCGTAAGTTAAGGAAATACATTTTATAGGCGAATGGTATGCAATACATACCATTTGCGGTACAGTAAGTGCGGCTTCGACGAGTCACATTTGTTATTTGCGGCTCAACAAGTTCGCAAAGATAAGTTATTCCTACCGCGGAATATCTGTATCTTTCATACAAGTATCAGGAGAGTCAAGGGGATTTTCTCTGTCCCTAAAAAGTCTCTACGAAGTGCTCTGCTAACAATTTGCGGAAACTAAACTGAAACATAGCTGACTAGCCACCTAAACCAGCTTCATGGTACAAGCCCCAGATCAAACATAGATAAACAATATGGTTTTAGAGAAAAAGTTCTTCATTTAGGCGTGGATAACTAGAAGTCCGCAGTTGATTAATCCAGAAAATTTCTCTCTGGTTTAGTTGTTTTTGTCTGTCCCCTTTCCCCAGTGACAATGGAATATGATCAATCCCACAAATCTGTATGCTCGATGGATCACTATTGTGGTGTTCCCTGTAGTGCCTTGCCATAGGATAGTTCATGTTGCCCGTACGAATTGCATATTTGTGTTCTGCCAAACGGTCCTGTAAACTCCTCTTAGTCCTTCCTCTATTGAACACTTTACATTCCAGTCTGTATATCACAAATACCATTTTACAGCTTATGAAGAGCTTGATAGTAAACTGTTTTAGTGATATAGTATCAACAAAAGGTTTTAGACTGTAATACATTTGTACAATGATTACAGTGTTGACATTTATATGACCCTTTGGGTTTAAATCCCAACCAAGTTTGTTGGCCTTCTGGTTTCAAATGGCTGCGGACCAGTTTGTCTCAAATTGTAGGGCATCTCCTGAAAGTGACCAAAGGTGGCTCAGGAAACCACTAGCCAAGCAACTCACCACTCTTAATAACATCCCAATTTCTTCTTATTATTCTCTTGATCTTGATCTGAATTCAGATTTTTATTTCTATTGTTTTGTATTGATCATAGTTATTGTTTGTCTGCGTTGATCCTGTTTAACTTTTCCGTCGCCATGTGCTGTATAATTAAAGCTATCATGGTAATTGGATTAACTTTCACCCTGAAGCACTGGAGAAATGAGAGTATATGTTTTTTAATGTCTACAATCTGTGCTGTTCCTCATTTGACAGTTCATATATGATGAAAAGGTGGTCTGGTGAGTTTGTTTTTCTCTTAATGAGTTTGGATTTTATCAAAATAATTGACAAGTACTTCACATTGTCAATTCATCCAAAATGTGTTTTTTCCAGGTGGGAAGCTCTGACTTTGATTCTCATGTATTTCGTCTACATTTTGATT
Organism: Apeltes quadracus; assembly: GCA_021346845.1. Taxonomy (NCBI): domain Eukaryota; kingdom Metazoa; phylum Chordata; class Actinopteri; order Perciformes; family Gasterosteidae; genus Apeltes; species Apeltes quadracus. The sequence goes on along the minus strand of CM037922.1, from coordinate 15,622,204 downwards.
ATGAAGTAAGTGATCCAGCTTGATTTCGGACACATCTGTGCTGACAACACTAAGGAAGAAACAACAACAATAATCAAACCCAAAATCAAGAAAGAAAAATTAAACATAAAACTCTTAGAACATTCATCAGTGGTGCAAATTCACGAAGATTCAAAACACCACATCATTAACTCTAAGTACATGAGAACATTTCCTACCCACTAACACAGAAAACATCACTGAGTTACACACAATCTTCACATTCATAGTCACTGTCCGAGCTGTCTGGATAAGGCGGAGTCCATTTCGGAATTGGCTCCTGCACCTTGGTATTTGTGAGTTGAACCGATACATACGTACTTTCGACGACTTTCCTCACACAGATTTTAGAAACAGTTACAACCACGGCCACAACAATCAGAAACAGAATTATGACCCCAGCTACCCACAACAATCTCTTGAAAAGAGAAGCTCCCCAAGATCCAACCCAAGCCTGCATGCCACCAAAAGGATTCCACCCGTGGTCCTTGTGTAACTCTTTTATGCCTCGTTCAGTATCGGCCACCACATCATTGACTGATGATGTTGCATTAGAGATGTAAGTGCAACATTCAGTATTTATTACCTTGCATACCCCGCCTTGTGAGGCCAAAATGAGGTCCAAAGCCATCCTATTTTGTGTCTGATGTCGTAAAAATACTTGACCCTAGTGACATGGCACGTTTATGGCGCACATGGAACGGCGCAAGTTCCTTTGCATTAGCTTGTCTAATTAGGGGTATAAGGTATGCTAAATAGCATTTCCCAGTAACTGACCTTTTATGAAGGTTTCCTATGACTGTGACGCAGCCATAGGCGATGTTGCCGCAAACTAAATAAACCGGATAGTATCATCATTACAGTCACTCGTACCTAAATGAAACCCACCTAGAGCATGGAAATTAATACATCGGCTGACATTGGTTAAGGGATGGACCGGGATAGGAGGGGATGGATTTGTACAATCTCTATTCGGAGGTCTGGTTGGAATTATGGGTTTACTACAATTATGTGTAGTCCAGGTCGAATGTATGACTTTTAAATCATTTTCCCAGGGTCTCCATGGAAAATCTCCAATTGAATAGACGCTGTATTTGGTATGAGCGTACATACGGTTTTTAACTCTCCGCCGTGCTGTTAGTCTCTGCGAGAGTCATTTGCACTTGATATCTCAGCCCTTGCTGGACGTATCTTTTGTAATATGTTAATCTAAACAACCCCCCTCGCTTAACACTTAGGCAGTTTAATTGTGAAAATAGACCTCTAACTGCAAAACGTATTTTTCACCCTCATAGCCCGCTGTGCCTTGCGCTATCGTTGCCGTATGTGGTGAAGGAGTGTAACAGTCTTCCTCGTTACTCACAAATTTACGAGATAGTTCAGGCCACCCATTGACACCCCAGTCGGCTTCCGTGAATGGACCGGAACTCGCATAGGTACTCTAGATGAAGTGGGCCTATGCTGACACATCTAGCAATTACAGACATTCCTCTTCTTAGCAAATATAGTCATCGCAATATTTTCATGCTCGTACGGCGGTATACAGGTTAGTTTTCTTACTTTAGGCGTACTTTACATGCATCGTACTTGTCTGGCTGAGTGAAATGGACTGGTCCCGTCGTACAGCCCACAGGTTGAGCGCACCAGAATAGGTATTCCCAACTAGTGCCATACTTAGGGCTTAAAGTCACCGTGCAAGCGTCACTTGTCTGACACTGAGTTCTAACGTCCTCTGAGTCCAGGACCGACCAGTGACCTAGGTACGGCGCACTCATCCGTAACATGTAGGGTTTACAACTGTCCTCCCCACACCCCCTTCTTGGACATCTGAAAGAAACCAAACCCCCTTTCCAAATTGCTGTAGCGGTGGGGGGCTGCCCTGTCTCGACCGAGTGCTGCTCTGGGCCGTTCCTTACTGACAGGCTGGTGAGCTCTGCTGCATGCCTCCCTCCAGTTGCTAGAACCACTGTGGGCTGGTTTCTCTTGACACGTCTGCACCAGAATGGTAGATCTGCTGAATCAAATCTCCTATGCAGCCATAGAGTACAACCTCCATTTTCCTCTGTCCTAGTAACACACACAATTTCAATTACGTGACTTTCTATTTTAACCCATGCATCATGTTCTATGGCGTAAAGCAAACATTCAGTCTTGTCACATTGTTCAGCGGGGCAGTGGAAACGTATTCCCTCCCCTGGAGATTCCGTATGGGAGCGGCGAGGAACGCTAGAATCTGTGGCGTTCACATTAATGGGTTGCACTTCGATGATCATGAGGGATCAGCACCAATGTGACCAGGGAAAGTGATATACTCAGACTCCAACCACGCTGCAAGCAAGTGTTCCTTTGTGCTGGAGATCTGTCTTCCATTCTGCTGCTCGAGGAACGTCGTCCTTGTTTTTCCTGCCAGGCTTGTGGGTGGCTTGGAAGACTGCGGTGGGGGAAAGCGCTCTTTGCCCTTCAACCCCTTAACTGGAACCAGATGCAGGTGAACCTTTTGTCTCCTGAATCCGGGATGCGTTTGCAGTGGCTCGTGTGAACCCACGTCGCTTTCCCCTCCACCTTGACCGACGTCTCCGTCGTCAGGAGTACTTGGAAAGGCCTGTGTAGCGTCTCTGCTTCCAGTGCTTTCTCCGATGATCTTTAATGAGGACCCGGCCTCCTGGTTTCAGGTGGTGCTGAACTGCAGTATCTGGTGATGGAAGCGCCGCTTTCACTTATCCGTACGGTGCTGAGAGTGAGGAGGAGAGGTTAGCACAATATCTTCCCCCCTTTGCCCACGTGATCTCTTCCATGAGACAACTTAGCATAAATGCGGAAGAGAGCATGTGGCAAGCAAGATTCCGCCCTCAAGAATGGCACCAGATCGTTACCACCGGGAACGCTCCTGTAGATTGGCAAGAAACTGAAGTGTGAACAGATACGCATAAGATCTAAGGATGCGTAAGACGTCAGGATGCGTGGAAAGCATTCAAGTAAGGACGAAAAAGGAGCCACGGGTGGCTGCCTCCTTCGCTGCCGCATCCGCTCCCCGGTTTCCTACGCATACAGGGTCAGGAGAAGAGGTGTAAGCTCCACATTCAAGTCTGCAACGGCTCTATGTAACGAGGCGGCACCCAAAGGAGCCGAGACAACGGCGTGATGGTCCTTAGACTTGCCAGATGATGTAAGAAACCTCTGCGTCTCCAAAGAACTCCAGAATCATGCATCACTCTAAAAGCATAACGAGAATCAGTGTAGCCGTTACTTGTTTTATCTTCCACCGCTTAACATGCCTTCGTAAGTGCAATCAACTATAATGCCTGTTCTAAAAAGTGTGGAGGACGCCTGCCGCTACAAGTGTGCCGTGTGACCCACTGAAAATCCAACCTGGCCGCTGCCCGTTCCGAGGCAAGTGGGAAAGCTGGGCCGTCTCCTAACAGCTGAAGTTGTGCATCTGGAAGAGGTGTGTCCACCGGATCAGGCCTTGGAATGCATACCTGCTGCACAACTTTGACACAATCATGAGGCTGGCACAAACTGATGTCATGTAGCAGTCCTTTCGTTCTATGAACTTAGTTTATGGTAAGTCGGGTCTTGACAGGCCCAAAGTCAGGGCCTGTGATAAGGAAGTCTTTTGAGTCCTAAAAAGCCTCTTTGGCTTCAGTAGTCCAAGTCAGTATGTCATGCGCGTTGAGGCCTTTACCATTGAGAGGGGTGCCTCTTTTCCCTGAATAATTTGGGATCCACTATATACAGTATGAGGTCATTCTTAGAAAACTCATAATTTGTTTCTTTGCGATCGGTTCTGATACTGATAAATTGCCCCAATACGTTTGGGAGAGAGGGATTTGCCCTCAGCTGTGATCACATGTCCCCGATAAGTCACTTGTTTCAGAGCAAATTTAAGTTTTCGTAGGCTAGCCTTATGTTCGTTCTCTGCCCAATGTTTAGTAGCGCTATTGTGTCAATTTTACCAGCCTCCTTTGATGGGCTGCAAATCATATAAGTTGGTGTGCGCACTGGGGAATCTTCACATGATACTATGATACCACTCTCTTTATCTGTTGTGAGATAGGCCTAAAAAACCCTTTTGTCACCACTGTCTGTCTTAAAATAATCTGATCTCTCACCGCGTGTTTTCCGTTCCTTTTCGTGAATCAGATGGATCGGCAATCTGGGCCTCGTCGGGACGGCAGCTTCTCACTAGAAAAAAAACCCAGGGAGGAATCACCTATACTATATGGCCTTCTGTCCGTCCGTCAGAGTCCAGATTACGCGTCCATCCCATCCTCGTCGGCAATTTTGTGGTGGAAATTAGTGGTTTGAGCCCTCGTGAGAAATCAAAAAGTATTTATTACTAAACTAGAATAAAAGATAAAGAATACAGAAGTCATCAATACAAGCAATAAGTACAGACAGAAGTCAAATGACTACAATTCAGCTGAAATGGGAAAGATTGTTTCTTCTCCCTCAGAGGAGGAAGATCTGACAAACACAACAGTAGGAAGAGGAGTTTTATACCTTTCAGAGGGGAGCCTATAGCCCCCTCCACCACAAGGAGAATACTAATGCAGGAACCAGGCGAGACGGTCAACTGAAACAGGATACGGCGCAATAAAGGAATATATTCAAACCACCTGTTGACCCTAAGGGTCCTTGGGGTCAGGTCACCAACTCCTGAGAAAAGTCACACACACAGTCTCACACGAATTTCCCCCTGACATGCTCTTTTTATGCCTCTGTCCGTTGGTCTGTTTGGGAACGCAATACCTCTGGGACCTCTGTGCCAAATAGGAAGACATTTCCTCACATTTACTAAAAGGGTTCACTTGGAGTCGTATTAAGACACATCGATCAGCTGCAGATTTCAGCTCAATAAAACCAAACTGTCAAACAGTTTTAACCTGAGCTTTTGTTTCAGGATGAACTCCCACATTGTTCGTTTTCTGGAGAGGCAGAAGAAGAACTCACCCAGTTTGAGGAACGGAGCGGCTAACAGCGGCGAGCTGGACGACGGCTGTGATGCTTCCGCTGTCCTGTTGAAGAAAGGTAGAAGCGCATGTTCATCACCAAGCGCGGGCGGAGTCTTTATGCTAAGCTAAGCCAGCTGGGCTGTCCCAGGTGCATCCATGTGTGTGTGTGTGTGTGTGTGTGGCCCACAGCGAACCACCACAGGAAGCTGTCGGTGCTGATGGTGGATGAGCTGCTGTCGGCGTACCCCCACCAGCTGTCCTTCTCCGAGGCCGGCATGAGGATCATGATCACCAGCCACTTCTCTCCGAGAACCCGCCTCACCATGGCCTCGCGAATGCTCATCACCGAGGTCAGGACACACACACACACACACACACACACACACACGCAGGCCCAAGAGCACTAAAGAAGAAACAAAAAGAACCTGCTGCCGTTCCTTGTCAGCAGCAGTTTGTCTCAGGAGGCGTTGTAGTGCTGCTCAAGTCAGTTCCACCGTGTATTTGGTGGAGAGAAATAAGAATGTCTTGGGTTGAGTAAAGGCTCTACAGATTATTACACATATTTGTAAAGTTGCCCCACAGCATCTGGATTTCGACAGGTTTCGACAAGAATTGTGAATTGTAGTTGGACATAAAACCACGATGATCGAGGTACAACGTGTTCACAGGTCTCCGTACAAAACAATATCTGCTCCACATATCTGGAACAACCTCCCAGAAAGCTGTGCAAGCTGTACAACTAAATTGTCCGCCTTGCCTTACGGTAAGGCAGTCGACAACTAACGTTGGCTGATAGTGTTAGCGTCACAGACGGGTTAGCCCCAATCCTTTGGATGACGCTTAAAATACATAGCAAGAATTTTCAAGAGTATATCTCCAATTGCCTTCTTATGTTTAAACTAATTCAAGCAAATTTCTATTAAACAATACATATATATATACATATATATATGTATTGTTTAACCCTGTATATACTGTATATATAATTATACCCACAGCTCTGTTTCATATTGACAAAGTTTCTTTTTAACTAGCAAAGCCTAGTTCCATCCAGCACTTTATAGGTAACTGTGAATTTGTGTTACGCAGAGGCAGCGGTTAATCAACACCCAGACTTTGACCAACGGCGACTCAGACATTCCTGTCAAAGGAGGAAGCAGGCGGGGAGTGGAAAACGGGCTGTCCGGGGCCGAGAGGGGCAGCGGTGATCACCATGACGATCGGGAGGCAGGAAATGAGACGGAGAACGAGGCCAATGAGAACAACGAGAATGACGAGGAGGAAGAGGAGGAGGAGGAGGAGGCAGGAGGGGGGCCTTTAGTGCCCTTCCAGTGCCCAGGTACCTGCTGTAAATGATAGCAGACACAAACAAACACACAGGCTTTTAAGTTTGTTCGCTCTACGGACCTTCACGGGGAAACTCTGGTTGCAAAGATAAGTCTTGATTTGTGGTGGGTGAGAGAATGACCCTTCTTAATAATCATTGTGAACATGATTTTATGGTCTCAATCTCTAGTTTCCAGTATCCTTAAATGTAGCATGATGTTCATTTAGGAAATGATGGGTCCTTTAAAGTCAAACAGAACTTAAACCAGAGTAGGCTTGTGGCTTGGGCTACTGTGATTGACAGGTGCTTGCTGCTACCAGAGCGTACTGTAGCATTCTTCCACATGGTTATTGTCACGACATAACCCAAGGCTTCAAAGCGGCAGTCACAAAGGCAGTGTGGTTGAACTCTACCTTCTAATGTCAGTTTGACTCGCTTGGGATCCACAACTTTTGATTCAAGACTGAAAAAAGAAGCCAGGTGCCATGCAGCGGATATGCAGCATCTGGGGGCTTCAGAAGGGATGGTCCACCCTTCTTTCAGTCTCAATGCTAAGCTAACCGCTTCCTGACTCTACTGACTTACATGCACTTGTAAAGATTTGAGATTTGTAGCAGAGAAAACATTTCTGTTTTCAGGATTGAAGAAATTGGACCATGATGCATCGACAGGTCGTTTGTTATTAACCTCCAATTAATAACAATCATTCACAGAACATGCACCCCACTTTCACTTTTTATTTCATTTTGATACGCTACGGTTCAGTTTCCACTTAAGCATCAGACGGTTGAAAAGGCTTTCAAAACCCAAAATCCCAATTAATACACAAACAACCTCATTGACTCCCAATGTTGTAGCCTTATAATTAATCTGTGTTCACTTAAGCAATAAGGTACTTGAGGCTGGACTTTCTCGCCCAATATTGTAACAGTTCGAGGGCGTTGTTAGGCAACCCTCAAACTGTTACATCATTGAAGATAAAGTACCTTATTGCTTTTATAACACAGTTACCAGCGACATTATAAATAGCTGCCTTTCAGCACTAAATAGTTGTAGACACCAAACATTGTGTCGCATTTCAGTAGCCGGGAGTGAAAATAGTCCCGTATGTGCATGTGAACCGCATTGGGTCTCGCACCTTCTCACTCATTCACATCGCTCATGACGTCCACCTTAATTGGCAGGTTATGAAAGGATCATTTGTGGGATCAGTGTGTTGGGGGATAATTCTGTTGCCCTGTGTGTTTGCAGCTGGCTGGTGCAACAAGCTGAAGTGGCTGTTGGCCTGGCCTCTGTGCCTGCTGCTGTACTTCACTGTCCCCAACTGCTCCACGCCTCGCTGGGACCGCTACTTCATGCTGTCCTTCGCCTGCTCCACCCTGTGGATTGCCACCTTCTCCTACGTTATGGTCTGGATGGTGAGAGACTAAGGGAAAAAAGGGGGGATGAAGGCAAATAGAAAATAATCATTTTAATCTTTAACTGCTTAATAATACATTGGAGAGTAAAGTGTCAGTGTGAAGGATTTAGTGGTCTGTCTTCAAAGGACTCATTCTAAGCTTAAAAAAGGTCTATTAGCTGATGCTTTTTTCCAAAGCGACTTACATTGCATTTTTACCCCATGGTTTTTACATTTTAACCTGGGGAGCAATTAGGGGTCAGGTGTCTTACTCAGGGACACTTTGACATGGAGCAGCCGGGACTTCTTGCCCACCTAGTGCACCACACTACTCAATAGGCCACCATCAACCACTGATTCCTATTCTTTAATGACAGTTATAATTATGTTTCATTTCTGCCAACCCAAACCCCCTCGGAATTCAACACAATCTTTGATCTCAAATGTTGATGGAGTTGAGCCATAGTCACGAATCAGAAGACATTTATTGCTATAGTATGTCACACATACAAAGAATTTCACCTTGTGGTTGGTGACAATGGACAACAAGACAACATAGTATTATATTTTATTCCTTGCGCTATGAGTTAGTAGACTAAGGCTACGGGTTAGTTTAAAAATAAAGGAGTTCAAAAAAGTAAAAAATCTAAAGTGCACCAGCAAACAAAGTGACAAATGAAGGTGTTTTCAGCAGTGTCAGTCGGTGGGGGACACAGGCTCTGTGGATGAAGAAACTGTTTGTGTGGCAGGAGGTCTTGGTCCTGATGGACCTCAGCCTCCTGCCAGGTGGAAGGACCACAAACAGGTTTAGTCCGGGGTGAGAGGGGACGAGGCTTCAGGGTCCTGGAGAGACGCAGATTGCAGCCGATCACCCTCTCTGCAGAGCGGATGACACGCTGCAGCCTGCCCTTGGCTTGGCTGTGGCTGCAGCGAACCAGACGGTGATGGAGGAGCAGAGGATGGACTCCATGATGGCCGTGTAAAAGTGCACCATCTCAGGAAGAACATCCTCTGCTGAGCCTTTTTGATGATGAAGCTGATGTTCAGCTGCTACTTAAGGTCCCAGGTGACCTCAAGTAGCTGGAGCTGGAGTAGATGGAGCCCAGGAAACGGAAGGAGTCCACAGCGGTGACGGGGGAGTCACACAGGGTGATGGGGAAAGGTGGGACTGCGTTCTTCCTTAAATCCACAACCATCTCCACTGTCTCAAGGGCCTTGAGCTCCAGGTTGTTCTGACACCAGGTGGTCAGACTCCCACCTGTAGGCGGACTCGTCCCCCCCATCGATCAGTCCAATGAGGGTGGTGTCATCCACAGACTTCAGGTGCTTGACAGACTGGTTGCTGGAGGTGCAGCTGTCAGTGTACAGGGAGAAGAGCAGAGGGGAAAGAACGCAGCCTTGAGGGGAACCGGTGTTGGTGGTCCGAGAGCCTGAGACGTGTTTTCCCAGCTTCATGTGCTGCTTCCTGTCCGACAGGAAGTCTGTGATCCACTTGCAGGTGGAGTCGGGCACGTGCAGCTAGGTGAGTTTGTCCTGCAGCAGAGACGGGATGATGGTATTAAAAGCAGAGCTGAAGTCCACAAACAGGAGATCCTGGCGTAGGTTCCTGGTGAGTCCAGAAGCTGGAGGATGAAGAGGAGGGCCATGTTGACAGTATCGTCTACAGACCGGTTGGCTCTGTAGGTGAACTGCAGGGGGTCCAGGAGGGGGTCGGTGAGGGTCTTCAGGTGGGACAGGACTAGCCGTTCAAAGGTTGGTGGAGCTGTGGGGGATGGAGTCAGGACATTGTCTATGGAATCTACAGTAGAACTTGTTTACCTGGTCTGCTAGGCGGAGGTCATTCATGGAGTGGGGGGCCCTTAGCTTGTAGTTTGTGAGGTGTTTAAAGCCTCTCCAAACTGAAGCAGAGTCATTAGCTAAGAATTGTTGTTGCAGATTCTCAGAGTACAGTTGCTTAGCATCTCTCACCGCCTTGCTAAGCCTGTATTTAGACTCTGTGTACAAGTCTTTGTCCCCACTCCTAAATGCGTGATCCTTCTGCAGAGTTCTGCTGTGAACCAGCGTTTGTCGTTTTTAAACTCATCCTGGTGCCTGATGGTACACGGTCCTCATAGAAGCCAATGTAGGAAGTTACAGCCTCTGTAAACTCATCCAGATTGTTAGAAGCAGTCCTGAAAACATCCCAGTCTGTGCAGTCCAAACACGCACAAAGTTCCTCCAGCGCCTCGCTGGTCCACTTCTTGAGCTTTAGTTTCTGCCTGTATTCAGGAATCAGATGGACCATGACGTGGTCGGAGAGTCGTAGCGCGAGGGACGCCGTGATGAGCCCCGCATTGAAGCAGATTCCTCCACCCTTCGTCTTGCCGGAGAGCTCCGTGTCGCAGTCCGCTCTGAGCAGCTGGAAGCCCCCCAGCTGGAGGGTAGAGTCCGGTATCGATCCACAGAGCCACGTCTCCGTGAAACACAGAACGGAGGATGAAGAGAAGTGTCCGTCTTTCCTCACCAGCAGATGGAGTTCTTCCAGTTTGTTGCACAGTGAGGCACGTTGGAGAGGAAGATGCCCGGCAGCGATGTGCGAGAACCACGCTTGCGGAGTCGCACTAACAAGCCGGCCCGTTTTCCTCTCCTACGCGTCTCACCGCATGGCTAAAGGTGAGCGCACCTTTGACTAAAATGTCCAGTAATTTCACAGAAGGGAGAAGAAAAGTTGGAAATAACTCCGTAGAAGTGGTTCCTCGGATGTTCAAGAGCTCATCTCTGGTGAAAGAGCTCTGGGAGTTGCAGCAGGAAACAAAATTAACAACAAAAACACGGCGCGTGGGACGCAAAAAAATGTTTAAATATTTCAACATTCGCCCGACGCTGTAGTGAAAACCAATCAGCGTTTGACATGCTCCACTTTATGAAACAGCCGCTCACTGGAGACTGAACGCCTGTAAGTTAGTTTGTGTCTGACCGAGACACGCTGGCACCGAGCCGACACAACAGGTCATCAGGTCATCATACCCTAAAGTTCTGAACGGTTACTTCATGCTGAACGGTCTGCATTATCGTTATCTCGTTATCACTCTTGAACGGCTGAATACGTCACCATTTAAATACCTCCAGCGCAAGCAATTGTAGTACAGAATGATCTCCTTTCCTTTGATAAAGGATTGTGCAGTGGCTCCTACCTAAATGAGTAAGTAAGGAAGCTTCTTTTGGTAAAAAATAAAACATGCACACACAATTGCAAGGGGTGCAAGCAGTAAAAGTCTTTGTCCGTCCGCCAGGTAACCGTCATAGGCTTCACACTCGGCATCCCAGACGTCATCATGGGGATCACCTTCCTAGCGGCCGGCACCAGCGTCCCTGATTGCATGGCCAGCCTAATAGTGGCACGACAAGGTAGAATCACACACTCACACACTAACAGGTCACCAACACACATAAACACTCACCTTCTGCCCCGTTGGAAGCCAAATAACAGCATAAAAGCTACTATTAAAGTAGCTGGTCTCGCTTCATAGCGTGTTGCTTCCGCAGGATATCAGTCAGACTGATATCAGATTGCATTTGCCCCGCCCCCCTCCACAGTTTAACGTCCAGTCGTCGTTGCTCACTTTACTTCCTCGATTCTGTCTCTTTCTTTTCTCGTCCTTTCTTTCTGCGTCCGTCCAGGAATGGGAGACATGGCCGTGTCCAACTCCATCGGCAGCAACGTGTTTGACATTTTGGTGGGTCTTGGCCTCCCCTGGGCCCTGAAGACCCTGGCTATCAACTACGGCTCTGTGGTGAGTATGCCCTTCCCCGCTCAGGGTGCAACCAGAAAATCACACGGTAACAAAGACATGATATGTTTGGAAATCACATACAATGGGGCTCATAAACAATAATGGAGATCCCGCAAACTTTTTTGATACCAAATGATTCTGTTTGTATCCTCCAAAACATGTGCATCCTATGTGAAAAAGAAAAAGGTCTTATGTCATATGATGGAGTTAGACAAACGCATGCAGGGTTAAATCACACGGCAATGTTTAATTTATTTATGAATTATCTTTCAATTTTCATACCCTCGCTTATGGTCATGAAGGATGGGTCGTCAGCCAAAGGTCAAGCAGTCAGCCTGCAGAGACGAGTTATCTAAAAGCAGCTACTTTTATAGAAATGCAATCGATGCAAAGTGAAGCCGTGAATACTTGCTATGGTGTCCTGCTCCACTTCATAACATCCCAACTAACCTTTTAAGATTGGAGCAATATATTTTCATTACTTTTCCAAACATTTTTTTATCATTATTTCCTAAATTTTCTTCATTATTATGTCATTGTCACACATTGTCGTCTTGCAGATCAAACTGAACAGTAAAGGATTGATTTTCTCCGTGGGGCTCCTGCTGGCCTCTGTGTTTCTGACTGTGAGTATGTGATGGCCGGACTCATCAGATGTCCATATTGGACCTACTGATCTGATGCCCCTGTCCGTCTCTGTACATCCAGGTCCTGGGAGTTCACCTGAACAAGTGGACATTGGACAAGCGCCTGGGTTTCATTTGTCTCCTCCTCTACGCCGTCTTCCTGTGTTTCTCCTGCCTCATCGAATACAACATCTTTACCTTTGTCAACCTGCCAACCTGCCGGGATGATTGAGACGCATACACACACACACAAACACACTGATATAAATATGTTGCTTACACTCTGCAAAAGTGGTGTTTGCAACGAGTCCCAAATTAAGCATGGATGTGTCGGTGTCCGACAATAGAAAGTCAGAACGTGTATTTCTGGATCCAATCCGAGCAACAATCATTCACTCCGTTTCCTGCTGCTCTCCTCTTTTACAAGAAGACGTCTCACTCCGTTTTTTCCAGACCCCTGTCTTTTTTCTTTGTGTAATATGGAGCTTTGTGTGCAAAGCAGAGACAGTAAATGACATGACTTTACACAAGCCCTCATACAGCAGGCAACCGCCACAACAACAACAACAGAAAAAACGATTTATCCAACTACTGCTCTCTTCTCACGTGAGAACCTTTATTTTGAAAAGGCCTTGTTTGTAGGTGTGAAAGCAGTCATGTTTACTAGCTTCTAACCTTTCCTGAGAGGAGAGACGTGTCTTTTGGCTTCAACTAGCTGAGAGTAATAATTCTAAATGAGATTCATTATTGAGGGAGGCCGTGGAGGCAAATTACGTTGTTTTAACAAAGTGTCTTTAAGCTTCAAACCGCGACCATTATGCAGATGAGAACATTTACTTAATCTTGGATCATAGAGATTTTGTGGTAATATATCATCCACAGACTTCAGGTGTGGATATAAAAACTTTATTGAGTAAGTTTGTAAAGAACACATTCCAACCAGGGCATTATCCAATCCACTTGGGTGAATTAACTTTAATAGCATCACAGCTGTAGCCTCTATGTTTTGTACTGGAAATGAGTTACTTTTATGAGATGTGTTCCCCCGCTCCCCTCCTGTAAATAGCACACCTGTGTAAATACCCCCCAGATGCCATATTTATAATTTATTCATGTCATACGCACATTTTTACTCCAGAGGTGACAGAAATCCCAGGCAGGCTTACTTTATGTGTCCGGGGTTTTGCTGAAGTCCATACCTAAGATCTTGATAGACGACTATGGTATAAAACAAGCACAATTTCCTCTAAAGGTTTTCGTCTCGTTGATTTAATGTGTGTGTTTGTTGAAAAAAACACAATTCAAACTTGCACTGAAGAGCTTAAACTAACTTCACGGCAGGACTTTAACAGTTTCTTACTTTTATGCATGCTGATTATGAGGATAGCATCCTTGTAATATGAAGCAGGTTTGTATGAATTTATCGGGATCAGGTTTTAATAAGGAAGCAAGTGTTATGTTATGGGGGATTTCTGGAGAGGTCGACAGAAAATAAACCCCAGATTTTTCTGTGTAAAGAAAGTGACCGACCAGTTACACTTAAAAGCGGTGGCTGAATTATAGTTGCAGTTAGGTACGTTGGAGGAGGTTTTTCCGGGCCGTAGAGCAGTAGAGAAAACATGCAGTATAAAGCAACAGGACTTTTATCCCAGCCCTAATACTTTCAGGCTGGTGGTTTCAACTTTTTCTCTAGCAGGTCTTTACATTTTGTAATGTCTAATGTCAACATTTTTCCAAATATTTTGTGGGGGGAAAAAAGGTTTAAATATTCCTATAGTTTTCAAGAGCATGTAAAATGTGGTTTGTGAAAGCCCTGACAGGGGACTTTTTTATTCCACTGTCGAACGTCTCGAAGTCATGCTATTCCTCTGAGACTCCACATGGACATCCTTTCTCAAAGCATCCATAAAACGTATAGAGATCTTTGGTGAGGGTGGATTGAAGATATTTGCTAAAACAAAACTAATTCTGATTTGTTTCAGGGATATTTTAAATTTATTGATCTGTAATATAAAATATAGAATTGTCTTTGGAATGTAAAAATAATTTGTTTTCATAATAAATATATAATATATATATATATACATACACATACACAGTAAATATTCATATTTATTTAATTCAGAGACATGTGGGGTACATGTTCTGTGATGGGACAACAGGATTTAAAAACGCAATACTTATGGGCATATACAAAATTTGTAAATATGCCGCTTTAATGATCAAAGATGCATTCATAAGAGTTAAACATAACGTATTCCAATTGTTAATGCCGTTTGTCAATATATCACACTGTAAAAGCATTAGTCATGAAATGATCGCCAATGATAACACAAACAATCAAAACAGTTTACGTTAATATCATACAGAATCTTACCACTCTAATCGCTGCTATATAGCATAACAAATTAATGCTTTTATATCATGAAAGGAATATGGAAGCCCATTAGCACCAGTCCAAAAATATACTAAATGGTACCAGTTGCACAACTAAAAGGAAATGTTTAGTTTCTAAGTCAAATTATAATACTGTAAAAATATTTAATATCATAGTTTTGAGTTACAAAACTAAATTTTGACTTACAATATTTTATCTCATCATTTGGCCTGGGTTGTCTAACTAGGATCTAACTATTAAATACAATTTAATAAAAGGTTCAATGTTGTATTTTATTTACATCCTTTCTAATACTTATTTCTTCTATTGGCAAATAATCAGGTTCATAAGTCATACATTCTCAGCTAAAATCAACAGCAAACCCAATCCATTAAACCCAAGTTAATATTGGAAATTTGAATAACTGAATTTGTGGAACCATATAATGTTTACTTTATTTTCATTTCCAAAATCATTTTATCTTCCAATCATTACATATAACCTGTCTGCTGTTCATTTTCAGTGTGGTACGATACAGATGTTTTTTACTTTATATCATACATATGCAGGCTGGTAAAGAAAAACAACCTGGTTAAAATCATCCTATAATGTTAGCATTACCAGTTACCATTTATAACCCTGGGCGTTTTTCAGTTTGTCATATCTATCAGAAAATATCTGTCTCATGCACTTTTCATTTAACAATGTATGCTACCGATTATTTGATTCACTACATTCTGTGCTGCTATTCACTGCATGTACCAAACACCAAAAACAAATGTCTTTGTCTTTTGTCTTTGGGTACCATGTCTTTGAAAATAACCAAACTACCAGAAAGGCACTCACATTTTGAAAAGAGATTTCTAAATAATTTGTGATATTCACATGGGTGATATTGCTGATGTATATATGTAAATAGATAGGTGTAAATGTATTTATATATTTTGTCTCAATCTGTATATCTGTTGAATATATTTTCATAGATCCTAGGTCTCCCTTGTACCCCCCTGTCAAGTATTTTAGACCTCTAAAGCTATTGTCCCTTGTTTACTTGCATGGAGATATTTCAATATAATAAATTATTTATGGTAAATCTTTATGTACTTTGGGATGATAGTGCAATGAGTTTTAGACGGCACTGGATTTAGTTTGAACTGGATATCCTAAATGACTGCATGCTGTTGCTAGCGTAGGATATAAAAGATGGAGAGTGAAAAGTATTTGCAGACGATACGTTTCTTTACGTATCCAACCTCCAACCTTTACCTCTTCATACACAAGAAACTTTAACAGAATGGTTTACTTTGTGTTTCGATGTTTAAAATGTCATTTTAGAGATCATTTTGCTACCTGAGCATTAATAAAGTATTTGCTTAAGGTAACTCAAGCCTTGTCATGTAGTAAGTTTTTGTTTGGAGCTACGAACTCACATATTCGTGCAGAAACATTAATGAGGGCTGAATTATAAAATATTGTTTAACAATAAAAAAGGAACTGGTTAGATATCTTGTCTAGTTTTAAGGGAGGGTTGAAGAAGTACTCAGATAATTTTCTTTAGCAAAGGCAGTATTACAAGTGGACACGATAACATGTCCTTAATTTATATAATAATCACACATTCTAAAGTAAAATTAGGGAACCATTAATAGCAATCTATGTCCAAAGTATCAAAAATATAGTGAATGGCCTATTTCCGCCAGTTTAATTATGTATGTCATAATATTGGAATATATCATTTTGGCTTTTTCTGTACCACAAAAATAATCACTTTTGTATATGTGATTCAAAAGAGCGTTGTATGCCATAGAGTGGTACAAATTATTGCATGTGGGATATTTTACGTACCGGTAGTTGAATTATTTCTGTAGCACGAATTGAACCCATTGTTCATCTTTTACGTCGTTCAATTCAGTACACATGACATCTATTGCTTTTGGTTTATCCTGGGAGATGGACCTTTGTCGTTTTCAGGCTACTTCCCCTTTGGTCTCCATTAAAGGTTTTAGAGGAGTTTTGTCTAGTGTCAAGTGAGAGTTTTGAAATAGGGGATGTTGCAGGTGTACAGATTAAGAGAGCCCGCTGAGGCAACAATCATTAAGAAATGATGACATGTGCTGTGAGCAGTGTGTTAGATATTTCATGCTAATGCCATATTATGTATACTTGAAACTTCAGTGCAAAGCTATAATCATAATAGAACTATAGAGCTATAATCATTGAAGAACAATCATATAATGTTATTATTCATGAGGTTAAGATCAAGTTGGAGAAGCAAGGCTTCCAGCTTGGAATCGTTTGCGCTGACAAGACCGTCTTTGGTTGTTCTCCAAAGGTTCTGCTTGATTCTGTTTCGATTTTAAGACGTCGTGCAAATAAGTAAACATTCTCTTTAATTCTGTGGATCTTCAGACTTGCAAAATGCTAAAAAAATAAATAAATGCTGCCCGAGTCAACGCGTAAGTTTGAATGTACTATTCCATTGAGGTAACATTTAACCGTAAGATCATAGCAGCCTCTAGTTATGAATATAAGTAGGAATAAAATCCGATTTTCATTTAGGGTCAATCCAACAGGGGAAAAAAGGACCTGGAAGCAGATAAAAATTAAATACAAAATGCAAAAAGGTATGGCATATATTGCTAGTATGATTGCACCTCACTTTCATTTTAATTCATTTTTTTAATTGATTAGGCTATTAAATAAAGTAAATATTAATTCAGTGGCTACTTGAACTAGTAAATCAAACCCCTAATAAAATGGTTTAACATGTCTTTTCACTTAATACCCCACTTAAGAGACACTTACAGACACATTAATCCCAGCAACACTCATTAAAATACAAATTAAAAAACAATATATACACTGTTAAAAAGACAATTTTGTGTTTTCCATGAAAACTCACACCTTTTATTTATCAAATGAGTTGGAAAAATGAATAGAAAGTATGGTCAAGACATTGACAAGATTAGAAATAATTATTTTTATTTTATTTTATTTATTATGTTAATTTGTTATTTTATGTAATCTGTAATCTGTGGAAAAGCAGACAATTGGCAAACACAATGTACCATTAGAAGACTGGAGTGATAGTTGCTGGAAATGTAGATATTTCATTAAAAAAACAGATGTTTCCGGCTAGAATAGTCATTTGTATGTATGTATGTATACGGGTCCATATCTATCACAGGTAACAGGCGTTTCAGTGCGAGTATAACTTTCCTCACAGCTCTACATACTGTTGCCTTGCCAAAGTGCTCTGCATCCCCGATGTTATAAAGAAAACTACCATTTGCAAAAAAACGTAGCGTGATGCATAAAATGTGCTCTGATGCGAGTGCACGTCCGCGGTGTGTGAGGTTGGTGATATATGGCCAGATAATGTTATTGAGGTAAATGATACCGTGTGAGGAAACGCGGGAGCGTGCTAACAGATATTCCTCTGGAAATGATAAAACGTCTCATCTGGGTCTGAAGACTCTCTCGCGACGTAAAGCATTTTTAATCACTACGGCTTCAATGTCAATTGGATCAGGTAGGAATGGGCAATCCACTGAGCTTTCTTCATGTGAGATCAGAGTAATATGAATCATATTTAAAATAATGATGATGATGGCAGCAGCAGCAGGTGCCAGCAGGTCCACGGCCAGAGTCAGGACCAGGGTCCTGAGGGAACTACAATCTGCAGAGACCTGCTCGGCGAGAAAGCACAAAGAACTCCCAAGAAGGAGGTGAATTAGTCATGTGCATTAATGCAACGTGGATTTTAGTAGAAGGAGTGAGTGAGACTGAGAGAGGAGTTCGGTGTGTCCTAAGAAGTCTCCCGACAGTCTAAGCCTATAGTAGCGTAACTAAGAGCTGGTACAGGCAAACCTAAGCCAGCCCTAACTAAAAGCGCTATCAAAGAGGAAAGTTTTAAGTTTTTGAAAAGTCGCTAAGTTGGTAACACCGATTGGTGGTAACAGTCAGTGGGGCGTGAGCAAAGATTCTACAAGCTGTGGGCGTGGCCAAATGAGCTGATATGTAATGAGCAGCAGAAAACGTCTCCGGTTACGTATGTAACCTTAGCTCCCTGAGGGGAACGAGACGCTGCCTGAAACGCTGTGGGAACGCCCTGCGTGACCGCGTCATGAAGCACGTGTGAAATCAGTCCAATAGCGAGACGCCACGTCATAGGCGGGTGATGTCGAGACCAGGAAGTATAAAGCACACCCAAAACACCGGCTCCTTCATCTCTGAAAGGCCGAATCAAGTGCCGGGAGTATGGCATAAACACGCAGCGTCTCGTTCCCCTCAGGGAACTACGGTTACATACGTAACCGGAGACGTTCCCTATCAGGGAACTTCGAGCTGCGTGACACGCTGTGGGAACGGCAATACCCACTTCGCCATACGAGCCAGTGTCCGTCGTGTGAAATCAAAAGCGCACATTCTGACGAAAGCACCTACGCTCCTGGCGTGGAGTTAAGGTCAAGGCGATAAATCTCACGAACGTGTGCGGAGAGGACCAGCCTGCCGTGATATCAACGTCGTGCAGCGCTACAGGAGGGCTATAAAGCCGCCATACCCCTATTATGGTAGGCACGGACAACCGGCCGACTGAAGCCAGTGACATGGTCTCAACCACCCGCTTGCTTCCGACGTCAGAAAAGGAGGTGGACAGAAGGCCTGCAGCACAATAGGCCCGACAATAATTGTGGGACCTTAGGAACATACCCGGGAGAAGGTAGTAAGAACGCCTTCACCATACCGGGAGAGAATTCCAAGCACGACGGCGACACCGAGAGGGCTTGCAGATCTCCAATTCTTTTTAAGGAAGAAATAGAAAGCAGAAAGATCGTCTTAAGAGCCACATACTTCTCTGCGACCTTCTCGATGCGCTCGAACGGGGCCCGGGAGAGGCCATCTAGTACAATGGCCACGGTCCCACGGAGGAAGTGAAATATCAGTGGGTGCCTACCCAGCGGGGCGCCATCCAGCCGGTATTGGGACGCCGATAACGCCGCCACGTACACTTTTAGTGTAGAAGGCGATAACCCGGAGGAAAACCGCTCCTGCAGGAACTCCAGTACTGCAAACACTGGACAGTTAACTGGGTCCAGTTGGCGGGACACACACCAGGAGGCGAAGAGTTTCCACCTAGCGGCGTAGGCTTTCCTTGTGGCTGGAGCTCTGGAGTGGAGGATGGTCTCAACGGCCTCGGCCGAGAGACCAGTTCCTAGGAGGCGGGCCCCCTCAGAGGCCACGCCCACAGTTTCCATAGCTCCGGGCGGGGGTAAAGGATCAACCCGGCCGCCTGCGAGAGCAAGTCCCTCCTGATCGGGATCTCCAAGGGAGGACCGGTGAGGAGAGAAACCAGGTCCGCAAACCACACTTGGGCCGGCCAGTACAGGGCTACTAGCAGTAGGCTGACACCGTCCTGACGGACCCTCTTCAGAACTCCTGGGAGCAGAACAACCGCGGGACAGGTTGGAGCTCCACCACCTCGGGTGGAGTCTCCACTCCCCGGGCCTCGGAATCTGCCTCGACGGGGCGTCTGCTCCCTGATTCAGGTACCCCGGGATGTAGATTGCTCTCAACGAGGGGAACTTCCTGAGGGACTACAGGAGGATCTGGCGAGCCAGCTTGTACAGCGAGCGTGAGCGCAGACCCCCCTGATTATTGATGTAGGAGACCACCGATGTGTTGTCTGAGCGGACAAGGACATGGTGGCCCATCAAGGCTGGGTGGAAGTGTTTCAGAGCCTGAAACACAGCCAACATCTCTAGGCAATTTATATGCCATGAGCGATGATGGTCTAGCCACAGCCCCCAGGCTGAGCGACCACTCATGATCGCCCCTCAGCCCGTGAGGGAGGCATCTTTCGTAAGTGTGACACGACGACAGGTTGCTCCCAGCGTGGGCCCCTGGGATAAGAACTGGGGGTCCTTCCAAATGGCCAGGGCGTGAAGGCACCGCCTCGTGACCTTGATTGGGCGACACGGGTTCCCCCTCGGGGAGAACCCCTTGGTTCTGAGCCACCACTGAAGTGGTCTCATGTACAGCAGGTCGCACGGAACTATGTTCGATGCGGCTGCCAGCAGACCTAACAGTCTCTGAAACTGTTTGACCGTGAGTGACTGGCCTAGCTTGGCCTGTTTAACGGCTAAAAGGGTCGAAGCTACCCGAGCGGGAGACAAGTGTGCCCGCACCGTGGTCGAGTCCCAGATCACGTCCAGCAAAGTGGTCCTATGCAGCGGGGACAATACACTTTTCCTGGCGTTGAGTCTCAATCCCAGACGGTTGATGTGAGCAAGAACGTCTGTTTGCTACACTGTGCGCCGACATGGGCTCTCAATATGAAAACTTACTATTTCACACAGAGGCACGGTGGTTGTCGAGAGGTAACGTGTTGGAGCGGGTTTTCAACCTGAGAAACGAACTGTTGCCGTTTTCCATGGATGTTAAAACAATTTTTTTTTGCGACTTTCAGCCGAAAATGTGCCTCCTTGCATATGTAACGGACATCTTTGGAAAACTTAACGAACTTAACAAAAGCATGCAGGGGAAAAACACGGATCTCATGCACATGAGTGACCGTATTGATGGATTCAGGGGGAAACTTACATACTGGAGAGAAAGCATTTGAAAGGCAAACTTTGCCCCTTTCCCCTTGCTGAGTCAGTTTTTAAAAGACAGCCACTTGGTGCCCTACGCGCAGTGCGTGATGTGCGTGTGTGTGTGCGGAGCGCCGGCACTGGTGTTCTTGAATCTGCTTACTTCAACCTCAGTGGGGTCGGAAGGTTGCTGCGACTCAGTGGGGTCGCCGTAGGCAGCTTGGAGGCGGGCAGCTGGTCTCATTACCTGGTCTCAGCGCGATTCAACACCCTGAGATCGGGAAGCCTGCCACACAGAGCGTGGCCCGCCCCAGGCCAGACGGGTTCTCCAAAACAACCTCTGCTGGTACTTCTTTGGTCGCGTCATTCTGTCAGAAGAGGTCTCAGTGCGTGCAGGAAGAGGCAGGAGGCAGAGGGCAACAAAACAAAAAAACTTTAATAGTAAAAAAAACAAAAACCAGAGGGCAAACAGCAGACGAGGACCAGGACCAGGGACAGGGCAAACCAATAATGACGCGATGAGGGTCACGTGACTGACATGGCGGAAACGCCTGCATGAAGCTCAACCTCACCACGTATGAACCAGATTACAAAACCATGCAGCACCAGAAGTTGCATTAAAAGTAAGACTTATTTAATTTATTATACGTTAAAAATACTCCATGTCTCTCAATGAAATATATTTACAAATATTTGGCTTTTATGGCTCTCCCAGTCAAAAAGGTTCCCGACCCCTGGGTGAAATCAAGGAAAGGTCAAAGGACAGTGGAAACCTATGCCTTTTTAGACCCAGGGAGTTCAGCTTCCTTTTGAACTGAAGGTTTAATGAATAAACAATGAATGATCTTCGTTGTGATTGTGGACAGTTGTATTGTGTCAGACTTGACTGGATTAGACATTGGAACATACTGTGAAATGCCATATATCTTTACTCAACATAGGATGCCTGTGAACAGGAGTAACATCCCAGGACCGCAAAATCTGGATGGATGGCCTCATTTGAAACACCTCCGCCTGCCCAGAACAGATGCAGACGTAGAGCTTTTGATAGGAATAAATGTGCCCAGAGCTTTAGAACCACTCGAGGTCATCCAGAGTGTAAACGAAGGGCCATACGCCAGCAAGACAATTCTTGGTTGGACAGTGAACGGACCACTCTGTGTAAAATGTACATTGTTATGTTGTGTAACAAATAAACACTAGTTGTATCGCCAGGACGCTGTCCTCTGTATTATTCAGGAGCCCTCCCAACACCCACGCACGTTACAACCTGTTACAATTCCACGCATGGGATTGACAGGGGCAGTCGTAGCAGCACGTATGGACAAACTTTGGAGAAAAGAACTAAAACTACCGCTAGAAGACTCCATCTTCTGGGCAGATAGCACTTCAGTACTGAAATACATAAACAATGAAACTTCAAGCTTTGTAGCAGAGATTCTCAAAATGTCAGATGCATATCATAATGTTTACTGTTCATGTTTTTTTTTTTTTTTTTTTTTGTATGGAAAAATCCTTTTATATATGTCAATGGAAAAATCCCACTTAAATAAACTGACCGCCAATACATTTTTCCTCTCGCGCACCCCTGGGGGTGCACGCACCACACTTTGGGAATCCCTGCAATAGAGTGATGGGGTGGATCTTAAAACTCAAAACGTTGCTTTCAAGTAATAGGAAACTTGCTCAGCTCGTGTCACACAAGACTCTACAAGGAGATGCAAACATTAAGAAGACGCTGGATTCCAAGAGCCAGCTCCGCTGTGAATATCTCTCATTGGGATATCAGGGAAGTAGAAACACAAAGTATCCGATTCTGTACGTAGAAGGAGCCTTGTTCAAAGATATGGCGTCATTTTCACATGTTTGGCAATAAGAGCTGTACACATCAAAGTCGCTTCATCACTGGAAACATATTATTTTATTAACGCTTTGCGGCACTTTATTGCCAGACGAGGACATGTACAAGAACTACGGTCTGTTAACGGCACCAACTTTGTCGGGGCAGAATGTGAACTGAAGCAAGCCATTGGACAATGGAGAATTAATGACACTATCTTTGACCCACCTACTGGATCACATCATGGAGGAGCGTGGGTGGGGCGGGCCTGGACGATGAATCATTACACACTGTGCTAAGTGAGGTGGAATCAATCCTTAACAGCAGACATGCATTGTCCATACGCACACCAGCAGCCCAAAGGATCTTTAACAGTCTGCAAACATGCATCAGATGCCACTTGTTGTGTTTTCCGTTGATACAATCGGTCCCTTTGTGAATGCCCCATGTCCAGTGTTGATGTGTCCCCGAGAGAGACACTTAACCCCTAATTGCTCCCTGGTCGCCTTTTATGGCAGTGTAGGATATTAGAAATAAACTATTAATAAAATGACTTTAGTGTACACCAGTATACTGCTGTGATTCTGGAGATATATAATCAATAAAGGAATGATAAAATAGTACATTTTTCTTTTCCTGTATTAAATACTTTTGATTCCAACTTCATTCCAGATGTATCCAGTCAGGTGTTTCTTCATTATTTAAACACAACATCAGCCCACTGCTCCCACTGTGAGGGATGGGTTAAATGCAGAGAATAGTGCATTTCATTGTCTCAGTACCTGTACTCAATGCAATACCAAAAAATTGCAATGACAATAAAGTTGAATCCTCTTCTCGCAGAGAGGGTGATTGGTTGCAGTCTCCCGCCCTTCCAAGACTTGTTTTCCTCCAGAACAATGAGCAAGCTTGCAGCCGATCCCTCTGATCCCGGACGGACTGTTTGAGGCCCTTCTCTTTGGCAAGAGTCTGCGGTCTATTAAGAACGAGACCTCGTGCCATAGAAACTGCATCTTAATCTATACTTAATCTCAGTACATACGTGTTTTAAAGCACTAAGCTGTGTATATTCATTTTCCCTTGTACATTTGTAAATAAACATTTGTTTATTCTACGTCTCCTTTTATTACACCATGCACCAAGAAAGAATTCTGTGTGTAACATGTGTCAATAAACTGCTTCCGATTGATACTCTTTGCATATTTTAAGAAATACTATTTTTTATATTCTTTTTAAAAATATTTTCTCAAAATTCTGTATAATGTAGATGCTCCCCAAAGTATTTAGAATTGTAACTGACATACTTATCTGCACTATGCATACGAGTTACACCATCTAGAGGTGAAGTAACAGCTTCAATCAAACACACAATGTCATGCATGCAGTTCCATTTATGCAGTTCCATTTATTAAGTGCAAAGTATGTTTATGAGATCTCTCAAGGACAAATTGTAAACAGGAATTTGTCTCTGGATGTAGAGGACATCATAAAGAATATTACAGAATAGACAGAGAAAAGCCATCTGTGAAAAATCCCCGCACAGAGACATAAATATGCATCCAGTTAGATCCTGGATAACATGGCCGTACGTGGGAGCTAATGCTACTTGAAGGCCCCCGAGTTTCCTCTCTGACATTTACTTCTCGTGACACTGCGGAGAGGGAGGAATGGAGTGCTCTAAAAAAACAGGAAATAAACAGCATATCAATTTAATTTACCAAATACTGGAAGCTTTAAATTCAAAAGACAATTTCAAGTTTTTTTGTTTGTTTCTTTTTGACTGAACGCTGGCGTAGTAACCTTTCCCTTCCTGCCCACTCTGACCCCCCACACCTATCATGTATGATAACAGTACCCTTCATATCACCAGGATAATCAGTACATGCATAAAACACCAGCACACAACTACATTTCTAATCATCGAAAAATGGTATGTTATATATTATTACTTTTCACTAATACCGTTGGGATTGAGCCGCAAATATGCAACTTCATGCACAGAAAATGCTGCAGATCCAAAGCAGAGTGCAATATCCAAAGTCAAGTCCAAGCAGGAAAGGAGGTCCCGTTTGGCTCTAATATTCCCACAAGTATACTGTATATACATTTCAAAGGAAATCATGCTAAATGTTTTGTGTTTTTACCCTGGCACCAAAGTCTTTGAGTCATTGTGTGTGATTTAGGCTCTGTGTTTCCATAAAAATACAGTATTTCTTTTTATCTTCTAGAGTGGAACAACGCTATAGTGGTGCAATGCTGATTCAGTTCTTTTTTAATGCCAAACGGTATTTGTGCAGTTGTTTGTCTTTGAATGTGAAGTAGTAGAAGTGATCGGGGGCTAGTTTCCCTGAGGTACACTGCCTCCCGTCCGCTTCCAACAACCAGACATTTGTAAAAAAAGGTACAAGTTATATAGGAAATGGCCACAATTTTAGTTTTAAACAAATAACAAACATCCATCGTGTCCTGTGAACCTGAGTGAAAGGCTCGTCCAGGTAGACTTCCTGTGTAGATTGGCTGCGTCCTGCCAGCAGACCAGGCAGGACTTCAGTTAGCTCGCATTGGCCCACTCCATCAAAGGTCTGATCCTGGGGACACACTGCTCAGGTCCCCTTCAAACACAACCCTCAAAGTGCATTCACTTACTTAAGTTATAAAATAAAGCCTTTTTGTTGTTGTTTGGATGGAAACATCTGCCAAACTACACCGGTTAGACCTGGCACTCAAAGAGAAGAAGTAGTTTATTAAGAACTGATGAGTCAATTTGGGGCTGAAGAGCTGAAGTTCGGCCCCTTTTGTCTTCATGTAGCCTGGTCTTACAAATTGCACCTTTTAAACATGAATCACTAAACTCCATCCAGTAGCCACAGCATTGTTTTGATAATTGTAAAGTTAATTTTGTTATCCTTGCTACAGCACATAATGTCCATATGTGCAGCTGAGGTCGTTGTCTTGCTCTATGGATGAATTGATTCCGCCAGGCCATGAATATTCTTTTAAGTTGGTACTGTTGCAATGTGCACCAGTCCCCACTGGGTGTTGCCAGAGTCCCTTTAAAACATATAAACAACCCAAAGGATATAGACACAATAACACAGTTGACCAGCAACTTTATAAGCAAATCATAAGTATACCCTTAACCTAAATAAATGATTTCTTAGATCTGTAATTAGTGATTAGTCTCACATGTATCCTAAAGTAACCCCGAGCACATCTGACCCTCAATCTGCACTAGGAGCATCAGCGTTAAGGCAAGCTAACCTCATCTCCTGGGACTTATGGGAGCAAAAAAAAGGCCTCTCTCGCATTTCCTCCTCTCCTTTCTTATTTTCCTCTTTCACTTGTGTCTGACAGGCAGAATTTTTCAGCGAGAGGATGTTGGCTGAGACAGTTATCCAAAAGGAGAAGTCAGCCTTTGTAAAGACTGGTACGACGCAACGTCTGTCACTATTCGTTCCCGTGGAAACACGTTTGTTGAGGAGACAAACTAGTCATATTGATATGGAGTTGCCATTGAGGTGGCTTGGCGGCAGGCTGAGGCCCAGACTGGGACTGAGGGCCGAGTGAAGCAGGGTGGAGGGGGCGGGCAGGTCCACGGCCTGGGGACTGGACATCATGGTGAGGTCGTTGAGGTTGGCCGTGAGCTCTGGCGGAGCTGAAGACGAGGGTTTACCGTCGGCGACTCGGCGGAAGACAAAGTGGAAAGGGGTGGAGTGCGAGCGGCTGTGGAGCTCGGCCTTGATCTTCTGAGGGTGGATGTCGGCTGCCAGCTGCTGGCTGCTGCCCTCCATCAGCAGGAACAGGCCGTAGTTCTCTGGGTCGGGCACCTTGAGCTTCTGGGCGCACAGACGACACACCTCCTCCACAGAGGCGTACGGTCGGACCTGCAGGGTCTTGGCAGTGCAGCCGCTGTCCAGCTCCTGCAGCGCCACCCGCAGGTAGTTCTGAGGGAGAGTTAATAGTCAACACTCCAGCTCTTTTTATGGGTTGAACTGCGGCATTAATAAATATCCTGCTACCCATCACTGCCTGCCATTATGATTTCTAATAAATCCCTAAGAAACAGATTTATTTTGGGTCGCTGCATCAGACCTAATTTACAGGCGGCATGAAGGTTACATCAAATTAAGGAATAAAGACATTTTGATCTAAATGTGTGTATAAAGCGTATATTTCAATAACGAGTTATGTTGGAATATCCCCCTCCACATTATCAGTCTGTATACAAATAGCTCCTCCCACTGGCCAAGTGAGTCCAATGTATCCCAGACATGTGGATTGATCAAACTGTTCTATAAAAACAATGGCAGCCAGCTTTCTTTATGAGGTGGCCTAAAGGATCTGCAAACCTAAACTTGAAGCAAGCTTTACTGTAAACTAGCTGCGATAAATTCCAGGCAAGTCCAGGCAATATTAAAAAGAAAGAAGACAACTTAAGGCCGTCTTCAGTAGGACTCTCGTGCTGCTACCTGAAAGTCGTCGATGGACGGTGCAGAGCGCTGGGTGGTGCGTCGCCGGTGCCACTGGTGGAGCGTGTCCCTGGTTTCCGAGCTCAGCACTCTGGCCGCCTGCTCCTCCTGGAAGTTTCGAATCAGGGACATGGCCCCATACGCGCTGGTCAGGTAGTAGCCACCTGGACACACACAAAGAGGCAGCGGGTTAACACGGTGTGGACATAGAAAGAGTCACGGTAATATTGTTCCCCTGTGTTGAATAAGCAGACCTTCCCCATGAAGCATAGAGGGGTCCAGCAGCTCCATCATGTATAGAATCTCGTTGTCCAGCTGTGGCATGTCGCACTGGGCCAACACGTAGGTTAGCATTGGCAGGAAGTCATCCGCACCGTACAGACGTCCTGAAGGGCAGACGGACCATTTGACACTTTTTATAGCTTTTCTACATTTCTAACTGCCTTGAGGAGATCAAAGTTCATAGGTGAGCTAATCCAACCTGAGTTGTCCTCCATGATGGTGTAGATGAGCTTGCAGACCCTCAGCAGCATGGTGACCTTCTTCTCAGGTGAGTACAGCTTACTCATGGTGTGGAACTTGTGCTTGATCTTCTCTATGGCCGCACGGTCCGGGGGTGGCGTATCGGCCACGCCCATCTCCTGTGGCTGCCGGGCTTTGGCCAGAGTCAGGTTCTCCTTCAGCTCCCGCCACTCCCCGCTGCGCACCTGGAACTCCTGCAGGGCGGCGCTCACCACCGGCTTCAGAGTCTTCAGGACGCACTTGTGCATGGCCTTCTCCAGGACGCCGTCTGGGGGAGACGAAGGAACACCTGAAGTTACTGACACTTAATTGCGTGTTTTTCTTTGTTTCATTTCCCAGGGACAGTTCTAGGATTTCATTGACACAACACATCCAATTGCCACATATGACTGTTATGTTAAAAGAGGACAAATGTAGCTCCACTGTGTGTCTCACGTATTTCCTGTTTGGTCGTCCTGTTGTTTGTTCGGATGTTAAACACGCCCCCAAGATAACAGCGCAGTAGACGAGTCCATAGATGACACCTGAGGACAGGCCCGTAGCCGCTCTGTCTACAGTCAGTCTATTTTCAGTTTAACATCACATCCCTTATCAGTAGTCGGAACCTAAATGCCTCCTGGGGAGTCTCAAGGCCAGATAACTATGTCTGCGTCCCTTACATTGTGGTGTGAGAATTCAAGCTCCCATCTTGTTGTTGTTTGTGTACACACCAGGGTTTGACAGGATGGTCGCTATTTCTGAGAACATGGCAATACATTCTCCTCATGTGGGACAGTACCTTTTATTTCCATCAAAGAATGTGGCATTCTTTTGTTCCTAGGACATTAAACCGTTCATATCAGAATACAATTTGTTTTTACATTGAGGAGATATATCTATATAGGACCAGATGAACCTGAACGAGAAAAAGCCATGTTTGAGCTGTCACATCACAGGGGCTGAAGGACAGGCCAGGACTGTCAATAGATGATAATGAATGACGTAGCCTAGCAGCGACCTCATCATAGCGGTGCTCTGTTCGCCACCCATCCTTGCTTGCTTTCTCTCATGTAACTGACTGCAGCGGTTTAGTTTCTGTAGAAATTACCGTAACTACGTTAAAATATTTTTTCACATTAATCTCATATGTTGACAGCCCTAATTTAGATCATTGAGCTGACATTTAACTTAAAAGTCAAGGTGATTGAAAATGATCAAAATCTGGGTACCGTCACCTAGTTTGTCGAGCCCTGTCCATCACCCACAGTGTCGACATCAGCTTTAAGCAGCTCACACATGACATCATGCTACAGACAGGATGGACGCAGACCACAGCAATGCTGAATAAGAGCCTGTTGCTGACTTTCCTCCAGAAAGTACTCAAGTCAGCAGTTGTTTTTTTCCATTTTACTGAGCACATCTGCAGACAAAGACTTGAGTTCCACCAGCCGGATGGCATTCAGCCTTTATTGGAGTTGTCACGATACCAAAATGACCTATGCGTGATACTTACACTATAATACCACAAATACAATATCATACCCCAAAGGGGATTGTATTTCTACATTTCACTTCTTTTTTTCCAGGAAAGCCGAGAAAGGTCGGCCAGAGGTTGTGCGTGTGAGATCCTGTGATCCCTCGCAGTGAGTGCGCACTGGGCAGCCACGCCTTCTTGCATTCAATGCAAGAACTAATATCTGGTCACCATGTTGATGTATTTTGTCTTACTGAAACATGGTTGTCAAATGGGGAATATTTCATCTTAAATGAAGCGACTCCTCTGAGTCATGTGAATACTCATATCCCTCGAGGCACAGGCAGAGGAGGGATATCTATCAATAAACTTTCAACTTAAGCTGGATTATAATTCCTTTGAAATCCTGGTTCTCAATCTTTCGCAACCAACCTGGAAAATCATCCAGCCGGTTTCCTTAGTAATACCGTACAGGGCACCAGGTCCTTATTTTCAAAGTCCGTAACAAGTTTGGTCCTTAAAACCGAAAACGTTTGGTATTAAAGGAACTGCACTTAGCCGGTTTGAATCCTATATAACGGATCGATCCCAGTTTGTGCTTGTAAACAGTGAGTCCTCGAAGACCACCAATGTTGATAACGGAGTCCCACAAGGTTTTGTGCTTGGACCGATTTTATTTACCCTTTATATGCTTCCTTTGGGCGACTTTATCAGAAAACTCCGCATCAACTTCCATTGTTATGCAGAAAATACTCAATTGTATATGTCGATTAAGCCAGAGACCGAACAGCTCGTAAGACTTCAAGGACCGTCTTTTTTCATCTACGTAATATATCGAAAATCAGGAATTTCCTGTTTCAAGGTGATGCAGAAAAATTAGTTCACGCATTTGTTTCCACCAGACTGGACTACTGTAATTCTTTGTTAGCAGGGTGTTCTTGTAAATCTCTTCTGCTTCTCCAGTTGATTCAGAATGCTGCAGCACATGTATTAACAAGAACTAAAAGACATATCACTCACACTGTGTTATCTGCTTTGCACTGGCTCCCTCCTAAATCAAGAACAGAATTTAAGGTTCTTCTCACTTACAAGGCACTTGCGGGTGAGGCACCTTCTTCTCTTAAAGAGCTTGTAACACCGTATTGCCCTGCAAGGCAGCTGCGCTCTATAGATGCTGGGTTACTTGTTGTTCCTAAAGTTATTAAAAGTAGGATGGGAGGCAGAGCCTTCAGTTATCAAGCTCCTCTTTTGTGGAACCAGCTTCCACTTTCAGTCCGGGGGGCAGATTCAGTCAGCTCCTTTAAGATAAAGCTTAAAACTTTCGTCTTTGATACCGCTTATAGTTAGGGCTGGCTTAGGTGTGCGTGGACCAGCTCTTAGTTACGCTGCTGGCTTAGACTGCCGAGGGACTTCTTAGGACACACCGAACTCCTCTCTCACTCTTAATATATCTAATTAACTATCTAACTCTTAATTCTATTGCAGTCTGTCCATCCCGGGAGAGGGATCCCTCCTCTGCTGTTCTCCTTAAGGTTTCTTCCCTTTTTCCCTTTGAAGGTTTTTTTTCGTTTTTTGGGGAGTTTTTCCTGTGCCGATGTGAGGGTCTCGGGACGGAGGATGTCGCATATGTTCAGACTGCAAAGCCCTCTGAGGCAAATTTGTAATTTGCGATTTTAGGCTATATAAAATAAAATAAATTGAATTGACTGTGACACCTTTATCTAATCCATTTTGTCATGAAACATCAAGGGGACATGCCTCAAAAGGACGACTGTGTAAAAAGGGCTGTAATTTCTAAACTGTTATTTTGGCGTTTTGGCTGCACATGTATACTTCCATTGTGGTCAGAAGTTCTAAGCTGGGCTACCAAATTCACCAGACCAAAAAGTCCCTCTTGTTGTTTCACAGCTTAAGGGTTAGGGTTATTGGTTAAGGTCAGCCCAAAAAACAGGGAATTGGACACAAACAGCAGTTTTGCAGGAGCTATTCCTGCTCCATGTAAACATCCTTTGTCGTCCTCCGGCCTTTAAGTAAACAACTCGTCCTTCACATCCATAAAGGGGAACTCAACCTTCGATGCTCACTCTCCCAATCACTAAAAAAAGAACAGTTTTATCTCTTGTGCCTGAAGATTGTCAGTCAAATCCCATCCAAGCCACGCGCACAGACACGGTGTATATTTGTGTGATAGAAAATAGCCTGGTATGGTCTGTCCATATGTACTGTCACTGAACCACATAGATGGGCCACTTCCTGCGCCGATGGCGTTCGGCGTGAGATCAGGCTTTGTGCCGAACCTTGACACACACAGGCTGAGGTCAGTGCATGAAAAGCATATAGAAAAAGTATTAAAGCTAAAATGATCCTGTAAAAAGGGCAGGAGAGGAATACTGTTGAACATTTGTCATTTGTATGACCATTAGACCACTTGATGCGCTTTATCAAAGAATATTAATTACTATATATATTATTAATTGGGGTAAAAGTAAATTGTGTCCTTCATTGTGGTTTGCTGTCCGATCTAAATTTCAGTTCTTGAATATGACCTCTAACAGTATAGTTTAGTTACAGTATAGTTAAGACCTATGGAGTTTTCAGCTAGAAGAGTGCAAAAATAAATAAATTGTGAATTTACACAATCACAAATATTCCGCCAGCATGAGGTTTTATTATATTCTCCATAGCTTCCTATTATAATAAGATGTGTTCCTTTTGTTGTCGCTCTCAGTTGTCATCCAGTGGAGAGCGCAACACAAGGAGCAAACTTCTGCACACTGGTTGTCCTTGTGTCCACTTCACCTGCAAATTGGCCACATTCCGCTTATGTTCCATTTGTCTTCCTGCTATTTAAGGAAGTAGTAAATGAGACCAAACATTTGTGTACAAAAAAAACCCAGAATTAAGTCCCTATCTGTCATTCTGGATGAAAGCACTAGCAAAGCATTATGTCCAAGCAAAGAAAACAGGAAATAAAGAGAGGGTGTCAGAGGGGCTCGCCAACAATCCTGTCACTGTGACTGGAGGGTTGGTTGGAAAAGAAGGGCAGTGGGAGTAAGACGAGTTTCTACAAATTGGCTGACTGTCAACTAAACGCATCTGGGCCTCTGAGTTGACGAGAAAACACTCACAAAATGTCGTGCAACCATTCTTGGAAGGGAAAAAACAAACAAGGATGTTTGTTCCTTTTGGTTCAGAACTTGCATTGTAGTGCTCAAGCGTTGTAGTTGCCAAAGACTTTGATGGTTCTTTTTTCAAAGACGATAACAGAGAGAAATAGATCCTGATTTACAGGCCTTAGTGTGGTTCAATGTGATCCCTACAGAGCAGGTGTGGCCACATGACAAACTGTTGTGATGGGCTGGACCAATAAACGAAGCTCGGCCCTTGCCCATATTATCCAGAGTTTTTATAAGAAGCAGTACATTGTACGGACAACTGAGTCATAAGAGCAAATCTTCCGATCAGTGGTGGAATACAACTTGTATGCTTATTTGAGTTTACATTTTATTTAACCTATTATAGCATACTTTTTATTCTAATACGTTTGTTCGGAAGCTTTAAATACTAGTTACTTTGCACAAATACCATTTATTATTACGAAACTGAACAACAGATAATAAAGCAAAGCAAACTAAAAGGTAGGCTCTCTCAGCTTCTTTTCCTTGTTTGAAAGCTCGCCTACAGAAAAATGCAGTGATCCCCAAGTCCTACTATTCAGAGTACATGTGCTGAAAGTACCAATATTACTATACAATGACCTCTATCTGTTCTGAGATGCGAAGGACACCAGATGTCACCAGATGAGACACCAGTCCTGGATGAGGCCTGCAGGCCCAACAGTACCGAGGTCTGCTCCAACACTCAGCAATGCTTCCACAGGCTCAGTGGAAGGACTGAGCCTTCAATAAAAGCGTGTGCTTTGAAAATAATCAAACATCAGATGCTCACAAATTACAGGTTTAATCATGAGGAAGGACAGCCAACCTCATAATTACACGTGTGTGGTGAGCTGTGTGAGCGGGCCAGTAGGAACAGGTTGTCCCTCAGCGCTCTTGCTGCTCATAAAACTCTCTTTGTGGCCTCTGTTGACACGTTACTCCGTCCAAGGGTCCAATGGAGCCACTGATCCTTGGGGGAAATGAATCGGACCGTTCTTCAGGCAGGTGCGAGTGTGCATAATGTGTTGCATTTGTAAGATGAAGGGAAATAGCAGTGCACTTTTAGTTTAAAAAAAGTAAGATTGTTTCAGCATGTTCACACGCCCCTACTTTCTTTTTCAAATGAGTAGTGACTCACCAGCGTATACAACAACACACATTAACTTCATTTTGTCAGAAGGCCGTGACTGCTCCAGGAACGTACGCATACGAAGAAACGCATGTTGTCACCGCCAAGATATCAAAATGGAACACGCTCTTCTGTGACTCAGAGAAAACCATGCTTTTATTGCCCTAAACACTTCATATCATTCGCACTTCCTGAAAAAAATACTACTAAAATATTGAAGCAGTAAGAAATGATTCTGACGTCATAATGCTTAAAACTAATGATCAAAACTTGATCAACTGGTGCAGGACCTACTGACAGCTAAAACCACCATTATCAAAGCACTTGGATATATTCCTGTTACACAGGTTGTAACCAAGCCACTGCCAGTAAAACTAGCAGAAGAACCACAGACGGTAAAGTGTTTCATTTGGTACTCACCGATCTGGTCTTCGGGAATGAGGCTTTCAATCGGTGGCTCCAGTTCCGAGCTCTGTCTCAGGTAGCTCTTCATCTGAGTGATGAACTGGCGGAGGGTCTGCAGCAGCTCCAGTCCGGAGGCGTAGCCCTGCCAGGCCTGGGCCCCCTCGCCCATGTAGCTCAGGTAGTCCTGCACCAGGCAGCCAAAGTATGAGCCTTTGTCCCTGGACAGCTCCACAACTCGGCGGACAGCCCTCTTCTCAGGCGTCATTAGCGAGTTGAAAACGCCGCTCATCTTGCGCAGGTGGCCTCGCAGCGCCCTCTGCAGGATCAAAGCACCGCCGCTAGGGCGCCGCTTCATGCGGTGTCCCGGCGGCACCATGGTCAGGTCCTGGTCTTGGTCCTGGTCGCTCTCGAGGCCGACACCGTAGTCGGGCTCCTCTTCATCGTCCTCGTCGTCCTCCGTGCTGCAACAGGGCTGGTGGGTTGGTGGCAGGGAGAGGGGGAGGTGGGTGTTAAAGTCGGCCACTGTGGGGGGGCAGGGGTCATGCAGAGCGGGGAGGAAGAAGGCTGATGACTGGGAGAAATCCAGAGAGTCCGAGGAATCCGTGGAGAGGCTCATGTCACTTAGCCGCTGGCGGCCACCGTTGCATTCCTCGCCTGCGTCTTCTTCATGCTCTCCTGTCGCAGCTGCCTGCTTGCTTGTTGTCATCGTAGCGGATTCTGAAGGACTGCTGGATTCCTGGGCCGGGTTCCTGGTGGCATTACAGTGAGACAGCCGGGCCATCAAAACAGCCCTCTCAATAGTCTGCTCCTCCAATGCTAAGTGACACTGGGCATCCTCCTGGCTGGATGACGGCGAGGCATTGAGCCGGCGTGGATAGTTGTGCAGAGAGGGCCAGGGGATGGATATGGGGGAGCTGATGTTGTGTTTCTTGGGTGGAGAGGATGAGGGGCTAATGCTCAGCGAGGAGCTGAGGCGAGAAAGGAGGCTCCCCTTCTCCTCCACCTTCTCCTTGGAGACATTGATCCAGGGGATCTTCTCTGGCATGCTGCGCTGTTGGAGAGGAGCGGCCAAGCGTGGCGGGGGTGGGCGTGGGGGGGGCAACCGCTGCCCTCTGTCTGTAGGACGTATCTTGTGACTGCTCGTTCGGCTGTTGACTCCTGGTAGTTCTGACTTTCCGTCAAGGCTCTGAAGTTCGCTGTGGCCCAACTGGCTGCCGTCCCTTTGATCAGAGCCGGACACACCGTGTTGAGTGTCCTTGTTTTCAGGCTCCGGGCCGTCACTAAGGGGCTCCCCACTTAGGCCTGGCTTTGCTGTTGCAGAGGTGGAGCTGTGGTCGCCATCTGGTTGGTGAACCTTTATGAAGAGGGGGTTGATGAAGCAGAGTGCTCCATTTGACTGGCAAGCCTCGAGCTCCGATGGGGTGCGAGTTCGAAGACGCGGGCGTCTCGGGGAGTTGGTCAAGCAGAAGGGGGGTGGTGGTCTTTCGGGAGCAGATATTCCTGAAGAGGAGACTAAGTCCTTCTTTCTGTGGCCGGCCACAGCATCCCAGAAGCCTGAGAAAGAAGAAGCGAGAGAAATGTAAATGTGGGCACAGCGTAGTAACATGTATTAGCATCCGAGGGCCTGTCTCATCACTGAAGGTGGGGCTTAATCTGGACCATAGATTTGGTAGCTGCCTTTTCACAAGTATTAAAAGAATACGCCAACGTTGGACTCGACGCAGAACCAGAGATAGTGTTTGTGTAGTTCCATTCTTCTTGCCTGGCGGTGCTACTCGCAGCTCATGTAGCCCAGCGCCTCTTGAGAGAACTAAGACCTGCTCGGCGAGAAAGCACAATCGAGAAGCTCACTGCTTTTTAACACTACACCGGTTATCTGGCCAGATGGACATACACTCAAATTACATCACTGCAGGACTTTCATCAGACTTCACACAGCTCTCTGGAGACCGTCAAAGGCTTCACACAATTCGTATTGTCACATGTGTAGTCTCACTCCAAGAGTGTCAAATAGACTTTAATGTAGGAGAATTT
Organism: Apeltes quadracus; assembly: GCA_021346845.1. Classification (NCBI taxonomy): domain Eukaryota; kingdom Metazoa; phylum Chordata; class Actinopteri; order Perciformes; family Gasterosteidae; genus Apeltes; species Apeltes quadracus. The sequence continues at coordinate 15,586,126 of CM037922.1, read as the reverse complement.
CATTTAAGTTACCCTTTAGCGAAAAAAGGTTGAGGTGAATTTAGTATATCGGAGGTTTTCTGAAAGCATTCCGGTCTCTATTGAGGACTAACAGTACGTCTGTGGTAAAGGACGTAAATACCACACTTTGGTTTGGTAAGCACCGTGAGGATAAGGATTATCGCCTGATTCTGAATGTTAGTAAGTCAAGACAAACATCTTTTTGACAGTAAAACTATGCTAATGACACTTAAAGAAACAAATAAGTTGTGGAAGACACTAACTCCCATGTACCAGACTTCCAGGGGGGATCGCGCTCTCGTCACGGTCCGTGATTGCAAACCCCTTTTTACTTCTGTCATTTTGTATAAAGTAGAGTATGGCAAACTTTATTTCACTGATTAACACACTTGTTACAATAAACAACTTAGGTTACTGTTTTTTTTCGTTATTAACGATCGTTATGTTTATGACACATTTATAGGACTATATAAGCAATGTTCACCCCTTTCAAAGTACGTGGAACAAAAAAATATATCTTGTTTACCCCTCCCCCAAAGAAATGTACATATATTGGGGTTAGAATAGCATAAACTGAAACCAAAGTGGGCTAATCGGCGTTGGAGATAAAAACAATATATCCTGATAGATACTTGAGTCATGCCAAGTTCACTGATCCACTCCCAATGCGACTACTACATGCAAAGTCACCTGCAGACTGAGACGTTCACCGTGTCAAAAAACCCTCCCAAAACTACTGTAACACCTCCAGTCCAAGCTGTTCCAGACCGTCCAAGAGGAGAGACGCACAACAGTGGAAACAATAGTGCATGAGGAACACCAGTACCAGACACACAGCAACAACAATACTCACTGTGATCCCAAAGCTCAAAGGCTCACGCTCTGATAGCATTAGCAGAGGACGCCAGCGCTGAAAGACGACTTGACTCTGTGGCTCACTTGTGCTGTGTGTTATGACTCACCCCAGTTAATGTGCGAGTGTGGGCAGGCTGCTAGTGCACCATTCCTCCCTCTCTCCCTCCCCCTCTCTGGATTGAAAGTCAGTCTCTCTCTGACGCATTCTTCCTATTCCTCTACTATAGTGTTAGCCTCTTCCCCTGTTGTTGACAACATATCATCAGATACGGTACGAGAGATTCAATGTGTTTTTCCCGTTGGTTTTGATTTTGTGGCCGCGCTCGGATTGTTTAGTTACAGACACAAGCTGGTTCACACAGAAGGGATGTCAGATACTGATTCATACACACACACACACACATAACTGAGAGGGCAGAAGAATACGATTGGCTGTGTATACACTGGCAAAGTTTCAGGATTAAGTCAAGGGCAGCTTGTAATGACGTGCATACAAACAGCTGAACTGGAGCAGAAAATAGACTTCAAGTCCAGTGCAGGGGGTTTTATACTCAGCACATGACACTGAAAGAGACAAGTCAATATTCATGATGCTAAACCTTTCTATCATGATTGTATGATGTTGGATGGAGCTGCACAGGATCATACTTGGATTTGGGACTTTTTTTGAGAACAAACCTGTTTAACCTTTTTTTTCCTCTCATCTCTGATTTTAGTTGATTATACGTTGATCATGTAAATAAAAAAAATAAAACAGATGTGCCTTCAAAGGGCATCACAAAAGGGAGCACAATGATCGTTTCTCTTCTTCCCCAGCCGTTGATGTGCCTCGCATGTACGTAACAATGGCCTTTCACTCTGCTGCTCAAAGCACCTTTATGCTGCGTCAGCGCACTAAACAGGAAGCCTTTTGTGAATGAAAAAAGAAATCAAGACTGAGGAAAACACGGAAAGAAAATGTATGTCTGGCAATCCTGTAAGACTATAATAGTTGAGTCTTGTCGAATCATTGTGTGTCATCCGAGAGCTGTAAGAGGCTTTCATGTCCTCCCAGAGTACACACGGTAGCTCGTGGATGAGTCACGGCCAAGCAGAATGGACAGAAAGGTCACTGACTGTCATGAAAGAGGCAGGGGATAGGAAGCCCCCCCCCCGCACCCGCACCTACACACTAAAGCACTAGGATAAAACCTAAAAACAAGTTACACAAAGCACTTTGTCACAATAATGTCTGCTCTTTTAAGACAGGAAAAGCATAAACAAAATCATTTGGAGATAATAACCCGTCTTCTGCAAGAATATGGAGGACTAAAAGTGCCACAATTAAATAAATAAATACACCACTAATTAATTAACATTACAATGAAATACATAAATGTGTCATTAAATGTGTCATTAATTAATTCAAATACCGATTCATTTTATGTAAAATACTAGGGGTGTAACGATTCGATTTGTATCACGATTCATGGTTGTCGATACGATTCAAGGACGATATTGGTTCATTTAGAACGATACGAAACGATTCAGTGACTTTTTAGCCAAAAATTCAACCAGTGTGACTGAAATAAATTTCCTAGATTCCTGTTGTTTCTTGTAATAGAATCAGGTATCAATTAATTATGAATAAAAATACACAAGTAAACAACAATGAATGGCAAATGCATTCACATTTTATTTGAAAAAAGTGCAAACACTGCTGTAGCAGTGTAGCAGAAAAAAACCCGTATCAGTGATATTGAAGTTGTTGGAGTCATTTCCGCACTTTCAGTAGCTCTGCATCTTAGCTTGATGCACAGGGTAACCAATCAGGCGTTAGGTTCCGCCTACCAACTTTTTGATGGGTCAGTTTGACAGTTTTTTATGAAGCACTGCAACGCAGGATCATGAAATGTAAATGGTGAAATAATTATATAGGTATTTTACATCAAATGAATCAGTATTTGAATTAATTAATGACACATTTAATGACACATTTATGTATTTAATTCTAATTTTAATTAATTAATGACACATTTAAGTAATAATTTAATGGTGTATTTATTTATTTCATTGTGGCACTTTTAGTCCTCCATACATAAAAAGGGCTTTGCCCGCTTTTGGTGAAGATGTATTGAAGAGCAGATGTGGGATGAAGCAAAACACTCTTTGCCTGGACACATTAGTTTAGATGCTATTTCACCAATGATTAATTGTCTGTTGATGCAAAGAAGGAAGAGCGTTGCGGCGACATCTTCCCAGTGGTTCCAACAGGACTTTCAGTCCTACTCAATCATTATATGTGCATTCTTTTTTGCAATAGCCTAAGCGGAACTACTCTCAGCACAGAGTATGTTTTATGCTTTCATAGAAATTCTGTTACATGTTTGTTCCCCAAATAATCAAACTCAAACAAACCTGCTCCAAGTTTAGCAACCTCCTCCAGATCGGCAGATGTTTTGGCTGAGGCGATGGCTTCTGGAAGCTTCAGAGTGAAGGGCAACACATCCCTTAGAAAAGGAAAAGGACACGATCTCCCAATGAAACTTGACACCTCTAATGTGACAAATGACTACCCGAGGCCCAAAAAGGATCATATACAGTATGGGAAATTGGATTGACGGTATTTAGGAAACAATGCAAAGTATTGAGACTAAATGAATACAGACATTGAGTGAGCACTCATGCTTGTTTACTCATCAAATAGTAAACTCACCTGTGATTTGCACACAACAAAGATGATCACACCCTGCTTTATGGTCTGTCTGACCCTAAATGGACCTTCATTTACTAATTGAACCTTATTGCTGTATTGTGAAACGACTGGAAACTAGAGATTGAGACGATAAACTCATGTTTACAATGTTTACTGTGGGAATAAATATGGAAGTAGAGTCATTTTCTTATAGACTTCTACACATCTTTCAGCTTGAGGTGTTCCACCCTGATAGCCATAAGAATGCAAGTGCAAGGTACTTCCCTGTTGCGTTAACTTTTTTTCAAAACTGTCTGATTGCGAACAAAGTGAAACTTAGTGTCTCCGAACATGTTGAAATCCAAATGCTGATTTTTCGGATAACACAATGACGAGCAATAATGAGACGTGATGACACTCACCTGCTGATGCAGCAGAAAGCCACCAGACGGAAGAGGTCTGCAAAGCTCAGGCCAGATCCCACCAGAGAGAAAGCTGTAGGAGCACAGAACAACGTGAGATGAAATGCATGCGTCTTGTTAGTAATACACTGTCGTGTCAATCTAAAGTTCTCTGAAAAGATCTTTCAAACAGGCTTAGAGTCAACGCTTGAATAAAATGACGCTGGCTCCATGAAAATGTTACCACGTTGTATGTCTCTTCATTGATAGGGTGACAGGTAACTTCAGTCTTTACTTACCAGCACAGTAATGTTAATATTTCAGAAACTACTTTCCTGTGTTTTGAGAAGACGGAGTGTTTATGTTAGTCATCGTAGTAGTACCGAATCTGCTTTGAGTAGCTGCCATGATGAGGCTAGTTAGCCTGTAACGTCAAGCAGTGATGTGAAGTTTATTTATAATGTGACAGCTTTCAGTGTTGTAAGAAGTTTAACCATGAAATGCTGTTCAGCGTTATTTTAATACTTTTGTTCAGCCGTTGCACCACTGTCTGCCATTTTGTGTTTTTTTGAAAACAGAGATGGCTCGAGCCAGAATATATCATAATTTATTTTTGTGTGTCTATTGTCATATATATATATATATATATATATATATTTCTAATCAGCCAATCACATGGCAGCAACTCAATGCATTTAGGCATGTAGACTTGGTCCAGACGATCTGCTGCAGTTCAAACCGAGCATCAGAATGGGGAAGAAAGGTGATATAAGTGACTTTGAAGACCACACCGGGTGCCACTCCTGTCAGCTAAGAACAGGAAACTGAGGCTACAATTCGCACAGGCTCACCAAAATTGGACAAGAGAAGATTGGAAAACACTTTGGGCCCCTCAGTACGAATTGAGCATCATGTCAACGCCACAGCCTACCTGAGTTTTGTTGCTGACCATGTCCATCTCTTTATAACCACAGTGTACCCATCTTCTGATGGCTACTTCCAGCAGGATAACGCGCCATGTCATAAAGCGCCAATTATCTCACACTGGTTTCTTGAACATGACAATGAGTCCACTGTACTCAAATGGCCTCTACAGATCTCAATCCAATAGAGCACATTTGGGATGTGGTGCAACGGGAGATTCGCATCATGGATGTGCAGCCGAGGAATGTTTCCAGTACCTTGTCAGGCAAAAGGGGGTCCAACCCGCTACTAGCAAGGTGTACCTATTAAAGTGGCCGGTGAGTGTATAATAGGATTGTGTTTATATAAGCCTGTCGGTATCTGTGCGTGCCGTGAGAGCCACTCTGCGAGCATCGGAAAGCAAATGGCGTAAATATAAACAACCTGATGAACTGCATGCGTTTCAACCCCTTCTCTGCTCTTGTTCTGCCTCTATCTCAAACCCATCTCCTACTACCCTTGTGCCACCGACTTCCCCTCTATCACCCCCGTCTCCTAACCAAGTTCTTACTCTAGTAACCTCTGCCCGTCCGACCACCTGCCCTCTTGAAATCCTTCCATCCCATATTCTACAATCTATGGCTCCTGACCTTCTTCCTTTCCTCACCAATGCTCGGTTATCTGGCTGTTTTCCCAACTCTCTGAAGGAGGCAACTCTCTGGGTTTCAAATTATTCAAGTCAGAAAATTACCTCATCCTCAGGCAGTGGTTCTCAACCGGTGTCCGACCCCCCCGCGCATGTTGAAATGCGGTTGTGACTATTATAGCAGACAAATCATCCTCCTGGCGACTTTTGTGTCAAAAGCGACAAATCCATTGACATGTATACAGCATATTTCTCATCATTTAAACAAGTCTCCTGAAGAGAAACGGTACCGCTCTCTCCCCCCTCTGCCTGCTGCGTTGTGGACGTGTGTGTGTGTGTGTGTGTGTGTGTGTGTACGTGTGTGAGAGAGATGCAGCGCGCTCAGCGAGGTTCAAAAGGCACTTTTTTGGAGTTTTACCTGCCAACACTCCCGTTTGTCCCAGGGAGTTTCCCGTTTTTTACCCCTATGACCCAGACACCTTTTTCTCCGTCCCCTAGCACCTCTTCTATCCCTGGCACTTCTGCCTGCACTCACTCGGGAACAACGTGCAAATAGTGATTAATTATGATTAATCCACTGAAATCAGATTAATTGATTAATTAAATTAATTAACCATTTGACAGCCCTAGTGTATATATAATATGATTCTGTTTATGCCTAATGTGCTTCCCAATTTCCATGCAGCACATTCTCACCAGGTTGGCATCTGGAAATTCCAGTTTGAAGCTAAGCTCAGAACACCGAGGGGTTTGTTTGAAAGTCTCTGGAAACCCCCCGTTTTCAGATATTGGAAAATAGAACAGAACGAGGAAGACAAGACCAAATGATTAATTTATATATTGATTGGGAAGGAGGTACACCGAAAGAGCAGAAAGTCAACATCTCACAGACAGATTGATATAATGACAACATCAGCACACAATAGACACAACACAGCCTCAAAGGCAAATGCAAATTCCAGGTCATCTTAGTTCGTTAAATATTTTCTTTAAGAGAGGTGAACGCACACATAGTTTTGCCATGTATGTTTGTTGCCAGGAGGAGGAGGACTTATGAACCTGTTAGGCAGCTTCATACACAGAAAGGACACTTACTGTACTGGCTCTCCTTCAGAGGGAAGTCTTTGACGGGAACTGCAGAGTCTTTGTTCATGCGTACAGATATGACTTTCCTTTGCAGGCTGGTTGACTTCCTCACCACGAATGTCTGCAGGCCAGGGGAAAACGTCACAACAAAAACACACTTACTTCACAATGCTTTTGGGCGGGGGACTTTTTCTGACGCTCTTTGTCCATTGGTGGGAGTGTGCTCACATGTGTGTTTTTGAACGTGTCTGTGTGCATGCATCGGGGAAGAGCGAGGCGCCCCTCAACTCCATATAATGTTAGGGAGAAAATTGCTTCAGAATTTACTGAAACATCGTCCTTGACAGAATTTTGCTGTGTATTTTGAGAAATTAATGTCCCAATAAGTCTTGGCCTGTGCACTTCCCTCCTGTTCTAAAAGTTCTTAAAACTAAAACACCGTCAAAGTTATTAGTCGAACCACAATGTCCTGATGAGGCAAATGATGTGGGAAAAGTTAGCTAGAGGTGTGGCTCTTGAGAAAAAATAAATGCTATAGAGAGATAGGAAAATGCTCATTTGAGAGCATTTGATGCTAAAGATGAATCAGATGTGGTTAGTGGGGGATGGTTTTGCATTACACTGAGGAGTTGTTGGAGTTCTGGTTCCTGTCTGTCTGTGTGCGTGCGTCTGGTTTAAGCTTTACGTCTACAGTGTGCACATGTGGAGTCATGGAGTTGCTGCTTTTCCTTTACCCCGTCGGGTTGGCTCTGCAGCACACGCGTGGCATCCTGGTGGCTGAGGCCCAGCTGCAGCCACACGCCGTGGGTCTGCACCAGTCGGTCCAGAACACTGAGCCGCCGACGGAGGGAGTCGTAGCCTGAGTCTCTGGTGCAAAGGGACGCCTGGTAGAAGAGACCGCCCACCTCTTCGCCCAGTCTGATGACAAAATAAAATAAAACATGGAATATTCAATCGCTGTGATGTGCTTTCCCACATCGCCGCGGCAGCTGTCGACGTGAGAATGCAATAGTTCCATTAATAATGAGGGTACTTGTGTCTTTAGGAGGGCAGTCCTGAACGGATGGATTTGTGAAATCACGTTCAAACACTTTGTCTAATACGTAAACATACATGGCAAAATGGGTTCAAATTTAGACGCAAGTGTGGTCAAACAGTCAACATCAGCTGATCAGCCTCAGTTTGACTTGCGCCAATGAGCCGTAACACCCAAATCAGATTAGTGATCATCTGTGCATGGGCAATACAAACAGATACTAATCTATGTTTTCTGTGTAAAAAACAACTTCACTATCACTGCAGATAAATGTAGTGGTCTAATATGTAAATATACTTGTTTATCCGAACAAACACCGGCACTAAATAAGAATTCTCCGACTATCATAGCCCAGTAACCGCTCTGTGCCAGTATGTGGCCATTTCATTTCTCCTTTAACAAAATGAAAGGCCTTTAGACAGTGCTCCCTGCTGGTGGTCATGCAGAACAGCTCTGCATTTACCATCTAATGGTTACATAGCTTGGACATGCGTTTACTCTGCGAGCTCACCGAAGGAGTGGATCAGTCATTTGATCTTCAGGCACTTTCTTTTTCCCCATTTCCTTCTTCAGTGTGACGATTTCACAGGCAAACGAGTCAATCAACTACAAGGAAAACAACAGGAACAATAACAGATAAGACATCAGTTCAAACTAAAGAACAACAGAAATATATGTGTGTATGCTTGTGTGTTTACGAGACACTGTGCCCCCGGCCTAACCACTTTCCTTTGAACAACCACAGTTTCTGAAGAGAAGCACTGGTTTGTGAATAAACCTTCATGTATGGAACATTTAGTCAAAGGGGCAAAGTCCGTGTCGACAGCCCTGTGAAGGCACTAGATATGCTCTACAATCCAATGTTTCTTATATCTTTTCATTCACTCAAATGTTCTCATTTGGTATGGAAGACTATTTCAAATTGTATTATTCAAGATATCGTTGTGTGCATGATACAGATCAATCATGTCATCCTGGGACGACTAAATAGTAAGTAAAAATCAACGGTCACCATCATTCAGCTTATGTGAAACGCGGAGAGGAATGGCCATCCAAAGTAATTTGGTGCATTCATTTTATTAATGAAAAGCTAAAAAGAAAATAAAAAATACATATTTTTTTCGCATACTGATTTCGCTACAACATGAGATCGCACATGCGCAACTCTCACGGTGCAAAAATGATGTTGCGTCCCGAGCTACGGGGGGGGGGGGGGGGGGCGTTTATTAAGTTTGCATGCATTTTTTTTAACTCGTGTTGTAGGCTACGACCCGGTTAGGAATGTGGTTGGAGACCGTTGGTTCAGTCGACTAATCGTTGCGCAGGACAAGACTTTGGGCAACTAAGCACTTCTTTGGTTGACTACAGCCCTACTGAACCCCCCCTAAAGTTGTAAACCTAGGCGAAACACTGCAGTGAGAAAGTAGTAGAACAATAAATGGTAGCTTTTAAAAACATCTACCATAGCTCTGATCTCTCCTGTTGGTTGGCTATTCCTAGCAACTACTTCCCTAAAACAAAGACAGCCTCTTTTTGTTTTTCATTTTCATATTCCGGGGTGTAATGATGGCGGTTCAGCAAGCCAAAAGAGGAACACATTGGGATAGCTTTTGTTTCATAGGAATACAGAACACAGTTATTTCCCTAGAACTTTGATTGACTGTCATACACTCGATAGCATCTGTTAAGTTTCTGAATGATGTGTAGTTGGGCAATGCCTCTGTTGAGAAATCTCCCTCCAGCTGTTTGTAAGGAAATCACAAATGTCCATGCAGTGCATTTGTTAAAATGCACTGCATACTTCTCTGTAAAAAAATGTATACTTCTCTTTGTTAAAAAGAGAAGTATACATTTTTTTTGTTAATTATATTAAAAATATATTTTACAAATAGTCAATATTTGTGTGCTTTTGAAACGTGGATTTTATACCCGGAAATATTTGTAAATTAAGAAATCTGCGCAACATTTACCTGCACATACTCTGCTCTTGCCTCATGGTCCCAATGCGGAGGGTCTAAGAAGCAGTTAGCCAATCACTGATCAAATGAATGTGTCATTATAATTTCAGCGTCCTAAAATACATTGAGATTTGGGCCCTTGGCTGCGCTCTCTTCAGGGCGAGTCTCCGACCTGCAGCGTCCTTCCAAAAAGACCCGACCCGAACTCGGTACGAGAGAAGAACTTTGCCGGAGAAACTAGAGGTGAAACATCTGGACCAGATCAGCCCGACCTCATAATCAGATTAGTGAAAACTCAGGAGTTGTTGAACCCCGACATGAGGGAAACTCTGGGTTGTCGGTTTCAGAAAGCGAGGTAACTAAAGCTCAGGGTCATTCACCATGGTAACCGGGAGCAAGTTTTCTTCAATAAACCTTCCGTTTCACGGGCCCCTCCCTCTGACAACAGCCCAGCCAATGACACAGCTCGCTTTCATTTGCTCATTCATTAAATTACTCAGTATCATGTACAAAATAAAATTTGTTACTTGTTCTGTTCTTGTAATTAAATATGAGCATGGGTCTGTATTTCAAGCCTGTGAGTAGTGATTCTAACTAAGAGTGTAAAGTGGGAATTAGCAAAATGTATGAATTAAGATTAGTGTGTACATAAAATATTGACTGAAAACACTAGATTGGCTTTTTTTTCTAATCACAGGTTCATATTCGGCGTACGCTTGCATTCAGATTTCAACCTCAATAGGGGTCACCATCACCATTCTGGCTCATCCCTTTTTTTAGGTTGATCTTCCAAAGAAAATACCCGAGCTCCTGCAGAAATTCACCGGGGAAGGAAAGGGAGAAGCCAGTACTCAAAGTCTTCAGGCGAATGTACGGTAGCTTTTAGAAGACTGAGGCATATGTTTAGTCGGCCGCTGACGTAATGGCACGCGCTGGCAACATGCAGGATATTCCACCAGGTCAATAAAATAAAATAACTAGCTCTAACTAATGAAATCACCCATTATGAAGAAACTGTGTACTTAGCAGAATAAACATTTAGAAAGAGGCTTAAAACGGAGCACTCATTGATATACTGTTGCAGTATCCACAACTGCTACAGAGCATGGAATATTATTTATAATAAGATTCCAGCTACCTAATTTGTACAACCCAGCATGGCGTGGCTCGTGGCTCCACCTTTAAGGCCATGTGTGTTTAGTGACACAGTCCTTCTCACTAAAGCCAGTGTGAGGGGAGGTCATGCTTTGGATTATTTCCTCTTGTCAGACCCTGATTCAGCCAATATGCACTTAAATAGCTCCCATACTACTTGCTGGATTTTCAATTTGAAAACATGGAATAGAAAATAACATGTTTTGGGGTTTTTTGTTTTTATTGTTGCTGTGTTTACCATTTCAAGTATCCTTTGGGTGATTTTTAAAGCACTTCACAAAATTCAAACTATTATTATGGTTAATATTATATAGAACACACATGGCGTCGAAAAAATTGAGATACGAATTGAATAATTATCTTAAAAACATTTCTGGTGACATGAATCCATTTAGTTTGCCTTTCATTTAAACTACAATAGCTGACGCCTAGTGGGAGGGAACACAGTGGTAGCTGGGAGTAGGAGGTACCTTGAAGAAGCTGCCCTTCCTCTCCTGACTGGGTGGTTGAGTCATGGTGCTGGTGGACATGGTGCCTCCTGTGTCTGTCTGCTCCACTGTCTGTGGACGAAAAGAGGACATTAGAGCTTGACATGCAATCAAAATTAAGTTGCCCCATTTATAGATTCACAGACGTATCAAGACAGGAGCGGTTTGAAAAGAGCTCAAAAGCTCTTTCCTGAGGCACAACTGATACCTGAAACTCAACTTTTACGTCAACCATGAAAATTAATATAAATAAAAGCATTATCATTAGTTCACAAAGGTCCTGTGGACGGATGTCTAAGGCAGCGGTCCCCAACCAGCGGTCCCCAACCACCGGTCCGTCGGCCAATTTTGTCATTTAACTTTATACTATGATAATTGTTTTATTTTGAAAATAGACTGGATTCTCTCCTGATTACGTGCGCTTGTTCCTCCCGACATATTTCGCACAACTACAACCCCCCACCTTAATCGGTCTGTGAGGCAAAAAAGGGACCTTGAGGGTAACATGTAATATCCAACATCTCTTCCCTTTTTATTTATCCTGATATCTCTCTAACAATGATTTAAATCATAACGTGACTAATTAGTTATTCTTATTGATATAACGGCAGAGAATTATGTGCCAGGAATTACCCGTAAAAAAGGTTTTAATCTCACTCAACCAATTTGGCACGTGGGCTCGCAAAAATTATATTCAAACAAATAACTGTATTCCTATTAGAAGGATATCACATAACAGATAATACCTGTTTCCACGGTACTAAAAGCTTGTGAGCTTTGTGTTTCCCGCAGTCACTTTCTTGCAAGCGCACATGTCGGAGACAGTGTCCTAAAAACCCACAGCCCACCATGACTTACACCCCCCCTCTCCTGCCTGAATAGTAGCCAAATTTATAGCAGACAGTACCATGCTGAACACATTGTTCTCTCAGGATGTAGAATAGTGACACAGATTTTAAAGTGACCATATTATGGAAAAATCCCCTTTTCTGGGATTTGGGGTGTTATTGTGTGTCTCTGGTGCTTCCACATGCATACAAACTTGGAAGAAAATCCATCCATGCAGTTTTGAGTGAGATACGGGTTTCTGAATTGATCCCCCCTTCAGCCTCTGGGTGAGCTGTTCAAAATCGCCAAGGCTTTCTATGTCACAAACCGAAATATTTGAATATTCCCACCCTCAGAGCTACGTACAGTGTCTCCACCCACCAGCTACAGCAGTAACCCGTTAGCTATCGATAGCTAGACTAGCCTAACGTTAGCTTTCACTGGCTAAACACTGACTAATATCCAAGTTTCACATTTTTTTTAGACAAAGAACATTTTCCATTTACATTGATTTGCAGTCTCGACGTGGAGCGGTAAACATCTCCTGCACTGACTGCAGTTAGAAGGGACTGCTGCGCGAGTACTCAGCCGCTTGTCAGTGCTTTGGGAAGGGGGTGAGGTTCATGACAGTACCCGCTGCTCGTTGAGAAGCGTTGGAACGATATCTTCTTTTCACATCATCAAAAGTCACCAATAATGTCAGGAAAAGTAGCTAAATGTGTCGCTGGAGGGGTCTGAAAAGTCGCTAAGTTGGTAACGCCGAGTGGTGGTAACAGTCAGTGGGGCGTGAGCAAAGATTCTACAAGCTGTGGGCGTGGCCAAATGAGCTGCAGATCATGAATATGTAATGAGCAGCAGAAAACAGCACACTCTGAAAAGGGGCTGAAACAGAGGGGAGTAGAGGGAGGTAACAATAGTTTCCTACAAGATATTTCCGGCAAACAACTTCAGAAACATGTTTTCTGGAACTCAAAGACCTATTTTTACTTGTTGAAAAATAATCAAAATATAGGCATTTTAAGCCCAACAATATTCCATTAACATGGAAAACCCTGAAGGTCCAAAGAAAACTAAGTCTCATCTTCATGATCTCAAAACAAGGATTACCAAAGCATCCCCACTGTGTTCCCCAAAGAACACAATGCACGCATACACACGGGAGCCTGAAAGTGGTTACTGCAGCTGATGTGAGCCAGGTGTGCCAAGGCATACTAACATCTCTGACAACAAGTCAGGAAAACAGCGGCATTCATCGACGGACGACGGACTCCTTCTCCTTGATACGCTTCCGTTCAGTGGAGACACTAGACAGGTTTCCCGTTGGACAAAAAGTTTGCACTGTTCATTCTGTACACATGACAGCCATTGTAGTCTGTCCATCCCGGGAGAGGGCTCCCTCCTCTGATGTTCTCCCGAGGGTTTATTTTTTTGGGGAGGCTTAACTAGTTTTCCCTGCTTTCTTACTGACGTTCGTGTTTATACGCAGTTTAATTTCCTGAAAAGCCACATTCCCATTTTCCTCCACGCTGTAGTTGGGTCTCCGTTTCTGAACCCTGGGCCTTGTGGAGTGGTTTTGATTGGTGCGATGCGTGTGTTGTACTTATCAGTCTAAGAAAACAGGGGACCACCAGTTTTCCAGTGATACCCTAATGGCCACTGAGTCTCTGGCCGAAAGGAAAAAAAAGGGCCCCTTCAACCAGAAAACCATGTTTTCCCACATACGCATAGCTGAATGTAGCCATGCAGATCATTATGGATTTACTCAAAGCTATCGCTTTCATTTATCATCCAGCTTTACTTGCACAGGGATTACACTGTATGTGACATTAAGTCTGCATGGCACTTGCTATAATAAAACTCAACTAAGACACTGCAAACGAAGAAGACAAAATGGGGAAATGGTCAAATGAATCACGCCTGCGTGTGTGCTTGTCATTACAACCACTACTAGTTAATAGGCGGAACATAAACCTCCAGCACTCTCTGAATGCAAAGGCTGCAGATCACATGCGTAATTGTGACCTCCAACAGTCGAGAGTTTGGTACTATCAGATTCTGTTGTCCGTACAAAGACAAACACCTATGGGACGACAACAATCGAGCCTCTAGAAAACCAAAGGGAAACACTGCGCTTTCATATCAGTGGTCTTTTAAGTGGCTATGAGGTGAGAAACACCAGCAAGGCGATGCCTGATTCTACCATCCAGACATGGCAGGAGGATCTGAGATGAATTGCAACCTCCAACCTACTAGTCAAATTCCATTCACAACCGAGAGTAGAAACTTCCCTGTTCTGGTCGTGGTATTAGCTGATGCTGGATAATCCTTGTACTAATCTATAATAACACACATACACATGCATGGTTTAGTTTGCAATGTTACAAAACAATATCTGAGCAATAAGTACGCCTTATGGTATAACCACACATTCAAACTAATTTGGAATATTTTGTGTTGGTTCATTAAATAAAGCTGGGTGTAGGCATCCAAAAGAATTGCCCCTACTCCTCGTACGAGACACCCGTTGTAGCATTTATACCCACTTTGCTTTCCATTTTTTTCAGGGTTGAGTGACCTTTTTCTAAATCCTTCTCCTACTCAGTGACAGTATTTCCTCCGCATGTTGAAGCCTTGTGTGCTCAAGTCTAAGCAATATTGGAACATTCAGAATGTCAAATGAATTCCACATCAACAAAAGCAGAAACCAAATTACCGTAATTTACGGACTATAAGTCGCAGTTTTTTCCATAGTTTGGCCGGGGGTGCGACGTATACTCTGGAGCGATTTATGTGTGAAATTATCAACACATTATTATATCATTTCACATGTTATTTTCACACTAAACCGCAAAAGGACGCTCTAGGCCTGTGTTGCAGCCCGTGGGAAGATGGCGGAACGCTCCCGCAGGAGGTGGTTGTTGCGAGATTGTCTTTTGTCCATGTTGAGCTACCGTAGTTTGGGTATGCTAACCATAGATGCTAACTGTTGGAGTCTAACCGGAGACTATTTATTAAGGAGTCATCTGCTTTTTAACAGTCAAGCCGGGAAACATTTAAGCTTATCGTCTGGTTCCAATGACGCATGCGCACAGCTGAGGTTTTGCGACAGAGGAGACGATGGCGTAACACCGGCATTCTGGATAGAGACGTAAATTAAGGTTGGTGTCGTGAAGCCTTGCGCATGCGCAGTAACAGTAACCTGTGGGGTAAAAGGGCATTTTAAACCTTATTTTGGGGCAAAGTCATCAAACTTTTTCAGCGATTTTAATTATATTCTAGTTTTATGTCCCGATGACCCGTGAAAAGTGCAGTTCTGACTATCTGCCCATTGATTGAGATAGGACGGTGGTCCTGTTAGAGCTGCCCGGAGGCGTTGCAAAGATGGCGGCGAGTTGCATGACTTGCCTAAAAGAACTTTGGTCTAACGCATAGCTTACAAAAATAAAACCCTCTTTAATGTTGATCACGACTCGCGTCTTGCCTCATATCATGACAGTGGTGAAACCAAAACCTGCAGACTTCTCGGATTTATCGCCAGACATCATATCGACGTTCGTAGGACACATGCAGGCCAAAAAACGGTAGTTAACTCTGTTCTCCACCGTCTGTCATTTGGTCTAAAATGATCCTGAAAAAAAATCGTGCATGTATCTGGAATGACATGGTTTAAAATTTGGACAGTTCCGGTTCACATAATTGCAAATAAAACTCATGATAAATTAAGCCTCATCTCCATTATGCAACAAAGTCCTCAATCAAATGTATTGTAGAATATCTACTTCTTACAGGGCATCTGTGCAATGGCGTAACGTTGGCACTTTGGACTTCCCGGATCAATAGCGCGTCAGCGAAATGTTGTTAGAGCTCTAAGACACCCCTCTGTAACCGTGGTGATGGCGCTTTATAGACTGTCCCTGCGTACTCGTCTCACAGGTGTCCGTTATCCTTCTTTACCTCACCCTTTTTTTTCATTATCTATTCCAACTCCCCACACTGCATATAAGATACACAACCAATGTAGGCCTCTAGCAATATGCGATAAATTCATTTAATCGCATATTGTCTATTGTCATATTTGCCGCAATATTTATTTTAAATATAAATGAACGTTACCAACATTAAAGTTGATCACGCCGATCAACTTAAATGTCCGATGCTTTGCCCGCTCCATATCCCTTGCACTTATTTTTTTTTGTTTTAAGTGTACATTTTTTTCACATTCCGACGAATAAATATGCTATTATATTGTCATTTAGTTATCAGTGGCTTAAATGTTGGTGCAATAATCGCACAACAGAAATGTTATATTGTGACAGCCCTAAACCTTCGTGCTGCCTGTTCGCCTCAGCTTTCCATCTATTTGAAAAAACCTACGCATCCAGAGTGACTGAAAGAACCATAAGCTAGTTTAGAGTTGGTTTGGGGTATAGTGAGAAGAGCTTTGTTACATGATGATCTAAGGGATCTCACCGGAGTGTATTTAGTCAGCATGTCAACCACATAAGGGGGAGCAAGGTCAAAGCTTTAAAAACAAGAAGTAGTATTTTAAAATCAATTCTGTTTTACTGGAAGCCAGTGTAGTGAGGCTAAGACAGGAGTGATGTGCTCAAACCTTTTGGTCTTGGTTAAGACTGCAGCGTTCTGAATAAAAATGATTTAACACTTTCTTTGTTGTTCAGCAAAAGACACAGACTGGAGATATATTTTGGTTAATGGATTAATAAAGACGAGCTAGCTCCATCAGAACGTTGTTCAAAAGGCTCCTAAATATTCGGATATTACCCTGGATGCTTTCAAAGTGAAGCAGTCACACATCCAATGGAGTTGAGAGATTCGTGGCCCGTGACTCAGGTCTGAGGGAGACAATAAGCTCCAAGCACTTCAGCAGATTTTTGGGGAGATTGAACAACCAGGGTTTTGGACTTGTACTAGATCAGGCACAGGCTCAGAGGCTCCATTTACATGTTCCATTTACAATTTACCATACATAATTCAAAATGTCGACTTTTATACTTGTACACTGTATCGATTTCCCTACGTTTTTGGATGAATTTGATGTAACTGCACTTATTTTAAAGGCCGCTCTTACGCCCTAATGCTGATTTGTAAATACGCGCACCGCTAAATAACGTGCGTGCACTGAAACGTCTCACATATCAACAGATGCTGCAGGAAATCACGGTTATGGGGGAAAATATGTTGTCTTGACATTTGATGTCTCTTAATTCAGAACATCTTATTAGAAACTCAACATTGAAACGATGTGAAAAGTTGTGCAATTACTAAATCATCACAAGTTGTTTTAAACACCCGATATACGCCCAATTCAGTTCTAATATGTCTATTTAGCACACTAAACGTACGACTGGGGCTGTTAATGAAGCACACGTTAATGAATCTGACAGCGGTTTTGTTCGATTATTCTAATATTGAATCACTAAGCAACCTGCAGCAGCTAAACGCCTCTTCACGCAATTACCGCTTGTCTTTGCGCTGCTAAACAGCGACAATAACAATAATTCCATTCGGATCATGAAAGTGGAGTTTCACTTCCTCGCGTCACACGGTCCCAACTCGAGTTTACACAACAGGGCTTCAGCGGAGCAGGACGTGAACACAAAGGGCGGCTCGCTTCAGCCACTACTTGCCTGCTAAGTTCCGAGTGTTTTCCGAGTGTTTTCCCAGTCTGGCGACAGGAAACTCCGCTGCTCCGACGGGTGGCTGGCCGTGTAGGGGACATTACTGCTCCATTAGCTTGATGTATGCTTCGATAACGAAGTCCTGCTTATACCTTCAAGTTAGGCGAAAGAAGTGCAAGTTCTGTAACGGCGGTCGTCTCCATGGTCAATACGGTCTTTGCAGCTGGCTGAGTTGTCCAAGGTGTAAAGCACGCCACAAGAAGGGCCTACTTCCGCTAAGGCTTCTCAAAATAAAATGTATAACAGTAAAGCGATTTAACACCACTTTTAAATAAGACTTTAACAACATTCATTATTGTATCCGTGCTGGAGGCCAAAAAATCCCCCACACGATCCAAACTGCAGTAACTGGTAAATAAAATTAGATTTGATTATTTTTTATAATAATTTAGCCTTTGTGGTATTATGTTTTCTATTCCGAAAAGGAAAGTACCCCCTGAAAAGCAGTCCGATCAGTTACGATTCATTTGTTCTTTTATATTTAAATTGACCAGGCAATAAGTCAAGTAAAAACACAGCACACATACATAACTGAACAACCTTCTAATATTTGACAGTAACGGTTTTTTATTTATATACATTCCAAATGATATCAAGATCCACACACAGCCTGGTTAGGTGCAGGTAGATTGCAGGAACATACTTACACAAAAACAAAGATAGTTCTACCGCACACTGTTGACGTTTGCTCGATTTTATATATATATATATATATATATATATGCTACACATACATCATCACTCATCAAATTTAGTCTGGTCGAATTTCCTTCAAAGTGTCATTTGTAGATTAATATATCAGGTATCTTTCAAATTGTCTTAATTTGAAGTTATATTCAACTACTTCTCAAAGTTGTCGTACTTAACTTCTCCAGCTTCATGCAACTGCCTCCTCCCCAAGCCCTGCAAAAAAGAAAAACAAACTGCGCGTTAACTTTCATATCACGTGTCCCGACTGGGAAAATATTATAGGTCCCTCCACAAACGTTGAGGTTTACCTCTAGTTCCCTCCAACAACAACATACTGAAGTGGCCCCTTCAAAAAAAGAGCCAAGAGCATTTGAAATGTAATAACTATTCGGAGGCTACTGGTCAGAATCAGAATCAGAAAACATTTATTGCCAGACATTTATAATGTCAGACATACAAGGAATTTGACTTGGGGGTTGGTGCATAACAACAGACAATGGACAACAAGACAGCATAGTGCAAGTAATAAAATACAAGTATAAGGGTTAGTAGACTAAGGCTATGGGTTAGTTAAAAAATAAAGGAAGAAGAGTAAAAAAATTAGTACACCCACAAACCAAAGTGACAAATGAAAGTGTTTCTGCAGGGGGGTATTCCAGAAAGCGGGTTATGTGAAAACTCAGCGTAAGGTAACCCAAACTCTGAGTTCTCCGTTCCAGATAGAGAGTAAAAGATAGAGTAACAGAAACTCTGAGTCAATCACCATGGTAACAGACTCTGTGAACATAACCTGCTCGCTGGCAGGTTTACTACAAGAAACCCAGAGTTTGTACCCGTCTCCTCCCACATGAGAAAGCTCATTGGATGGCCCATTCCTACTTGATCCAATGAACATCAAAGCTGTAGTGATTCAAAATTCTTTACGTTGCGAGAGAGTCTTCGGACCCAGATGAGACGTTTTTTCATTTCCAGAGGAATATCTGTTAGAACGCTGCCGCCATTCCTCACACGGTATCATTTACCGCAATAACATTATCCGGCCATATATCACCAACCTCACACACCGCGGACGTGCACTCGCATCAGAACACATTTTATGCATCGCGCTATGTTTTTTTGCAAAAGGTAGTTTTCTTTACATCGGGAAGTTTTTTTTTTTCTTTTTTAAGAAGTGTATACTGATGCATCTGATGTAGGCACTTGTGTCCTGGGGGGGTGACATCGCCTGTGGTGGAGTGGTCAATGGATCTGTAAATGGTGACATATTTCCGCAGCTCCTTCTGCCAGTCCAAGTCCCTCCGCCTGCACGATGCGGATCCGTTTCATGATCGACGCGTTTTGCCTCTCGACTTCTCCATTCACTTGTGCCCATCTAGGTGTTGTCTTCACGTGCTGTATGCCGTTCTCTTGACAGAAGTCCTGGAACTGTGGACCACAGTCAGACCTGATAGAGACAGGCAGACCGTGGCGGCTGAAGATGTTCTCTAAACAGTCTATCACTTTGTCTGTCGTGGTGGATCGCATGATCTTGTACTCGTAATATCGGCTCTAATAGTCCACAACTACCAGGATAGAGTGTCCTCTTGGTAGTGGGCCTAACAAGTCTGTGGCTATGTCCTGCCATGGTCCATCAGGGAGAGCTGTGGGTCGCAATGGCTCTGGTGCGTCGGGCCCCGCCACTAGTAAGCACCCGTGACATGATTTAACATATTTTTCTGTTGCCCCATACATTCCCACCCTCCACACCGTTCCCCTCATATGTTGTTTTGTCCCCGTAATGCCTAAGTGTCCTTCATCTAAAGCTCTGTTCTGATGCTCTGATTCATTTGCGATACGACCATAAGCTCAGTCAGTATCGCCTTTCTCACCTAAGACAGTTCTTCATCCTCTGCGGAAGCTCTCTCTACCTCCCTCGTCGTCAGTGCGATGGGCGTCGCCTGGACCGCCACGAACCGCACGTATTCCTCTGCTCCGTGTTGGTGTGCCGTCTTCGTAGCAGTGTCTCCCAGGAGACGAGACAGAGGATCAGCAATGTTGTACTTTCCGGCTATGTGTATTACTTGAAAGTCATAAGGCTGGAGGCGGATCACCCAACGCTCAATCCGGGCACATGGCTTTGATCTGGGGCTATAGATCACCTCCAGGGCCTTATGGTCTGTTAGCAGGTCGAACCTCTTGCCATATATGTACGGGAGTAGGCGTTGCCCAAATCAGTGCCAGGGCCTCGCGCTCCGTTTGAGAATATCTCTTCTCACAGTCTGTCCTCCTGCTCACATAAGATATAGGCACCATAGCTCCCTGGTGTTCCTGTATCAAGACAGCATCTATGCCCATTGGCCCTGCATCTGCTATGACTTTTGTGGGGGCATCTTTGTCAAAGTATGCCAGTGTGCCCTCCTCGGCTAACTTCTTCTTGAGTGACTCGAATGTCACTTCCTGTTCTGGGCCGAAGACAAATGGCACATCTTTCTTGGCCAGTCTCCGCAGCGCTCTGAGATGGCAGCGAACTGGGGTATGAATCTGCTACTGTACCCAGCCAATCCCAGGAAACTGCGGACCTCTGTGGCAGTCTCTGGCTCATGTACCTCGACCAGTGCTCTCACTCTCTCGCTTGTCCATGAATACTAGTTTGTCCATCTCAAACTGACACTTCTCACCATTTAAGGTTAGGCCGCACTTCTTCAGTCTCTCCAATACGGCGTGTAGTTTCTTATTGTGTCTCACGTGGTCAGGCGCGTGGACGATGATGTCGTCTGATTTGTTGGCTGCCCCTTCGATGCCAGCCAGCGCCACTTCGTGTTGGTACTGCTCACTTGCAGATGAGACCCCAAATATGAGTCTTTTGTAGCGGTATGTTACGCTGTGCACGGCAAACGTCGTTATAGCCCTTGACTGCTCTGTGAGTTCCATCTGGTGGTAGCCCCATTTTAGATCAAGCTTACTAAACACAACTGAGCCATTCATGTCATGCAACAGTTCATCTCCTGTCGGGATTGGGTATCTTCCCCGGATGATAGCCCTGTTTGCCATTCTCAAGTCTAGGCATAGCCGAATGTCAGTGTCTTTAGCCTTTGGAACTACTACGACTGGGTTTACCCACGGTGTAGGTGTAGGACTCTACCTTCTCGATAATGTCCATTCTTAGCAGCTCCTCCATCTTCTTGTCGACCACCTCTCTCAGGTGGAAGAGTATCCGTCTCAGTGGTTGTGATATGGGCTCAACGTTGTCATTGATGTGCAACCTGATTTTGTTGGTGTTGAGTTTACCCACCCCAGGGAATAGCTTTGGGTATTTTCCCCTCACCTCTACATTTACATCAGTAACCGCTGCTACATCTACACCCACCTTTAGCACACCTAGCTTTGTAGCGGTCTCCCTGCCTAGTAGCGGTACCCCTTGACCTGCTATTACTCTAAATTCTGCCTTGGTTTCTCTTTTCCCTATTTTCACGCCACATGTGAATACTCCCTTCACTGGCAATGGTTCCTTTGATGAGTATGTGTATAGTTTTTTGTATGTTTTACACTTTATCTTTTCTTTCTTTAATTCCTCCCATGTATTTTCATCCACTATGTTGGTCGTAGCCCCTGAATCAATTAACATTACTAGGTCTACACCCCCCACAGCTATCGGTGCGGCTATTGTCCCGTACTACAAATGCAAAATCATCTTGCTTTTCTTCCTTTCCTGAGTCTACATATTTTGCACATTTTAGCGTAGTGATCCTTCCTGTTGCACTTTCTGCATGTTTGTCCACGTGCTGGGCATTTCTCATCTTCTGCAAAGTGGTCTCTGTGCCCGCATCTAAAGCACACTTTCTCTTTCCCTTTTTCCTCCCCATCACATTTTCGGCTCTTCTTAGCCCATTTCCCCTTAGCTATCTGGTTTATAGTCTCAGTGCCTTTTGTGTCCGGGCTACTCACACGCATTGCCACCATCTGCTGTTCGACACGTTCACACATATTCCGACATACCTCTACTCAGCACAGCATCCCTTAGCTTGTTAGCCCCAAAAGCACAGTCCTTAGCTTTCTGCCGCAAACGTGTTACAAACTGCTGCACCGTCTCCCCATTGATCTGTGATATTTGATAGAATGATTGGCGCGCAAACGCAGTTGTTCAATGCATCCACTGCCTTATCGTAGTCCCCCAGACCTCCTGTGTCCTCAAGAGTGGAACTGCATGTTATGCAAGAGAAGAAACAAATTAAATCACGTACACCCGAGAGCGAAGTTTTACTGAACTTTATTGCATGGCGTCTCTGCCGTTCACACCACGTTACCACTTGGTAACGTGTTGGATTGAACCTAAATGAAAATCAGATTTGATTCCTACTTAAATTCATAACTAGAGGCTGCTACTGTCACATGGGCGATGTGGCGAGCAGGGAGATGGAAGACGCAAACGCAGACTTTCAAAGAAAAAGGGATTTTAATCTCCAAAAGGCAAACTCTGGATTTTGAGGGTTAGGAACAGGAACTCAAACTCGACAGACACTCCAACAAGAGACAACAGACACACAGGGATTAAATACAGTCGGAGGTGCAGGTGATTGGAAACAGGTGGAATCAATCAGACAATTACAGTGGAAGACAGGACAAGGCAGGAAGTAAAGTCACCCAGGGACACCAGAAACATGAAACTTCACAATACTGGGAGTCGATTGAACCATAGACCCCCCCATCTAAGGGTTGTCCCCCCCTAGAAATATTATTAAAACAATGGTGTGTATTGTAAATAACATAATGATGTATGCTTAGAATATCTGTGTAAGAAGTAAAACAATACAAACCCCTCAAAACGCTTTTAAAGTTTATAAACATTTTGAGTCCCCCCTCCCTTGCCTCACAGTGGTTTGGTCCACTGCCTGCTTCACGTTAGGATCTAGCCGATCTGCACTCGACTCAAGTCAGTCGGTAGTGACAAGAACGTATAGGCGGTCTAAGGCTATTTTATTCACATTAAACATCGGATGAAGTTTTTATTTTCTCAAATACAAATGATGCTGAGTAATTAATTAATTAGTCATGACAAAAAAGTCCGCTATGCCAGTGTAATATAATGTTACCCAGATTGTTTAATAGCTTGTTGGATGTGCCCCCACTACAACTAGCTAACGTTATTATTTGTGTCCCCTTCAAAAATTGCTCTTCAGAAATGTTATGTTTATTGTCCCCCCCTACTGTTACATCAGATTTACGCCCATGGAGAGAGAGAGAGGCAGACCGCTCAGCGCACTTTTTTAGAGTTTTTACCTGCCAACACACCGTTTTTTACCCCTATCACCCGGACACCTCCCGGATTGTTATTTCTCCCGGAAAACGTCGCATATGTGGATTAATCATGATTAATCCATAATCATGATTAATCCACTGAAAACTCTGATTAATTTGATTAAAAATTGTAATCATTTGACAGCCCTACTTTTAATACACGTCACAACTTCCAATGGGCGACACCCGCCAGTGTACGGTTTCTTGAACTGCACGGCGCGAGTAAAAAGGATGACGGCACGCAGAGAGAGATTTAAGTTCGCCGTTTTTTTTCTTTATTAAATGGACTCAAATAGACATTGAGTATTTTACTTAACCGTCAACCCAACGTCTTTTCAGAGTTAAAATGTTTGGTTGCATGCAGAAATGTTATTTCTTTTTCTTTTCAGTCATAAATGTAGCACAGTATAGTTTGTTTACACATTGCACGAAGGCAATAAAAAATGTTATGTGCAGTATTATTTTATTTAAAATATTAAAAGGGTTTTGTGGCTCCCAGTGTTTTCCATACTGTGTCAAACGGGTCCAAAGGCTTTTTGAGTGGTAAAGGTTGCCGACCCCTGTTGTAGACTAAGTGTATCTTGTAATTTCAATATTATATATTTGTACACAAATACTTTCAGATGCCTCGCGGAAAGAACTACTTCCGGTCTGAGGCTGCCAAGTTTTGTATGGCAGGGAGAACTTATGGTTCTCAACTCCAGCAAGGTGAATAGCAATTGTCCTGTAAACACTTTCACATATTTTGTCAACACAAATATGAAGCACTTATTCCTGTGTTTTTAAAACAGCACTCCTATTACATTAGGTTTCACTCTTTTTTTCTTACATAGGCTGTGGTACAGGTTGGCGTCACTATGTGCGTCCTTGGCCAAAGTCTTCCCTCACTGAAGACAATGTAAATTGGTCCTTCCATTTTTTCAAAATATTTTTGTTCAACTTTGATCAACTTTTGGTATGAGCTTCAATACAGACATTTTTTTTGTCATGGCTGAATGTAGTTCATAATATTACGTACATCTTTTTGTCATGCAGGTGTTTGTCCTGGACTTTCCCCCACGACTCAACTGTGAGGCGGGGGACCAGGACCTGTTGCGACAGGAATTCCGTGAAGGGATGGGTAGGTTTATTAAAGACTGTAGATTACATACACTCGTATGAATATGTAGTTTTTGCTTTTTAGGCACATACATAAGTTTAAGTTTATGTTTGTGTATCTGAAACATAGTTGTATTCTTATTGTCATTATTAGAAACTTCACCCCCTGCCTGAGGCACAGGTTTCTTCCCCACCATCAGTGCAAATAGTCACTCTAGCACCAAAGCCACAGCGTTCTCCCAGAACACGCCGAACCACCATCACTCCTGAGCCCAATCGACAAGTTTCTCCCAAACCCTCACCGCTGCCATCAACTCCAGTGATTTCCAAAAGACCTCATCAAAGTGTAGGTCAAAGGAAATGTGGGATAAAAACTATACTGTTAGTTATTTCAGAGGCAACAACCCGGCCAATTCCAGCCAACATGCAATGCCCCCAAAAGAAGGCTGCTTCATCGTCAGGTTGGTTATTGTTTAGGTCAAAGCACCATATAATGATAATACATTATGCCAGTATGGTTTGCCTTTGACAAAAGGGATTTGTTACCATTCTTTCTACATTTCCATTTACCAGGAAGCACTGACGGAGTGCTCTGTCCTGCTGAATCCGCTCAAGTTTAGCAGGGCAAGGTTGGCAGAAATGACTAAGATTCCTCCATCACATCTTCCTAGCCGGAAGATATACACACGTGCTACTCCTTAAATCAAAAAGGTATCCATTCTAATTCTTCGTTGAGAATCTCAAATGGTCACTTGTCGGACAGGGCAGGAATGTAATGGTTTGCACACATGACTTGTTGGCCTGAGGTTTTTCATAGAACTGAAGTCACAGTCAAAGGATAAGTACTTGTGAAATACAACTTCTTTCTTATTACAGAGACCACCACCCGGTCAACCTAGGAGGAGGATCATTCATCATCAGGTTGGTTATATTTATTATTATTTCTAAGTACCAGACTATACAGGACTGTCTCAGAAAATTAGAATATTGTGATAAAGTTCTTTATTTTCTGTAATGCAATTAAAAAAAACAAATGTCATGCATTCTGGATTCATTACAAATCAACTGAAATATTGCAAGCCTTTTATTTTTTTAATATTGCTGATTATGGCTTACAGCTTAAGAAAACTCAAATATCCTATCTCTAAATATTAGAATATTTCCTCAGACCAAGTAAAAAAAAAGATTTATAACAGAAAAACAAAATCAAGCATTTGAAAATGTCCATTAATGCACTCAGTACTTGGTTGGGAATCCTTTTGCACGGATTACTGCATCAATGCGGCGTGGCATGGAGGCAATCAGCCTGTGGCATTGCTGAGGTTTTATGGATGCCCAGGATGCTTCAATAGCGGCCTTTAGCTCATTTGCATTGTTGGGTCTGGTGTCTTTCAGCTTCTTCTTCACAATACCCCACAAATTCTCTATGGGGTTCAGGTCAGGGGAATTGGCAGGCCAATCGAGGACAGTAATGCCATGGTCAGTACACCAGTTACTGGTGGTTTTGGCACTGTGGGCAGGTGCCAGATCATGCTGGAAAATGAAATCCTCATCTCCATAGAGCTTTTCAGCAGACGGAAGCATGTAGTGCTCTAAAATCTCTTGGTACACAGCTGCATTTACTCTGGACTTGATGAAACACAGTGGACCAACACCAGCAGCTGACATGGCTCCCCAAACCATCACTGACTGTGGGAACTTCACACTGGATTTCAAGCAACTTGGATTTTGCGCCTCTCCAGCCTTTCTCCAGACTCTGGCGCCTTGACTTCCAAATGAAATACAACACTTGCTTTCGTCTGAAAAGAGGACTTTGGACCACTCTGCAACTGTCCAGTGCTTCTTTTCCATAGCCCAAGTCAGACGCTTCTTCAGTTGTCTTGAGTTCAGAAGTGGCTTGACCATGGGAATACGGCTATTGTAGCCCATTTCCCGGACACGTCTGTGAACAGTGGCTTTTGATACCTGGACTCCAGCTTCAGTCCACTGTCTTTGAAGCTCCCCCAAATTCTGGAAGCGACTCTTCTTCACAATGCTGTTAAGGCTGCGCTCATCTCTCTTGGTTGTGCAGCGTTTCCTGCCACATTTCCCCCTTCCAACAGACTTTTTGTGGATGTGCTTTGAAACTGCACTCTGAACAGCTTGCTCTTTGAGAAATTTCTTTTTGTGTCTTACCCTCCTGATGGAGGGTGTCAATGATGGTCCTCTGGACAGCAGTCAGATCAGCAGTCTTCCCCATACTTGGGATTTAGTTTACTGAACAAAGTGTTTTTCAAGGCTCAAGAAACCCTTGCAGGTGTTTTGAGTTAATTAGACGATTCAAGTGATTAGTTGAATACCCTACTAGTATACTTTTTCATAATATTCTAATATTTAGAGATAGGATATTTGAGTTTTCTTAAGCTGTAAGCCATAATCAGCAATATTAAAAGAATAAAAGGCTTGCAATATTTCAGTTGATTTGTAATGAATCCAGAATGCATGACGTTTTTGTTTTTTTAATTGCATTACAGAAAATAAAGAACTTTCTAAAGACAGTCCTGTATATGAGATTATACTAGTAGGGTTTGCTTTTGAATAGGTTAATATTTGACATTCTTCTTTCTATGTCTCCATTTTGCAGGTTGAGTTGAAGGATTGCTCCGCCCCGCTAACCCCTGCCTGGTCTAGCTTGGTGCCGTTGGTAAAGATGGATGACACTACTCCAGGGGTCGGGAACCTTTTTGGCTGAGAGAGCCATGAACGCCACATATTTTTAAATGTAATTCCGTGAGAGCCAGACAATATGTTTAAATATAAGTAAATGTGTGCATTTTATGTAAGAATGCATTTTCACATTGAGCTGGTTCAGTTGTTCAGTCATGTCCACGAGATAGTAGAACTTCAGGAGCCACTCAGTGTTAGCTAACCCTGGATGCTCGACGTTTTTCATTTCAAGAAAAGTCCGGATTTCGCTGAGACAAGCCGCGAAACGGCTGAGCACCTTCCCTCTTGACAACCAACGCACATTGCTGTGCAGGAGCAGACCGGGATAATTATTCCCAACTTCTTCCAGCAGTGTTTTAAACTGGCGGTCATTTAAAGCTCGGGCAACAATAAAGTTGACCACACGAGTGACCAGCAACATCACCTCACCAAGCTGCTCGCCACACATCTGAGCACAAAGCGCCTCCTGATGTAGGATGCAGTGAAAACTTAGGATGGATCTCTTTTCATGTTCACAAAGAAGCGCCACGAATCCTCTGTTTTTTCCCACCATGCACGGAGCACCATCAGTACACACCGAAATAAGTTCATCCATCGGTAGATTTTTTTCTTTAGCGAACTCAGTGAAAGACTTGAATAAATCCTCCCCTCTTGTTGTCCCTTTTATAGGCAAAACAGCAAGACTTTCCTCACGTAGTCACCGACAACATATCTTGCAATGACGCTGAACTGGGATAAATGACTTACGTCTGTTGACTCATCCAAAGCGAGAGAAAAGAATAGTGCTGCATTTATGTCCGTCACTTGTGTTGCCTCAATTTGATTTGCCATCACGATGGTACGATCATGAACAGTTCTTGCCGACAGAGGCATGTCTTTTATTCGTTTGATTGAATATCTTGTCTTTATCTGAAAAGTCATGAAAAAGGCAACATCAAGCATGAATGTTTTGGCATACTCCCCATCTGTGAATGGCTTTCCGTTTCTCACAATTACTAAAGCACCAGCAACCAGCAGCAAATTCAGTCACCTTGTTGGGTCTGTGGTGAGGCACCTAACAGGAGCAGGCGGACACCGTGGAGACCAGCCACACCCCAATCACGGGCTGATCACCGGCAGCTGGGGCCAATCAGCAGACGACATATAGGCAGCCGACACACAGCACCTGGGGGCCCCCGTGTGAGTAGAGGAGATGTATGCTGACGGTTGTCTGCTATTCTGCCTACAGGAACCAGTGCCTGAGCCTCAGCCCGCCCGACACACGGAAGGAGCACCCCAAGGCGCACCTCAAGGCGCGCCCTTTGCTTGGAACACTGTGTATTGCGTTGTGTGATACATGCTTTGGATTAAACCGCCTTGTGGGCCTCGTGCAATCATTCTGTCTCGTTGCGTCCTGACTTTCCCCCGTGACAACTGGTGGAGAATGCGGGCAGTCTAGGGACAAGGACGCCGACAGAGCCGACAGGATCCAAGACCCCGGAAAAAAAAAAAAGAAAAAAAAAAAAAAGAAGAAAGAGAGAGACTACTGCCGTGACGCTCGCTAAAGCTGTTTCATTGTGTCCTGCTGCCCTCTGTCTAGGGGGGGGGTACGAGTGTTTTCCCTACCCGACACCGGCCGCCACGCCTCAAAATGGAGGAGATTATCCGCCGGCTCGCCGAGCAGTGGGCGCAACGGCTGCAACAAACCGAGCAGGGGCTGGACGCGCTTCGAGCCGGGGCCATGGCAGCAGCGACGGGACCCGCCTCCCGAACCCCCGCCCACCAGCTCCTCACGAAGCTCACGGCCCAGGACGATGTGGAGGCGTATCTCCACACCTTTGAGGTAATCGCGGCCCGCGAACGTTGGGAGAAGCCGGCGTGGGTGCAGATACTGGCCCCCTACCTGACGGGGGAAGCGCAACGGGCCTACTACTCCCTCCAGGCCCCCGCAAGCGAGGACTACGACCGGGTGAAGGCGGAGATCCTGGCCCAAGTGGGTTTGTCACCAGTCCGAGCAGAGCAGTTATTCCGCCAATGGAGGTTCGTGGAAAGTGTCCCGATCCGCGGACAGGCCGCTAGACTGGCCCGTCTCGCCCACCTCTGGCTCCTTGGTGGGGCCCCGACGGTACAGCAGGTGGCTGAGCGGGTCACCCTGGGACAACTCCTCCACACCCTGCCCCGGCGGCTCCGGGGGCCAGTCGGCATGCGAGGACCCACGACTCTGGGGGAGTTAGTGGACGCAGTAGAGCTCGCTGAGGCCGCCGGGATGAAAGACTGGGGAGAGCTGACACCGGCCCCGGCTCAGAGGACAGGTACGGCGTGGCGACCACTGGAGGGTGCCTCGCGACCCAGAGGCAGAACCCCGGGTCCCTCACCCGTAGACGAATCCATGCCCACCGAGCCGACCACGCCGGCCGCCCGGGCCTGGTGGGCCGGTTGCGTCTTCCACTCTGACGCCCCACCGGGTGCCCCGGTCGTGACGGTGAGCCTGGACGGAAAGAGGATCCGGGCGATGGTGGACTCTGGCAGCGCGGTGACCCTGGCGCACCCCACGGTGTTAGCCCCGACCCCCCACAGTAAGGCCTCCATCCCGATCACTTGCGTTCACGGCGACACCCGGGATGTACCGGCCCGGTGGGCCACCCTCAAGACGCCCCACGGAACCTGGACGGTGGAGGTCGGGATCATCCCAGAGTTACCGGCCCCCCTCCTACTAGGCCGGGACTGGCCGGGGATGGAGCAGCAGCTCACGAGAGTCCCCCGAACCACCCACTCGACCCCGGAAGGCCGACGGAGACCACGGAAGCGCGGAGATCGGCGCGGGGCATTCCTCGCCTCCGACAGCGACCGAGGGGGTGAGTCCAATTCGCACACCGCTGACATGTTTCTCGATCTCGTCCAACAGATTACGGCCGGCGGGTCCTTCGGCCGTGAACAGAGGGAAGACGACCGGCTGAAGCATTGTTGGGGGAAGGTTCGAATCATGGAAGGGGAGACCCGACTCCCCGGACCTCACCCCCTCCCCCACTTCATCGTGAAAGAGGGGCTGTTGTACTGCGTCGCTGAACGACGGGGCGAAGAGAAACAGCTTCTAGTGGTCCCAAGGACCAAAGCCGATGTGGTCCTGGAGCTGGCGCACACCCATCCAATGGCCGGCCATCTCGGGGTCCAGAACACTGTCCAGAGGATCCGGGACCGGTTCCACTGCCCGGGCCTGGAGGGCGAAGTGAAAAGGTTCTGCGCAGCGTGCCCTACTTGCCAACGCACCGCTCCCCAGAAGCCGCCCCCCAGCCCGCTCATCCCACTGCCCATTATCGGGGTGCCCTTCGAACGCATCGGAATGGACCTGGTGGGGCCATTACCAAAATCCGCCCGAGGCCACGAGTACATCCTCGTCGTGGTGGACTACGCCACCCGCTACCCGGAAGCGTTCCCTTTCCGGAAGGCCACCTCGAAGAACATCGCCCGGGAGCTGTTCATGCTGTTCAGCCGGGTGGGCATCCCGGCCGAGATCTTGACCGACCAGGGCACCCCCTTCACGTCGCGGCTGATGGCGGACCTGTGCCGCCTCTTCAAGGTGAAGCAGCTCCGGACCTCGGTCTACCATCCCCAGACGGACGGCCTGGTCGAGCGCTTCAACCAGACCCTGAAAAGGATGCTGAAGCGCGTCGTGGCGGAGGACGGGCGTGACTGGGATCTCCTCATCCCCTATGTGCTGTTCGGAGTTCGTGAGGTGCCGCAAGCGTCCACCGGGTTTACCCCCTTTGAGCTCCTGTTCGGCAGGCAGCCCCGCGGGCTCCTTGACGTCGCCAGGGACACCTGGGAACGGCAGAACCCGGGGCCACAACGCACGGTGATCGAACATGTGCAAGAGATGCGCACCCGGATAGACCGCGTCCTGCCCCTCGTCAAGGGACATCTGGAGGAGGCCCAACGCACTCAGCGCCGCCTGTACGACCGACCTGCCCAGCCTCGGACGTTCCTCCCGGGGGATTGGGTACTGGTCCTGGTGCCCTCCACGGCATGCAAATTCCTTGCGTCCTGGCAGGGACCATACACCGTGGTGGAGCAAGTTGGCCCTGTCAACTACCGGCTTCGACAGCCGGGCCGTAGAAAGAACCTCCAGCTCTACCACGTGAATTTGCTGAAGCGGTGGGTCCCAGGGCCCCGGGACCAACTCTCCGCCTGGGCTGAGGCGGAAACCCCGGTGGTCGACGTGGGGGAGCAGCTAGCCCCCGCCCAAAAGACCGAGCTCAAGGTCCTGGTCAGACAGTTCAGCGATGTCTTTCGGAGTCAGCCCGGTAGGACCACCGCCGCGCAACACGAAATCCGCACACCCCCCGGCGTCATAGTACGCCAGCGTCCGTACCGAGTGCCGGAGGCCCGCCGGATGGCTATAGAGGAGGAAGTGCAGCGGATGAGCGAGCTTGGCGTCATAGAACCCTCCCGGAGCCCCTGGTCCAACCCGGTGGTTATGGTACCGAAGTCGGACGGCACCCTCCGGTTTTGTAATGACTTCAGGCGCCTGAACGAGGTCTCAGCGTTTGATAGCTACCCCATGCCCCGAGTAGATGAACTCCTCGACCGGCTAGGTAGGGCCCGCTTCATTTCGACGCTGGACCTCACCAAGGGATACTGGCAGGTCCCCATCTCCCCGGAGGCCCGAGAGAAGACTGCCTTCAGTACTCCTAGTGGCCACTGGCAATACCGGGTCCTGCCCTTTGGTTTGCACGGAGCACCGGCCACGTTCCAACGAATGATGGACATCCTACTGCGGCCCCACCAGGCCTACGCGGCCGCCTACATCGACGATGTGGTGATACACGCCACCACCTGGGAGGACCACCTGACCTGCCTGCGACAGGTGCTGTTGGAGCTGCGCCGGGCCGGTCTCACCGCAAACCCCAAGAAGTGCCACCTCGGCCTGGCAGAAGCTGAGTACCTGGGGTATCGGGTAGGAAGAGGACTAATCCGGCCCCAGGAAAGAAAGGTGGAGGCGGTCCGCGAGGCTCCTCGGCCCCGTACCAAGACACAGGTACGAGCCTTCCTGGGATTAGCCGGATACTACCGGTGCTTTATCCCTAACTTCTCCTCTGTAGCCAGCCCCCTAACAGAGTTGACCCGGAAAGGACAACCCGAGACCGTGGTATGGGACCCCGAGGCGGAGAAGGCGTTTCGGGACCTGAAGGAAGCCCTGACCTCTTCGCCGATTCTACACGCCCCCGACTTCGCACGCCCGTTCATCCTCCAGACGGACGCCTCGGATACCGGCCTAGGGGCCGTCCTGTCCCAGATGACGGAAGGTGAGGAGCACCCCGTCATTTACATCAGCCGAAAGCTCTCCGGACCCGAGACCCGCTATGCCGCAGTGGAAAAGGAAGCCATGGCCATAAAGTGGGCAGTCGGGGAGCTCCGGTACTACCTCCTGGGAAGGAAGTTCACCCTGGTCACAGACCATGCCCCGCTGCAGTGGATGGCCCGAGCGAAGGACACAAACGCCAGAGTGACCCGCTGGTTCCTGTCGCTGCAGGACTACCACTTCACGGTACAACACCGGGCGGGGATAGCCCACGGCAACGCGGATGGACTCTCCCGGATCTGGTCAGGTCTGTGCACGTCCCCCCTCAGCCCACCCGCTTGCTCACCCCTCTCTGCCCACAGGAGCCTAGGCCGACCCACGGCGCCTCTAAGGGGGGGGGGATGTGGTGAGGCACCTAACAGGAGCAGGCGGACACCGTGGAGACCAGCCACACCCCAATCACGGGCTGATCACCGGCAGCTGGGGCCAATCAGCAGACGACATATAGGCAGCCGACACACAGCACCTGGGGGCCCCGTGTGAGTAGAGGAGATGTATGCTGACGGTTGTCTGCTATTCTGCCTACAGGAACCAGTGCCTGAGCCTCAGCCCGCCCGACACACGGAAGGAGCACCCCAAGGCGCACCTCAAGGCGCGCCCTTTGCTTGGAACACTGTGTATTGCGTTGTGTGATACATGCTTTGGATTAAACCGCCTTGTGGGCCTCGTGCAATCACTCTGTCTCGTTGCGTCCTGACTTTCCCCCGTGACAGGTCCAAACACGGAGTTGCTGCTGACTAGCTTGCACTCTGCATAGTAGCTCTTAACATGCTTTCTTCCTGCTGTCTCCCGCAGGATATTTCGCTGCAAATGTAGCATGGCGTGTGTCGAAGTGCCGCTTTATATTTGACCGTTTCATCGATGCAATTTTATCATTGCATATTAGACACACAGAACCTGCTCTCTCCACAAAGGCGAATTCCGGCTGAAAAGTACGATATTCCTCATCATTTTTTCTTTTAGCCATTTTCTTCGTCAAAAGGGTTTCGGCAATTAGCTAGCTGACTAACTTACTTGATTAAAAAGGAGGGACGTTTACTTTTTGGCCACTTAGCGACCCGTGAGCGTTACGTGTGATCAAATGAAAATTTAGTGTTGTCCCGAGGACAGCTGTTATTGGCTCCAGCTACCCGCAACCATGAACATGAGCGGTAGGAAATGAATAGATTGACATACATGAAAGTTTTATATTTATAACGTTATTATTTTTTTAAAGATTTGTCTGCGGGTCAGATGCTGCCATCAAAAGAGCCACATGTGGCTCGTGAGCCATAGGTTCCCGACCCCTGGCCTAGTACATTTCCAGCCATGGACATAGATAATGTAATTTTGAATGATGTAACTGCAGTAGATTGAGAGTTTCATCCCTTAACCCCTGACGTAGCAAAATCACTATGCAATAAATTTGATGTGGCCTACGAAAAGCAAGATGCTGAACATCCAACCGTGTGTGGGGTATTGGGTGCTGTATGCAAAACTGCTAAAATTGTAAATGATCAAAGTAGTTTCTTTAGAGCAATTGCTGAAGCAATCAGTGGTTCTCAAAAATGTCATTGAAAAATTAGGCTTGCAGTTAAATATATGGAAAATCAGAGTGACAACTTTAAAGTAATGGAAAAGGGAAATGCTTCAATATCCCATTGTATTAACCAGACGTACATGAAATATGTTGGTCATGAAGCCACAGCCATAGAAATTGAGGCAACCGCAAATGCTTTTGGATTGGCTGTATTTATATAGTGCATAGAAGTGGTTCAAATACAATTCTATAAATCCAATTATGTCAAAAGTGGCGATATACCTAAAACTGTCAGACTTCATGGGCGGACCCAAATGCACGACTCTGAGAACAGGAGTAAGGGTAGTGGGTTTGTTTCCCCAAAGAGAGAACAGTAGTGATGGGACAAATTAACTGAGGCATCGAGGCTTGCCTCGAGTAAAAGTGGGCGTGTCAAATGAAGCCCCGCTTCGAGGCGTGTATCGCTTCCGGAAAATGACGTAACCGATGACAAACAAGGCCTCGGTTTGGACAGATCACGTCATTGGTTCGTTCACCGTGTCACTTCCGATCGCTTCCCGATAAAACGCTTCAAACCTCGAGGCACGAAGTGGGTGTAGGCGTCTATGGTGAGAAGAGTTGGAGACAGTTGGAGCGAGTTGGAGAGATAGTGCGAGTTGGAGCGAGTTTGTCAGAATAAGAGCAGTAGCAGGTGAGTAGGAGAAGTAGGAGTAGTGTAGATCATTTCCCCCACTGTAGGGCTTTGATGTGAGATATATTTTTTTCTTTCCTTTTACACTGGTTTGTGTTTGTTTGTGTGTATGTAGGTTATTCTGTTTGTAAATGTCACTCCTGAGTATATATGTGCACCTTCTGTCACTTTCTTCAGTCACATACACTCTACTTTGACTTACGTCACTGTAAGCCACAGTTTGACAGCAGTGTTGTGTTACTCATTCTTAAAGATAACTGTTTTATGTATCATTAATAAATTGAGTTGAAAAAACCCCCACTGGTGTTAGGGAATGATTTATTCATGTGATGGTGCATGTATATATTAAGCGTGATTTTACTACAAAGCACTGTAGGAGCATTAGCATTCCTGCCGGTTCCATTTTTGTTTGTTTTCACAAAGATGGAGCCAGAAAAAAAGAGCAAGTCCTCACCTGTATGGGAGTATTTTGAGTTGACTGTTCATAATAAGGTTTGTATGTGTAATAATATACATAATATAGTGAATATTGTATACTCGCTATACATTGAACTATCAGTCCTAATATGTATGACTTCCTTAAAGGTGAGGTGCTTGCTGTGTGATAAACAGCTGACATGGCTTCGCCATTACAGAGCACTGCATGAGCATGCCCAGCCTGCCAACAGGCCAGATACAAGCCAAAGTACCAGCAGATATTTTTTTGCATGTTGTCAAAATCTTGTGTTCAGCTACAACACAGCATCACTGTTAATTGATAACTGTTACAGGTTCCAGAAAAGCAATGGTGGATGAGGCTGTGGTCAACATGATCATCAAGGCCACCCAGCCATTCTCCATTGTGGATGATGTGGGCTTCAGGGAGCTCATGCACCTAATGGCTCCCAACTATATTCTCCCCAGTAGAAAGGTGTGTGAACAGAGCCAATGTGGTCATTTTTATGTTGGTCATCATAAACAGCTCTTCTTTTCACCCTCAGGCTCTGAAAGCAATGGTGCATATACAATATCAGAAGGCCAAGGAGAAGGCCAGAGAGCAGGTCCAGAAGGCTGTGGCTGTCAGCCTCACGTCTGACATGTGGACGTCCATCAATATGGACGCCTACCTGGCAGTGACGTGCCATTTCATTGATGATGAAGACCAGCTCTGCACTACTCTGCTTGGGGTGCAACATTTTCCGAAGGTCCATACAGCAGAAAACCTTGCAGCGGGGCATGTATAGCTCATGGAGGAGTGGGGCATCAGAGATAAGGTGAAGTGTCTCGTCACTGATGGTGCGTCATACATGAGCGCTTGTGTGAGACAGCTAAACGTGGGGCATGCAGTATGCATTGCGCACACAATAAACCTCATTGTTCGCAAGTTCTTTGATGATGTGGAAGGACTAAATGAATTAAGGCACAAATGTAGGAGGTTAGTGACCCTCTTCCGCACAAGCACTACTGCGAAAGAGCGACTGGTCCAAGTGCAGGAGCAGATGGGAAGGCAGCCCTACAAAATGATAATAGAGGTGGACACGCGTTGGAACAGCACATTCCTGATGTTGCAGCGGCTGTATGAGCTAAGAGAGCCAGTGGGGGCTGCCCTGGCCTCACACAAACAGACATTACCCCCCTTACAGCAGCTGAATATGACTCTGTAAACAACACTGAGTGTACTTGCCCCATTCTACCAAGCAACAGTTGAGGTTTCTGCCGAGAAGAGGTTTTCCTCCTCAAAAGTGATACCGCTCATGAAGATGATTCTTCTGTTCGTAAGTGCTTCTCCTTGGGGTTGTCTTGGTTGTGTGTTCTTCAACAGACTGCGGTTTCAAGTGACAAAATAGCATGGAAGAACACTTTTTAGCAATACCTCTCAGATAACTTTGATGATGATGGTGATGATTGGATTCATAAGTGCTTCTCTTTGGGGTTGTCTTAGCGGTTACAATCAAATGGAAGTCAATGAAGTGCAATATTCCTCTCTGTGTCCCGATTTGGTCATTAGGATTACCCTTACAAAAACACCAACTCTTTCTATGTAGTAAGTGCTTTTTGTTGGGGTAGTTTTGCTGATCTCTGACTCTTGGAGCTGTATTTCATTTAAAATGTCTTGTGAATTGTACACTAATGCTTTAGTCCCCAATTCTGCATTGGATTTATATTCCAATCAGTTGTCTTTTTCTTCACGTGGGACCTCATGGTAGAAGGCGCCTTCCAGAGTTTGTATTGCTTCAAAGTACTGTTGGCTGAGCTGCAACTGAAGGCCATTGCATCATGCAATAACAACCAAGACACACACGATTAATGCATCCACCATTGCGAGGGAGCTGGGAGACAACCTTGTTCGACGTCTGAGGGACCACATGATTTCTCTGGAGTCAGCAGGTGGCCTGACAATGCCAACTTTATTGAATCCAAGAGTTAAGAAATTAGGATTTGAAAGTACAACCAGGAGTCAAGAAGCAGTGAACCGGCTGAAAAATGAATGTGCAATTTTAATAAGGAACGAAACTCCATCTGCCCCCCCCCAGACCAGCTGCAAACAACTCGCGTGGCTCAATCTCATGGCAATAGTAAGTAACATCATGTATCCTCACCTTTACAAACTGGCAGTAACCTGGTTATGTTCACCAGCATCTTCAGTGCCATGTGAGAGGGTTTTGTCAAAGGCTGGAGAAGTGTTGTCAAAAAGAAGGAACCGCCTGAATCCAAAAACATTAGTGTTTTTGAATAAAAATACAAACTGTTGAAATGTTGTCATGTTGTATTTTATTAAGAACAGAGCTCCATGTCTGTTGTTGTCCACATGCTTACACATGATCATACTATAGAAAATGCCATGGTTTATTGTTTCTGCACACATAAGTAAATCATACATTTCAGTTCCAGTTGCGGTACAATGGTATTGACTTTAATTTGTCCAGCAGATGGCAGTATTCACTGTTTCATTGAGGCCTCGGTGAGCGAACCTTTCGGTGAAGCAATTGGGTGAAAAGCCTCAGTGATTCACGGGGCTTCAGTTTGCCCATCACTAGAGAACAGGCAGCGGTACAAATTCAACAGGCAGGTAACGTGGTCGGGGATGCAGGCAATAGGTCGAAGACACGTGCGATCAAAACGAGGGAACGCTGGAAAGTGCATCGACAAAGAACTACAACAATCTGGCAGAGAAGGGGTGAACACAGGTGAGTTTAAATACACGGGGAGGAGAAGACAACTAGACACAGGTGAGTGACATCAGCAATGAGACCAGCAATCAACGACGGGGCAGACTAAAGACAGGAAGACAGGTGGCGTGAATGTAGACTAAACAGCGGATGCAGAAGTAAGGCAGGAAGGTGGTGGGAACGAACAAACACAAAATAAGAGCAGGGGCGGATGTTACAAAAACATGAGAATAATCACGTTGCCCCAGTACTTTTTGTTAAAAATAATACTGGAACAGGTTGCTTTGATTCGTGTAAAATGGATCAGAAACATGGTCCATGAGGAAAAGGTTCAATGTACAAATGCAGGCTACCTCAAACATCTGTAGTCCTGCAAAATTATCAAATTACTTGAAAAGGAAAAAGTATAGCCAAATGAAAACAGTATATGAAGGAAGTC
This sequence comes from Apeltes quadracus, assembly GCA_021346845.1. Classification (NCBI taxonomy): domain Eukaryota; kingdom Metazoa; phylum Chordata; class Actinopteri; order Perciformes; family Gasterosteidae; genus Apeltes; species Apeltes quadracus. The sequence goes on along the minus strand of CM037922.1, from coordinate 15,547,493 downwards.
CTTTGCGTAGCAGACGCTAAACAACATGAGTAAAAAAAAAAATATCAGGACAACCTGTCACATAGACTTAAAGTTCAGGAAATAAGTAAAGCCAAAGCTCAGGAAATAAGTAAAGCCAAATATAAGGACTATCTGTTGCACAAAAGAAAAGGTAGAAAAAACTCAGCAGAAATTACTGTACAAATGCCATTCACCGGCATAATGTAAAAGCCATGAGTTTAAGGAAATATTATAGAAATATATTGCATAAAAAACGTGTTATAGCAGAGAATGGTCAAAACGATTTCAATGTCATGGAGCAGTTTTCTGAAAAGGTAAAAAATTGACCGGAATTTGTCTGTTCGCTCCTGTTCGCACATCAGGTGTTGCATTGTAAAAAGGACTACGGTAAGGATATAGCTTTAATTGCAGATAAATGTATCACACATAATTATTTCATGAATGTGATGATGACTGTAGCAGGAATCGACCGATATGGATTTTTTAGTGCCGATGCCGATTTTTCTTCATCAGCCTTAGCCGATGACCAATATGGGCTGCCGATTTTCTTAAGCCGATATTTGGAGCTGATCCTGCTTTTGCTCCCTCAATTTACATCATAAAAATGACACAATGATGATAACAAAATGTTACAAGTCCCTATACCCAGGTCGGACAACCGATTTGCACGTCAGGACCGCTGCGGGCCTCCAGCAGAGTTTCCTCTGGCTTCGGGTCCTATTGCATGCACTCACGCTCCACCTCCAACGTAGTATTGTCACGTTTGTTGTGACAAATTGTAACAATACTACGTTTGCCTTGCAACTGCGTCACGTGACTATGAAGTTTCCCTCAGCTAAAAAAACAACATGGCGGACTGTCGGCGTATTATCTGTGAAAAACATAATATTTTAAGAAAGCGTCAGCATTTGTATGCATTTCGATGGCATTTCTAGTAAGAAATGTGCGTTATATTTTCATAATATTCTATCAGAATGTAGAAGACCTTCCGTTTATTAGTTTCTACGTTGCAGTCGGCGCTCGGTCGGCCCACGGAAGCGGCGAGGTGCGTGCGGGCGCTGTAAAGCCGACGAGGTGCAGGCGGGGAGCGCTGTAAAGAATGCGATTTTCGCCGCGGCCACATTCGCCCCGAGCGTTTCAAAGTCGAACGGGAGCCGGTCGCGGCATACCGCCACAGAGGAAATGCACCACGGCCAGGGTACAAGCCGGCACCGGAGGCAGGGGAGCCCGAGGACCCACTACCGCATCGGCGAACTCAGCAGCCGCTTATTGGGCAATGTCGATACACATAAAAAGTGCAAATATCGGCCCCATCTATCGGCCGATCACTACTATGTAGTACCATGTAAATGGCTGGATATGGGTAGAGGAAAGCTGTGGATCTGTCACACATGTCATTCTAAAATTAAGAGAGGAGTAATGCCACCTGAATGTGTACGGAACAACATGGAAGTACATCCCATCGCAGAAGAACTGGCTTGTTTAAACGGCTTAGAACAGCATTTGATTGCTTTACACATACCTTTCATGAAAATGTTGGATTTACCTAAAGGAGGTCAAAATGGAGTGCATGGACCCGTGACCTGTGTTCCAGCCAATATTATTCAGACTAGTGATGTGTCGGTCGCGAACAAAACGGCTTCTGATTGGGGGAGCAGCTTTTCGCTCTCTCTAGCCGCATTTGATTGGTCAATATGTGTGGCGGCGTCTCTGTGCCTGCGCTGAGCACAGGGGGGAGGGGCGGGAGTTCAACACACAGCAGCACAGCAAGCACAGGAGAGAGGGAGGCGAGTCACAAGAGAGAAAGAGAGCAACGGACTGGAAAGGTAAAAAAAGAAAGTTAAGAAAATGAGTGTCAACAGGAAACGCAGCAGAAATCTGGACACATTTCAATTACAATGACCTATCCAAGGCAGAATGTAGAGTCTGCAAGACTAAAATCTCCTATCGAGCTGCTCCACAAACAATCTGCACAGGCACATAAGAACTGTCCATCCTTTATCCTTTTGTCATACACATTTTAATTTATATTTTGGAAGCTTCTATATGTTATTTCACTTTAAATGTGTTAAGTATTAATAAGTTAAAAAAAATATAATTAGAGAGTGCAAACGTTTATCACTCACAGTGTATAAATAGAAGTGGATTTATATAATAAACATTTTATAGTGGTTTTTTTACATTAGTAATTCATATTGCACATAATTTCACATTATTGTTGGTGAAAAATTAATTGAAGCACCAAAAAATCAGAGGAGCCATTTGGGAGCCGAAAGAGCCGGCTCTTTTTAGTGAGCCGAGCCAAAAGAGCCGGAATTCCCATCACTAGTTCAGATTACTAATTTGCTTCCACGTTCAGAAATGGACGACTCTTTTGCGTGTTAAGTTAAAGCGTAAGCTGACTTATAAAGGCCATTAGGAATATCAATTTGAAGATCCCTTGCGCATTAGAAAGGCGCTGATGGTTTTGAAAAAAACAAAATCTATATTATAAAGATGTAGAATTTAATGATAGTAGGTTAAATGATTTTTGTAGAGAAGACAAAAATGTAAATGATGACTGTTACGTTCCCCGTGCGTTTGGGAGTTGGTCTGTGCACAATCGCTGATGCCTGCAGGTGTGTTGTGTGCTCATTGGTTGTTTTTCTGTGACTGGCGGACTCGAGCGTCAGTCATCAGTAAGGCGGAAGACGGGAACCAATCAGAGACGGACCAGCTGGTTAAGAGGGACGGCGGGTTCATTCAGCTGGGGGTCTCTCTCTCGCTATCTCTCACGGCAGCAAGTTGTTGTGTGCCAAACTCGTATTGAGACGTGCTTTTGTTTATGTCCTGTGCCTATGCCCAGCTGCATAGCTATATAGGGGAAGAACGACAGGCTAGTATATCGCGATATACATCCTGCCCGTAGCTGATTTGTGTGTAGACACACCAGGTAAGAGGTGAGCGCCACCACTTGTACTTTTGTTATTGGTTAGGATGTTTAGGCGCCGGATGCGCGAAGATTTCGATTTCCTTTCAACCTTTTTCTTTGGTTACAAGAAAAAGGTCGAAAAGCAGAAAATGTCCAAACATCTGCAGATATTGGTGATGAGGTGTTACATGATCGACAACAGCACGGCATGTTTCAAGACACATGTCTGATGCCTGTCGATATTGGTCAAGAGGTATTGCATCAGTATTTTGACAGTACATTAAATCTGGCTCCAGCTGAAGGTAGCACTCCAGTGAAATTATTATCAGATATCTCCAACGAAGCCAAGAGCTTTCCTGTATGTTTCCACAGGGATGCAATACATTAGGCAACAAAGGTTGACATTGTCACAGTATTTAAACCTCTGACTTCTGAATGTAGATGGCCGGTTTGCAAACAATGTAGAGTACATCTTCTATGCACAGTGTTTGTCAGAGGTGCAACAAGTAATTTCCAGTGTCTCAATAGCATTGAGAAAGGGTAAAGCAGGCCATAACACTAAATCAATTGATGTTGATTTACTTAAAGATCAGGATACTTTAACAAACTTGCTGCAGTTTGATGATGGGTTCCGTTTTCTTAAGCCTATTCGAGGTACCCCATCTTTTTGGCAGGGAGCTCAACAGGACCTCTTGGCTTGTGTGTGTCAGCTTGGGGTCCCCACATGGTTTTGTTCCTTTTCTTCAGCAGATTTACGTTGGAAGTCTCTGTAGTATTTTTGAAACAAGAAAATGGGACGCAAACGTAAATGTTTTAGAATGGTCAGAGCGATGTGAACTTCTGCGACGCAATCCTGTCACTGCGGCAAGGATGTTTGACTATAGGTGGCATTGTTTTTTGAAGGAGGTACTTATGTCTCCATCACAGCCAATAAGAAAGATAGTGGACTTTTTTTTCGGGTAGAATTTCAACAGCGTCTTTTCTGAATTGAGAATGCACCAAAACTTGATAAAAACACAGATGATGAAGTAGTTAAATTCATTGATAAATATGTCACCTGTGAATTGCCATCACAAGACGAGCCGTTAAAGGCCATTGTGACATCTGTGCAAAAAACATTCTAAAAGACGTTCACAAACATGTAAGAACTTTTCAGTTTGTCGGTTTAACTTTCCAAGGCCAGCATCCACTCGCACTTTTATATGTCGTAAAACTGATGAGGAATGTGAACAGTGTCAGTGTAATGTAACTTCTTTGACACCGTGTGGATGTGGACATAAAGAATGTTTAGCTGCTGAAGAAAAGAAGAGGGCACTGGCGGGGAAAATGATGACATCCATTAAATTGGTTCTATCTAGAGATGTTCCGATACCATTTTTTTCCCTTCCGATACCAATATACGTCCAGTGGGTATCGTCCGATACCGAGTACCGATACCAGTGTCCCCTTAACTTTGCTAAATTTGTTGTGCTCTTAAGCATGACGTGTCTTCAGATGTTTGATTAAGTTGCTGTTTTTGAAATTTGCACTCGTGCCACCCCTCAAAATTGCTTCTTTGCACTTGTTGCTTGTTGCTTACTGGTGGGAAAAGCCACTGTAAAGTACTGCCAAACCGCCGACATGATGCGCTAACGTTAGCTCCTGAGCTAATGTGCAAATGACAGAGAAGACAGCCCGAGCAGCACCGAGACCAACGGCCGTTTACAGTAGCGGTTATAACCGGTCGGTATACCGACCCAGATAAGCGGACCCGTAATAATAACAGTTCAAATCTAATGTGTTGTTCGGTACAGCGAAAGTTGCCCGAGACGAGTGCCCGGATAGCGTTAGCTAGGTTTGTTTGCCGTGCGTGAGGTTCCACAAACCCGGTTCACGCTAGTAGAACGCCCGCTCCTGAGCTAACGTTAGCGCCGATACCCGATGCCAGCATTTCTGCAGTATCGGAGGCTTTTCCGATACTAGTATCGGAATCGGAACAACTCAAATGAGGAAGCTAATTTAGGTAGTGTAGCGCAGTTGTTTGAAGCATTGGGGATCAATCAGACTACCTTTGAGGCTGCGTACAACTGTGTTGCCAGAAATACACATGTTGTTTTAAAAAGAGAAATTGATGAAGTGTGGGTCAATCAATACAACGGGAATTTGTTAAAATGCTGGGTTGCAAACCTCGACATTCAGTATGTTGTTAATGCTTATGCTTGCGTTGTGTATATCATTTCATACATCTCGAAGGCAGAGAATTGTTGTGGAATATTTCAATAAGAGCTCGGTAGAAGAGAATGACTTGTTTCAATGTTTGTCTAATAAGAAAAACAGGGTCTTGATGAATGATCAAAGTTGTAAAAGTCCATTTATTTGCTTGCAAGCAGGAGACCAAATACACGAGCACGTATCAGGTGCTCTGAGAAAATGGCATCCTCGAGCGGTCAGAACACTGAGCTTTTATACACACACATGTGAAGGACATTCTCTGTGGCACAAATGAAATATGGCAACCCAAGTTGAGATAAGAAACATAGTTAAAAATGGGGTAACACAGCTCCTTTGTTCGAGCCTTTGCGTAGGGAGTTGACTTGTCTTTCCTTCCACAGCTGCAGAAGATAAACTTTGAATCACCCTGCTTTCACACGTTAGTTCAATAGAGACAATAATTACTTTGTTAATATAAGACTATGCTATAACATATTTTACCATTACAGAAGGAGATGGGATTGTTGTTATGAAATGCACACAGAGAGGCATCCAACTACGGCAATGTAGCTAAAGATGCATTAAAAAAAAGTTGGGCAGTGTTTAGCTACACAACCGAGACGTTTGTGCTCAGGAGGCTGTGTATCGGTTGACGGGCATGTCCCTTAAGGAATGTTCAGTTTGTGCCAACTAGTTAGCCATTAAGTAAACAAAAGGCTGACAAGAAAAAGTAAAAATGGCAGACATGTGGATGACTAGCTTCGACGACCTATAAAAACAGACCACATTATGCCGTTTTCAATGACATGTGTCTGGCATCATTTGCATCACAGTATTGGGTTTTGTCAAAAAAAATCAACATTCAAACAATAAAATTTAACTACAGAATAATCTTGGTTTTATTGTTAAAATAACGAGGACTCAACCTACAGTGTCTGTTATGCTCGCTTTTCCAAGACTAAATGTTCAGAGAAGTTTTTCCAAAGCATTTTACAGTTGTTCATGCCATATCGTGTTGACAGCGCGTTAAAACCATCAAACTGTGAATCATTTAAACAGTTTTACAAAAATGGTCATGTTACCTGTAAAGACGGATCACGACAGTCCGTGAAATCTATCGTCGACAAAAACAGAACACTGTTTGAGGTTGATTCAGAGGAATTGGATAACGCACAAGAGTCTATTGATGATAATGGTGTTTTTGAAGATGCATGGTGTAAACTGTGCCCATAACAAGAATTGGAGCGGCTGGAAAGTGAAGAGGAGCGCAGAGCCAACAACGCGGTAGACGAGTACGTGGAAAGTATTCCTGATCTTGCAGTAAGTCATTAACAAGTGGCACATTTACAAAAGAATTATTAACCACTACATCTCGCAGACATGGTGCTTCACAGGCGGGCACACCGGTCTTGTTTATATCAAAGACGCAAGCTGATCTCGCGAGGCCTTCTGTGTAACAATGACCTTGTATCTGATCTGGAGAATCCGGACGTTCAGCTCCTCTTGGACGCGACCAACAACTTTCAGCCAGTCCGCAGACTGAGGAGAAGAAACTGCTGTTTGCTCTCAGTGGACTGTCTCGTCAGCAAAATCAACATCCCGCCGATATGAATGAGCGGTTCACTCAACTGCAGCATTCTCTAAACTCCAGGTTGCTGTCCATGGAGGACAAGTCGGCGGCTCATGAGTCAAACAACTGTGCGGGAGAGACGAACTCAAAGAAGAGGAGACGGGCGCATAATCCTAAACTAGCGGTAAGAATATTTTCGATTTTTCGAACTCGGGTAAGATTTAAAGAACATGCTTTCATTCTGCAGTATAAGGAAATAGATACCATAGAATAGATACCGATCATAAATGTACATTTTGTTTTCACAGACTAATCTCGCCTCACAATGAGGCGGTGACCTCCTAATTTGCTCGGAGCAACATCTGCAAGTAAAGATTTACACAATGTTGATACGGACGACCATTGTCTGTAAGTGACTTTTTTTACTATTTGTCCTTCCTTGTTTAATGTTACGGTGACTTTTGACGTTTTGATTTTTATTCATATAAATTTATTCATTTAATTGTTTTCCAGCCACCTGTAAGACGTATTACGATACGGCACGCCGGAGCTTTAGGTAAACCAGGCCAGAAAACACACTGCGGGCGGAAGCAGCGATGAGTCCAGCTCGGAGTCGAGCGAGAAGTAAGAGGGTTAGACTATTTGGTGACTATTTTTCACGAGCATTGTTAGATGTGTTGTGTCCATACGCATCGCACAGTACTGATTCATTGTTTTGTTTTTTACAGCTGCTGGAATGGAGACAGCGTGTGCTCGCAGATGACGAGGTGGAACTCTGGAAGTTCGCCACCGGAGACCTCATTATGATCATGATAATTATTGTTGTTTTTCATTTTTTAGAGTCTTCACGTTTGCCACGTTTGGAAAGGCAAGTGTTACAATGAACTCATACTTAAATCATACTAACACTGTCAGATGCATAATATATCGTTGAAAAGCTTTGTCTCCTACTAATATTTCCATTTTTTTTTTTTAAGGGAAGGAGAACTTCCAAAGGCCTGGAAGAAATCAAAATAAGCTTTCAAAAATGTGCTGTAGCAGTTGACAATATACAGGTTCACAGTGTACACAAAGCATCTGGTTTAACTGGAAATGTATGCAAAGATTTAAAAGTGCCAAAGACATTGGTAAATCCTTTAAAAATCCGGAAGGTAGCTGTTGAACTTTACTTAATTACAATAACATTTGTAGAACTATTTCTGCAATGAAAAAAATAGAATGAAAAAGGATTTTTTGAAAATAATGATGATTTTTATTATACAGAGCACATCGGGAATTGAGGGCCACACAAAAGCTGTGTTACGTTCAGAGTAAGGACCCACACGCAGACCAGGGAAATCCAAAAAACGTTGTCTTTATTCCGTGCGAGGTTTGAAGCCAGGTGATCGGAGAGAGAGCGGGACAGAATCGGGTTTCCAGAAGAAAAGTGAAAAGACAGGCAAAAAGTCAAAAACCAGGAGATCAGAAATAGCGAAGGTACAAAGGGACAGGCAAACTCGAAGTCGGGCAAAGGGGTGTCGCAGGAATCTCAATAGACAAAGGCTTACTAGTAATCGGCACAATGAATACGATCAACGTTCTGACAAAAACCAAGTGGAGGAGACTGACATTTATACACTGGGAAGGTAACAATCAAGGGGGGGTTAAGTGAGTGAGGGCGGAGTAACAAACAACATCCAGGTGAAGAACATTAGGATAACTAATTAAATGACAGGGGACTGACAAAACGCGGACTGGAATCACATGGAAAACAATAACAGACGGCATGGGTTTAGCAGGTGAAACACGTGCAGAGAGAGAGAGGTGCAGGCAATTGCAGAACTCAGCGTTAGAGCAGGCTAGAAAGAAAAAGGGGCGGAGCTACAGCGCAGCATGGAAAAGGGGAGACTGGTTAGTGTATTAGTATAGTGATCTAAACTATCAAACACCCAAACCCAGTGTGTGTTAGGTGGGGTTAGTACTTTACAATCTATGAGTTAGTAGGGGTTAGTAGAGATTAGTAAAACTAGAAATCAGCAGGAAGGAAGTAAAGCGAGACTGGAAAGAAGGGGGGAAACCACGAAAACCCGAAACCACCCGAATAGTGAAATCACACAAGTACAGGGGAGTGAAGCAGCTCAGGGAACACAGACACAGAGACAGTACTGGGGAGACAAGTGACCGGAAATACAGACTACAACAAGCTGACTCTGCCAATGATGATGAAAGACCTTTTTGTGGGATAAGTTCTTTGTATAGCCCAAAATCGCAAATTACAAATTTGCCTCAGAGGGCTTTACAGTCTGTACACATGCAACATCCTCTGTCCCAAGCCCCTCACATCGGCACAGGAAAAACTCCCCAAAAAATGAAAAAACCCTTCCAGGGAAAAAAGGGAAGAAACTTTAGGGAGAACGTCAGAGGAGGGATCCCTCTCCCGGGATGGACAGACTGTAATGGAGGTCATGTGTACAGAATGACTTACACAGCTGTAGAATACATTCAATTTATATAACAGAAATTATTCAAAGAATTCCAAGTAGCAGGCCAAGTGTACGACAGGACCACTGCAGGGGCCACCACCATAATGATCGAACCACCATCCACAGAAGACTGTGGGGAGGGAAAGCAAAGATTTTAGGAAAGGGTAATAGTGATATGAATCATATTTAAAATGATGATGATGATGACGGCAGCAGCAGGGGCCAGCAGGGCCACGACCAGGGTCCTGACGGAACTACGATCTGCAGAGACCTGCTTGGCGAGAGAGAGAGAGAGAGGAGTTCGGTGTGTCCTAAGAAGTCCCCCGGCAGTTTAAGCCTATAGCAACGTAACTAAGAGCTGGTCCACGCAAACCTAAGCCAGCCCTAACTATAAGCGGTATCAAAGAGGAAAGTATTAAGCTTTATCTTAAAGGAGCTGACTGAATCTGCCCCCCGGACTGAAAGTGGAAGCTGGTTCCACAAAAGAGGAGCTTGATAACTGAAGGCTCTGCCTCCCATCCTACTTTTAATAACTGTCTGTTATTAAATAACCAGTCTGGAGGAAACAAATGCATAAACTCATTTTTCTGCATCACCTCGAGACAGGAAATTCCTGATTTTCGATAAATTACGTAGATGAAAAAAGGCAGTCCTTGAAGTTTTCTTTATATAAGAGTTGAAGGACATATCCTGGTCGAAGAGAACTCCAAGATTCTTGACGGTGCTGCTGGATACCAGAGAAATTCCATCCATAGAAACTGTATCACGTGACAGCTGACTTCGAAGGCGCTCTGGGCCTGTCAAGATAACTTCTGTTTTTTCTGAGTTTAGCATCAGGAAGTTGCAGGTCATCCAAGTTTTGATGTCTCCAAGACATTCTTGAAGTCTAACGAGCTGTTCGGTCTCCTCTGGCTTGATCGACAGATACAATTGAGTATCGTCTGCATAACAATGGAAGTTGATGCGGTGTTTTCTGATAACGTCGCCCAAAGGAAGCATATAAAGGGTAAATAAAATGGGTCCAAGCACAGAACCTTGTGGGACTCCGTGACCAACATTGGTGGTCTTCGAGGATTCTCCGTTTACAAGCACAAACTGGGATCGATCCGATAAATATACCAGCTAAGTGCAGTTCCTTTAATACCAATCAAATGTTCTAGTCTCTGCAGCAAGATACGATGATCGATGGTGTCAAATGCGGCACTGAGGTCCAGCAAGACAAAAAAAGAGACAAGTCCTTGGTCCGATGCAAGTAGGAGATCATTCGTGATTTTCACCAGCGCTGTTTCTGTGCTATGATGTACTCGAAATCCTGACTGAAAGTCCTCGAACAAAGCATTGTTTTGAAGAAAGTCACATAGTTGATTTGTGACGGATTTCTCAAGGATCTTCGAGAGGAAGGGAAAATTAGAGATCGGTCTGTAATTAGCAAACACCTCTGGAGCAAGAGTAGGTTTCTTAAGAAGAGGCTTAATTACAGCTATCTTGAAGGACTGTGGTACATGTCCTGTCAACAAGGACAGATTCATAATATGCAGTAAAGGCGTGCTAATTAAAGGAAAAACTTCCTTAAGCAGCTTAGTTGGAATAGGATCCAAGAGACAAGTAGAAGATTTAGACTTCGAAATTGTAGAAGTCAGTTGATCCAGGGTGATGGAAGAGAAGCCATCCAAGTAGGTATCAGGGCCCACTGCTGCATCCAGGGTTCCTACATCCGAGGACGGGTCAGCACTAGTTGAGGGCAGGAGACCATCAAGAAGATTATCGATTTGGGACGGACTGAAGTTTTCATAGGAGTCGTCCGGTATCTTGAAACAGGACACTGAACTTAGAGCAGAAGGAATCGCTTCTTTAAATGTAGCTACAGCGGTATCCGATGGGCATCGACTGTAGACATTTTTGGCAGGAGGAGGTTTCGGTAGTAGAAATTCGAAGGTTATCAGACAATGGTCCGACAAAAGAGGATTCTGTGGAAAGATTGTTAAACGTTCTATCTCAATACCATACACAAGAACAAGTCGTGGGTGTGGTTAAAACAATGAGTTGGTTTATTTACCCTCTGACAAAAACCAACTGAATCTAATAATGAAAGAAAGTAAAAAGTACCAAGGTTGTCGTTATCGACATCTACGTGAATGTTGAAATCCCCCACTGTAATTACCTTGTCCGTTTTAAGGACCAAACTTGTTAAGAACTGTGAAAATTCAGATAAAATTCTGAATAAGGACCTGGCGCTGTACACTATTACAAAGAGAACCGGCTGGAATATTTTCCAGGTTGGTTGCGAAAGACTGAGAACCAGGCTTTCAAATGAGTTATAATCTAGTTTAGGTTGAAAGTTTATTAAAAGGCAGGAGTCATAAATAGCTGCTATTCCACCCCCTCGGCCTGAGCCTCGAGGGATATGAGTATTAACATGACTCGGAGGAGTCGCTTCATTTAAGGTGAAATATTCCCCATCTGACATCCATGTTTCAGTAAGACAAAATACATCAACATGGAGATCAGATATTAGTTCATTTACTAAAACAGCTTTAGATGACAGAGATCTAATATTCAAAAGTCCCCCTTTAACTCTAATTAAGTTATTTAATATAACTCCTCGGTGTCACGGTTGAACCTCGCTTCCTGTTTTATTGTGGAGTCTCTTGTTTCCGGTTTCCCTGGGTAACTTCACTTCCTGCGTTGTCCTGTCTTCCCCTGCGATTGTGTGATTGTTTCCACCTGTGTCCAATCACCTGCACCTCCCTCGTGTATTTAAGCCCTGTGAGTCTGTTGCCTCTTGTCGTGTCAGTGTCGCATGTTAGGTGTCTTCGTTGGAGTCTGTGTGTTTCTGGCCTGAGCTGTGTTTTGCTCCACATGGCGTTTTTGTTTTGACTTTGGCAATTAAAGTCTTTTGGTTTGGAACCCTGCGTGCGCGTCTCCCTCCTTCCGGTTCTCCCCGACACAATCCCTGACACTCTGTTGTTTACCTTTTAATTTAACAAACTGTGTCCGCGGGGCAGATACGGTCTCTATAGGGTTAATTATGGTTCGGGTGAGTGACAGCTCAGATGAAAGTGCAGAGAAGTGTGTAAGACTGCGACTCTGCTTCCTGGTCTGACACTGCATGAAAAGTGGGGTTTTCGTCCCCGTAAACGCCCGAAAATTTCCCTAATTTCCGACAATTTCAGTCAATTTACAGCCGCGCACGCCGCGTTCGCCTGTCCCGGAAATTGTCAGACTTGAAACAGACTCTGACGTAGGTGGCGATCAGCTGGCGGAGGCGTGAATGGCCCTAATTAGCATATGAATGCAGCGAAACAGCGGGTGGCCAAGCGGAGCAGGCTGAATATCCTTACTCCTTATTGGATAAAACCACAACTTTCAAACAAGAAAAATCACTCATGATTGGTTGGCAGATCTGTCGCTATTGGTCACCCAGCCTCATAAATAATTGATAGATATATATATATTATTTATTATTTATTCATTCATATTATACTGTATATTCATGTCATTGTTATCCTATGTAGGCTACTAAACAATTATTAGACTACCACCAAGGACATTAATGAATTTATAGAGGAAATTAACATGTTTATGCAAAAAGAGCTTTATTAAAACAAACAATTATATACAAAGCGAGGCTCTGCGCACACATGGGTAGAGGATGATCCAAAAACTACAACTGTCCGTTTGCCTCCTCGGGGTTGTAGGTAACTGGCGGCATTCTTTCCGAGGCAGGTCCGTTGCGCAGACGAACATTGTGCGTGGCTCTGTACTTTGGAGTCGCCTCTCACCGGGACTGCAGCTTCGCACAGAGTTCAGAGAGCTCCGTCCTACGAAATGACGGCGACCGTACAATCCACCCAGAGACCCCGCCAACATGCCCTCTTCTTCGGCAGACATCAGGTCTCCGCTGGTGGACCTCCAGAGTTCCACCGCGTCATCTGCGAGCACACGCGGTGTCCATTCCAGCAGCTGTAAAAAAACCAAACAATGAATCAATAAAGTGTGATGCGTATGTGCGTAACACATCTATCAATGCTCGTGAAAAATAGTCACCAAATAAACTCTTACCCGCTTTCTTCTGGCGCGGAACTCTTCACTCTTCCGCCCGCAGTGAGCTTTCTGGCGCGGTTTACCTAAAGCTCCGACTGGAAAACAATTAAATAAAAAATGAAAGTGGTATGAATAAAAATCAACACGCAAGTCACCGTAACATTAAACAAGGAAGGAGAAAGTTTAAAAAAAAAGTCACTTACAGATGTTGCTCCGAGCAAATAGGAGGTCAGCGCCTCATTGTGAGGAGAAACTAGTCTGTGAAAACAAAATGTAGTTATGATCGGTATCTATTCTATGGTATCTATTTCCTTATACCGCAGAATGAAAGCATGTTCTTTAAATCTTATACACTACAAAAATACGGGTTCTGCTCACTAGTTCTCTTGTTGGGCTACTCTTAGCTTTGGTTTTAGGCTAAGCTACTTTTAGCTTAGCTAGCAGTCATCAAACATATTCTTACCTTGGGATTTCATGCGGCCGTCTCTTCTTCTTGAGTCAGTCTCTCCCGCTCGTTCATATCGGCAGCATGTTGATTCAGCTGACGGACAGTCCGCTGATAGCAAACAGCAGTTTCTTCTCGACTGGCTGAAAGCGAGTTGAACGTCCGGATCCTCCAATCAGATACGAGGTCATTGTTACATGGAAGGACTCGCGAGACCGGACCGCAGTGCCCGCCTGTGAAGCACCATGTCTGCGAGATGTAGTGGTTAATACGTCCTCTGTGCATTTAAGTAAGACTAAAGAAAAGGTCACTGTATTTCTGCTACTATGCACATTAGTTGAGCTCTAGGAGAATGTGATCTCTGCAGAGCCTTCATTCTGATTCTGTTTGCATGGAATGGTCATTTTACCTTGCTGATTCAGAATGAAACTAATTTTTCAAATAATTTAGTGTATCTTTTTTACATAACATTTGCCATAGCTAATGGCATACACAGTAATCTAGCATACTTAAATAAATCAATACAAGCTCAAATGTAAGAGTCTATAATTAGGCCTGATCTATTTGTACCAGAGATTTTCTTACCTTTTAATGTCACCTGGGCTAAAACTCCCTCTGCAGCCCTGATTTGCATTTGTATAGCTCACAGCATTTTCATTTACATGTCAAAGCCTCCCCTAGAATTAGGAGGAGGGGAGTAATGGGGGGCCAACTGCCAAGGGAAGCCCACGTCAATTTCCGGCAGTTTTCGGCTTTGCCCGGAAATTGCCGAAAATTGCCGTAAACCCCACTGTTCATGCAGTGTGAACTCTGGTTCATGGATTAAGTCCACTAAGAAACTGGGTCAGATTCTTAGAAATGAGTTGATCTCCATCCAGGGTAGGATGGATGCCGTCCCTCCTAATCAGACCAGGCTCTCCCCAAAACGTCTTCTAGTGATCAACGAAGCCCACATTATTTACTTGGCACCACCTCGACAACCAGCAGCTATACATGTCGTCACTGATCAAGTTTAGGGAAGGGGCCAGAGAAAACTACGGTGTCCGACATTGTTTTAGTGTATGTACACACCGATTCCGCGTTAACTTTAGTGACTTCCGACTGGCGTAACCGCGAGTCGTTACCGCCGACGTGTATTACAATCTTACTGTATTTACGTTTAGTTGTGACGGTTTGTATTGAAAGATAAAGATATTGGTATTGTTGTATTTTTTTATAATTGGGTTTGATTATGTAGAAACCAGTTCTCTTTCTCAATGAATATATATATAATATAAAATGTCTAGACTTACAAAATAAATAATTAACATTCGCTTTTTACTATCCAATGGAAGTGTTTTATTTAGGTTTTCAACCATATAAGTGAACAGTCATGTTATAAAATAATAACTTGCAAGACTTTTGACCATTTTGTAATGGTTTGATTCTCAAGGTAATATATTTTCACCATCTTTAACATTGTCAGGGAATTATAGATGTCGTCTGAACATGCAGGCTGCAATAGTCACATTAACACACAAAGTTGTACTTTGACTGTCATACAAACATTTTAGTAATCTATCAAATGTTATTATTTATTAATCATACTTCATTTCATAACATTCTCATGTTACAGTACAGTGACAAGGACTTGCCTGACTCACCCAACAGCAGCTGTTTTGAGAAAAAGTTGGTTACGTTTGTTTTGCCACAGCAGCAGATTTTCTTTTTCCTCGATCGAAATGAATGGAACGATTTGAGACAGTCACAGAGAGGCCGACTGTTCATTTAAGGACAAATATCATCACCAAGGGTCTGAAGTCCATCAATCCATACTGTAGTTTTGGGTTCAAGAGACACAACGTTACAATTATGCAGTCCAAGGCAGAGGCACCAATTTTTCAATGTGTGGGATATTGTCGTTTCAAAGATTTCCCCGTTCAGGTGAATGTGAAGGTCGATGATGAAAGCACCTTGAAGGCTGCAGTTGTTTTCAGCGGCGGCAATGTCTCACACAATACTAATGAATTGAAAAGAAGGCCTGTACGTGCTGATCCACGTGAGAAAATCTGGAAACAACTGGAAACCAAGTTACCGCGAAGTGTCTTCTTGGAGTCCATGCAGACCATACCTGATGATGTTATACAATCAGGGTGCAGGGATGCCGCACCAACACCAGGTGTTCTGAAGAATATTGCATGGACGCAAAAACCACTGCAAAGAAAAGATTGTGATGAGCTCACCAGTCTTAGAAAAATTATTGATGAGAAACAGGACACAAACAATGTCCTACAGAAGGTATTGATGCATCCTAAATCGATAATGCTTTGGTTGAGAAAGACAAGTTTTTTTCCAGAAATGCAAAAAGGACATTGTTTATCTGAATGCAACAGGGAGCATAGTAAAAAAGGAATAGGCCGAAAGTTGGCCGTACTACATTTATGAACTGGTTGTGCGCAATCCAACCAAGGGGGCATCACCTCTTCCTGTTGCATCATACGTCACATGCGACCACACAACTGCATCTGTGACGTACTTCCTGCAGGCTTTTCAGACGGATCTCGCTAAGATGTTTAGAAAGAGGGCAAACAAGAGGCCAGTGATGAGCATTTGTGACGGTTCCCTGGTTCTCTTACAATCTCTCAATTACTTTTTGCGGATCAAGTCTCGAGGATTTGCTGCAGAAGTACTTCCTTATTATCTCAGGCCAACATCCCACGGAACATTTTGACATACCAATTATTCATAGATGTTTAAGCCACATCATGAAAAACGCAAAGGATCTGTGCAAAAAACAGTAAGTATTTCAGTATTTTAAGCACTTCATATAACAATACTAATCAGTAATACTAATTATTGTTGTATTTTTTTATTGCTGTCCTTCTAGAGTTCCCAAACACTACAAGCACGGGATGTACATATTTAGACTCCTTGCATCCTGCTCAACGCTGAAAGCGTTAGACGAGGTGTTGGTTAGTGCAACAGTGCTGTTTTGTAGTCCCTGCACCGGAGAAAACGTCAGAAAGCATTACAACGACCTTCAACTCCTCATGCAAAAGAGAGATTGCTGAAGACTACAAGGTATTTTTGAAATGGCATTACCTATGTTCTTAATCTTTACAGTGGTTTGACTACATTTATGATATTCTTTCAGCATAATCTCCCGACCACACCTCTAGAAAGTCACTTCAGGCGAGCAATCGACAGTGCACCTCCTTGACAATGAAGGCGAAGACAATTTTTACCATGAACCAAAATTTGTGCAGAATTTGTCAAAGTACTTCCTCCCACATGCCCTCCTGTGGTCTGGAGTGATGCTAGGTACGTTTTACAAGTCCAGTAAAACCATTTGAGTGATCTGAGGTAGCAAAATCTTAATACATACATAATATCAACGTAAACTTATTTCACAATGTTAATGTTGTTTAGGGGACCTGGGGCGTCATGGGACAGGCTCAGCATACAGGGAACTCAGCAAACGGTACGATGAAGTTTCTCAATCCCAAAAACAGGTATTTCATGCATAAACCCATATACCTTTTCATTTTGACATTGTATTGTAAATGGCCTTGTCATAACATTTTATTGTTGTACTTTTTCAGAACTTCACACAAGACAACAGGACACAAGGGCTAATGGGGAAAAGTCAGTGGGACCTGAAGAATATTCCTTTGCAAAGAAGCACACTGACAAGGCTGGACGACTTCGTTCTGATTTATCAGAAAATGCATAATGCACTTTTACTTGAATATGAAGACACAGAAAGGACAAGAAAAAAAGTAAGGATAACCTATAGTTTTATTTAATTCGGAAACGTTTTACTATTGTATAGATATTATGTATTAAAATGTTTATCTTTTAAAGTCCTTTCGAGTGGAAACGGAGAAGTAGAAAAAGAGAAGTCAGAAGCGCAAGGGAGTCTATGTGTCACCACTGGTGAAAAGGCTCCCTTTTAAACAACTGAAAAGCAAGGTATTTATTAAAAGGTCCAATGAGATAAGAGATATTTTATAACATAGGTTTTTTTTTTTTTTTTAAATGACCCCTCTAGAAAAAATATTTGATTGATTTTCCATCCAAAGTATGTTTTAAGAAATAGCTAAGCATTTACTGTATGATATAAAACAGTATCTTTGCAATTTATAAACATTACAACCCACATGTCATGATTTCACCTGAAGGTGCCTCTAAATGAAACGTGACAGAGTGCCAAGAGGAGGGCACAAATGGTACCACGGAAACCGACAGGAATGCTCTCTCACACGTGATCCTATGCACAACCAGCATTATCAATACAGTGAACATATTGTTCATGAAATACAAGTTGTGGACTGGAAAAATTAAACCTGAAGGAAATGCACTGACTAAAGTCAAAAGGATTATTTTATTGATTCAGAAAATCTGAATATTGAAGTTTTGTATTTTTTACACTCAGCTCAATGCATGGTGGAAGAAAAAGGACATGGAAGTGGTTGTGTCTGATACCCACTCAAACTAGAGGCAACAATGTTATACTCCACCACAGTGAGCTCTGTTCACTGAGACCACACCGTTGGCTCACAGGAGAGGTATGTTACAGTAGTATGATCATAAATCATACAAAAACAATGAAGGTAAAAACACTTGTATTAGATGTTATTAGATAATAAATAAATCAGCATTAGCAATGTGTTTTTATAGGAAATAAACAGTTTTAAGATCTTGTAATATTTTAGACTTGAGAAATAGAAAAACAATATTGGTGAATATTGTTTTTCTAACAACAATTATGTGAACTATCTCCTTAGGTCATTGAGTGCCTCCTACATCAATTCAATGCAATTCAATTCATTTTATTTTGTATAGCCCAAAATCGCAAATTACAAATTTGCCTCGGAGGGCTTTACAGTCTGTACACATGCAACAACCTCTGTCCCAAGACCCTCACATATACACAGGAAAAACCCTCCAAAAAATAAAAAAAACCTTCCAGGGAAAAAGGGAAGAAACCTTTGGGAGAACATGCGGTTTTTTCTGATAACGTCGCCCAAAGGAAGCATATAAAGGTTAAATAAAATGGGTCCAAGCACAGAACCATGTGGGACTCCGTGACCAACATTGGTGGTCTTCGAGGATTCTCCTTTTACAAGCACAAACTGGGATCGATCCGATAAACCAGCTAAGTGCAGTTCCTTTAATACCAATCAAATGTTCTAGTCTCTGCAGCAAGATACGATGATCGATGGTGTCAAATGCGGCACTGAGTCCAGCAAGACAAGAAAAGACCTTGGTCCGATGCATGTAGGAGATAATTCGTAATTTTCACCAGCGCTGTTTCTGTGCTATGACTCAAAATCCAGACTGAAAGTCCTCGAACAAAGCATTGTTTTGAAGAAAGTCACATAGTTGATTTGCGACGGATTTCTCAAGGATCTTCGAGAGGAAGGGAAGATTAGAGATCGGTCTGTAGTTAGCAAACACCTCCGAAGCAAGAGTAGGTTTCTTGAGAAGAGGCTTAATTACAGCTATCTTGAAGGACTGTGGTACGTGTCCTGTCAACAAGGACAGATTCATAATATCCAGTAAAGGCGTGCTAATTAAAGAAAAAACTTCCTTAAGCAGCTTAGTTGGAATAGAGACAAGTAGAAGATTTAGACTTCGAAATTGTAGAAGTCAGTTGATCCAGGGTGATGGAAGAGAAGCCATCCAAATAGGCATCAGGTCCTACTGCTGCACCCAGGGTTCCTACATCAGAGGACGGGTCGGCACTAGTTGAGGGCAGGAGACCATCAATTTTCTCTTTGATAGTCAGAATTTTATCATTAAAGAAGTTCATAAAGTCGTTACTGCTGAGGTCCAGAGGAATACATGGCTCAACAGAGCTGTGACTCTCTGTCAGCCTAGCCACAGTGCTGAAGAGAAACCTGGAGTTGTTTTTATTTTTCTCTAATAGTGATGAGTAGGAAGATCCTCTTGCGCTCCGGAGAGTATTCTTATATGTTTTAGGGCTGTCTTGCCAGACTAGCCTAGATCCTTCTGATTTGGTGGAACGCCATAGCCGTTGAAGCTTCCGCAGTTTGCTTTAAGTTGCGGGTTTGAGGGTTATACCAAGGTGCAAACTTCCTACTTGTTGCCATTCTTTTTTTCAGAGGAGCAATAGCGTCCAGCGTCGCTCTCAGAGAGCCTGTAGCAGTATCGAAAAGATTATCGATTTGGGAAGGACTGAAGTTTTCATAGGAGTCGTCCGGTATCTTGAAACAGGACACTGAACTTAGAGCAGAAGGAATCGCTTCTTTAAATGTAGCTACAGCGGTATCCGATGGGCATCGACTGTAGACATTTTTGGCAGGAGGAGGTTTCTGGTAGTAGAAATTCGAAGGTTATCAGACAATGGTCCGACAAAAGAGGATTCTGTGGAAAGATTGTTAAACGTTCTATCTCAATACCATACACAAGAACAAGTCGTGGGTGTGGTTAAAACAATGAGTTGGTTTATTTACCCTCTGACAAAAACCAACTGAATCTAATAATGAAAGAAAGTAAAAAGTACCAAGGTTGTCGTTATCGACATCTACGTGAATGTTGAAATCCCCCACTGTAATTACCTTGTCCGTTTTAAGGACCAAACTTGTTAAGAACTGTGAAAATTCAGATAAAATTCTGAATAAGGACCTGGCGCTGTACACTATTACAAAGAGAACCGGCTGGAATATTTTCCAGGTTGGTTGCGAAAGACTGAGAACCAGGCTTTCAAATGAGTTATCTAGTTTAGGTTGAAAGTTTATTAAAAGGCAGGAGTCATAAATAGCTGCTATTCCACCCCCTCGGCCTGTGCCTCGAGGGATATGAGTATTAACATGACTCGGAGGAGTCGCTTCATTTAAGGTGAAATATTCCCCAAGACAAAATACATCAACATGGAGATCAGATTAGTTAATTTACTAAAACAGCTTTAGATGACAGATCTAATATTCAAAAGTCCCCCTTTAACTCTCCTATTTTGTTGCACTATTGCATTACTGGTTTTAACTTTAATTAAGTTATTTAATATAACTCCTCTATAGGGTTAATTATAGGGTTAATTATGGTTCGGGTGAGTGACTGCTCAGATGAAAGCGCAGGGAAGTGTGTAAGACTGCGACTCTGCTTCCTGGTCTGAACTCTAGGTCATGGATTAAGTCCACTAAGAAACTGGGTCAAATTGTTAGAAATGAGTTGAGCTCCATCCAGGGTAGGATGGATGCCGTCCCTTCTAATCAGACCAGGCTCTCCCCAAAACGTCTTCCAGTGATCAACGAAGCTTACATTATTTACTGGGCATCACCTCGACAACCAGCGGCCGAATGACGACATGCGGCTATACATGTTGTCACTGATCAAGTTTGGGAGGGGGCCAGAGAAAACTACGGTGTCCGACATTGTTTTAGCGTATGTACACACCGATTCCGCGTTAACTTTAGTGACTTCCGACTGGCGTAACCGCGAGTCGTTACCGCCAACGTGCATTACAATCTTACTGTATTTACGTTTATCCTTCGCCAGCAGTTTAAGATAAGACTCAATGTCGCCCGCTCTGGCCCCCGGTATATACGTAACTATGGTCCCTGGTTTCGCTAACTTCACGTTCCTCAGAATGGAGCTACCTATCACCAGAGTTGGCTTCTGAGCAGGTGTGTCGCTGAGTGGGGAGAAGTGGTTTGAAACGTGAAGTGGTTAACCGTGGGCTTCGACTCATGATTCCTCCGGACAGTCACCCACCCTCCCGGCCGGCTATCAGGGGCGAACGCTACGTCTATGTGGTCCGCACCGGCTAACAGTAGCTACCGACTGAGCTTCCATGGTGCGGAGCCGTGCTTCTAACTCACTAAGCCTCGCCTCCAATCTATCAAATATACTACACTTCTTACATGTACCATTATCCGTAAGGGAGGCAGAGGAATAGCTAAACATGTGACACACCGAACACGAAAAAGCAGGAGAGGTAGGGTTAGCTTAGCAGCGTTGACGCTAAATAACGTCTAAGCAAATATTTTGATAAAAACAAAACACTTGCAAGATGGTGTAGATAATAAATAATTCGCCATTTGTACTGAAAAATACCACGGCACAGTCAACTGAGCTAGAGCTACGAAAAGTTAGGTGAGATCAGGCACGCTGCCAGCAGGAAGTGATGCAACACGCCTACCGTGACGAACAGAGACAGCGCGAAAAAGAGAGCGTTCAACAAGCACCATCTCAACTTTGCTTTTCAATCACAATTTGTCACTTACGTTTGTTGTTTTCATGCAAAAGAAATGATTTATCCCGTTTGTTTTTTGCTGCTAGACGCTAAACGTTCCCCGGAAGTATTATTTCAACCTGGAAGTGAAAAAAATCCATATACGGGCATGTACGGCTCAGATGTGCAGGGTTTTTCGCCTCGGCCAGTCAGTTTGTGAGAAAACAGACTTTCTCTATGGCTGTGTCTTATTGGCTAAAAGAGCTGCCAGTCTCCTTTAGCGGTGTTTACCTCAATTCTATTGGCTCTGACGATTTAAAATGAGGTGTCAATCATCAAAATCGAGCCAGGATTGGCTGAGATGTGCCCACAAAACTGATTTTCTGGTTATGGCCTCTCGCCGGACCACTCTTAAAACATCTCTAGATTTGTTCTGCTTCACCCAATTAAATCTAGACTTTGAAATGGATGAGTTTTTGCCTTGGATCTCAATGTTTTATAGTGATAAATACACTGCATTTTTTTTCTCCAGGCGAACTTTGGAAATTAAAAAAAGTGTTACATCTTCCCACTAATATAGGTTCCCCTTTATCCTACAAAATTGTCCAAATAGACTAGTTATTCACATTTTTATTATGGGAATACCATTTTCGGAGCAGAGGCCATAAAAGAGGCTAGAGCCCATATGGCTAAAGCCCAATTAATAAATTCACTGTAATTTATTTGTGTAATAAGCTTGAAATATCCACATCCCTGATTTCTCTTGTCTCTCCCTTCATAAAGGACAATGAAGGGGGCTCAGAACCAGAGGCTCACTGAAAGAATGACCTGCCAACCTTTTTGTAAAAAAATACACTGAAAATCTACCAATGGAGAGCTATGATGGAGGCTTTTTGTTCAATTATCAAACGTAATTTACCTGCATTTGATTGATTTTTTCCAATATTAGGGCATTAGAAGTGAGGCAGCGCACCTCACGTCTAGTGAGTGGCCCAGTCCATCGTGTATTTTTCTGTTCGTGGCCCTCTGGAAAAAAAGTTTGGACACCCCTGCTGTAAGCCCTTTTACCGCAACGCCCGTAATAGAGGTGCATTTATTTTTGAAATGCGGTCCACATGACCGCAGTCATTAAACTGGGGGGGTCCTGACCCCCCTGGGATTTACGCCCTTGTCTCTCTCCCACACACACACACGTCCACAGCGCAGCAGGCGGAAGGGAGAGAGAGCGATACCAGTTCTCTTCAGTAGACTTGTTTATATTATGAGAAATATGCTGTATACTGTAACTGTCACTAGATTTGTCTCTAGTCGCTTTTGACACCAAAGTCGCCAGGAGGAGGCTTTGTTTGTTATAATAGTCCAACCACAACCGCATTTCGGACACATTCCTGACCTGAATAATTTGTCACACTGTGCAGGCGTGAAATGCGTTAAACAAATTGACGTAATTAACGAAAACATCTATAACACCGTTCAGTGCACTATTTGACAGCCCTAATGAATATATATATTATATAAATTTATAAGGCAGGGTGACCAATAGAGACAGATCTGCCAACTAATCACATTTTTCTTGTTTATAAGTTGTGGTTTTATCCAATAAGGAGTAAGGAAACTCAAGCCTGGCCTGCCCAGGTGTTGTTTTGCTGCCAATCACGAGCGATTTTACTTGTTTGAAAGTTGTGGTTTCATCCAATAAGGAGTGATGCTGTTTTCCAGTTGTCTCGTAAATCCGCCGTCCGAGTTGGAAAGTGACGTCATTGCCTGGCTCGTACCACTTAGTGTTCCAAATGCGTCCTCCTACAGGACGAGTTGGAAAGAACATGGACGCCACAAATTCAGCAGCTGCAATGCTAATGCAGGACGTTTTCGACAAAATACTATAGTATTTCTATAGGATGCCTATAAGATTGCTATCGTATTTTGAGACATACTATAAAACTACTATAAAAATCCTGTAGCGACTTTAGGATAATTTAGAGGTATTACAGAAACACTGACATTAAGTAATTCCATTATTGCAAGTCTTACATTTCAGTAATATTTTGCCATTTTCGCCTATTTCATTTTATAACAAGTGCAGTCACGTTTTTCTCGAGCCACCGGTGGCAGGCTAGTTGTTGTTATTGTTAGCAACGTAGCCTTTTAGCAAACCAGTTCGAAAACAAAACGTTACATTGTATAGCACGCACAGCAAAACCGGGCAATGCATACATTGGTGACCGGACTGAAGCAGCAATGTAAATAAGTGTGTAAGAGCATTTAAAATCACATTAAAACGACTAACGTAGTACAAATACAATTTAATTCAATTCATTCATTCATATAAACTTCCATGAAATGTGGGCGCAGACATCTTTGTTTTGCGAGTCGTATGTTTGTATGTCGTATGCTCGGGGTACTCTCAGAATCCCGAGTCGGACGGCTGATATGGTGACCTTAAGGGGGCGTGTCTGCGCATAATGCCGCAAGAAAGCTGGGTAATTTACACTTTCCAACTCGGGCGGAGACAACTGGAAAGCAGCATGAGGATATTCAGCCCGCTCGGCCACCCGCGGGTCCGCTGCATTCATATGCTAATGAGGTCCATTTGCATCTCTGCCAACTCTCCACATACGTCAGAGGTTGTTTTCAACAATTCGTGGCACAGACAAACGCGATGTGCGCGGGTTGCAAATTGTCGGAAACTGCTGAAATTTAGGCAGATTTCCGGGCGTTTACGGGGACGAAAATCTCACTTTTCATGAAGCGATGTGGGCAACAATCTCTGGTCGAGCAATTTCAAATTCATTGAGTTAACAATTATTCAGCGGCAGAGTTGTTAAATAGATTGAGAAAACGTTCCAAATCAACGGCCATGCTGCCAAGGGACACCAGTTTACTTAAGACGCGAGCAACTGGTGAAGAGAGTACATTTTTGCCACAAATGCACAGGTTGACAGACAATGTTGAGCAGCTCCATAAAACATGTCGAAATAGATGCCCAGGATTATGAACGCAACAAGAAAACCCGGAAAACTTGAATTGAAACAGGGACATCATACCAGAGTCTTTAACACCTCTTTAGCTAAACAACTGGTTTTAGGTGAGAAAGCACGCGTCATGCTAACCAAAAATGTAGACGCCAAGGATGGACTTGTGAATGGGGTCTGTGGCACAGTGACACACATAGTAAATTCAACTGGTAATAACTTTTCAAAAATTGTGTACGTTCAATTTGATGATAAAGAGGTTGGCGCACAGATTC
This sequence comes from Apeltes quadracus, assembly GCA_021346845.1. Lineage (NCBI taxonomy): Eukaryota > Metazoa > Chordata > Actinopteri > Perciformes > Gasterosteidae > Apeltes > Apeltes quadracus. The sequence goes on along the minus strand of CM037922.1, from coordinate 15,522,448 downwards.
GGGGAAATCATGCCTGCTCTTCAAGCCACCTCTTAACCTCAACACCTATTCATCCACAAGAAGATAGGGTCTCGAACAAAGGTGGTTTACGTCGTCAATTTCCCCTTAAACTTGCCTGGGCTTGTACAATACACAAAGTACAAGGAATTACTGTTGATAACGCTGTAGTGTCGCTTAAAAAAATATTTGCTGCAGGACAAGCATATATAGCATTAAGTCGCCTCACAACTTTATCAGGATTAATTCTTCAGGACTTTAAAGACGCCATCTATTGCAAAGATAATGTACAGGAAGCACTTCAGTGCATGAAACCATTTTTATGTGAATATAGTACAGCGCACAAATCGTACACACACAGCTTTAGAGTGCTTTTAATGAACGTCCAAGGTTTGCCAGGACATGTCAAAGACTTGCTCCTGAGTACACAGCATTTGCAGCTTAATTGTATTGCTGTAACAGAAACGTTAACGTAGTACATCGTACAACAGCAAACACACTGCATTGCTTGATTTACAAGCCCCAACAACATGGTGGTGTTGGCATGTATACTGAACAGATATACAACATTCTACAAGTACCAAATGTCAATATAGAATGTTTAGTGTTTCACTGTGCCACCTACAACATGCTGCTAGCAGTAATTTACAGGCCACCATCGTATGTCATGACTTTGTTTAAACAACATTTGGGGAAATTACTTTCTTGGCTGGAACAAAGGAGTAACACAATTACTGTCATGGGAGATTTTAATGACGACATTATAGGGGTGTAACGATCCATCGATTTATATTCCTCCAATCCAACTACATCGATCTGTGCTCGGCGAGTTGGCTGTATGGACGACATATCGATCCAACATTGTTTTAAAATGTAATAAATCGAATGTATCGATACTAGGAAATAACCCATTGGATTTAAGCACGTTATACTTCTCAGCACTTTTAATGATAAAGGCTGTGTAGGACTGAGCCGTGACGTGCTCACGCAGTATGCAGGTAACCCACCACCGTCCTGAGCCCAGATTTTACGGGCAAAGCCGAAAGGATGTTCCAAAGGGGTTGAAATAGAGGGGTGGTTTTGCGGGGGTTGGTAGGGGGAAACCATTATTGCAGGGGTGTTTTCTGCTACACTGCTACAGCAGTGTTTACACTTTATTCAAATAAAATGTGAATGCATTTGCCATTCATTGTTGTTTACTTGTTAATTTATATTCATAATTAATTACCTGATTGAATCAGGTAGCCTGATTCCATTACAAGAAACAACAGGAATCTAGGAAACTTCACCTGCACTGTCCAGTATCCAGGTATTTATTTAAGTCACATTGGTTGAATTTTTGGCTAAAAAGTTACTGAATCGATTTCAAGTCACTGAATCGTTTCAGATCGTATCGTTCTAAATCAACCAATATCGTCCTTGAATCGTATCGACAACCACGAATCGTGATACAAATCGAATCGTTGTTAAAACGAATCGTTACACCCCTACGACATTAGGAAGTCGTCTGTAATTGCGATTGTATGACCGACAACGGATACATCCAGGTTGTCACACAACCCACCACTGAGAAGGGAACGTTGATTGACCATGTGTATGTTAAAACTACACAATATAAAGTTGAAGCCGAAGTCGTGCCGATGTATTTTAGTGACCATGAGGGGGTTGTGTGTTCTTTTACCTTGCAAAATGACATAAAGCATAATATATATGTTTGAACATTGTCTTTGCAATATAATGCATATTTGTGTAAATAGTTTTAAAACAAGGTTCTGTTACTGCATTTCAACAGCCATAAAACAGGTGTGACTTGACTGAATTTTTAAAACCTTTTAGTGCAGTTTGCCACAAGGTCTGTGGCAGACTCGCTGATCAATGGTCACCATATATAAGTTCACATGCCATACCAGGTTAGCCATTTTATTTCCGACAACGTATCCAGCGGACCACTGCCTCCCGACATGCAAGAGGCGGCGAAGGCTTGTTCAGTGCTGCAAGCAGCCCTAGGTGCGTTTTGTTTGGTATGGTTTTTGAAAAAAAAAATACCAAAAACAATTACATAAAATATACAAAGAAACATTAGAACTGACGAGTGCTTTCATAATACCCCCTCCTATAATATAGTGATTTAATCATTTGGGCCCTCCATATATATTCAGTAGTTCCTTATACATTTGGAACCATTAAAATTGGAGGCTGTCATGTTCGGCTTAAAATGTTTGGCCCACATGCAGAAACACTCAGGGAAAACAGGTCAGATCACAAGAGTTTATTTAACAGAAACGCGGGAGCACGAAGAAGATCTGTCGCCGCAGATCGGGGAAGCAGCGGGGAACCGAAGTCTGGAGACCGGGTCAGTCACAGAGCACGAGAACCGAACCGGGGAGGTAGTGGTGTGGACTCAGCCGTCCTGCGGGGGTGGTGACAGGGGTCCGGGAAAACTGTGGGCGGAGGCGGATGGGGTCCGAGCAGCACCGGCGGGTCCAGGTATCCGGAATGAACAGAGGAAGGAACCAGGAGGGTCCGAGGCGACCAGGGTGAATCCAGGGAGGGGGAGCTCGCGCCCAACTTGGTATCTCTAAGGGAGTTTGAGGAGGAGATCGCCAGAGCAGAATCTGAGCGGTTGCGGATTCGGGAGCCTGGTCTTCACAGCGCAGAGTCACACGAGAGAAGGGTTCCAAAGACACGAGTGCACTGGAGAGAACACAGGAAACACGGATTAGATCCAAGACGGGGATCGAAAAAACTCACGGGTCTGAAGCTCAGGTGGAGATCTTTGGCCTTTAGGCATACCGCGACAAGGTAACACTCTGGCATCCTCCCTCTGTTCGAGCACGGTTCTTATAGGGCGGCCTGGTGCTGCTGGAGTGTCTGCAGGTGTGTGCACTCCGCCCACCCGTTAACCACGAACACCTGTGGAGAGAGTGGAGGCAGCAGAGTCAGCAGCAAGCTGCACGGCCCTGCTGACTGAGTCCTGACAGAGGCATTGTTTTTAATCACTCCTATTTAGATTTGTGGCTTACGGCCCATGTCTTTTTAAACTTATTCAACTGGCTCTTTTTTTAAACCACTTTGCCGGCTAGAGCCAGCTGATCAGAATATACAGTGAGGCTGCTGATTTTTCAGATAATTAAATTATTCCCCCTCTCTTTTTTTTGTTTTGTACTTACGTACGGGTATGCTACAAGCTATTCATTACACAGAACTCATGGAAAAGACACAAAGATCACAAATGTTCCCAGTGGAAATGATGCATACCTGCAAACTGGTCACCTTTCGATGAAATTCGCAGTTTTCAACTCCAAATAAGTCATTTACGTGAATCATGTAGATCCGAAGAGTTTTTTTTAACTCTTTTTTTAACTCACTTTTTTAACGCGGCAGCGTATCGGATTCTTCTCGACAGTTACAGTTGCAATCAAAATTATTCAACCCTCATTGCGTATTAGGCTTACTAATACTAATATTACCTAGCCTGGCTAACGTCATACCCTGATCTTAAATGAGACGGGGTTTGGAAACCACATGTTCATTTCCTCGTATTTGAAGCGTGGTTTACGAATGCCCAGAGCCGTTTATTGGGCGCTACGAATGTCTGTCAAATGCGGCTGTTCCTAGCGACAGAAGTTCTACGCGGAAGAAAGCGACATTGGTTTTCATCCAAATTCAACACGAAATGCTACTTTTAATCACTATTGCAGTCTCAAAATTATTTAACCCTGGAAAAAAACATAATGTGCCGTGTTCACTAGCAATATTGCACTTATTTCAAGTCCTTATCCTATCCAATGGATAAATATAAGGTAAACATCGTTAATTAAATTCTTGACTAAAAGCCACCGATTCGAAGCTGTAATTTGTGGTATTTGAAAGAAATTAAGCAATCCCCACACTGCTAAAGTACAGTTAACTACTGAACAGAAAAGCACATGGCGAAATAAGTGTAGAAAGTGGCGCGGACAATACAGTCGGATCTGCATGATTCACACAAGTCACCCAAAATGACGTGAAGAAAGCGTGAGGCGTTGAAAAGCACGCTGTTTGGATCCCTGCATTTCGTCTCAACTTTTCCAATACCATATTAAGTCCCTATTCCAGACACAGAGCAGGATGGGCTTTCTCTTGGTGTATTCAACGACAAAAAAAAGCCAGCTAAACAACATTTGCAAGAACGTTAACTTTTAAGGAGGAAACACAAGTAGATAGCTAGCTATCGTTAGCCAACATAATGCTTTCTTGGAACGAGTTATGACTGTTATCCAAAACTATATTTTTCGATTAGTCCAATTTAAAAAATGTATTTTGAATGAATTACACAGTTGTTTCACTTTCAGTGTAGCTGGTACACAGCATGCCTTAATGTTGCGATAACTGCCTGGCTGCAAGAATTCAAGTTGCGCGACTCGTCTTTATTCGTACAGACTGAGATTACAAGTGAGAGTGACCACCGCATGAAAAGTGGGATTTCCGTCCTCGTAAACGCCCGAAAATCTGCCTAATTTCTGACAATTTACAGGCCGCGCACGCCACGTTCGCCTGTCCCGGATATTGTCGGAAACAGACTCTGACGTAGGTGGCGATCAGCTGGCGGAGGTGCGAATGGCCTTAATTAGCATATGAATGCAGCGAAACCACGGGTGGCGGAGCGGGCTGAATATCCTTACTCCTTATTGGAGGAAACCACAACTTTCAAACAAGTAAAATCACTCGTGATTGGCAGCAAAACCACACCCGGGCAGGCCTGGCTTGAGTTTCCTTACTCCTCATTGGATGAAGCCACAACTTTCAAACAAGAAAAATCACTCGTGATTGGTTGGCAGATCTGTCGCTATTGGTCACCCAGCCTCATAAATAATTGTGTGTGTGTATATATATATAATATTATATATTATATATATTTATATTATTTATTCATTCATATTATACTGTATATTCATGTCATTGTTATCCTATGTAGGCTACTAAACAATTATTAGACTACCACCAAGGACATTAATGAATTTATAGAACATTTGCCAGGAACATGTTTATGCAAAAAGAGCTTTATTAAAACAAACAATTATATACAAAGCGAGGATCTGCGCACACATGGGTAGATGATGATCCAAAAACGACAATGTCCGTTTGCCTCCTCGGGGTTGTAGGTAACTGGCGGCGTTCTTTCCGAGGCAGGTCCGTTGCGCAGACGCACATTGTGCGTGGCTCTGTACTTTGGAGTCGCCTCTCACCGGGACTGCAGCTTCGCACAGAGTTCAGAGAGCTCCGTCCTACGAAATGACGGCGACCGTACAATCCACCCAGAGACCCCGCCAACATGCCCTCTTCTTCGGCAGACATGAGGTCTGCGCTGGCGGACTTCCAGAGTTCCACCGCGTCATCTGCGAGCACACCCTGTCTCCATTTCAGCAGCTGTAGAAAACAAAACAATGAATCAATACTGTGCGATGCGTATGGACACAACACATCTATCAATGCTCGTGAAAAATAGTAAACCAAAAATACTCTTACCCGCTTTGTTCTCGCGCGGAACTCTTCGCTCTTCCGCCCGCAGTGACTTTGTCTGGCGCGGTTTACCTGAAGCTCCGACGTGCCGTCTTGTAATACGTCTTACAGGCGGCTGGAAAACAATTAAATGAAAGTGGTATGAATAAAAATCAACACGCAAGTCACCAAACATTAAACGAGGAAGGAGAAACTGTTAAAAAAAAAAGAGTCACTTACAGATGTTGCTCCGAGCAAATAAGAGGTCAGCGCCTCATTGTGAGGAGAAACTAGTCTGTGAAAACAAAATGTACAGTTATGATCGGTATCTATTCTATGGCATCCATTTCCTTATACCGCAGAATGAAAGCATGCTCTTTAAATCTTATACACTACAAAAATACACTTCAATAAAGCGGGTTCTGCTCACTAGTTCTTTTGTAAGGCTCCTCTTAGCTTTGGTTTTAGGCTAAGCTACTTTTAGCTTAGCTAGCAGTCATCAAACATATTCTTACCTTGGGATTTCATGCGGCCGTCTCCTCTTCTTTGAGTCAGTCTCTCCCGCTCGTTCATATCGGCAGCATGTTGATTCAGCTGACGGACAGTCCGCTGATAGCAAACAGCAGTTTCTTCTCGACTGGCTGAAAGCTGTTGATCGCGTCCAAAAGGAGCTGAACGCGAGTTGAACGTCCGGATCCTACAATCAGATACGAGGTCATTGTTACATGGAAGGACTCGCGAGACCGGACCGCAGTGCCCGCCTGTGAAGCACCATGTCTGCGAGATGTAGTGGTTAATACGTCCGCTGTGCATTTAAGTAAGACTAAAGAAAAGGTCACTGTATTTCTGCTACTATGCACATTAGTTGAGCTCTAGGAGAATGTGATCTCTGCAGAGCCTTCATTCTGATTCTGTTTGCATGGAATGGTCATTTTACCTTGCTGATTCAGAATGAAATTAATTTTTCAAATGATTTAGTGTATCTTTTTTACATAACATTTGCCATAGCTAATGGCATACACAGTAATCTAGCATACTTAAATAAATCAATACAAGCTAAAATGTAAGAGTCTAATTAGGCCTGATCTATTTGTACCAGAGATTTTCTTACCTTTTAAAAAAATGTCACCTGGGCTAAAACTCCCTCTGCAGCCCTGATTTGCATTTGTATAGCTCACAGCATTTTCATTTACATGTCAAAGCCTCCCCTAGAATTAGGAAGAGGGGAGTCATGGGGGGCCAACTGCCAAGGGAGGCCCACGTCAACGAAAATTGCCGGAAATCCCACTTTTCATGCAGTGGACGGTATTTCAATCAGGACAGACTCGTTCTGCAATTAAACCCCTTTATTACATGTGTAACAACATTTTGTGTCTATGGAGAATTTTGTGTCTTTGGACTTTTGTCTTTGTATTTGGACTCTATCCTCAACCAGGATAATCGGGGGCCGCGGTTCCGGGTCTGTCGGATTACGATAGACCCGGGAGGAACTGGCCACGATAGACCCGAGGGATTACACTGGTCACGGTGGACCCGGGGGCAAACTGGTCACGATAGACCCGGGAACCGGCTGTGAGCCCGGTACTGATGACTTTTGCGAGAAGCTCATCGGCGTTCCCACACGCCACCCCCAGCTAAGCATCACCACCTGAACACCCCCACCACTATGCTGACTTACTGGATAGTTATGGTTTCAAAACCTGTTGATATCCTAGGATTGTGTTGACGTCGGGCCGAATGTAGGACTGAAGAGGACCATCGGCCCATCCCCTGCAAGGCGTATGCCGAGAGGCCTTGGTTGGCGGCTGAGGTCGCAGCACCTATTCTAAAAGAGTGCCCTGAATACAGCTGGGGTGGTAACTGGCTACGAGCAAGAACGACCTTCAAGTGCCACCGGAACCATGTCTTCGATACCGGCCCTAGCCCTGGCGTGAGAAACAACGGAGACGTGGGGCCCGTAAAAGGTCTTAGCCGGAGGTACTTTAGCATTGAGTTGAAGGGACAGAACGCTGTATCAGTCCTTGCCACGACTACTGAGCATTCCCCCCCGCATTTGGAGTGTTTCAGCCGCAAGGCATAATACCTTAGATGAAATGTTAAATCAGACAGGGTGATATCTCGCTCTGCGTTGAAGGACCTAGTAGCAGTTGTGAACTCGCCACCTGAGAAACGCATAGAACGCTAAGAAAAATATTGCCTCGAGCAAGCCGTCGCAGTAGGGTGAAAATATTCCAGCTCTGAGTGAGCTCACCATCTGATGCAGAACCGCCAGTGTGATAGGCTGCCTACTGTCTGGCATGGGAGAAGACTATTTATTGATCCCTTTGAGCAGTAATTTGATACCCACATTTGTGAACAGACTTGGAGCCCCAGGCTCCGAACATCGAATATGAAATTGAATCCCTGCCACCAAGCTGCGAATGTAGGGGGTTTTGAGTTGTCGCACGTCAGCGCAAAAACAAATGAACGCACACACTGTGGGGATTAGCACCGGTTTAAGAGGAACAGATACAGATCCACAAAACACAGCAAAACTCTTCCAGGCGAAATCATACGTTTTTACAGTCGAGGCAGCCAGCCCCTTCCTCACATATCGCTTTGCGGACTCCATATACACCCCCAGCTGGCTATCGCTTAAGAAAGCATCAGGTCGTGCAAGGAAGGAACTGAGATCTCCGCAGGGCCGGCTTCCGGACAGAGCCTCGGAAAACCTGAAATTTGAAACGGGACAGTGCGTCAGCCAGCGTGTTGTCATGCCCTGGCACATGACGAGCAGTGATGGTAAAGTTATGTGTGACCGCGCACCATGTGATCCTCCTCATGAAGAGCATAATGTCTCTGGAACCTGAGCGACCTCTGTTAATTATGTCTACCGGCTTGGTTATCGCACAAGACGGATATGCGCTTGCGTGCCCAGTGCCTCCCCCAGACCACGCAGGCCACGGCGACCGGGTAAATCTCCGCCAGTGCTGAGGATTGCTCCAACTCTGCAAACCCCAGAGGCCATTGGCTGGAAAACCACTGGCCTTGATAACAGCCCCCAAACCCCACAGATGGAGCTGCATATGTGTAAAACTTCAGGGAATCTGAGGACTTTACCACGTCGTCATAAAAGAAAGTAACACCATTCCAGCTCTGCAACAGAAGAGCCCAAAACCGCATATCTGAGCGGCATCCTTCATCAAGTACCAGATCCTCGAGCTTAGGCACGGAAGATGCCATGTCCAGAAGCCGAGAGATGAACGAGCGTCCCTGCGGAATGACCCGCATGGCGAAATTGAGATGCCCCAGCAGTGAGAGTAGCTGTCGTTTAGTTATGCACCCTGCCGTGCTGTACGCTCTCGCTATCTCCCGGATGCGCTGCAACTTTGCGATAGGGAGCGACGCTTTCATCTCTACAGAGTCTAGTCTGATGCCCAGAAACTCCAAGTTTGTGCTTGGCCCCATGGTTTTCTCCTTAGTGAGTGGAATGCTAAGCGAATCAAAACACTGCTCTAATTTGCGCAGCGAAGTACCTGAGCTGTCGTGTGGGGTATCTATTACTAAAAAATCATCCAACAAATGCAACACGTTGGGCACCCTCACTTGGTTCAGCGGAATCCAGCACAACGCTTCTGCAATTTGGTTGAATATGCTAGGGCTGCTCCTGCACCCAAAAGTCAGCCATACCCCAAAGTAGAACTTAAGATTCCCACCGGATCCCAAACAGATGCCATTCCGACGGATGAATAGGTACCATTTTGAATGCGTCTGTGATATCGGCTTTGTCCAGCCAAGCTCCCTGTCCCGACATTTTGATTAGCTTAATTGCATCGTCCACCGAAGCATAATGAAGGCGGAACGATTCCAGCGGGATGGAGCTGTTGACGCTTGCTAGTGGGCCGAACCTGGGAGCGGAAAGGTCGAAGATTAATCTTTTCTTACCTGAATACTTCCCTGTTGCTACCCCTATTGGGCTGATGCGAAACAACAAAAATGGCGAGGACGTAAAAGGACCAATCACATACCCCTTCCTTGTTTCCTTCTCGATCAGACAACAAACTGTATCTGGGTCATTTACCGCCGATCGTAGATTCCTCGCTACATAGGTTTCCGTTGGCCTAGTCAGAACACCCACATGAAAACCCTGAGACAACCCTGTAAGTACATGATCCACAAACACATTGTCCGGATGAGACGACAGTTTGCTTGCCAAACGTTGGACGTTTATTGGTGTCGGATGGATGTTGCTTCAAAATGTTTTTGAACCACGATGTTGCCCCCCTTTTGGTGGGATCCTGGTTGCCCGCCGGGGGCAAATGGACTGGGGATGTGCATCCCTGCAGCTGCTACACACATGAAGAAACCGGAAATTGGAAAAGGTACACACACTCTCATTGAAGTGATTGCAGATTTGCATGTTACAGTAATTCTGCACCTCCCGTCCTCTGCTATCGAGCGTGCTCGCCCATGAGGATGCAGCCTGAGTCCCCGCGTATCCCAGGCTAGGTGGCTGAAATGCTGCAGCAGGGCAGAAGGGACTTTGATGCCCGGTTTCCCCGCACCCGTGACATGACAATGTCTGTGTCCCCCCGGCGATCATCACCAGCAACTCTGTGTCCAGTACGGACCAGTCCAGCCTGGAGTTGTATTGTGTGATATACACAGCGGTTTTGCTGGCGAACGCCTTGTGGTACAGGTAGAATATATTCCTCCCGGATTTTAAATGGAGCTCGCCGATCAGCGCCATATACGTGTCCATCTCCTGTCTCCTCTCTGGGTAGAACGCGCCTGCAACGTAGCGTACCTCCTTTTCGGCTGCAGCGTTTGAGATGGGTCCCCTTTCTGGCTCGTTTCCGCCCCGTACCCGGCGCTGGCGAGCTACTGGCTCCGTCATGGCTTCCTGCCACCCTCGTTAGCTCCCGTAGCTTGGCGATCGGGAGATCCGGCGCTGCAAAAACGCCCTGCTCTCCCAGTTGCTGCCGGAGGGCTTCTCGCTCCTCTCCGGGGGAGTCCGCTGCGCCGCACCCTGCGAGCGCTCCATCGAGGCCCTTCCCGACTGCCGAGAATCTCCTCCGACTGCCCGACAAGATCGGGCCCGCTCTCTATCCGACCTGGCTCTCCCTCTGAATCCGACATCGTCGATTCCTCCTTGCGAAATGATAGCTGACAGGACCCGCCAAGATCACTCCTTAAATATTTGACAGCAATGTTATGATTGGTAGACCGACGCATAGCCGCTACCTGATCGTTGTTTGTTTGTACACGTGCCCCCGCCCCCCCCCTAGCTGTCAGCGAACAGCTGAGACGCCTGCCCATCCTATTGACCCGCTGTGAAATAAGTCTTCCTTCCAGAACTACCGCTTAAGCTTTATGTACATCATTTATTTTTAACAATAAGATGCCGACATTAGCCTGAGATTTGTATTTAACCTCAGCATGTAGCTAACTTCCTAACATCGACTTTACTGATAATCGATCGCATTCCAGTTAAATAAAAAATGTATTAGCCATTTAGTATAGTATAAAGTATAACGACGCCGTTATGCGAAAACTTGTATGTATGTCTGAGTCATAAGCAAAAACAACTCACAGTATTAAAACAAAACAATCTGCCGAAACAGGTGACCAGTGTCAGTGTTTTTATATTTTTACTATTATTTCAGCATAATGTGTAGCGTATCAAAAATGAATACGCTACCTCAGCCGTTTAGATTTAGATTTTTACATGATTTATCCAAATTTATTTCACTGGATAAGAAGGCTATGAAAATAAGTTGTCTGAAAACAATGTATGAACCCAAAAAGACAGAAAAAAAACCCCTATAAATAAAGTAGCCCTGTCTTTTAACGCTTCACCTGTCGGGATTTCCTATCCCCCCGAGTTGGTTGATGCGAAGAATCCAATACGGCACTCAATTAAAGTTAAAAAGTTACCATTTTATTTAGAAGAGATAAAGTGTTACATGAGCAATCCTCCGCAGGTGTACCTGGAGACCCGAAACTCTGCTGTCTGACTCTGCTCTTTTTTTATAACCTCTTTTGCCCTTGAAAGCCAGTTCAAACTAGTTCTCCCTCACGCAGCATTCTGTCTTGCCCTGAAAATGGGTTCAAACTGGCTCTCCCTTCGGCCACAAGTGCGTTATCTCAGATAATAGTTTATCTTCATTCTTCATGTGGTTTCCCAGTTCACATTGTCTGCCTTATATGGTCTCATCCGGTCACACCATCTATTCTACAAGTCAAAAGATTATAAAAAAAAACACACACAGAAACCCACATCTCACAGTAACGTGTTATTAGTGTTTACTGTAGCTAACGGTAGGCTAACCTTACCTGCTGTGTAACGTGTTAACGGTGGGCTAACGTTACCTGCTGTGTTATGTGTTCTTAGTGTTCACTGTAGCTAACGGTGGGCTAACGTTACCTGCAACGTGTTCTTAGTGTTTACTAGTGTGACATGCAGCAATATTTGCATTGCCTCTTAACGTGGGTTTCGGAGCAGCACAGCGCAATGCAGATGTAAGTAGCAGTGTAAGGAGCCACTGAAATCCGTAGCCGTCCCCCGGCAATCCCCGAGCAGCCGGGAGGGTGGGTGACTGTCCGGAGGAAGCATAAGTCGAAGCACACGGTTAACCACCAACCACTTAACGTTTCAAACCAGAATTTCAAACGAGCACTTCTCCCCACTCAGCGACACACCCACTGAGAAGCCAACTCTGGTGATCGGTAGCTCCATTCTAAGGAACGTGAAGTTAGCGAAACCAGGGACCATAGTTACATGTATACCCAGGGCCAGAGCGGGCGACATTGAGTCTTATCTTAAACTGCTGGCGAAGGATAAACGTAAATACAGTAAGATTGTAATGCACGTTGGCGGTAACGACTCGCGGTTACGCCAGTCGAAAGTCACTAATGTCGGACACCGTAGTTTTCTTTGGCCCCCTCCCTAACTTGATCAGTGACGACATGTATAGCCGCATGCCATCATTCGGAAGTGCCGAAGAGATCCCCAAAAAATGGCCGTAAAGCAGCACCTCCGGCAGTATGCAAATATGTGACGTTATCACATTTTTTTAACAGATGTTTAGAACCGATGAGTGAACTTAAAAATTCAATTTTCAGCTTTGTGTATCATTCTAGCCCCCCCTTTTGAATGCAAGTTTCAAATTGCTTGACAAAAAATGATATCCTGAGAAAAGTGGAATTTAGGGGGTGAAGCCCCATAGGGACCGAAGCCCTTGTCCCAGCTCTGTTTCATTTGGCCTGGTGGGGAAAAAGTCACTAAAACCTAAAAAATGACGGTTCCTTTGCCGTCTGTGATGCCAAAAAGTACCCCAGTGAGCTTACGTGGGCTGCCCGACGCTCGGCTCTCAACTCTGGAGGTCGATTTTAACCCTAACCCCCGCGGGGCCCCTCGCTCCCAGCGCGACTGTCGAGCGGAGCGGACTGTCGGCAGTGCGCTCCAAACGCGTGTAGCGTCGCCAGGGCGGGGACTGGCTCTCGTAAAAGGCGTCAGCGGCGATGTCGGCAAGAAACCCGACCCGTCTTGAAACCAAAGCCAAGGAGTCTAACGCGTGCGCGAGTTAGAGGGCTCGGTACGAAATCCCGTGGCGCAATGAAAGTGAGAGCCGGCCCGTCCCGGGGGGGGCAGGGCCAGGGGGCCTCTGTCCTTCAACTCACCCTAACCGGCCAGTGCCGCAATGTTATCACTCCTGGTCTTGACGTCACCCGCCTAATAGGGAACTTACTTTGAGGTATTGGAAGTTACGGTTGTTATCGTAACTTCCGATACCGTAATTAAAGACAGGTGCTTTTAATTATCCTCCACAGCTGAGTCCACCATTACCCACAAACAGGAAGTCTCAATCTGATGGGAACTCCCACTTCCTGTATAAGTATTCCCTGTTTTTAGTCATTCCTTTACCTGCCTCTGAAGAAGGCAGTTGTTCAGGAAGCTTCGCGGAAAGGGAGCCGCAATGTGACCAAAACTTATGTTTTGAGCGTGCGTGAGCGTGTTTTTTCAAAGGCGGGGGAAATGGTATCCACAAAAAAACACTCAACCCAGATACTGTGGAGAAAATTATTTCTCAATAAAAATCAATAATTTCATGCCCCATCCTATGTGTCCACAAGCATAGGAATCCATGTATTAGATGATTTATTGGTTCAACTTTTCATAATCCTGAGCAACCCACTGAGACTGGGCCAAAATATGCTGGTAGGCTATTCGAAGGTTTTCAACAGCAGAGGTCATCAGGGTTTGCAATGCATCAAATGAATGAACCTTTTTCCGATACAATTGGTTGGAAAGTTTGACTTTGCGATCACTAGTGGCGAGTAGGAAGGAGAACTCAAAGTTTTCAAAAATAAAGACTTTAATAGTCAACACACAATACAAACGCCATGAGGGGTGTGAACTGTGATCATGCACCCGGACCAAGGAACAAGACTACCACCACCACCACCGACGTTCGACAAACAATGATCCCACAAAAGACAAGACACACATGGCTTAAATACATAAAGGAGGTGCAGGTGATAAACAGGTGGAATCACTTGGACAATCTCAAGGGGAGACAGGACAAGGCAGGAAGTGACGTTGCCCAGGGACACCAGAAACGTGAAACTTCACAATAAGACATGGACGAGACCAAACCGTGACAGAATGCAGAATTAATGACACATTTAAGTAATTATTTAATGGTGTATTTAATTGTGGCACTTTTAGTCCTCCATACATGACAGCCTTTATCATTAAAAGTAAATAGACCCTTTTACTGTTTGTACACAATGATGATGACGTAGCAGCGGATGCGCGCGCATAACGGAAGTATGGCGAGAATCAGCAGTAAGTAACACAGAGAGATAGTTATTTTAAAAAAGTTGACTTTATCAAATGGTATCCGGCTACCAGATGGCAAAATGTGGCCAGATATAGAAACCGAGCGTGTACACCTGAGAGAAATTACGAGCATATAAATCACTAGATCAGGGGTGTCAAACGTACGGCCCGCGGGCCGGAACCGGCCCGCCAGGTGGTTCAGTCTGGCCCGCGGGATAAATCTGCATTATTGAAAGAAAAAAATAAATAAACTTCATTTTCTATAAAATATGCAGTTCCTATGTTGACCGCTAGTGGCGCTGTGTGTGGAGTCAGTTCATGTTTTCAGAATCCGCTTGTTAAGTCTGACGTCACACGGGACTTCCGGGTCCAACGCTCCGCTCGTCCACATCTAATAACACTGGCGGAACCTGTTAAATTATTGACGATCACGTCCTACTTTAGTGATGCACCCTTGGCGGTCATAAAGGGTTTAAATTCGTTTAACTCCAACATAGTGGTTAGTGTAGCGCATCATCCAGGTGGCATAATTAAGGTTGAGTTAGCTGTAAGGTTAAGCTAGCTAGCTAGTTGCCGTAAGGTGCCATTCCTTGTTCTGGATGAGGTATTTCAAAATATAATTTTTACAGGACTTCTATAACTGTGAACGTAACTAAACGAAGATTAAAAAATATACAGAAGTATTGGTATGATAAACAGCGCTGGCAGCTATGTAGTTTGTGATCGTGTACATGGCTAATATCTATGAAAACAGCCGCTTGAAACAACGGAGTGCCTTAGCAGTAGAGCACAGTTCGATCCTCGGCTCCGCTAATCCACGTCCTCCTGGCTATGAATATTAGTTACTGATGAACAGGTGTCAGTGTGTATGGTAGCTGCGGTCATCATTGTGTGAACACGTGAAACCTACGTACGTTAACGTACCGGAACGTTACCTTCCCGAAAAACGAACACCTAACTACAAACTAACCTTCAGGCAACGTTTGCTAACCAAACGTTAGCGTAACCAAAAACTAACGTTCTGGGGACCTTAAATTGTTAGCTGGGTTAGCCCATAGCATCGGCGTTATCAACTGCAGCCATTTTCTCTTATCTTTCTCATCACAGGGAAAGCGATAGAATGACAGTTGAAAGGAGTTTAAAAAAACAAGTGACAATCTATTTAAACAACACCGGACACAGCACTGCGGCATGTTAAAACTCGGGCGGAAGCGGTAAATAGGTAGAGAGGACCCGGACTTTGGACCCGGAAACAGTATTATTGGAGCGTGGTGACGTCACGACTTAACAAGCGGATTGCTTCCCAGAAGCAAAATGGATTTCTGTGGAAAATGGATTTTAAATCTTTTATACATTTTGAGGTGTAAAATGATGTATTTTAACATGCAGGACAGTGTTTTAACTTCCACAAAACTGTCAATAAATGTTTTGCAACAGTGTACAATCACTGTGATGTGTTTTTATGCATAATGCACTTAAATAAATGTTAAACTGGGTGAAAATGTTGTTGAAACTGCACATAATTTTCTTAAAAACACCTAGGTTGTTTATAATATATTTAGTAAAAGGAGAATTCATTGCATATAAAGATTTTTATAATTTACTTCTTCTTCGCACTAATACAAAGAAAAAAGTGGACTTATTTTGGCATGAGTTTGGCCCCCATGAGACCGATTAAGTTGTATGCGGCCCCCAGACCAGAATGAGTTTGACACCCCTGCACTAGATGCTTATGAAAACGTTGTCTGTGGTCATGTACAGAACGTCCAAATACCATGACATAGACTCAGTTTTGTTTGTTGAAATCAGAAATTCTTCCTAGTGTGAGATGTGGGTTTCTGTTTGTGTTTTTTTTATAATCTTTTGACTTGTAGAAAAGATGGTGTGACCGGATGAGACCATATAAGGCAGACAATGTGAATTGTGGAAGTGAGAGCACAGGAAAAAAGAAAATATTATCTGAGGTAGTCTCCTTTTGGGCCGAAGGGAGAGCCAGTTTGAACCCATTTTCAGAGCAAGGCTGAAGGCTTCGTGAAGGAGTACCAGGCACTCATTGTTCGGGGAAGGCAGATTGTTACAGAAGGATGAACTGGGTTGAACCAACATTCAAGGACAAGAGGGGTTATAAAAAAGAGCAGGGTCAGACAGCGGACGGACTCTGAGAGGGACAGCTTGCGACGCGTGTTTCAGGTCTCCAGGTATACCTGCGGAGGATTGCTCATGTAGCACTTTATCTCTTCTAAATAAAATGTTAACTTTTTTAACTTTTGAGTGCCGTATTGGATTCTTCAATTCAAAATGTCAGCAGCCAGCCAGTATCATTCAGTTAGCTGAATGTATGTTAGCTTACATGATGACGTAAGCTAACATACGTTTATGTATACACGCGTAGATGTCATTTCATAGTCCCAGACGAAATTTGGCTGAAAGCAAATGTTACTTTCAAGCCCTGGTAAAAACATTATTGATCAGCTATTGATATAAAGTGCGCGCTGCAGACGCAAGCATTTATAACGTCCTCGCTCCAATCAACCCGTTTAATCTCCTGTAGCCACAGGCGCCGCCGGTTCCTCTGAAATGGCCGTGATCCTGTCTGAATCCGATGCAACTTTAAGCCCCTTCATAAAATTGCGATTAGTGCAACCGTAAACGCAACAACCAGACATTTTTATGCTTTGATGCTTTTTATAAACTCTGTTGCTAACACGTAAAGCTGATGTGGGGGAACACCTTCAGTTTCCAAAATGCGCACGCAGCTACTTGATCGTGTGGGCTGTAAAAGGGTGTAAAGAAAGCATTTTTGGGGGTTTGTATTGTTTTACAAGTTTGGAAACATTTTGAGTCGCTCAAAATTTTAGATCAGATTTACGCCCATGGAGAGAGAGAGGCCTGCTCGGCCCACTTTTTTGGAGTTTTACCCCCATCACCCGGACACCTCCCCGGTTTATTTCTCCCGGGAAATGTTGCACATGTGGATTAATCATGATTAATATATTAATCCACTGAAAACTGTAATTTGATTTAAAATTGTTAATCATTTGACAGCCCTACTTCTCACTAATCAAAGCAAGAGGCGGAGACAAAGGAACGTTCCCGAACATTTTTGCTAAACGGACATTTTCAAACAACACGACAACCGATAAGTGCCGTTAGCTCAGGGGGGCTCTTCTCCTGCGCTGCGGCTGCCACCAACTCCACGGGAGTCACTCCCCGAGGGTGGGAGGGAGTGGCCGAGCTTTTAAAAGAGTACCTCGCAGGTCTTTGATCCACTAGCCCCCTCCCCCCCCTCCTCGTCCTCAAACAACCGGCGCTGGGTGCTGCCAATCCACGCTCTCCACCGAGCCATCGCCTCCTCAGAGGTAGATGGCTTCGGACCCTGGTCGCCCAAGCTGCTTGAAGCTGCTCTTCCACGGCTGTGGCAGGTACTTTTGGCCCCCCCATCAGCACGGCGTGATCCTCCCCCTTGCGGCGAGGCGTGCTTTCTAAAAAAAAGGATTGCAAGATACAGACAAAGAACAGTTACGAATGCAATGGCAATAACCAAGTCTACTTACCCATCGGTACCGGAGTGCGTCGCGCCAAGCCAATTCGCTCTGAGCACAAAATGGAACTTGAGTGTGCGCGCCAAAACGTCCGGTGATTTGAGCGCGGGAGGTGAGAGACAACAGTGAACAAGTTCAATTACCAGTGTCCATTTCTTTACAATGAGAGTTTTTTTAGAAGGTGAGAGCCTCAGTTATGTACTGTTTCGTCACGTTACAACAGATGAATTGGCTTCCATGTATTCCTTGTTGACGCTGAGGTACGGGCTGAGTGGATGCAGAAGATCCGGCGGGATGACTTCAACCCAACCAGAAACACCCGGGGTCTGTAGTTGGCATTTCAAGCAGGCTGATTTCAACGTGACTGCCAGGGGGTTGAGGAGGCTGAAGAAGGGAGCCGTACCAGTTTACTTTTCGTGGAATGGGTACGAACTAGTTCGGCGTCCGCACGCCGAGAGTCCTGCCCCAGAGTCTGAAATTGCTCCAGATTATGACTACTGTGTAGTCCCTCAAACAGGAGCGAGGGAGAGGTAATTTGGCCGACGAGAACGAAGCTCTACGTCGTCAGGTTAGGCAGCTGGAAGTCCTCAAACTTCGCCAGCGTTTTGGAATAGAGCGCCTGTCTGCATCAGATGACGACGTGCGCTTTTATACCAGGTTTGCGTCCTACAGGAGTTTCGTGGAATTTGACATTAATTGAACCTGCCGTGACCCACAAGATGTGCATAACCAGCGCCAAGACAGCCTCTGCCGGCATCAGCACAGTTCCCTATAAGGGAATTCGAGCTGCGTGAAACGCTGTGGGAACGCGTCATGAAGCACGTGTGAAATCAGACCAATGGCGAGACGGCACGTCATAGGCGGGTGACGTCGAGACCAGGAAATAAGAAGCTCCACGACACAAGCCAATTCATCTGTGCCTTCATCAAGTGAGTTGTGTATCAGTGAAGCGAAAAGATGGTTAACAGGCAGCGGTTTGTGTGGTGTGCTCCCCCCTGTCCCGGTTTGTTACAGGAGGGGATACGCACGTACTACACGTTGCTTGTTTAGGAGCGGTGCATGCCCAGCTGGCTACTGGTGGACCGAGCTGTGTGCATTGCGAGCGTCTCCCTATGCGGACGCTACGCTCCCGTCGGCCGCTCTCCCCACGGAATACGATCTACGTGGGATTCACAGTTGGATTTTTCAGAAGGATCTGAGACGGCTTCAGCGTTTTCTCAGCCTTTCCTGTTGGATCCAATGCCTCATACCGAGGGGGAGGGGGGGGGGGGGGGCACGCGTGGCGGGTTCTTCCACTGAGGAGGCACCAATAACTATCCAGCTCTGAGGAGGTGGATGTTGTTAGCATAGAGGCTGCGGAGGCTGAAGACGCGTCTCTTCAGTCGGCCGGACTTGCCCGAGCTGCTAATAGCAGCATTGACTGGCCGGCTGACATGCAGGAGTATGCTACAGACAAGGAAGTTGCATGAATATTCCTGCCTTCCCGTAAAGTACCTCCTCGCCGGTGTTTGCCGCTCTTCCCGGACCTCCACACTGAGGTGTCTGCTTGCGTGTTTAACCCGCGGCCGATGCAAAACTGTACGTTACGCGAGCATGCCTGTCGCGGAGTAGATACTGGCGAGCCATTTATCACCCGCGGCAGCGTCATTTAGGACACCGGCATTGCCCACCAAGCCCAAGGCTTGTGGGTAAATGCTTATTTGGCGGTAGCGGGCGGCTTCCTACCTGCATACTATGTCGCTACTACGGCGTATCAGGCGGAGCTGCTTTCGGACCTGGCTGAGGGGAAGGAATTAAATCCTGACGTGGTTCGAGAACTGCGTCAGACTGCAGATTTTGGCTCTGCGTGCCGCGTTGAGCCAGTTAAATTTTCTTCGCCATCGACGCCGCGTCCCCGGGGCTGCTGGGCAGGTGCAGCCCCGGCCGTCGATGAGCCGGCTCACCTGGCTGCACAGCGAGAGAGCGTCACTTCACATGCTCCCCCTTGTCGAGGAGGTTGGGCCAGGACGCAGCGCTCTCAGATGCGGTCCCCCAGTAGCAGGGCTAGTCGGAGGACGGCCGTTGAGAGTCTTCACCGCAGTAGTCGGTGCTCGTTTCCCACCCGATACCCTCTAGGGTTCAGGCTACGTTCTCCACTGCCGTTTCAGGGAGTGGCCGGTCCCAGCGAGCGTGAGCCCGAGGGCCGCTCGCTTCCTCCGAGGAGTTGTCTGCGGCTGTTGGACTAGTTTCCCTGCCGGCAGGCCGTTACAGGGCACTGCGTCAGTACGTTATCCCAGAGGCCAGTCTAGCGAGGCTGGTACCCCTAAGAGCTCAGGGGTGAGCAGTCCACAATGTATCTCGATGGGTCCTGCAGGAGCAGGCTCTGGCAGCAAGAAGGTTGGGGTGGTTACATCCAGTACTAGAGCTATGTCCTCTGAAGTGAGACGCTCTGCTTAAAGATGCTGACCCTCAGACAGTTTGTGCCACAGATCAGGTCCGAGGACTGATTTATCACGGTAAGATCTTAAGGACGCTTACGTTCACATTCCATCCTTCTACAATACAGGAAGTTCCGTAGGTTCGCTTTTGGGGACGAAGCTTACCAGTTCAGGTTCTTCTGTTCGGCTTAGCCCTCTCCCCGTATGTTTAGAAATGCGTGGACGCAGCCCCGGCGCCACTGCGTTTCCAGGGCACCCGCATTGTAAACTACATTGATGACCGGTTGATTAAGAGCTGGGCTCCGTCGCAGCGGCTCGCCGTTCAACATTGAGATGTTGTTCGCGCTACATCTGGGGTTGAGATTGAACGCCAGGTGTTTTGTCCCGCTGCTTAGGGCCACTTTCCTGGACGTGATCGGGGACTTGACCACGGCGCGGGCACGTTTGTCTCCCGCTCGGGTAGCGTTGCCCCTTTTTTTTAGCCGTCAAACGGGCCAGGCTAGGCCAGCCACGCATTGTCAGACAGCTTTAAGAGAGACTGTTGCACTCCTAGCTGCGGCTGGCTGTATTCGAGGCAGTGGTGGCTCAGTTCTCCCCGAGGGGAACCAGCAGGGGGGCCAGGCGCCCTGTCCTCTGTGGTCTCCCTAACCCATCCGGCCCCTCCTGGGGTGGATGTTATGGTACAGCCTTGGCCGAGGCCACGCCTGTACGGTTTTCCCCCGGTTGGTCTGCTCCCAGGAGTTCTGGAGAGGTCCACCAGGATGGCTTCTGTCTACTGCTAGTTGCCCCGGACTGGCCGGCCAGAGTGTGGTTTGCGGACTTAGTTTTTCCCCTCGTCGGCCTCCCTGGGCGACCAGGGCGGACTTGGGGTCAATCCTTTACCCCCGCCCGGAGCTGTGGGCGTGGCCTCTGAGGGGGCCCGCCTCTTAAGTTGTGGTCTCTCGACCGAGGTCGTTGAGACCACCCTCCACTCCAGAGCTCCGGCCACAAGGAAAGCATATGCCGCTAGGTATAAACTCTTTACCTCTTGGTGTGGAGAACGTCAATTAAGACCCAGTTTAACTGCCCGGTGTTTGCAGTACTGGTGTTCCTGCAGGAACGCTTCTCCACAGGTTTATCCCCGTCCGCACTAAAGTGTTCATGGCGGCCTTGAAATGAGAGTCGGTGACCCAGGCCCCGCTAAAGGGGGTTTCTCTGGGGAGACACCCGCTGGTATCCCGCTTCCTTTGTGACACACTGAGGCTGAAGCCAGCAGCTGGCACGAGTTGAGGAGGTCGCAGAGGTAGCTTTTTTTCTTGCAATATTTGTTCCTTGTATAGAGAATTGGACATCTGCTAGCCCTCTCAGTGTTTCCGTCGTGCTTGGAATGGTGAAGGCATTCTTACTACCTTCTCCCGATTATATTCCAAAGGTTCCTACTAATAAGGTAGGGCCTGTCTTCTGCAGGCTTTTCAGTTCTCTTACGTCGGACCAGATGAAGCAAGGGGATGGTTGAGACCATCTCACTGGGGGTATGGCGGCTTGTCAGCCCTCTTGTAGCGTTGCGCGACGTTGGTATTGCGGCAGGTTGCTTTTCCGCACACGTTCGTGAGCCTTTATCGCCTTGACCTTAGCTCTACGCCAGGAGCGCAGGTGCTTTTGTCAGAATGTGCGCTTTTGACTTCACACGACGGACACTGGCTCGTATGGCGGAGTGGGTATTGGCGTTCCCACAGCGTTTTCAGGCAGCTCGAGTTCCCTGAAGGGAACGAGACGCTGCGTGTTTATGCCATACTCCCGGCATGCCCGTGGCACTTGATTCAGCCTTCCAGAGATAAGTTTGCTTTTGTCGTGGTGCTTCTTATTTCCTGGTCTCGCCTTTGGTCTGATTTCACACGTGCTTCATGACGCGGTCACGCAGGGCGTTCCCTTCAGGGAACTAAGGTTACATACGTAACCGGAGACGTTCATCACCCAACAACGATAACATGAGGTGCATATTAAGAGTTGTAACCAGTGTTGCCAACTCCTCAGTAAGGAAAGTTGCTATTGGCTGTCCTAAGAGTCGCTAGATGACATTATCACCTAATTTGTACATTCAATTGTGATATCACAGAACAGTGCTCAGCGATTGATAATGCCATTATAGCCTCAGTCTTGTTTGCGTTGTCATGTTTTTTAATATCACCAAGTTTCGCATAGGAATCACGCTGGCATACTGCCTGTATTGTAAGACTATCAATACCAATAAACGGCTTTAACCAGGCTTTGTATTCGGCGTTCGACTCCCATTACTTTCTGTATTTTTGTGCATACAGTTTAGACTGACATGTTTAGCTTATTTAACAGAAGCGCACACACCGGGGTCAACGAGGTAAGTGCGTGACAAAGTTGGTGAGTAAAGGCGGTATGTTATATTTTGGTTAGTGATTTATTTTAGACAAAGATCATTTGTCAAAGATCCTTTACCATTCGCGATTGATTTGCAGTCTCGACGTGGAGCGGTAAACATCTCCTGAAGGGACTGCTGCACAAGTACTCGGCCGCTTGTCAGTGCTTTGGGAAGGGGTTCACAACAGTACCCGCTGCTCGTTGAGAAGAAGCGTTGGAACGATACGGTTTTTTTCACGTCAGGAATAGTCACTAAATGTGTCGCTTTTTGAAATATGTCGCTGGAGGTGTCTGAAAAGTCGCTAAGTTGGCAACACTGGTTGTAACACTGAAATTTGTCAGAGGTAACTATAAACAATGTCAAGGTAACTAAACAGAGGCTTTATGTTTTTATATCTCAACAGAAACTGAGACCCATTGATGGGTTTTCCTCCCCAGGGACCTTGCAGAGAGGTTCAGCATACACCGCACTACTGCAAGTCAGATCATCTCCACATGGACTCATTTTCTGCACTGCCTGTTGGGAAGCCAGCGCCTTTGGATTCCTCCAGAGGTAGCGAGCGCTCACCTGCCAGTTTAGTTTGCAGCTTTTCCTGATACACAGGTAGTCCTTGATTGTACAGAGATATTCTGTCAGTCACTACTTATGGAGAGTGTGGTAATTAGCGGAGCAAGGTCTGCCGTGCCTCATCGACCTTCAGGACATCTGGGTCTGGCAAGTCTCCCCGCACTGCTTTGTAGCTCTTGCTCCTTTGAAAAGTTATGTCATAATTAGAAAAGAAACTATTCATGGGTTTCACCAGGTCCCTTTCCACAGGTGTATAAAATTAAGCACCATGATTGTGGAAAGGGACCTGGTGAAACTCATGAATAACTCTCAAAACCAAAAATAATCGACACTGACTGCAGAATACATTACTTAACAGTGACTTTTACCTCACACCATCAGCAGCTGTGTACCGTCTTGACTTGGGTTTTGTTGATGACCATGTGACCCACTCTGCCTGGTTTCACACCCTATCACAGTAAACAAAACAATATGATTGGCAGAGCTACCTTAGCTAACTGTAAAGTGGTAATAATGCACTTTATTGCGTTTTTTTTGTGCTGAGTTCATATACAATTTCCAAAATAAATGCGATAATCAATAATTGGTGATTCTTTTCTTATGTACTTACCAGTGTTCATGGTTTTATGCCATCGCTGCTCAGTTTCTGTGCAGTCAGGACACTGCTTTCAGCTGAAGTGTAGAGTACGCTGGTATAGCAGTGCAACGCTGTAGTTTCAGAGAGCGTTTCCAGCCATACAGGAGCACTCATCCACAGTAATTTGGGTGAGCTGCCCTCAAAGTATTCAATCTATGATTAAAACACGATTTTAGTATTACAATTATGGTTTAGATTGAGGGTACAAAGTCAGCTCTTACCTCATACTGACTAATGTTCCCACCATGAATAGGCTTACTAAAATTTATACTCCAAAGAACGGGAGTAGTATAACCAGTTTCTGGAGTGTCCATGAAAGTACAGTTCAGGTTCAAGTCAAATAAACACACTTAAGTGTGTATTTGACAATAATAACCAACTAATAGCCACACGAACACCCCAGAATCTGATTTGAATTGATCTTGACCTCACCCTACTCTGAGGTCGCGAGGCTTCTCGTGCTTCCTCATGGACATACAGCCCTGACGGTCACCCTTCCTGCAGGGTCTTTGTTTGACACTGGGAATTCATCATTCATTCACTTATGATAATACTATGTGCCTGGTTTTTCAGGTCGCGAAAAATATCCGGTGCAAAGTACTTACGCCTGTAACTTGTCCATCTGGGATAGGAATCGCAGGTCCTCTGCAACTGTGTCGGCAGCCAGCCCTGACGCCATGTAGAGGCAGGACTGCCGCGCGTTTTCCGCCTCCGTCCGTGGCCCCTGGCGAAACCTCCGGAAGTCCTGCGATCCTCTCTGCAGTTGGAAAACTGGTGATATTATTCCAACAAGCCCAAGAACAAAAAGGTGATCTCCACAAAATTGTCACTGAAAAAGAAAGCTTGCCAAATAACGTCCCGCCCCTTGCAGCCTTCTCCACGTGCTGTCCTTTCTGCGTGGAGAGGGCCAGGGGCAGGACGCCTAGTGCCCGCTCAGGTGTCCGCGCTGCCGACAAAAGGTCGACCTTCTGTTCAAGCCGCAGCACCCGTTGAGACAGCTGGCTGCAGCCGTCACCTTTGGCACGGAGGATCCACGGAAAGGGCTGGAGGACAGCAGCGGGCCGGTGTAAGAGGGGGAGCGGCGGGGGCCAGGGTGCCAGGGTGTCAGGGTGATTCGCAGCGGCAAGCTCGGAGAGGCAGGACTCAGGTGCAGCGTTCGGAAAGTAAACTGACTTTAATTGTCAAAAGACAGTCAAACTCAAAAATACCGCTCAGGGCAAAAACCAACATGAATAGGGAACAGGAACAAGCAGTGAGACCGCAGACAACCGTAGACAATGACGCGACAAGAGACAACAGACAGACCGGGCTTAAATACACAAGGGAGGTGCAGGTGATTGGACACAGGTGGAAACAATCAGACAATCACAGGGGAAGACAGGACAAGGCAGGAAGTGAAGTTACCCAGGAAACCCAGAAACACACAACTCCACAATAAAACAGGAAACAAGGCCCAACCGTGACACAGGGACAGCGGTGGACTTCAGCGGGCCGCTCCGCGGAAGACGGCGAGATGCTGGGGACGGGTGAGGGAAGACGTGGCCGTCTGGCGGCAACCCTGATACCAGGCGGAAGAGGCCCCGGGGTCTTCCTCCGCCAAGTCTTCATTGTCGGCACCTGCTGGCATTTCCGAGTGGCGAAATTCCCCCTCTGCAATGACCATGGAAGCACAGGGTTTAATTTCAAATTGAAATGGCTTCAATGACTCCTGTTTGTCTCACAACATACCTGGCGGGTACAGAGCAGCCACAACAACCCACACGGTAGAAAGCTAAAGTTTAATTTGTGTATAGTCGGGAGGGGAAAACGAACAGGACGTGATTATGGCGAGGCCCCCTAGTCGCCAGGAATAGTAAAACAACTTGAGAGTA
The DNA here is from genome assembly GCA_021346845.1 of Apeltes quadracus. Taxonomy (NCBI): domain Eukaryota; kingdom Metazoa; phylum Chordata; class Actinopteri; order Perciformes; family Gasterosteidae; genus Apeltes; species Apeltes quadracus. The sequence continues at coordinate 15,496,741 of CM037922.1, read as the reverse complement.
CCACGTCGACAGGTAGACCCCACGTCCAGCGCCGACACCATCGCCTCGTGGGGCTTGGAGCGCTGCGAGTTCAGTTTGGCGACGGGGTCTCGAACCTGTCGACAGGGGAAATTCTAATATTGGACCAACTTTAGGAGGAACAAAACATTGGACTCGCGACAGACCTTGAACGTGTTTCGCCAAATCAAATCCACTTGCCTCTTGTGAAAGCAGGCAGTGGCGCTCCTGTAGGTGCTTGTCAAGGCGGACCAGGTTGGGTTTTCCGCAGAGCTTGCAGTCCAAGCGCTCTCTGGTCCTGCGACGGGGAAAGGGAAATAAGCGTGTCCAGGACGTGTCCCAGCGGCCGGTGTTGTCATGGTGCCGCAGGGTTGTCAAGCAAAAGAGATTCAGCCTTCAGAAAGCGGCATGGGTCAATCCGGTACCACAACGGGGGGCATATTTGCACGAATGTGAGGAACCCATTTGACTTCTTACCGTGCATTCCCATACTTCACTAGGAGCTTGAGCTCCTCTCATCAGTACAGTGTGGGAGACTGAGGTTGGCCGACTGGCAGGGTCCATCAGGACCAAACAGAACAACAGAGGTTGAGCAGGGTTTATATGGGAGAGTGTGGACGAGCTGCAGGTGTGTGTAATCAGTCCGGGCTGAAAGGCACACTCGGATGTTGAGTTCAACATTCGAGGTTGGAGATGGCGGCGGCATCCGAAGGAGGCGGCCGGGGAATTGCAAATCGGCAGAATATGCGGCATTTAAATCGAGAAGGCAACTTCTTTGGAGGCGGTTGAGCACGACTGCTCCGTGAATGGATCAGACATAGGCAGTTGGGCAGAAATGGAGTGTTGTCAGGGGAGTGAAGAAGAGAATGGGGTGGGGGAGATAGAGGGGCAGAGAAGTAAAAATCAACGTGATCCGGTGAAAACTAACAAACGAACAAGACCTAACAATAACGAGAGCTCGGAAAGTGAGAGAGAAGGAGACGAAAGGTCAACGAGAAAGACCTGGTGAATGTATGGTCATAGTGAGGTTCCATGAAAAAGCTCAAGAGAGCATAAAGAAAATCAGTCCATTCGTGCTGACAATAGCTCTGTCAAACAAATTGGGGGAGATAAGTTATGCAAAGGTCCTAAATGATGGCAACCTACTGGTGAGATGTGCTAATGAGGAACAACTTCAGAAAGCACTCAAGCTAAAAGAAATAGGAAGGTGTTGAACATAGGGAGGGTGGGAGCACAAAATGGTGGAAGTAAAGGAGTTATCACAGGTGTGCCAGTGAGTGTTGGTATGGAGGAGCTAAAGAAGAACGTAAAGGGAGGAAAAGTAGTCAATGCTCAAAGAATGAAAATGACAAGAGATGGAGTTAAGATGGACAGTGAGTCAGTACTTATTGAGTTTGTAGAAAGGAATGTGCCAAAGAAGGTATTCCTTGGTTTTCTGAGTTACCCAGTGCGAGAATATGTGCCAAAGCCACTGAGGTGCTTTAATTGCCAGAGGTTCGGGCACATAGCCAATAACTGCAAAGAGAAGAGGAGATGCGCTCGATGTGGTGGCGACCACGAGTATGGGAAGTGTGAAACAGGGACACTACCAAAATGCTGTAACTGCGGAGGAGCCCACAGTGTGGCGTATGGAGGGTGTGAAGTGATGAGACGAGAAAATGAAATTCAAAAAGTAAGGGTGGAAAGAAAGATCACTTATGCAGAAGCGGTAAGAATAACAAAAGTAAGCAAGGAATGAAGTTACCAGGAATCAAGGAATAAAGGGTGATGAAGAGAAACAAAAAGTAAATGACAGGATATATGTGGACAAAAAGGATTTAGTAACATTCATTGCAGGAGTGATTAACAGCACAGCAGAAGTAAAATCAAAAAATGTTAAAATCCAGCTGATTGTAAAAGCAGCAGTGAACCACTTAGGATTAGTGGGGCTGACATGGGAAGAAGTGAGGGAGAACCTCACTAATCAGTCAAGCCAGGAGGCACCATGGGTTGGTTAGCATTAATAATGGTTATACTATTACAATGGAATGCCAGAAGTCTTCTTGCCAATGGCCAAGAGTTCAAGCGTTACATTAAAGAAATAAATGTAAAACCGGATGTAGTGTGTGTACAGGAGACGTGGTTGAAACCTGCTTTAGATTTTGTTATACATGGATATTCAGTGATAAGGAAAGACAGGGATCAAGGGATAGGAGGAGGGTGTGCTACATTTATCAAACAGGGTATTCCATATAGGGTATTGGAAAAGGGAGTCAGTCAAGAGTGTATAGTGGTGGAAGTGTGGGAAAGAGCAGAGAAGGTGGTTATCATCAATTACTACAACCCATGCAAACAGTTGGAGTTGGATTCACTACAAAAAATACAAGGACAAGGGGGAAATAAAGTAGTATGGTGTGCAGATTTCAATGCCCACAGTACATTGTGGGGGGGCGTGAAAACAGATTCAAATGGCAGGGTAATTGAAGATTTGATTGAGAGGAACTTGATTTGTATGAATGATGGTAGAGGAACAAGGATAAATGTAAATACAGGGAAAGAGTCAGCATTAGATATCACACTAGTATCTAATGCATTGGCTGGAGTAAGTAAATGGGACGTTTTGACAACATCAACAGTAGGCAGTGATCATTTTCCAGTATCATGTTTGATAGGAGAACCAGTGGAAGTCAGTACAGGGGGCGGAACCCCAAGATGGATCTTTCAAAAAGCAGACTGGGGTGAGTTTCAAAAGCTAAGTGAGAGAACAATGTCTAAGATTAGCATTGCTGGAGACATAGATTACATAAATAAGGAGGTAACTTCAGCAATAATCATGGCAGCCAATGGATCCATTCCCAGGAGGAAAAATAGGTTAAATAGGAAGCTTGTTCCTTGGTGGACAGAGGAGTGTTGCCAGGCTGTCAAAAACAGAAACAAAGCATTCAAACAAGTCACACTTCCATAACATGCAGCATTTGATACAATATAAGAAAGCACAAGCCATAGTGAGAAGAACAGTAAGACAAGCTAAGAGAGACAGTTGGAGGAGTTTTTGCAATAAAATGGGAAGAACTACGCCTGTGGGAGATGTTTGGGGAATGATAAAGAGGATGGCAGGAGATAGAAGGGAGTGGGACTACCCTGTTTTGATTTCTGGTAAGGAAACAGCAGAGATAATGGTGAAAACATTTGTGACGATTCATGGCTCAAATAAACTATCTGAAGAAGAAAGGAGGAGGAGGAGGGAAAGAAAAATGAGTCAGCACCCAGATGCGCTAGAGAGGAGGGAGGACACTCAGGAGGATATAGATGATCCTTTTACTTTGGCAGAAATGGTGAGAGCAATAAATGGATCAAGACCCTCATCTCCAGGGAACGATCAGGTATGCTACGTCATGCTAAGGCACATGGGAAAAGGGG